>CM041786.1:31245111-32445111 GCA_023375725.1 Nephotettix cincticeps
ATGTACTGTGTTTAGATTTTTTAATATCTCAGTAACCGTTGGAGATAGAGATAAACTTTAAGGAACTAAATTGTGTAGTTTTTTGAGCTGTTTCTAATGGTGAAAAATGAAATTTGAAATTTTTATAAACTACATATGAAAACGCAAAAAACCCCATTTTGGGGTACAAAACCCCCCAAAACTACCCGTTCCCACTGACCGATATGTCTGGTTTACGAACTCGTCCGAGTAAATGTAGGAATACACGTCTCTACCAAGTTTAGGCATGATCGGACCATTTTTACGAGAGTTATCGTGTTCACAGACACACACACACACATATATATATATATATTTATGTGTGTGTATATATATATATATATATGTGTGTGTGTGTCTGTGAACACGATAACTCTCGTAAAAATGGTTGAAGATTGGTTGGAATCGTAAGAATGGTTGAGATTGAAGAAGACTTTAAGAAAAACAACACAAGAAATTTTCTACAAGACTTTCAGAGAAAACATCAGAGGATATCAACCACAAAGTACTGTTTCAAAAGACCAGACGGTACACTGGAAACCAATGCCAAAGCAAACTGCAGAATCCTAGCCCAATACTTCAACACACTACTAAATTGTGAATAACCAACGGAGAGATTGATACAAGAAACAACCAAACAAAATCCAGACACAAAACCACCAACAGTCATAGAAATAAAAGACATCATCAAAGAACTCAAAAACAGGGCGCCGGGTGAAGATGGAATTATAGCGGAAATTTGGAAATTAAACGATAGGGAAATCACAGAGAAACTACACAGGATAATTACAAGAATTTGGGACACAGAAACTATACCACAAGACTGGAAGTGTGCATTGATACATCCATTGCACAAGAAAGGAGACAAAACAGACCCGAACAACTACAGAGGAATCTCCCTACTACCAATTACATACAAGATACTATCGAAGGCACTACTCTACAGACTGGAGAAACAAGTGGACCACCAATTAGGAGAATATCAGGCAGGCTTCAGAAGAGGACGATCGTGTGCAGAACAGATCTGGAATCTCAGAACTATCCTCAGAATGAGACAAGCAAGGAACACGGTGATAACCTTTGTGGAATTTAAAAAGGCATATGACTCAATAGACAGACAAACATTGTTTAACACACTAAAAGAATACGGTCTTGATGGAAAAACCTTGAGACTCATACGACAGACACTAACAGACACCACAGCAAAAGTAAAATTCATGGGAGAAATATCAGAACCATTCGAGATCAAAACTGGTGTAAGACAAGGTGACGGGTTATCACCACTACTGTTCAATATTGTACTAGACAAGTTCATAAAGGAGTGGGAAAAACATGTGAAAGGGATACAACTGGGGAGGAAGAGAGAAGTAAGAACATGGATAAAATGCCTAGCGTTTGCAGACGACCTAGCCGTATTTAGCAACAAAGAAGAAAGAAGCGCTAGAGAAACTACACAAAATTGCAAAGAAAACTGGACTACAAATATCATACGAAAAAACACAATACATGGAAAAACAGAAGAACAACACCTCAAAAATGAAGACAAAATATGGAATAATAGAAAGAACAAAAACTTTCAAATACCTAGGCGAAATCATACAAGTAAACGGAACAAATAAGGAAGCCAACCCAGAAAGAACAATGAAAATACAGAAAGCATACAAACTGACATGGGCTCACTATAATAAGAGGAACATATCTATACAGGCAAAATTAAGACACTATGACACAGTGGTACTGCCAGAAGCACTATATGCAGCAGAAACAACAACAATAAAAGCTTCCAACATAAAAGAAACAGAAAAAATAGAGAGAAAGATACTAAGGAAAATATATGGCGCAGTCAAAAGGGAAAACATCTGGATCAAAAGACCGACAGAAGAACTATACATAGGCAGAGAAAAACTAACAGAAGTCATCAGGAAACAAAGAGTACAATTCTATGGACATATACTGAGAATGGATGACACAAGATTAACAAAGAAGATTTTTAACATAACCAAAGGCTCAACAATAGTGACATGGTTTCATGAAGTTGAAAACGACCTCAAAGAATTGGGTATCAAAAGTAAAGACATACAAAACAGAGAAAGATTCAGGAGCTTAATCAGGAAGACAAAATTAAAAGAACAAAAACAGACTGGAAAAAAATGGACGAAACAAAGGAAAGAAGAACACAGCACAGTAATGAAACAAATATGGCAAAGAAAGAAAGTACAAAGAAAACCGTAAAAAAGTTACTAAAACTAAACAGGGATACGAATGGAATGAAGAACAGAAGCAAAACACAAAGAAATAATGAAGAGGTTTTGGGAAGAATGGAAAAGAATGCAAAATCATGAGAAAATTTAAGTCAAACACTGTCCTAGTGGCAACAATGTAGATAATAATAATAATAATATATATAATATATATTATATATATATATATATATATATATTATATATCAAATTTAACAACTATTTTTATTTAGACTCTGGGCACCTAAAGATAAAAAAATAACATGGTCTCGGGCTTAAGTCTTGCCATGAGAACTACGGTAATAGCTTCTTCCCTATGGGAAATTCGCTAAAATGAGCAAATAAGCATTATTACTCAAACTCTTTGTTTAAGATTACATTGTCAATACGAAACATCTTTGCTCAACACAAAAGTGCAGACGATGAATGACGTAATTCATATGGTTTTGAAAATAATGCAAGAACATCATTGGTTGGTTCAAGGTTGAAACATACCTTGTAATTATTCTTATTTCAGTTACTGATAAAACTTCAATGTGATATTGAACTTTCAAAATACTAAACATGTCATTGTCGATGCCGATTATCAGAATACTGTTAATTATATTATTCCGCGAAATGAACTTTCTGGCAAGAAAACTATGAAGGTCTGAAATTCTACAGCAAAGTATATTAATTTTCCTTGATATATAACAGGATTTATTGTAAAAAATAATAGGCCCAATTAATACTTCTTAAACTTTGATAGTTTAATAAAAAGCGTGTTCTCTGATTATTAAGTTATGACCCCATTATCTCAATTTACACTACAAGGCAGTATAATTTCATCATTTTGCAGGTATAATTGTATCGTTGAAGGTTGATGGATTGCATTATTATTTTTTCTAAATGGCATTGTCTTTTGACCAGCTGTCGATTGTTACTGTTGTGCAACACATTTGTTTTCAGTATTTATATTTTGTGTCTTAAATAGTTTTTAGTGGAAAATGAATTAATTAGTTATTATTTTATCATCAAAATGGGGATTATTTTCGATACAATGATACATGGGAATTGCTTGAACCTAAGTTATTACCTAAAATATTACATAAGTATATATTTTTGGTTTCAGCATTAAATTTTAAACAAATTGGCAATTTTAATTTTTTTTTCATGTATGTATATCAACCGTCGACGTAAACAAAAAAGATTTATATATGTATTTATTTATTTGTTCATACATACATACATATATATATATTTCAAAAAATTAGAAATAATTATGTATTCATCACTATATTTCGCTTTCCGCGTCTTCAGGTGACAATAAAAAACTATAGAAATTAAAATTAACTTAACACAGAAATAAAAATAAAAATGTAGATATAAACAATAATAATTCTGCTCCAGCTGGTTATCACTCTTATCTTAAATTAAGGCCATGAGGAACTTTTGATATCAAAACCATTTGGTGCTTGTTCCATGTATCTTAATTCTTGTGTAGTGGAATTTTCTTGTAACTGGCGTATTGGTTTGACTTGGTATAATTTTTCGAAACTTTCCATGTGTTTCCATTTGCATGTTTTACTAGTGGTTGTTCTATTTTGTTGTGTTTGTAAGCAAATCTATGTCCTGTGATCCTTGTTCTTAGTGTATTAATTGTGGAACCAATGTATTCTTTAGGACATTTGTTACATTTAATTTGGTAAACTATGTTTGATGAGTCACAGGATAGGTTATTTTTGATGAGGTATATTTTATTAGTTGTGTTACTTGTGAATGTTGATGTGCATGGCATTAATTTACATACTTGGCATCTTGGTTTGTTACATGGTTCTACTCTTCTTTTTTTGTTTTTTGTTTTTATGTTCAATTTTATGTGGTAGTTTTGGTTTTGATATTAAAAAGTATATATATATAAAACATTTATTAATAACATTATAACATATATAACATTTATTGATTTTAGTACTGAACAAAATAAGAATATCTTAATGTTTTCACTAGTTCTAGAATTAGTCAATAACTTTGTTTAAAAGCTTGCTAAATCCTATAAGTCTATTGACACTGAAGAAAATATATTTGACACTTGTAGAGTTAAAGCATTGCATTCGTAGGCGGCGGGTCAATCAATGCCTGGAATCGTTGGAATCGGAATCGAAAATAGATTTCAAAGAATCGGCATTAGAATCGAAAAAAATTGGAAATGACCCATCCCTAGTATAATGGAAAATCTCAGTAGTTAAAGGTAGCATTGATATGTTTCTTTATTTATTTATTTTTGTATGAAAATTTAAAAAAAATTTATTAAACAATAGTTATTTTACTTTCCGATATTTTACTTTAGGATAGGAGCAGCCATTATTCTATGTCGGCCCACTTCAAAGACAATCATTAGGATAGGAGCAGCCATTATTCTATGTCGGCCCACTTCAAAGACAATCATTTTCTATTCTTATTTTTTGTTTAAAATTCAAGTTTCAGCTCCATATGTTAATAATGGTCAAATTACAGTCTGTTATACTTTTATTTTTGTTCTATGAGAGAGGATCTTTCAAGTTAAAAATTTCTTTCAAATATACATACACTTCTTGGATCAATCAATCCTGATGATAGATTCCACTAACTGTTAATAAAGATTAAAAAGATATTTAATCTGAATCCATTAATGCAAACTGATACTAGCTGAGGAATGTCTTGGTTTCGCTTGACTAACCTCAACAACAGTTTCTTCCTTAGGGGCGATGGTTTTCTCCACGTCCTCCTTGAGCCGGCGCAACATCATCGGCTTGAGCAGCAACTGTAGCTTTTGCACCTCGTTCTCTGTCTTAAGTGCGCCAAACTCCTGGAGGAATGCATCACTGCTAGTGAACTGCTGCGGTTCCAGGAAATTGAGTAAGGAGAACAGTTCATTGACGTTGTTCTGCAGAGGAGTGCCTGACAGAAGAACTCTGTGTTCCTATGGCGAAGGAAAAGGCAAATAACTGCATTAGTCTCTATAATGAAAAGCAACGTTATTTTACCAAGTAATAATTTTAAAATTAACTTCATGTTGACAGCCACTGAATCACTTCAATAAACAACAAATGGTTCAAACACCTGAATGGGTCAAAGTGATCCAGAATAGTAGTTTTAACTACTGTTGCTACTGAAGTTTCAGTTCACATGGAACCATCATCAGACAGGAAGTTTTTCTTCTTCATTCTTAAGTTAAGAATATATAGATTCAATTGAAAAAAAAACACAGCACTCATTGAACACCAACAACCAAATTTTGGCAAAAATAAAGAGAGTACAGCAGTTCACCAAATTCTTGGTGGATCCTGTTGGGTGGGTTTCACAAAACCAAGTTTTCACTACGCCGAGTAAGGCTAAAAATCTAATAAATATGGAAATTTCACTACGCCGAGGTTTCACAAAACCGAGTACGTTATAAAATTCAACTGTTTCACTAAACTGAGTAAGGGGCTGGATACCGTCCGCTCTATAAGTGAGTTCGCACCAAGAGCACGTCGGCCGGCAGGCCAACAACGTGCAGTATCATGCGCTTTGAAGGCATTCACTGCCTGAAATCTGTGTAAATGACATTATTGATCTAATAACTTAAGCTACTTTATACTGTTTTAATATATTACACAGAAATAAAATTGTCCACGGATGAATGTTAAAAAGAAAATTATAGAAAATAGTAAACGAAAATAATTATTGTAAGCTCCAAAGCAGAGAGAATTTGATTGTTTATAAGAAAGATTTTTTTATTTAGAACAATTCAGTTTTTTCTTGCCTGTAAAAAATAGAACTTATCACAATAACAAGCTATAAGTTATTGATAAAAGAAAATTTTCTGGAGATTACTATTCTCTGGAGATGATTGTATGCTCCAAAGCAGAGAGAATTTCATTGTTAATTTGAACGACTTTTTTATTCAGAACAGTTCAATTTTTCCTTTCCTGTATAAAATATAACTTATCGCAATAACAAGCTATAAGTTATTGATTAAAGAAAATTTTCTGAAGATTACTTACACACATTTTTTGTAATCTCACAGCCTTGATTTTATGCTGTGTAATAAACTAGATTGGGTATTCTCTAGCTGATTCTAATGGTAAAAGAGACATTTCAAATAATTCATCTTGAAAATACAAATAGCTGTAAAAAATATTAATGTGAAAGGTTAAAAGAAAACTCTTAAAACTTTATATAAAAAATGTTTAATATAAGAAAAATAAGCTATGCCTTATACACCTACAGTTAATTAATTAGGCGACCTACAGTCGCCTAATTAACTGGCCTATTATTGCCCTGCACATCGGACAACACAGCGGGAGGTGGATTCCCATGTCCTCTAAGGATCCGTCCGCTCTAGTGACATTTGATGTAATGTCTAGAGGTGTGTGGATATCCGAAAATTCGGTTCGGAATCGGATCGGATATCTGAAACCGATCCGAATGTATTTAAGATATCCGTTCCGTTAAATATCCGAATTTTCCGGATAGACTGTATAATACAGCAATTTGTACAAAAACAACGAGATTTTCGTCGAGTAATACCCGCGAAGCTGGAATAATTTTTGCTTAAACCTTGATAAGACGACGAAATTACGTAGTCTTTCATCAAAACAATGTCGTTGACTGGTAGACGTGATACACTTATAGCGATTCGAATGACGACTGCAGATGACGAAATTATGCAATTCATATCCAATCGGAATGTAAGAACGTCATTGGGCGGTCCGAGGATGCGGTATGATTATTCGATTCTTCATTTACGCATTTAAGTAACCGTAAGTTCAACACGATATTGCATTTTGAAATGCAAAGCATTTCATCGATAGTTGCACCGAGTATCAGATTGCGGTTTGATATTGTTCCATATAAAATTTCATTTCGGCTACGAAAAAACTTGAATTGTTGATTTAATGTTACTGGTAACAAACCATCATAATAGCTCGTTTTGCGACGGGGTTTCCGGCAAAAATATAATATTACTTCATTCTGATCGTCTACGTAGACGATCAATCGTTTAGTTATCGCATTCTCAACTACTCCGGGTTTGAGCAATACGATAAAGTGTTGCCAAATTTACATTTGGCCTATTTCGTCGTTCAGTGTTCACATAACCAACAAATTTTCCACTTGTTTTCAATCTACATTTTATCTTTGTTAAATGAATTAAAGCGTTATTAGTTTTACATTTTTAGATAATTTTAAGATGAATAACTAACTAGATTACGAAGAGGTACCATAAATTCACGAGTTTCAATATTGTTACACAGCCGATCGGGGTATTTTATCTGCCAAATATTCCAACTCTGCGCCTGCGCACAGGCCTTTGTTTGATAGCAACTGCACTGTCGACTGTCACTGCCCTTGCCGATACGCAGATAGCCGATGGCATCGAGCCAACGGCGTCTGTCAAATCTTAATTCTTTGTTAATGGTGATTTGTTTTTATCATTGTAATAAATAAAATAATTGAATCTTGAAATAAAATTGAGAATTAGTTGATTATTAGTAGAATGAATTGATGAAATAGTAGAAAGTTGATGTCATTTAGTGGGGAATTAAAAGGTTTCTGTTGATTTAATTTGTGAATTATGCCATATTAAAATTTGTTACTGGTAATTGTTATTTTGTAAATTTGTATTTATTGATGGAATAAACTTATTATTATTATTTTAAATGCAGTGAAGTAAAAATTTTAGTTTTTTTGTTCATCCTATAAAGAGTTTATGATATTTTATGTACCATTTAATAATTCTGATAGCATTTTATTGATTTTTTCCTAATTTATTCTTAGATAAGTCTGATTTCACTTTTTATTGCGAGTATCCGAATCCGAAAACTATCCGATCCGAAAAAATAATTCACTATCCGCACACCTCTAGTAATGTCCGTTGACACCATTTGAACGGCACACACTCTTCATAAAGCAGGGTGGCTGCAAGGACTACAAATCCTGGTTGACTCGTTGGACAGGCACACCGAGCAGGGATTTCCCTCAGCTGGCCTATTAACTTATTTTTATCAACTAAAATATAAACTATTTATTATTATTAAATCTTCAATATAAATTATGTGTCACGCGTTATGTTCACTACACGACTGGACAGCGAGTGCCTGCAAAGCACGTAATACTGCACGCTACACAGGCTTCTACAGTCACTTCTAGAGCGGACGGTACCCAGCCCCTTAATCAATTTTGTGAAACTCGGTTTAGTGAAACAGTTGAATTTTATAACGTACTCGGTTTTGTGAAACCTCGGCGTAGTGAAATTTCGATATTTATTAGATTTTTTGCTTTACTCGGCGTAGTGAAAACTCGGGTTTGTGAAACGCTCCCATCCTGTTTCAGAACACATTAATTGGTAAATTGGCAATATGTGGTAAACCCTTCTTGATTAGTGATTTAAAATTGTACTCATGCTGGCATTGTACATTCTGATATTTTTTTCTCCCCCCTTGCGACCACCGGATGTGAATCATCCCTTAATGATGCAAAACATGTGCCTCACATTGTCCTGGAGGGAATTGTAGAGTCCTGAGGTGATAGACTAAAGATTTTAAAAATTTTCTGTAGAGTATATGGTTTTGTTAGATACCATCTAAGATCGGGACCAATGGCGGGCTAAGGAGAACATTTTAAGAAATATCGAGAATCTCAAACAACCCTGTTTTCATTATTTAAAGGAAATTAAAGAAAAAAGGAAAGAAAAAAAAAGAAACTATATGAAGTTTGCCATGCAAAGCTTTACAACAGAAATTAAACACAACTGTTTGAATTACATTAAGGGAGATTTATTGGACTCACCAAGTTCAGTGTCCGGAGCCCTTCGAGGAGTTTACAGTTCCTATTTTTAAGACGGTGAGCTTCATCAATGACACATAATCGCCAATTGAACTCTTTTAAATCGTGGAAGTCGGTAATAATGATTTCAAAGGTTGTTATGAGTACGTTAAATTTTGGTAGATCTTTTATCAAATTTCCTTTGTCATTTTTATAATACATTTCATATTCTTGTAACATGTTTCTGCTGGCAGACCTGAAAAACCGAAACTTACACTTTAATACATACTTTGTTATAAAAATTCTTTATTCTTGATTCTATTAAAATAAACATTTATATTCTTCTGATCACATTTTGGTATGTCAGTTTCTCAGGAGAAAATTGTTAAGGTATTTTTTTTTATTATTTAAACTAACTTTATTCTTGAAATAAATATTGAAAGCAGTCATATAATTTTCTTCATAAATAATTTTAATTTGTAAGAAACAAATAACCAAAATTAATATTTCATGTCTGTCTTATCAAGTCTATAAGACAGAATTATGTCAAGAATTTTAACACCAACGTAAATTTCTATCAACATTTGTATTATTGGTATAAAATCTTAAATTTTAAAGCTAAAATGGATTGAATTAATTACAAGTTACACTATTGCGTATCGTCTCATGTGTTATCAGGCAGCTGACTAAAATTAAAAGGTTTAAAAAATGTAGAAGACTTACGATCCGTGATAAACTATTACATTGAGATCGGTCCAGGCCTCAAACTCGCGTTGCCAGTTGGGTATCGTGGATAGAGGGGCAATGACCAAGAAAGGTCCTCTGATTCCATACTCATGGACAGCATTGATGAAGGTGAGTGATTGAATGGTCTTACCAAGTCCCATCTCATCTGCTAATATACAATTGCGCCTAGAAATAAAGATTAATTTATTTAACAATGTTCAGCTACTTCAGATCTCTACGCATGCGGGTCTTTGACGGCGACCCTCTGTGTAAGAAATGTTATCTGCAGGAGGAAACCACCTACTCTTTGACTGTGTAGGGCTGGCAGAGGTGAGGAAGTCCATCCTAGGCATTTTGGTTTTTTGCCTTCGGACGAGCTTTTTGACAGGTTTTTGCAGTTTTCCAGGTCTCTTCATCTGGAAGATTCCTGACTCTGCAGGAAAGAGAAGTTCAGGGGTGCGCAAAAGCCGCTACGGCTGAAGTGCCTTGGGAGAAATCCGCCCCTTCAAATTAATTAATTTATTAATACGCGGACGTGCAATGTGCGTCATTAGACGAGAATAGGTTAAGGGCAGCAAAGTATTTCAATGAGGTCAGAACAGACCTGACTAAACTAGTATCATACGGAAACAAAAATTGAATGTATAAAGAAACGATGCCATTAAGAAGGAAGGGTAATAAATGGGCTAAATATTCCGCAGTCAGTTCACTAAACTACTTGAAGGGTGGCCAAAAATATTGGAGAGTTGAGAAATCCTATACACAGGAATTGAATTTTCGAATAACTATTTCATATTAAGAAATAATCACACCTATAAATATTAGGCTTATTAATAGATTTGTTTATTTCTAAAATGATAATTTTACACTTACCCGTTATACCAAGAGAAGAGGAGCCAGTTGAGTCCTTCCAATTGGTATGCCCTCAACGTATTTTCATTTTTGTAAACAGGTGATTCCTCCAGTTTCACCCAGTCATTTGGGTTTGGCTTTTTTTTAGGCTGAAAGTCACAATAGTGTTAATGGGGATAGTAGATCAATCTAGAAATCAAATTACAGTAGAGCATCAAAAATTATTACCGATTCGTCCGGATTTTGAACATAACCTACAAATACCTCTTGACACATAATCAAGCCAACAGTATTAATAGTGAAGTTCTAGACTACAGTTAAATGAAATAAAATAATGTATTTTGTACTTACATATGTTAAAAGTGCATTACTGAAGTTAGTTTCTTGGAAAAAATGTAAGGTTAAGAACAAATTTGTAAAGCGGTAAGTAAGGGGTAAGGCTGAGACACCGAGTTAAATATAGACACAGTGAAGGTCATTCACCTGGCTTGGTGCGCCACTCATCCCCCCCTGCCCCACGCTGGCAGTTTCTCCCGCAAAATTTTAAAATAAGGTGCTGCAAATAAACTTACTAGCTTTTGCAGATGATATAGTATTAATTACACATAGTAGAAGAAATAAAAAAAACAAAAATGCTTATTTAACATTCAAGAAAAATGGGGCTACACATAAACAAGGAGAAAACAAAGGGATGATAACCAACCAAGAGACAAAAAAAGAAACAACATTAAAATTGAAGTGTTTAAATTTGATAAAATAAACAAATTTCAAGTATTTGGGAGTCATCCTCACCAGCGGTACTGGTGAAGATCTAGAAATACAAAATAGATTAAACCTTGAACAAAAGTTTCTCGGCCTGTCACATAGCTCTAAGATAATATCCCATACCACCAAACTCTGGATTTATAAAACAATTAAGAGGTGTGCGGATAGTGAATTATTTTTTTGGATCGGATAGCTCAAGTTCGGATCGGATAGTTTGGGTTCGGATCGGATAGTTTTCGGATTCGGTTACTCGCAATAACAAAGTGTAATCACACTTACCTAAGAATAAATTAGGAAAAAATCAATAAAATGTTATCAAAATTATTAAATGGTACATAAAAAATCATAAATTCTTCATAGGATGAACAACAAAACTAAAATTTTTACTTCACTGCATTTACAAGTACCAGTAACAAATTTTAATATGGCGTAATTCACTAATTAAATCAACAGAAACCTTATAATTCGCCATTAAAAGACATCAACTTTCTACTAATTCATCAATTCATTCTAATAAATCATCAACTAATTTTCAATTTTATTTCACGATTCAAATATTTTATTTATTACAATGATAAATACAAATCACATCTAACAAAGAACCAATATTTAACAAGACGACGTTGGCTCGATGCCATCGGCTATCTGCGTATCGGCAGGGATATGCGATATTTCTGTACCAGTGACGAGGAACTAGAAAAGGCAGTGACAGCGCAGCTGCTACCAAACAAAGACCTGTGCGCAGGCGCAGGGTTGAAATATTTGGCAGATAAAATACCATGATCGGCTGTGATCAACAATATTGAAACCCGTGAAATTATGGTACCTCATCGTAATCTAGTTAGTTATTCATCTTAAAATTATCTAAAAATGTAAAACTAATGAAATGAAAAAATGAAAATGTAGAATGAAAACAAGTGGAAAATTTGTTGGTTATGTGAACACCGAACGACGAAATAGGCTAAATGTAAATTTGGCAACACTTTATGGTATTGCTCAAACCCGGAGTATCTAATTATCTACAAATCATATTTTTATTATTTAGTGACATTAGTATTAAGTAGAGAATCATGACCATGGATTCTTGAGTATGCCATAACTAAACATTTGATCGTCTACGTAGACGATCAGAATGAAGTAGTATTATTTTTGCTGGAAAACCCGTCGCAAAACGAGCTATTATGATGGTTTGTTTACCAATAACATTAAATCAACAATTCAAGTTTTTCGTAGCCGAAATGATATTTTATACAGAACAATATCAAACCTCAATCTGATACTTGGTGCAACTATCGATGAAATGCTTTGCATTTCAAAATGCAATATCGTGTTGAACTTATGGTTACTTAAATGCGTAGTTGAAGAATCGAATAATCATACCGCATCCTCGGACCGCCCAATGATGTTCTTACATTCCGATTGGATATGAATTGCGTAATTTCGTAATCTGCTTCAACATTTTTGTTCGATCAAAGATGTTCCGTATTGCCGACTTCTCAAACGAAAAGTTTTGCTTTCGGTTTTAATGCTCATTTAATACGGTCTATCTGAAAAATCGGATATTTATTGGACTTTACTGGATGCTTGTTTTGCAATCAATGTTTTGGATCGGATATCTGAATCCGATCCGACTTTTCAGATATCCGCACACCTCTAAAAACAATAATCAAACCAGTTCTCCTGTATGGTTCAGAAAGTTGGACCTTAAGTAAGAAAGCAGAAAAGAAAGTTATTGTACTTGAGAATAAGATTTTCAGGAAAGTGTACGGACCAAATTTTGAGGATGGACAATGGAGATCGAGACATAATTGGGAACTAAAAGCACTATTTAAGGATCCGGATATTGTCGCTGAGGTACGAAAAGAAGGCTATGATGGGCAGGGCATGTTTTAAGGAAAGATGACAAATCCCTTTCCCTTAAAGAACATGTTTAAGAACAATCCGAAAGGTAGAAGACCTCTTGGAAGTCCAAAACTGGACCATGTGATAAAAGACCTGAGAAAGCTAGGGAGAAGCAAGGAAGATGCAAGAAGCAGAGACCTATGGAGGCAGTGAGTTGGGGGGCCAAATACCATCAAGGGTACCAGTGGCTACAGCAGTAAATAAGTACTGTAAGTATTAATTACTTACATTTGGTACTTCTGTTTTAGGTCCAAATAATGTGAGTACAATATCTTCATATAACGGACTATTTTTCTGAATCAGATTCACAAACTTAGTTAACACTTATAACGAAACATAATTTTTAAAACGCTAAGAGAAACATACGGTCAATTTGACCGTCACTGTGCTTTATTGGTGTTTAGTGTGTTTATTATTGTTTTTATGTATCATTTGGCAATCACATGAGTAACAAATTATGTTTTACAACATTTTATGACAAATCATATTTATTACGCAAAGATCATGTGACAGAAAAAAATGAAACTCCAAACTCCACGCTTCAAGACGACCAGCTCTGGCCTCGGGAAAAAATCTGTATAGGATTGTTGCCCAAAGCCATATTTATGATCTTATAGTGGGTAATATAGCTGTTATTTTACTTCTAGTAGGTGTTCTTTTGTTTGTTGCGTTTTACTACAGCCTTTTACCGATTATACAAGGTATAATCACAGGTATATTCGACCGACGATTGCCAGCCGGTAAGCAAAGCGGGAAATCTGACCGACCGTATTCACACAATTCGTCCAATATGTACGACAACGTCGCGCCAACTAGTTGGAAATGACCAAATATTACGGAGAGGGGTTTGGGGGGAAGGTACTGGGGGTGACAGCTATCAAGGTCAAGCAGTTTAGCCACTATTACGTAGTAAAATTACCGATCGGTCAATTTGACCGATGTTTCGTTTTAAGTGTTAAGAGTCCAGTTTAGAGTAAAAAAAAGGGATAACGAATACACTACGTTGTGCCATTTCCGTTGATCCGTTGTTAAATTTGCTAACACAATGTTAATTTCATGGGTGTTTTTAAAACGTTGATAATTCAATAGAAAGTGTGTTTTCTCATCAGTAAGTTACAATAATCTGACTATCCAAGCCGGCAATATCATTTCACAGGTATAATTGTATAGCGAAAATAGTTATCCATGTCTGTTTTAAAAAAAGCTTCCTATTATTGGACAAGCCAATTAAAGAATTATTGGTATTAACCCTAGAACACTTCACGCTAGAAGCCTTCGTAATTTTTACTACCAAATTTGGTCTTTCCAAAATAATTTTATGATTTTTACCTACATAAACAGTTTCTGATTCCAAGACAGCTATAACCAGAGGGTTTCAAACTTAGGTAGGAGACTCAAACATTTTCTTTAGCCTTCTACTCACATATGTAGTAAAATTTACAAATACTTAGTATTTAACCCTATTAGTGCCAAGCGTCTCGGATCGAGATGGTCATGCCCGCAAGAGAAATGGTGGTGTATCGCTCCACGACTCTAAAAAAATCACTGTTTATAGTATGTAGCAGTTATTGTAACTGGCTTGAATTACACCAAAAGCCTCAGAGAGAAATAGCCTTTATTTTTATGCAACTTTCTGAGATCGAGATTAATTATAAACAATCCTGCAACAGCTAAGACGACCTACAACAAAAGATGGCTTATTTGTATGAAAACTAAATTTTAAAGTTTATTATTAATTTATTGTCATTTCTAATACCTTATAAAATAGTATTGTAAAGACTAATTATAACCTATAGTTTACAAAAGACATGTTTGCTATGTAACGCTAAAAACTGCCAAAAACACTATTTTTGCCGCTTTCAGACAACATACTGCATTTATCATGGACAGAAAATTTAACTTTTCTAAGAGAACCGTTATTCGTAGACAAATAATTCAAAATACTAATTTGTTTAGTTTCTTAGGCTGGTTTCAAAGATGTCGTCAGTCAAGTTATACTTTACTTTTATTGTTTTGCTGAAAATTTAATTTTTTTTACATTTAAAAGCCCATAACTTTTGAACCATCACTTTTACAGACATTCAGGTGGTGTCAAATTATTTAGTACTCTGTGTACTAGGCTATAAACTATCAAATTTTAATCAAAATTTTTAGAACCGTTTTTGAGAAATTTGGATTTTTAAAGTTTTTTAGGGGTTTATAGGGGTGAACTACCCTTAAAAATCAAAAATTCAAAAAATGAAAAAACGCCTGGAGATACAGTGAATATGTACATACATGCCAAATTTCATTTAAATCGGACCAACGGGGTAGGCTGTGGTTCTGTACATGTCCAGACACACGCACAGACACAGACAGACAGACACACAGACGGACAAACATCTCGTCAAAACCCACTTTTTTGGATTCAGGGGACCCCAAAACGGATATATCCACTCTCAACTGAAATTCGAAAATTTTGACGAAAACAATACTTTTTTCATATACTTATATGTATAAGGGGAGAAAGTAAAAAATGTTAGGTAGTAAATATTACAAATGATTAGGAATAATGGGTTTTTTTGAAGGCTTTGTGTTCTAGCGTTTTAATACCCTGAATGAATTATTCATACTTGTTTTTGAGGAGAAGAAGAAATCTCAGCTTGATCTTAAAATTCCAGGCACACACACACCCCTAATTATTAAAAGTACTTAATTTAAAAGCTTAAAAACTTATGCTAAAAGCATTTGTTGGTTATGAGACAGTAAATACCTACAATTGTTGGAATCGGAAATCTGTTTTAAGGAATCGCCATTGGAATCAAAAAACTTGGAATGAACTAGGGGTCTGCGGTGCACCGAAAAAATCGGTACGGTACAAGAATTTTTTCGGTACAAGTTCGGTACGGTACAAATAAGGAAAATTAAGTCACTATCCAGTCTAGGTTGCCATTAAATATAACTATGGAACATCTCCTGCGAAAACATTAAATAAAACCCGACCGTTAAAGGCTTCATACTCTACAAGTAATATAGAATTACAACACTGCCCAGATGTACGGCAAATACTGAACGTAAGACTGACTCATAGCGTGTTTGTGAATGATCATTTAGAATAAAACAATTTCACCAGGACCTCAGGAAAATCGGGCAACCGAGGTACAACAGTTTGTACCGTACCGTACCGTACCGACCTCATAATTTCCTGTACCACAGACCCTTAGAATCAACCCATCCCGACATCAAACGTTACAAAACTTGATTTTACAAACTAATACCTGAGAAACGTAATATTTTCTTCAGGATGTTGGATGGTAAAAAATTCTGAAAATAATTTCCTCTACATAATGATTACCATACTTACTATTCAACTTACTAACGATTGGAGAAAATACAAGCCCTGGTCAGCATAGAATTCTACTTCATTCACAGCATATTATATCTTGGGTCTAAAAGCCTAATTATTTTGTTCATAATAGGTAAATTGTTCAGTACAAAACCACTAAAATAAATAGGTTGGCTTAAAGTCAAGGAATTACTATAAATAGATACATTACCAAGTTTAAAGCTTATTGATTTAATAATTAAAAGTTATTAATTTAATACCTTCCACTGATCTTTAGGAGGCAATTTGTTGAATTTCTGGTACTGCTGGATTTTGATTGGATCAATATCTTCTTCTAGTTCCCAAGTGCTGTCTTCATATTGCAATGACCTCCATTTAACCAAGTAGTGCTTGATAGTTTTTCCTGTATTTGGATCTGTGTGCTCAGCCATGTCCAAAACCCGATCAACTTCAACGTAGTCTGGATTAAATGGATCTTCCTCTAGCTGTTAAATAACAATAACAGTAAAAATTTTAAAAACAAATAACAAAATTGAATGCTCTCGTAACATCATATCTATGTACCCAGTGAATTTCTATTCATTTATGAATTACTTCAGATAATAAAAACTAATCTTGATCATAGGTTAAGCCATTTACAAAATTTTATGACATAAGTTTTTTTAATAAGGGTGTTATCAACATGTGTAACAACATGGCTAGTAGCAATAGCTGTCTCCTCTGATAAGTGAATGAAAGATTGTTAGAAAAATATTTATTTTTTTGTAAATACGTGGCAGACTAAAAGAAAACCAAAGACTTGTAAAGTATAATGACTAAAGAAAATGTCATAAGTACCAAAACCCGAATATACGCTGAAAATTTGTTGCTATGGAATTAAAAAAGGCCAATGAGACAAACAAGCTAGTCCGACATAGGGTTGAGTCCAGAGTGTTAACTCTTAATGAAACAGTACACTAAGTTTTATCACAGTGTTTAAAGTAATAAGTGAGATCAATTTTGAACATAAAATCCTCATAAAATTAACGTTAGAGCTCCACAAGACGATTTTCTAAAAAAATTCACTAAAACCATATTATACGAGGAGTATAATCGAGAATATAGAATATCTGTTGATTAGATAGAAACAAAGCTGTCCTGTGCTAGAAGTGAAGGACTGGAAACAAAGCCAACCTCTATTACCTGAAATTCATCAGATGTTAGTGAAGCCAAACATTTCCCAAATATCCCATCCATTCTTACTATTCCCCAATCTAATCATACAAATGGAGCTTATACCTCAGTGTTGGTTTAGTAGAGACTTTCCCAATTAATTGCCAACAAATTATAAATAAACGGTACCAGTGGACTGACACATACTTTCTCCCTTAACCCTCCAGCTAGCATTAGCCATATTTACGGCGTAATAAGCACCTTCTAAAATGGCAACGCCGTATATACGGCGCATTTGCATTTGGTTGGAAAAGTCGATTTCTCTCCACGATTTCTTCATTTAATCGTGTTTTATTGCATACCAATCGATAGAAAATCATTTAATCTACCATTCGGTGTTGGTTTCGAATAAATCCGATGGATATTATTGATTTTACAAACTTTTACTTCTTTACTATGTTCGTCTGTTTCGCTTGTGTTGTCGACTGCTGACAGCTGAAGCGTCGTCGTATTAATGTTTGTAAGCATTGTTGCTTCACTTAAAACGGTGTTTTAGGTTAACAGTTTGTTGTTTTTTGGAATAATACAAAATATTGTAACTAGTTCAGATGTTATTTCTAACTTTTTAGTGTTGTTTTAAATTTAAAAACTGTGGATGGATTTTGTTATTTTAAAATGCTTATAGTAGGTTAGAATTGATGTGTCTTGTGTTTTCAGGTATGTTTACATGTTTGATTTGGTGAATTTTCATAAACTAATAATAATAAAGTATAAGTTGTGTTTTTGAACTAACACTGGTTATGGGTGAAAACTATAGGGATAGGTCTAGTGACCTGAGAGACCTTTTAGAAGAGCCTATTTCTAGTGGTGATGATGTGTCTGATGCTGAGTCAGATTTTGTTGTTGAAAGTAGGCCTACTCATAGGTCTAATTCTGATTCTGATTCTGATCAGCATGATTCTGATTCATTATCCAGTTTATTCCCTTCTGGAAGTGAAGACAATTATAGGCCAGATGTCAATGAATTGCAGGATTGGAATGAGGAGCATGGTACACCATTTGAAACTGATGCAGAGACAATAAACTTTCCTGACTATGACCATAGGCCTAGTTATGAAAATGAAAACCTAGACCTAGATGATATTCCTAGACCCAACCAAGAATTTCACGGTACGACTTGGGTAAACATTTTCCCCCCTGAGGCGGAAAAAAAGGCTGACTTTTTAGTTAGAGAAACCCAAACTGGTATCCAAAATGTCCCTCCCAGAAATTCCAACCCGGTATTGTTTTTTTATTTTTTCTTTACGCTAACAATTTGGAGAATGTTGACCAGGGAGACAAATGGTTTTGCACAACATTCCTTTAGGAACATGACTGAGAACGGCGAAATAAGAAGAAACAGTCGTTTGAGACAGTGGTATGATGTTACCGTCTCCGAAATGAAAAAATTCGTAGCAATAATGATAAATATGGGACTGAATCAAATGAAAAATATTGAGCTTTACTGAGACACCAGTAGAACCCAAAGATCACCATTTTTCCCAGAGACCATGTCATTGAGAAGATTCCAAATTATAAATTAATTAAATTAAATTC
Organism: Nephotettix cincticeps; assembly: GCA_023375725.1. Classification (NCBI taxonomy): domain Eukaryota; kingdom Metazoa; phylum Arthropoda; class Insecta; order Hemiptera; family Cicadellidae; genus Nephotettix; species Nephotettix cincticeps. The sequence continues at coordinate 31,264,453 of CM041786.1, forward strand.
GATGCTACATATCAATAACAATCCGGCCCCTGCTCAAGACCAACCTGATTATGACCCTTGGCACAAAGTTAGGCCCTACATCAATGAAATAAATTCAAAATTCAAAGAATTCTTCATTCCCAGACAAAATATTTGTATAGATGAAAGCCTTATTGGCATGAAGAATAGATGTACTTATATACAGTACATGCCAAACAAAAGGCATAACAGATTTGGCATAAAGAAATTTGAAGTATGTGATAGTGACTCATCATATGTTTTGCACTCTGAATTGTACAGTGGGAAAGATTTCATGTCTGATGGGGATGATCCTCTAGCACAAAAGGTTGTAATTGGTCTACTAACTAAAACAAACCTTTTGGATAGGGGCTATCATCTTTTTACCGATAACTGGTATACAAAGATTCCCCTAGCTGAAAAGTTATTGGAAAGAACCACTTATTTAACAGGGACAATAAAGAAAAATTCAAAAGGTTTGTCAAAAAGTTTATTGAATAAGAAATTAGGAGTTGGACAGATTGTTTATTTCCGGAAGAAAGATGTCCTACTTGTGGGGTTTAGGGAGACAAAAAAGCGAAAACCGGTTTACTGTTTGACAACTGCTTGCCATGCAGAAAATAAACCATATAAAGGTAAAAAGAGTAATAAAACAGTAGTAAAAAACAGTCCTTATTGCAAAATACAACCGCTTCATGGGAGGCGTTGACACCAAGGACAAAACTATGTACCACTACTCTTGCTCCCGCACAACTAGGAAATACTGGAAACGGATTTTCACAAATTTTCTTGACATGGCTCTACATATTGCTTTTATTCTTTATAAGCAGAATACAGATAGACCACTCAGTCACAGAGATTTCTTAGTAAAAATTGTTGAGGAACTTACGACAGAGCGAAGAGAGCCTGTAGCCGTACCTGGTCCAAGAGGGGACTGCCTAGGGCCTAAACATGAACTGACTCTTCTCCCCAACAGAAACAACAGATTATGTGTAGTCTGTTTAAGAGAAAAAATATCAAGAAAAGGACTTCATATTGGTGCCCAGGTTGTAATGGTGGTATCCATCAAAACTGTTATCATTTGTTGAATCACTACTACAGATCACCAAAACCAGGAAGGAAATGTAGACGAGATTCGTCAAGTGATTCAGAATAAAATTCAGAGACCTAATTGCATGTTGTTGTTGCATTTTGTAAATTCATTAGTTATTAGTATGTACAGTGTTTTTATCAAAGTGAAGTAGTTTTATTTATTTTATAAAAGTAATGGTAATGGAGATAGTTGAGAAAGTATTGGTGGTGGACTAACTTTTGCATGAAGTGTATCCTAGAAAAATGCATCCTATCTGATGGAGTTGTATCAAAAAAAGGTATGTGGGTTCTAATAATTATCATTTTCTATGTTATTTGAACCATAATAATACAAATATTTCAAATTTCTTTGATGTCTAATGTTATCAATAACTGTAGGCCAAAACCTATGATTTTCCAGAGGTAAATATTAGTATACATGCACAAAAAATATTTTTTTACCCTAAAAACTTACAAAAATCCCTAAAGTATGTATTTTCTTAATCCCAATAAAATTCCCCATCTTTTGTATATCTTAGATATATTCTTTCATTATTTATGTGTCCCCCATGCTACGGAATGTTCAGTAATTTATCTTTAATTTCTTTTTCTTTTTATTATATATGCTTATGATACAATTATTTTCTCCATTAGACCTGACAAATGTGATATTAAATTGTTCCTTGTTTTTTTCCAAACAGAATGATATATAATACTTGACATATTGACAATAAATTAAGGCCTTAGGAGCAAAAAAATTGAATAACTGCAAATTGTCCATAGAACCGTGCCAGTACACAGTAAACTAAACGCCAGGTGGAGGGTTAAGTAAATTTAAAAAAGACAATCTGTAATAAAACTATCATGTTCTACAAAGTTATTCTAAATATCATTTAATAATTTATTGTTCAAATTGTATGAGGGGAAACCCCCCCACCCCCCGATAATACCAAGCTTTTTTAAGCTGGTTTTGTTCGGTGATTTGACCTTACACTTCATACCAAGTTTCATGGAAAAGGGTTGGAAAGTAAGGAAGAATTTGATTTTTTTATATTCCCCATAAGAATAACATTGGGCGCTTTCAGACAACATACTGTGTTTATCGTGGACAGTAAATTTAACTTTTCTCTGCAACCGTTAGTCAAAATATAATAATTCAAAACACTAATTTGTTTAGTTTTTTAAGCTGGTTTCAATGGTACCAGTCAATTTATACTTTACTTTTATTGTTTTCGCTGAAAATTTAAAAATGCATTTTTTTTACATATAAAAGCCCATAACTTTTGAACCGTCATTTTTACAGACATGCGGGTGGTGTCAAATTATTTAGTACTCTGTGCACTATAAACTATCCCATATACCCCATATACTATGGGAGAAAGTAAAATACATACATGTAGTGTGATATCCCACAAGCTCCCTAATTCCCCCTCCAAAAAGTCTTGAATAAAGAAACCTTTAAAAAATCTTACATTTTCAAAGATGTTAGCATGATGAGCCATCTTCTGTTTGAAGCGTTTCAGTTTTGCTGCTATTCTCTTGTCCCCTTTGTACAGTTCATCTTCAGTTTTCCACTCACAGTGCAGATACGAGAAATTTCGGTACTTGACATAGTATTCCTCCACCTCAACATACTTGTTTTGAGGATCATTTTGATCAATTTTTTCACTACTGCCATGTTCTTCACCCTGTTGATCCGCATTTATCAGTTGACTTTCCTCGTTCTGAATATTCGTTTTTTCATCAGTTTTATCATCTTCAACATTTTGATGATCTTCTGGTGGTTTTTCACCTGAATTTGCTGCTTTAAGTTTTTGTACATCCTTTAAATCTCTTCTGCCTTTCCGTACTGCTAGTATATATTGAACTACCATAGAATCTTCATCAGTTGTATTCTAGAAAAAATATTATGAATATAAGTCTATATATATATAACTAAATAACTAATGTATTAGATAACTGAAATTAAGTTTCTTACTTTTTTGCTTTTACTTATAATACTTTTGGCATGTTTTATACTTGCAAGAATTATGAAAAGTATGTTTAAGTAACTCACAATGTAAACAAAATTAGGCTTCACAGGAGCCCCATCCATTGAGGGCGGTGAGTCTGACTTGGATAGGTCCAGCTTGGGCGAAGACTTGCTTGACTCCTCATCAGACATGGCCAGCATGATGTCATCTACGTACTTCTTGCGTTGAGTGTTACGAGCTGATCTCCTCTTCTGCAATATCAATAATAATTATTTTTATATAGTTTCTCTTTTATATTCTTTTTTTATAACTAGAGTGCATTGAAAAATTTAGAAATTTTATTCAAAATTATACAGTCGACTCCCTCTAGTCCGGACGCCGGATGGTTTGGATTACTTCTTGGAAATGAGTCATCAGCGCGCAGTCGCGTTTCTCACAGCTGAAGATTGAATGTGTTTGATTATTTCTGGCCTAACTATAAATAAATAACATCATAAACATCAGTTCAGTTTAAAATTGTGTTTGATACGGATCTTCAGTGTAACGGGAAATCGCTATGTCTATATTTTACTAGTTTTAGTCACTAGAGAGTATATTTTCAATATATAAATGTAATATGTGTTGTTTTTCATGAATTAGGCCAATAAAAATAAGGTTAAGTTGTATGAAACACTTGGAAAGGAAAACACCTGCTCTGCCCATGTCATGTTCATTGCCCATTTTAGCCATTTTAGCGAATTTCTGATAGGGAAGAAGCTATTACCGTAGGTCTCATGGCGAGACTTAAGCCCGGGACCATGTTATTTTTTTCTTCTCTAAGTGCCCAGAGACCAAAAAATAGTCGTTAAAATTTATATATATATATGTGTGTGTGTGTGTGTCTGTGAACACGATAACTCTCGTAAAAATGGTACCCTCCCCCGCCATTCGGGACAGGCGCAGTAGGCTTCTCCCTCCCCCTCTCTGGTTCACTACCTACTGCCCTGACTCGGCCTTACGGAGACGTAGGTCAGAAATCCCCTGCATTTCATATTTCTCATTTCACTTCAAAACTGAAACACAAGCCGGTATTTATTTCAGCCACATTCTCTTTAAGACTCGTTTATATTGTTCCAAAAGTAACCTAAGAAAAAAATATGCTAATTGACTTCAAACACCTACTAGATAAGAAAAGATTAGAAACTCCCAATTTAGATCTAGAACAGTGGTGTTTTAAATAAGTTAAATTTACATTCAAATTTGCAAGTTCTTCACGTAAATATTTAGTTGTTTCCAAATAAATTCTTTTTTCAAATTAATGGTGTTACATTACTCTGGTTGCTTCAACGAGAAAAGTCACACACGAAGAATCCTGAAGATATGCATACCTGAGTACTGTTGAGCTTATAGCTTCTTATGCCTTGGTTCTTTTACAGGTGGAGATGGCACATTCAAAGCTTAGCTCAACCACATTCCAGCCGACATATACTATAATAATAAAACGGGCGACGAACGTGACATGGTCAGACCAGGTGTATTCATTAGAGACAATAGTGACACATAAATCTATTTTTGGATATGGCCTTGCCCGAGCATTTCTCGCCATCTACCCCTACCCCCTTCCCCCTTTACCATTGTCTTGTGTCCACGTTGCGCGTACCCGTAAACAACCTGCCGAATATAGTTGTCAGTGTTCTCTTGTTTCGCAGCAAAAAATAACACTTTGTGAACTAATATAAATTATAATATTAGCTAAAATTAAAAGAAAATAATTCGACTTAACCCTTCACTCTGCCATTCGCCGGATTCCGGTGAATTTTTACACCCCCTAGTTCGCCAGAATCTGGCGATAAAATCAGCGCGACTTAATCTTCTCGTAACTGCTCACGGTACATCGCAAATGTACTTTTATATACCATTGTAAAAAAAAGATTATAATCTACGTCCTTTATAGTATTTGCTATTATTATACTCTATGCATTACATCGTATGATTACATGTAGTTACAGGTGTTACGACGTTGCGCTAACAGCTGTCCGAGCTGTATGATTTGCGTTGTGTTAGAGTCGTGCGATTAAGTTAGTGTTTCATTGTGTATTTTGCATGAACTATCTAAAATAACAAATGAATTATTCATAATACCTTTATCCTTGTATTTAGGGTTATAAATATATGTAGGCCTTATGTCATTCTTTACAATGTTTTTATAATTTATTTGGCGATTACTCTCAAAGACCCCGGACTAGGCAGTAAGGCTTTTGTGTACATATTAGGGTTTTATTAGGGTTTCGTAGGTTTTGGAACGTGAGTACTTTTATTTATTTTTATATAGCTATATAAATATATATATTCTTATTCGGTATGAAATTTCAAACAAAATGACTGTTTCAGATTTTTTATGAAAAAAACTTTTCAGCAATTTGAGAGAGCGCAAACATGATGAAAAAAGATTTTTTTATAAAAACTTTTTTTTGATACATGTGAATTAGTAATTTTTATTATTTTCTTGTTGCCTGTTTTATACTGAACACAAAAATACATAATATGTTATAATTTGCATGGTATCTAAAATTGTTATGGTTTTTTAAACAAAACCTGAAAAATGGCCAAAAATGAGGTGGCATTAAAGAGTGAAATGATGGGGAGCTGGAGGGTTAATGTAAAAACTACACAAAAAGTAATTATCCTGTATTTTATTCCAAATTTTCAGTATTCTCGGCTTATACCCGTTGACTATAAATTCCCGGCTTTGATCATACTATGGCATTTTGATATGTTTTTGATGTGGTTCATATAAGACGTTTTGTGTCATACAATGTGACATCACAATGTATTATTTGATTGTGATTACCATACATGAGAGATATGTTTTACTTACATTACTATCCTCCCCATCTGATGCCAATATACCTCCATCGTCTTCGGAATCGTGAGCTGCTGTTTTACTCTTTTTTCTTTTCAAACTGGCATTAGTTCTGGAAAAATAGCAATTATTGGAAACAAGATATTATCTTTCCATCCACATCATTCAAAAAAAATCCTAAAAAAACTAGTGTTTATTTGTTTTTTAGTCTGTTACAATAATAATATAGGCCACTTACAACACTACACTAACAAGCAAAAAAGCAAAATTTAATTTATTTGTTTTTTTAACTTTCCTACTTTTTTTAGAATTAATCATTTATACTTTCTATATAATAGTATAAGGAGAAAGCATTTCTTTTGTCAGAATTTTCAAATTTTTGATGAAAATATCCAGTTTAGTGCCTACCCCTGAATCGAAAAAATTGGTTTTTAAGAGTGATGTCTAGATAGACATCACATAGATATGTGTCTGTACATGTGTGTGTGTGTGCATGTGTGTGTGTGCGTGTGTATGTGTGCGAGCGTGCCTATGTGGGGATGTGCAAACACAGAAAAAAACCAGACTAAAGGTCAAATTTTCATGAAATTTCGGATGTAGGTAACAATCAAAGGTATGTTGGAGCAAATTTTTCATTTTTTGAATTATAAAGGTATTTTATCCAAATAATCATGCAATGAAAATTTCCCAACAGTGGTTGATGATTTTGATGAAAATTGTAGTCCTTTACTTGACTAACCAAATTACACCACCCACATTTCTCAAAACATCTGATTTTAAAAGTTTTAGTTTTTTAAATATAAAATATATTTGTTTTAATTTTCTTGCATAGCCCCAAATGGTTTCTTTTTTTACCTTAATCTTTCCAAAAATGTATATTTTTCTTCAAAATTGTTTTTCTATTTGCTAAGAAAAGTTAATTAAAGAGAAAAAACCATTTATTAACCCTATTTTGGAGGTAAAATTTGACTTTAAACTTATGTGTTTTCCTACTTTAGACTTTAGAGATCCATTACAATGAAAAAATAAACAATAACATACTTATAAACTAATTATAACAAATATATTAACCAATTATTTGCAGTTTATGAAAGCCGAACCATAAAACAACGAGCAAAATAAACTGGACACGGACACTACAATAATGAACCATGCCCGTTGCAAGATGTCAAAAAACAACTTCGCAGCTGATTCGGTTTCTGGTCGTCTACAAAATCGCTTATGAACACAAAGACAAAAGGAAACAGTTCAAACGTAAATGTTAACACATTCTAGAGGTGACTAACGAACTACAATGGAATATTGCAACAAATATTCCGGTGAGAGTATTAAAAAATTAATTTCTTCCTTCTTTCTCAAACGTTTTCATGAAACTGCAGTGTAGTCACAACAACCAACAAAAAAATCCTAACAATTATTTTAACATGTTAATTTAAGAAATTAGATGATTATTTTTAAGGATATTTAAATAAACAACATAGCATATGTAGTTTTATTAAATGTTGGATTTTTTTATATTTGACTTAGGGGAGAAATTATGTGTCATTCCACAGATACTGTTTATAACAATAATACATGAGTCTAACATTAAAAACGAGACAACAGAGGCCTTTTTTTCACAAGGGCAATACTCACTTGGCATTTCTTGGAGGTCGACCCTTGGACCGTTTTTCTTTTTTAGGTTTCTTGGGAGATGGTGAAGCCTTCAGAGGCAGGGAACTATCGCTCTCTACATCAACAGGATCCTCCTCCTTGACCGTCGCCGTATCGTCCTCGTCTTCCTCCACAGGTTCATTGTCCGTTTGTTCTTCTTTTTCCTTTACTTCATTGGCAGGTTCAGACTCTTTCTCCTCCTCCTGCTCCTGTTCCTCGGCTGGTGTCTCCAGTTCTTCCTCTTCTTCCAACACACTAGTTTGTTCCTCTTCCTCATCATCGTCCTCATATTTTTTCTTCTTTGGAGATTTTCTATTAGAACACATCCATTTTAGACTTTTCAGACACAAAACAGAATAAAAATCATTGTTTAAAGAATACTAATAAAATATATTAATCTGTTCAAGTGAAGCCTCTCGCATATTATTGTTAAAAAAATAACAGAAAGGTTTTGACGCACAAAAAAGCACAGTGTGGTCTGAATCTGGAAAATGCTTGTCATGGTCTGATATATAAGGCATATTCATGTGTTGGCCTTCACATTAATTTGTTCTCGTGCCTGATAAACAAAACAAAAACTGTCATATATGATAACGTAATTCACTGAAGATAATTATCCTCAGTGCAACCCAGGATACAAGGTCTGTCCAATAAGTTTGTGAATTAGACTGATACAGTGGCTAGTACGCGGATTGAAGCCCCACCCACAAGCCTCTTATGCTGCCTCATGCCCAATGAGGCGTCAGCATTCGCCGGAACGTTGAGCTGTGCGTATTGTTTTTGTAGGGTTTGCTATAGTTTTTTTTACTGTTTGATGAAAATGGAAATTGACGAAATCACTGAACAACAAACAAAATCAAGATTTGGGTGTGCAGAATTTTGAAGGGAACAAAATCAATGTTGACAAAATTTTATAGAATAAAATTGTTATGACCTTTTACATATTTATTGAACAAACCTTGTACAGCAAAATATATCTCTATATATAAAATTGAATGTATGTATGTATGTATGTCCTTTATGCGTTGCCAAACTACTCATCCGATCGCCATGAAATTTTAGGAAGTTGCTCTACATGTGTCCGGGAAGGTTTTAGTGAAAAAATATTTTCGAAAACCCCATAAGTTTCCATTTTATGGCGTTTTAAATTTCTAATGTTAACCTTATGGAGAGTAAGTTTGTTTACAAATTGTCTACAATGAAAAAATTTGATTTCTTAGCTACAGCTGATTGGTTTACTTTCCATTAGCAACATGCTTTACTATCCAATGCTATCTGAATCATTCATTAATGTTAAACTATGAAGTAAATGTGTACTGTAAAAAAAGAACAGCTTTATTCACCACGTTAATAGTTTACGGTATTGGGGGATTATGTATTTATATTTTAATTTCTGTCTGATTAAAGTCACGTGTTTATATGATAATTAAAATGTATATTATTACGTTTATTATAATAATCAGCTGTTGTATATCTTTCCTATAAAAGCCGTATTACAGTTAGGTTTGGTTTGGGTTTGGATTCGATTTGAAAAATATGAATTAATCCACTCAGATTTATTTGTTTTATGGGAATGTTATTAATATGTCTTATCGTTTCAGTATTGTTATTCTCTATGCCACGACCCAGGATATATAACCTTTGACAATGAAGCAATAATGCTATTCGACTTCAGAACTTGGCCAAACTATATTGCACATGAGCTATTGAAATAATATTTATGTATTATTTACTAAACGTATAGTTTATTTTCATATATTTTTATTATTATGTTCTCTTGACAATAAGTTACAATAATCCGATTATCACAATTATTTACAAGCCAGCACTATCATTTTGCGGGTATGATTTTATCATGAAAACACTTTTGTTGTCCATGTCGTCTGCCGCCTTCAGATAGTGGACTAATAGTTCTTGGTATTGAGCTACTTTATTGAAATAATAATAAAAATAAAGTTGATATGGAAATATTACATTAAAATAAATTGATCCACGATTCGAAAGTTTGTCTATTGGTATATGTTTTTTTTTTTTAATTCAAGCCTGCTAATTCAATTTACAGACAAACCAAAACGATTAATCTAAAGATTTGTTTGATTACTGAAATATTTAATGCTACATATACAAAAAAGAATTGAACAAATAAGCTTCCTATTGATTAACCAGCCAATCAATGAAATATTGGTATTAATAACCTAAAATTATTCATAGTTTAAGATTTTGAAGAGGAAAGTTTATTGATGATTTTAATAAAGCTGGACTCGAGCTCAAACATTTTACAAGATTGGAATGACTTTGCTCGATTTAAACTTCCAGGCTCGCACACCCCAATTAAAAATACTTAATTTTAAAGCATGGCATTCGTTGGCAGCGGGACATTCAGTGCCTGAAATCGATTTAAATAAAATTTTAATCGACCCATTCTAATTTATATACATATATGCACATAGTTTATGGCATGCAAATACTATATATTTTCTGTTTGCATGCGTCAAGTTTTAAAGATTACCTCATTCAAGAAAATAATATTACTCTTACGCTAATATTTGCTTTGAAAATATTCAATTTTCTGAATAGTAAATAAATATTAGATTTGATTTTATTCATACCTAAGAACCACCATTCACAAGATTAACAAAAGATCAACAATTATACTATAATTCTCAATAGAATAGCTTTTTTTGAAAACTTTTACAAGAATAATAAGATTACAAATCAACAGTAGGAAATTATGCGTAAGTCACATTTCTCGACTATTAACATGATTCAATTAATACCTCTTTCCTTTCTCACTAGCTTCATTGGCAGCCTTAGGTTCACGCTTTTTTCTAGGTGTTTTAGATTTTGGAGTTTTTGGTGTCTTAATCTTTGGTTCTTTGGGAGGTTTAGGTTCCTTAGGTGCTTTTGGTTCTCTTGGCTTCCTAGGTTTCCTGCAGTGAAAACAAATAATACAAATATTAATTAGTAATACAGTAAAGTCCAATGTATCTGGATGAGGTTAAAAAAACTCAAAAACAAATCAAATGCAAGTTAAATATTAAACTAACCTCATTCAAAATGAGGTTAGTTTAATGTTAATCTACATTAAAAATAAATAGTAGCAACCCCTAAAGCTGGTAACATTCCTGGGTAACAACCCAGGAATCACCGGCACTTGATAACAATCAAGTGCCGGTTCAGCTTCTTCCATTTCTTCATGATCACCACCGTCATCAGGTTGCAAAACATAAGACACAATCTCATAATCACTTAAGATTTGAAAGCCTCCATCCCGATAGTCACTGTTTAACCAGTCTCACTTCTTGAGATAAAGTTTCATTTATCAGTCCGTTGTTATAAACACTTTGTGAAACCAGACGACAAAAATCGTTTGGTCCATCCAAGCATTTTTTTAGCATAGTAATTTACTGGTCAAGTGTTCAAATTCAAATTTTTAAATGCACAGGTTTTTTAGATTTTCCTATCACTGCTAAGGCTAATATGATTGCCTGCGGCATTTGCACACACCATTGCAGTGATGCGATCTTTTTGTATCTTAAAACCAGGAGCAGGTTTTTCTGAGAATGAAGCCAGAGTCTTTGGTGGCAGAGCTTTCCAGTTCATTCCAGTTTCATCACAATTATACACTTATTCCTTACAGAGATTGAGATGTGGATGAATATTTTTGTGGTAAATTCTGCTCTAAAGCCCTCAACAACAGCACTGTCTGAACTAAGTTTTTTGCCGGTAATGTCCAGTTGTCATATGCTGTGACGAAACTACAACTTTTCAAGTCGTCCCATGCTGGCTTTGAAGGTTGGGTCGCCATCTAGTTTTTTGTTCAGTTCCATTGCTTTCGTCACTATAATGGGCACAGAAAGTGGTATCCCTTGGCTTCGGGCTTGAACGAACCACTGATAAAACAGCACTATCGAGTTGTTCAAATTTTGCTGGTCTCATTGTTTTTCTCGTCTTGATTTCTCCATCTGTGTTTTGCATTTTTGATACGTGTTCCTCAATTTTATCTGCATCATGTTTTAATCATTTACTGTTGTTTTTCCAAAACCATAAATCTGAGCCAGACTTTAGCCGTTTCACATTTCTTTAAACATTTAATAATTTCTAGTTTTTTGTCAAGACCCAAAACCACAAGTTTCCATTTCTCAGCCATAGCAGAAGAGCAACACACACTACGTATAAACAGCACTGTTAACAACAAATGGTAAAGAACGAACACTAGTACACACTCCACTCGAAATCAGCAAAAACTTCGGTTCACTGTAGTAAGCCACACACTGTACTGAACTGAACAAACTAAAACAGTAGCAGTGAAATTCAGAAGACGGTAACCAACTGAGGTGGCCCCTGGCGTGCAGATCCAAGGTCAACCCATTTCCCTTGCCGCCAATGACTCATGCACAGTGCAGGGTGTAGTACAGTTGTCACTACTCATAATAGAGCCTCGGCAGATAATCTGGCTCAGCCCTGACACAAAACATTTTTTTGCTACTAGCAATATAAACTGACAGCTAAAAGGGTGCGAGGTTCTACTGTACCTTTAAAAAAATAATGATTGAGCTCCTGAAGAAAGGATCGTGAATTCATTCATAGCAGTGAACGTGTTAACCTCTATTCTCTAATTGGTGAACCAGCTGCTTACCCTTTCATTTTTAATAATCTCAAACTTAGGCGTCTTTTATTTTTATGAATCTACAGTACCATCAGTTGGTTTAGAGGTGTTAAAATTGTTGATGGGCAGATGCATGGTATTTACAATTAAACATCACAAAATCACACTACCACTTGATAAACAGCATGAGTTTTTGTTATTTTGTTTCAACAATTTTAAACTCACCATACGTAATCTTGAATTTTGGAAATGGGTTGCAAATAACTACATTAATCTTGAATTTTTAGGCTATAATGCTTATGTAAAAAATAAAAGAAATACTATTTAAATAAAAAAATTATGAAAGCAGGCTCTCCATAACCGAACCTATTGCAAATTCCATTTTTATTTACAATACTTGAAAACATTTTGCAACTAGTATGAAGAACTCTTTTCTCGCATGAACTTTTGATTAAAATAATTAAACTCCAAACACAGTAGAGTTAGTCTATATCACCTTGGTGTTTTCGTTTTCTTGAGGCCGTCACCACCATGCAGGGGTGGAGGGGGTTCTTCGTCTTCAGTGAAGTTGAAGACGCTGCTTTCATTGTCAGGCGGCGGCACATTGCACGGCTCCAACACTGGGGGGCCTTGATCATTGTCCATCTCGGGTGGTGGCATCTGTGGTGGGTACATTTCACTCTCACCCATATTATGGCCCATATTAACGTTATCTTGAAGCTGCGGAGGATATATCTCTGGGGCTTGATCAATATTTTTCTTCCGACTCTTTCTGGCTCTAGGAGTACCGGAGCCTTTCCCTCTGCCTTTTCCCCTTCCACCTCCACTGGGCATCTATGAAACCAAATTGTGTTAAAAGTACCTGAGAATATTAAAAAGATTTACAAGTATATTATAGATGGCATTTTAGCAGTGTGTATAAGTGTAGAAATATAAATTTATAATTTTCTTACCTTTTTCCTTTACCTTTTTCTTATCTTCATACCTTTTGGTAACACCATAGAAATCAGATGTAAATATTTCACCACCACTATTTTCAAAGGTGCTACCCGAAGAATAGGACCCTGCTAAGGCTAGATAAATGTTTTAAATAATATGGGCCAAAGTACGTAAAAAAGTATTATCTCGCATAATACATTTTAATTTAAGTTAATTAATCAATATTTTAATTTACATATTTTCTTTTGAAAATATTTAAATTTACTCATATAGATCAATTTCAAAATTCATTATATTTTAATTATAAAAATATTCATTTCACCCTAAACACATTTTATGTAGTAGAGTCTAGTAACTACAATTCAGGGTACTTAAAAAATCCTGGACTCGTCTGACTGCCAAATGATATGGGTCAGGTTTTCATAAATACCCCCGTCGCAGCAGACCTGCGTACTCAGCGAATTTCCAAATCAATAATATAATAATTATAATAAATGACAAGTTTGGTCAAAATCTGTCGATAAACATGGGAATTATTTGCCTATTCTCCATAAGATTAAAATGGGAAAGAGTGAGTAGGTTTGCTGCTGTGAGGAACACTGAAAGTATACCATCAAAAATTTTATTTTTAACATTTATACCAACTTTTATCAACATCTGTCCGTAAATAAAGGAGTTTGCCTAATCTCCATATGATTAACATGGGAAAAGAGTATGCAGGTTTGCTGACACATAAATTATGATTTTTTAGCACAAATGTATGGATCTCAACCACATGAAGCTAAATATCAAGTTTCATCCAAAAATATTAGATAATAAGTGAAAAATTAATTTTTCCTAATCCTCCATAAGATTAACATTGGAGCCTTAAAATACAACGTACTGTGTTTAGATTTTTTTATATCTCGGTAACCGTTTAAGATAGAGAAAAACTTTAAGGAACTTAATTGTGTAGTTTTTTTAAGCTGATTCCAATGGTGAAATATAAAATTTGAAATTTTTAAAAATTACATGTGAAAAACGCAAAAAACCCCATTTTGGACTACAAAACCCCCCCAAAGTACCCGTTCCCATTGACCGATATGTCTGGTTTACGAACTCGTCCGAGCAGTTGTAGGAATACACCTCTCTACCAAATTTGGTCTCGATCGGACCATTTTTACGAGTTATCGTGCTAACAGACACACATATATATATATATATACCCCCGTCGCAGCAGACCTGCGTACTCAGCGAATTTCCAAATCAATAATTTAATATATGATGTTTTTTTTAAATATATCCATAAACATGAGAATTATTTGCCTATTCTCCATAAGATTAACATAGGAAAGAGTGTGCAGGTTAGCTGCTGTGAGGAACACTGAACGAAGTCATTTCTACCATGAATAATTTTTATCTTAATATTTATACCAACTTTCATCAACATCTGTCCATAAATTAAGGAGTTTGCCTATATCCTATATGATTATTATGGGAAAAGAGTATGCAGGTTTGCTGCCATGATAAACACATAAACTATGATTTATAAGCATAAATGAATAGATCTCAACCACATGAAGCTAAATATCAAGTGTTATCCAAAAAGATTGATTAATATGGGAAATATTAATTTTTCCCTATCCTCCATAAGATTAACATTGGAGCCCCACAATACAACGTACTGTATTTAGATTTTTTAATATCTCGGTAACCGTTGGAGATAGAGAAAAACTTTAAGGAACTTAAAGTTTTTAAAAAGTGTGTAGTTTTTTAAGCTGATTCTAATGGTGGAATATAAAATTAGAAACTTTTAAAAACGCAAAAAACCCCATTTTGGGGTACAAAACCCCCCCAAACTACCCGTTCCCATTGACCGATGTGTCTGGTTTACGAACTCGTCCGAGCACTTGTAGGAATACACGTCTCTACCAAATTTGGTCTCGATCGGACCATTTTTACGAGAGTTATCGTGCTAACAGACACATATATATATATATATATACATATATATATATATATATATATATATATATATATAAATTTTAACGACTATTGTTTTTGGACTCTGGGCACCTAAAGAAGAAAAAATAACATGGTCCCGGGCTTAAGTCTCACCATGAGACCTACGGTAATAGCTTCTTCCCTATGGGAAATTCGCTAAAAGGTCTCACAAATAATAGAGAACTGGGGTAAACCAACCATGCTTATGTTGCTTCCATATTATTTATACTTAATGAAACTCAGAAAACACAAAGTAACCTTTTAACTGAGCAATAATTTTAAATGTTTTAGGCCTGGTACAAAATTATGTTTTTGAGTTTAAAAATTTAAAAACTACTGATTTAATCCCATTAATTCTTAGAATTCTGGATACAGATTCGTGAGAGCCTACTGTGTTGTCATATATTTAATAACAGTTATTGAGCAGTAGTAACAATACCACTAGCGGTTGGTACTCGTTTTAGTCACAGTAATACTGCAGTAAAAACTATTTTTAACCCAAGAAATGGAAAATATTTCCCTGTATACTAGGATTTAATAGTAATAATTTATTTTAATCCAATACTATAATACGAGCAAGGTTTGTGTATATATATATATATAAAAACGGCACTAAGGATTTTCTTTAAATTTTGGAAATAACTAATTTCTGAGTAGAAAATAAGTCCTAGATAGGTCTAATGTCCAGGAAAATTCTTGTTTTCTTGTAATATTAAGTTTAAATCTAAAAATTCAACATTACGCTTATGGAGAATCAAATGTAAACAATACAAATCAAAGCAGCTGTTTATAACCGTTTGACAGTTGTTGATTGAAGATGGTGGCAAACAATATGAGAATAGAGATTTTGCATTAATATTTATTTTATGTATGTAATAAATGAAAAATTATCAAATTACTAAACAATTTGTAAAAACTAAAGGGTAAAATAACTGTGCGAAATAAAAGCAGAGAAAATTATTTTAAAAATGTTTTGTGTTTTGAAAGAAAACGTATTCATTCCATTGCTTGAAGCCACTGTAACAAACCAATTAACTGGTGTAAATTAAATTTCTCTTTTGATTTTCAATCCTCATTCCTTTTCTAGCAAAATCAGTTGATCACAGGATAATAATAACAAACTGTATGGACATTTAAATTCAGTATAAGATTAGCTAAAACAATTGAGGTTGGCCAAAAACTCTTAAACCACGACGCGAACTTGGACGACGCCGTACTAGTAACGCTCAGATATCACGTACACAAGGTCGCGTGATCGATCCCCACCCGAGGGCTATATTTTTGTTCAGTATTTATGCCATATTAATTAAGGGGTTTGAAAACGGTTTTATTTAAACCACATAAATGTTTTCATTGATCAGTAAATTTGTTTTAATTTTGCTAATTAACTTGTAAAATACATGTCTTATTCTATCCAAGCAAAGCTCGGTCACCAGGTACTTATATATAGTAAGCTTATTTGTACACTTTTTTCCTAAAGACTTTTTCTCCTAAAGATGTGTTCACTTGCTAATAATTTATCATTTCAAAATTGTTTTGTCAGGCAAAAAGATTTATCCAAAACTAACCTCAAACAATTTATACAATGCAGACATAGAGAAATAACCAACAAAATTTATTAAATACAAAATTCATATCCATTCAGAAACATATCGTGCACAAAATAATCGGGGAAGAACCTAAAAACTATATGCCACTAGGTGGGGTTTGGGAATTAATATAAAACAAGCGGTATAATAAAATATTTGACACACCAAAAGCCAGATAAATTAAAAATAAAGGCGATGTAAGTTAAAAATGGTTTTTTTTAGAGATATGGGGATGGTTGATGGGCAGAAACATGATTCGCAGGGCCAAAATCTTACATGGAGATAGGCATCCAAAGGGCCAGTGTTATAAATCGGACTCTGAAGCAAACACAATGGTCCACCCATACAATGGTCATTAGCCTCGTGCTGTTGTAACATATTGATCCTTTCCTGGAGGTGGGCCATCTGCAATCAACACACAATTAACCAGCCGTTCCCTGCATCGATGCATCTAGGTGCTGTGCTCGGCTGGTGGATATTGAAAATTGTTTATATGTCATATAACAATGTTTATGAGATTTTTTTGTAGATCATGACAAGAGTAAATGGGTCAAAAAATTTAATTTCTACTTAAGTAGTTTTAACTTTTAATTTTTTTTTTAATAAAAAATCACCAGTTTTACTTTTGTTTACCAAAACCTTACTAAACCTTATTATATCCCCAATGGTAAATAGTATAGAAATAGTTCATAGAGGAACTCTCTCTCGGGAGAAATTAATTTGACTTAAGATTTTAATTTTACTTCTTTGGTAGTTTAAAGATAATTGGTATAGATATTCTTTTTGTATTGTATGTAAATAAAACCAATCTCCAGCAAAATATAAGTATAAATAAAAAAAGGACTTCATCTGCTCCTAACCTCTTTAGTTTTAAATAACTAAAATAATGGTCTAGTTTCATATTTTATCACTATCGTTTAAGTAGCAATTTGCCACAACCTAGAAATCATCACTTCATATTGAAAAATATCAGCTCAAATTATACAGTCGTTGACTTTTATGTATTTTTTAATCACGACTTTTTCTTACCCGTTGCAAACTTAACTTTTTGTTTGGTTTTGTTGGGCTTGAATTACGTTTTATTAAAGAACTAAGTCTTCTTTGCATTGCAAGATTTCAAGGTAGTTTGTGCGCACTTTGCGTCTTTCATTATTTTCCTTAATTTTTCATTCTGTATCAACATTTCCCAGATTTTAAGGCCTTATAACGAACTTTTTGCCTGTCTCAAAACCATTTTCCTTTATTGTTCCTGACTATCCAAGTCCGTGGCAACCCTGTATTTTAGCATATTTCTTAAGACATTCAACAAGGGTGATATGATAATGTTGTGTATTTATAATAAATACTAACTATTCAGTCTCATACAATTTTGTTCTAGGCATAAATAAAATCAATCTTCAGTTTTTTTTGTGATCAGACTTACGATAATTAAGATATATATCGTCCATTATAAAACATGTACTCAAAGTCATTATTAATAAATCTAAAAAACAGAACAGAAGGTATTTGGAAGCTAGAACAGTAATCGGCTCTGTACCTAAAGTAAATAATTATTAGATATTTGGCACAACCCGATATTGACAATTTCTTTGACCCCACAAGACATCTCTGACCGACTTCAGGCCTCACCCAAAACTTTCACAGATCCCTACATATAATTTACCTGTACTTGTATTTGTCATCCAGTACTCTCCTGTGTTACTCCTTAACTAATTTCATGTCCATCTTAGCATGTGTTATATTTTGTGACCGAAAATAAAAAAACAACTAACAGCACAGTTTAAATAATGACAAATGATACACAAAACAAAAAATATTAAACTTTGGCAACACAGTCAGTCACAACAATAATTTAAAATTCAGGGGCCAGTAACAACAGGGGATAAGAAAAGCTGGATAAAAAATTTGGTTATTGGTGATGTCCTACTAGAAAGTAAATAAGCGATGTAAGTGGAATGATATAATTTATCCCGTAGTTAAATTAAAAAACAACAAACCTTTATTAAAACTATCATAATCTTTATTGTTTAAAAAATAATCATCTTCAAATCCTTAAATTCATTCCCTTCCAACAAGTCATTAAGACTTTTTTGGGTATGTTAAACAGCCTCCAGGTAATAGCAAAATCATTGTGTGGGTCTTACTGGGTGATGCACCACCACACAGTATACAATGTTTCATGAAAAATGGCTGAGCAATAAGAAAAAGATTTATTTTTTAATATTCTCCACAACAATATTGGGCGCTCTCAGACAATGTACACAGCGTTTACCACACAGACTGATTGTAGATTTAACTTTTCTCCAGAACCAATAGTCATAGACTATAATTAAAAATACTAATTTGTTAAGCTTCGTAAGCTGGTTTTAATAGTGACAATCAAATTATTTGACTTTGCAAAATTATATAATTTGCCTAACAACCCCAAAACCATACATTTTGACATTAAAAGCCCATTACTTTTGAAACATACTCCGGGGGTTACGTTAGGATTAAGGGTTAGGTCCTCATATATTAGTGCTAGAGTATTGACAACTGATCAAACACATTAGTATGTGTTCCAACAGATTTGATTTTGAGCTGTATTGGAATTTTAGATTTTTACTGCATTGAAGTTGGAACAGTCAAAGTTGATGTTTGAATTTTACATGTCTTGTAATGTTTCAAATCATAGCAGCAAAATTTTAATTCCACAGGAGCCTGAAGAACAACTTTAAATTTTTATAATGAGCAATTTTTAATGAAACACTTAAAATTCAGCATTTTACAATTTTTTGCTGATGCTGCATTATCTGTATAGAACATTTCAAATTATGACCGATTACTTTTCAAACATTGGGTTTCGATAGAAGAAGAGTAAAATGTTACAATAATTAGGTTATAGACCTCCTGAAATTCAAATTGAATTATTGAGATTCTCCTGTACAGTAGAACTCCAATTATCTGAACTCCGACTATCCGAATCGCCGATTATCCGAATCACTTTCCAAAAAAAATTTGAAAAAAATTTGTCCAAAAAAATGTCTAAGTCCGCTATTATTCTTCCCCCTGCGAAGCCCGGGGCGACCACTTGCATCTGCTCACCGTCAAGCGAATGCATGACCTGGCTGCCTGAAAACGGATGAAGACCGCAAAACAGCTTACATTGACGGAGATGTTTAAAAAACAATGTTTTTTATTTCTAAACTTGTACGTACATTTTATTTATATTTAAAACATGTGAAAATATCATGTTTCTTACATTTAATTCGATACAAAAATAGTTCAATATCAAAACGTAGCTTTTTTTCTCTCTAATGACAATTTTTAAAAAAACTCTGATTATCCGAATATTTGAATATCCGAATGGGTCCCGTCCCCATTAATTCGGATAATTGGAGTTCTACTGTAGTTATTTTATGTACTGGAAATGCCGTGTAGTCAGCGTAGCACGTTCTTCGCCATATTAGTGCTAGCTTTCTGGGCCTGATTTGTGTTACTAAAGCCTCCCAATTGCTTTACTACTGGGTACAATTAACTGTCCATGGGACTTGGTACATCAAAAACCGTGGCTAGAAGGCAAAATGTTGAAGGAATGTGAAAGAAATTTCACACGATTGAACAACTTGAAATCTATATAACAAGATTTATAATTATTGTCATTTGACTTACTCGTAACTGGACATCCGGTGTGGGTGGCATGCAGTACGTCTCTTGCAACTGCTGGTTCAGTGCAGCCATCTCTTGTTGGTGGCTGATGGGAGACTGATACACCGGTGGTCTACTCTGCTCCTGCCCTGGGGAATACATGGGGGGCTGATGGGGCGGACCGATGTCTGGTGGACCCTGTACCATCAAGTCTTCGGGCTTACCACTATATTGTATATTAAAGTTGTTCTGTGGCACCAAATTCCCAGTCACAGGATCTAATGTTGAAGTTGTTGTATGTGATTGAGGCATTATTGGCGATTTGTTCGTGTCTAGGTTAGCAGCTGATTGTGTTTGCTGTTGTTGAAGATCACTCGGAGCAGATGTTTGAGGAACGTGAGGTGGTGATGAAAAGTTTTCTTGCACTTGTGTCGGTGGAAGAGGCTGAGTCTGGCTAGGGTTGGGAGGTTGTTGAGTTTGAGGGGAAGGGGGAGGAACTTGGTTTTGTTGCTGTGTTTGCTGTTGTGGATTAGCAAAATCACTGCCGCTGTTTATATTAGGTTCACTAACTGGTGGAGCTTGATTCGGCATGTTCATATCGGGCATTGGAACAACATTCATATTGTTTGGTATTTGTGGAACTGCCATTGGCAAGGACTTCGGTGGATCCATAGTTCTCGATTCTTCTGACGGCATGTAAGATGGCATGTTTTGCTCCATAAGACCCATACCTCCATTGATGGGTGGTCGTTGAGGCTGGGGTGGCCAGTGTGGTGGTGTGGCTTGCGGACCTCTGTAAGGAGGATAGTCTGTGGAAGTTCCACTAACCGGTGGCATTACCATCTGTTCCAACTGCTGAAGAGTGCTTTGTTGAGGATATGACGGGGCAGATGTTGTACTAGTTTTAGGAGTTAAAGCTGTTGCAGGTCTTGGTGACAATGTGGTTTGCTGCGAGTGAGGGTGAGGTGACAGAGTTGTAGGTTTGGCAGGTGACATGACTGGTCGGGGAGACATTTGTGGCCTTGGTGACATCTGTGGTCGAGGGGACATTTGTGGAGAAAGCTGGGGGTAAGGCGCTGGAGCAGTGGGAGGGGGCCTATATTGAGGTTGTGGACTGCCCTGATTTAGGCTCTGAGGCGGGGTTGGGGCAGGGGCTGCCTTAGGAGGCGTAGGTCCAGGCACAGGAGGTCCTGTGGGTCCAGAATATTGGTTGGCTCCACTTACCTCGATACCGATTGGTCTAGTCATTTGTTGTTGAGGAAAACCTGGATGACTTATTTGTCCAGATAAACCTTGAATGTGATTATAAGGTGCACCAGGTTGATTCCCAGCCATATCTACCTGATTGGGATATTGCATATGATGAGGAGGCATTCTAGGGGTTTGCTGATGGACATTATATCCAGGATATCCTGCACTTCCAGGATACACCATATTCTGTTGTTGGGGATAGCAAGGTTGTTGCCTCTGGTAATTATTATTAGTCCCCATACCTTGATGAGATCCCATCATGGGGTTCATCATTGCTTGTTGATTACCAGGAAACTGAGGCTGTCCTAGTTTCTGCTGACTGAGAGGATTTTCTTGCTGATACATATGTTGCTGTCTATAAGCATTGGGAGGAGCCATCTGTCCGTAATGCCTCATGGGGCCTGGCCCAGGATATGCATGACCGCTGTTCCAGCCTTGCAATCCTGAGTTGTCAGTCATCCCTTGGCTCTGGTCCATGCTATATATGTTGTCTGTGGGGGCACAATAGGGAGCATACTGGCCGCTAGTTGGCCCAGGGGGCGCAGCAGTCCGTCTCATGTCATGCTGTTGGGGCAGCATAGCTCGGCCGTAACTACTGCTAGTGTTAGCCCTTGGTGTGTTCTCATAGCCTCTATGGTTCTGGTGGAACATGGAAGGATCTGGAGTGAAGTCTCCACCAAATGAAGCCAGCTTCTGCAATGGACTCTCCTGGTGCATCTCGGGCTGATGCATCTGATAGGGCTGGTGAGGGTACTGCCCTGTGCTGTTCCCAGGATTGTCTCGCTGCTGTGGCGGTGGAGGTTCAAAGTTGTCGGATCCCAAGTCCGGCAGGCTATCCAACATGCTCCCTCCCACATCTTCTCCAAATAAGTCGTATGAGTCCATTGTGCTTAACTATGCCAGACTGTTGAGCTCAAGCGCTCTCAACTTTGAACGCGACATTGCAGTCACGTTACAGTTCAACGGCATGGATCTGTAACAAAAGGAGCATAATATTAAAAAAAAAACAACTACTGGTCGCTTAATTTCTAAAATTAAAGAAAAAGCAAAACACATAAATTAGGCAGGTTAACTATAAAGTAGGTTGAAAACTAAAAACATTTTTTTTTTCCATTTTGAAACAAATTTAAGCATCAAATTGAAAATTAATGAATGAAAGTTTCAATCAAGGTCTAATGGGAAAGCTAGCTTGTGAGCACATGTCATTATAAGTTTATTATACTTTAGTAATAGATTAACTTTTATGATCAGTTGGTGTTTTTATCTTGATGTACAAGGTGTTTTTGCTTTATGATTTTATAATTTTAAATGCAAATTGAAATTTCTTCAAAGCACAAACAATGTTTTCTACATAAAAAATCATAGCACGGCTTTTAAAGTTAGTTTTGCAACATAAAATCTAAAAATATTATTAGCAAAAAAAGTTATGTAAAAAAACGATTTTATACCTATAACTCTGTATATGGAGTCAATTAAATTTGTATCATCACAAACAAATTTATATAAAAATTGAACCAGGCATAAATATATCATTGAAGTTATTAATTTTGCTAAGGTAAATAGTTTATTAGATGTTCGTACTTTGTTTAAAATTCATTATATGTGATGGCGGATTTATGTTATTTCGATTTTTTACTGCGGACATTTTTCTTCATGATTTTATATAAAACAGTTTTACGACATTCCAGCTTTATACCAGCTTAGTCCGGATTAAGTGTTGATTGTGTAATGTTTTAGATATTAGTTTGCCTGAGGATGGGATCAGATTCCAGAACCCGAAATGTCAAAAAACTTTTTTTACATACAATTGTGATGGAAAATGTCCGCATTAAAAAATCTAATTAACACCTGTTTGTAGGAAGAGTGAAAGGTTTGTGATAATTTTTTAAAGATAAGCAATTTTCAGGACACAGGCTAGAAATGTATGTAGTGAATTGATAAAGTTTTAGCATACAATCAAAAGCACAGGATAAGCATGGATTTTGTCACTGAGAAGAAACTCTTTATATGTGGATATTACTGAACATTACTATCTGTCTCTCCCGCTATTTTTGGGGGAAGTTAACATTTAAGAATGATCGGTCTTTCACCTTTGCTTTTAATACGCCAATGATCAGCAATTTTTTTATACTTGCCACCTAAAATTCAGTATAACTGTCTTAAGAAATGTTTGGGAGTAAAAGGAAACGGCGAGCCTGATGTCTAAGCTACTTGCAGTAGAGCCTGCCCTCGCTAGTCTGACACTTTGAAATCCGACATACTCGGTAAAAAAAAGGTTTCAGGAAGAAAATTGCAAAAGGAACGACTCACGAGTAAGGTGTGTGCAAATGCATCAGGAACACATTCTTTAAAACTGCTTGTCGTAGGAAAATCAAAAACCATAGAGCATTTCAAAATGTCAAGCTTGAATCTGCCAGTAACTTGCAAGTCACAAAGTCGCGCATGGGTGACATACAAATTTTCATGACTGGTACACTAACCGCTTTGTCCCACAAGTTAAGGCTGAATTAAAGAAGAACAAGTTAGTTGTGAAAACACTTCTTTTGCTGGATAATGCACCAGTCTGACGTTGATGAAATGAAAATCAAAACTGCCGATGGCTACATTGAAGCTATGTACCTA
The DNA here is from genome assembly GCA_023375725.1 of Nephotettix cincticeps. NCBI lineage: Eukaryota > Metazoa > Arthropoda > Insecta > Hemiptera > Cicadellidae > Nephotettix > Nephotettix cincticeps. Next base: position 31,288,609 of record CM041786.1, read on the forward strand.
GCAAAAAATACCACAGCTTTAATCCAGCCCATGGATCAAATGTGATCATAACTCTTAAGGCCCACTACAAAAAGCGCATTCTTATGGATGTTGTCAGTCAACCGCTGATATAGCAACTATTTTGAAAACTTTTAACATCAAGGATGCTATTTTGAATGCTGCATATGCTTGACAGAAAGTAAAAAAACACATCAAACGCTGATCAAATCTTGGAAAAATTTATGGCCTAACAACCCATATCTTACAGCATCTACAACCAACGATTCAGAACTTTGTACTGAAGTGCAACTTGCCACCAAATCAGTCAAATATTTTAGAATATAGATTATGGAAGACAACTTTGATGGTGATGTAACAGATACAGATATAATGCAGGACGTTACCGAAGTTGATGATGATGTGATCAAGGACGCGGCACCAGAAAAACCCTACACCGTCAGCTGTGTCGGCAGCTAACAATTTGTTTACGTTACTGCGAAGAGAGATGTGGACATGACCAATGTTTTAGTGTTAAAAGGATTGCAAGAGGCAGCAATGGTGGACTGATTACAGAAAAAGCAATCACATACTTTTTCAAGCAGTAAAAACTGTGCCGTTACGTATGTACCTACTCAGTTTACAGATAGCCTATTTTTTTAATGAATCACATACAATATTTTGATAATTTTAAGATAAAATTTATATTCCCTTTTTTTCAACGTTGAACACTCCCACATTTTTGGTAATCCGAAACCACGTCAGTCCCATACCTGTCGGACTAGCAGGGCAAGCTATATGTATATTCTTGTGATTAAAGCTAAGTTTACACTAGCATGTAACAGTGACACCACTAAATCGCACCAGTTTTAGAGTCATGCCACTGTAACTAGTAAGTTTTTTTTGACATGGATATGTCTTAGCTCTGGAGGGGTGTTAGTGATTTTTAAGATGGAAAACATGTAACAGGTTTCCATAGAAACTACCAGAACTATTATTGTATTGAATTTTAAATATAAAAGAATAAGAACAGCTGTTTTGATGAACTTAAAACATTCCCTTAAGACATATCCATGATCTGATTTATTTCCCACAGGGAAGTAAATACAGTACAAAGATTTATTTTTAAGAATATATGTCAAAACATATATGTTCAGTGGCATGGCCCACTGCCATGCCACTGCACCTCTCCACTGATATTGGCACTTCATTTAGGGTTTACACGGTACATTTATTGCGCCACTTTGAAGCTAATAAAAGTGGTATGATTGCTACATGTTAGTGTAAACCTAGCTTAAACCTCAGACCGATGACTGTTGTAAATAACGGTCAACACCACTTTCATTTTTTCAATTTACGACAATAATTTTTTGAACAATTATTTTTTGAATAATTTTTTGTTATAGTTTTTAGTCATTTGTTTGTTGTTGAAAGCAAAAATGGTTGATCCTTGCTGTTCGGATGATATTAAAAATCAATTGGATGATGATAATTTAATAGATGATATTTCGGAACCAAACAGTGAGATTTCTGCAGTACATAAGTTTCTATTGGAGATATTTCGTCAGGAAGTAATGATGACTATGAACCAACTTTTCGGACTTTGAAGATATGCCTAATTCACCTCCAAGTGAGGTGAAGTATTAGTGATATATCAGTATTAGTGTTAGTTATTAGTGTTATTAGTATTAGTAGTATTAGTGATTCTGGTGTTCCCCTTGTGCAAAGAATTTCATCGACTGATGGGCTCCAGACAGTGATTCTGACTAGTGGACTTGTGTACACAGTTTCAGTTTTTTCTCATATCTCTTGTACCATACATTTTTTAGTATATAAGTAACCTTTTTTACTCTTAATTAAACCGTGAACATTTTTTATATTTGTAACTTCAGTTATTTTGAAATATTTTTAGTAGGCCAGACTCACAAGCAGAAAATAAATTTTTGAAAATATTTTTTTGTTTTACGTTGTTTTTTCTTACTCCAAAACAATGGTGGAATAAAACATGTGTTGTGCTATTTTATTTTAACGCACGTTTTCTGAATAATATTATATATATATTTGATTAAGTTCTTTTAATTTAATAACAAATATATATATATATATATATACAGGGTGTTCATTAAAGTCGGGGACAAACTTCAAGGGGTGATAGTACTCGTCAAAATAAACAAAAAATCACCTATAACCATTTGTCGAAAAATCCTTTGTTTAGCCACTAGCCGCCATTTTGTATTTTTTACAAAAAACATTACATATCAAGAACTATTTAAGATACAGAAACCAAACTTTGCACACATATTTATTGGTCAAAGAGAAATTTATTTTCAAAGTATCATTTAATTTGCTTTTATATTTTCAAAATGGCGGTGGTTAAAAATCTTTAAATTAAAAAAACAAAAAACCCATTAACTTTATAACATTTTTACAAGATACAATACCCCCGTCGCAGCAGACCTGCGTACTCAGCGAATTTCCAAATCAATAATATAATAATAATAATATATGACAAGTTTGGTCAAAATCTGTCGATAAACATGAGAATTTTTGCCTATTCTCCATAAGATTAAAATGGGAAAGAGTGAGTAGGTTTGCTGCTGTGAGGAACACTGAAAGTAGCCATTTATACCATCAAAAATTTTATTTTTAACATTTATACCAACTTTCATCAACATCTGTCTATAAATATAGGAGTTTGCCTAATCTTCATATGATTAACATGGGAAAAGAGTATGCAGGTTTGCTGCCATGATAAACACATAAACTATGATTTTTTAGCACAAATGTATGGATCTCAACCACATGAAGCTAAATATCAAGTTTTATCCAAAAATATTGATTAATATGGGAAATATTAATTTTTCCCTATCCTCCATAAGATTAACATTGGAGCCTCAAAATACAACGTACTGTGTTTAGATTTTTTTATATCTCGGTAACCGTTGAAGATAGAGAAAAACTTTAAGGAACTTAATTGTGTAGTTTTTTAAGCTGAATGCAATGGTGAAATATAAAATTAGAAATTTTTAGAAACTACTTGTGAAAAAAGCAAAAAACCCCATTTTGGGGTACAAAACCCCCCCAAACTACCCGTTCCCATTGACCGATATGTCTGGTTTACGAACTCGTCCGAGCATTTGTAGGAATACACGTCTCTACCAAATTTGGTCTCGATCGGACCTTTTTTACGAGAGTTATCGTGTTCACAGACACATATATATATATATATATATATATATATACATATATATATATATATATATATATATATATATAAATTTTAACGACTATTGTTTTTGGTCTCTGGGCACCTAAAGAAGAAAAAATAACATGGTCTCGGGCTTAACTCTTGCCATGAGACCTACGGTAATAGCTTCTTCCCTATGGGAAATTCGCTAAAAAATATTGCAATTTTAATTTCAAATCGAACGGTACTTTGGGAAACGAAATCCGTCCACGGATAACCGAGAAAATGCACTTTTAATGTTAGAATACAGGGCCCGCTCGCCACCGAGAGCGGCCATGGCTCAGAAGCGGAGTTCAGCTGGCACAACAGGGCTTCTTTGCCACGGCCGCGCCGTGGTGGCGCGTGAGCCCGTAATGTAACATTAAACTGGCATTTTCTCGGTTATCCGTGGACGGATTTCGTTCACTAAAGTACCGTTCGATTTGAAATTAAAATTGCAATATTTTTTTGTATCTTGTAAAAATTTTATAAAGTTAATGGGTTTTTTGTTATTTGAATTAAAAAATTTTTAACCACCACCATTTTGAAAATATAAAAGCAATTTAAATGATACTTTGAAAATATATTTTTTTTACCAATAAATATGTGTGCAAAGTTTGGTTTCTGTATCTTAAATAGTTCTTGATATATAAAGTTTTTTGTAAAAATACAAAATGGCGGCTAGTGGCTAAACGAAGGATTTTTCGACAAATGTTTATTTTGATGAGTACTATCACCCGTCGAAGTTTGTCCCCGACTTTAATGAACACCCTGTATATATATATCATACATAAAACTTGGTTTACTGTATATATTTTCTTTTTTTTATAACAGATAACAATTAAGTAATAACAACCACAATCAATAGTAGGCAACAAGTGAACTCAGTTCAGAATAATACAGTACAGAATAGTTTGGTACAACTGAACTCGTAATATTGTTTTACAAGAAGTGGCTGGTGAGCATTCAACTTTAACGACAGCATTCTTTCACGAATGTAGGGTTAATGAAGAGCTTACTCATGTAGGGGTAAATATAAGTGATTTGTATTTATTATAAATTTCCCTCATTTCATTTCAGTGTTAAACCCTCCTGGTGCTACTATGTCTGATATACTATGATAGATATTTTCAAGCTCCATTCAAACATTTATTTAAAATAAACGGTACCAGTAAACTGACACATACTTTCTCCCTTAAGTAAGTTCAAGAAAGACATGTTAGATTAAATGAAAATAATTTAATAATACGATTATTTATTTTCCAAAACACTGGTAAAATCTTATGTTCTAAGTGTCCCAGAACATCAGAACATAAAAATAAAAAAAAACTTTGAATGCTATCTACATGTAATAAAAAAATCACTCAGTTACAAAATATTAAAAATCTAATAACAAACAAACACTAACATATGCAATAGTAAAAGGTTCATACAACAATATTAAGTTTTAAGTCAAAAAATTAACTTTCCTGGTAATGGGACACTTTAACAATGTTACACTAATGCCGATCCAAACACTAGTTCGGCTTGGTTCAATCATTGTGTATCACTAAACTAACAATAAAGTACTTATCAAGTAATTAAAACTTTAAAATAATTGAAATCAATAGTACATTTTTTATTAATCACACTGTCAAAGGATTACAACAACAGTCAACAAACACAAAGATCAGTCATTGCTGTTCACAAATGATTATCTTGAAGTTATAACATCTAACATTTCAACCTCATTGACTAAAATGTCACTGTCAACTAGATAGAGGATATAATTTACTCTAATACAATATTAAGTATTACTGTTTCTGACAATTAAGAAGTGGAGCTATATCTATTTTACAATTCAAATTATTAAAATATGACAGCACATCATAAGGGCAGCAAATCAACTTATTACAAGTCGATAGCACCTGGAGAGTTGAAATTTTGAGTTATAAAATTCTATTGATATGAAACCAAATAGTTATGATAAATTAAGTACTTACATAATTAAATACCCCCGCCGCAGCAGACCTGCATACTCAGCCAATTTCCAAGTCAATAATATAATAATAATAATAATGATATATGACAAGTTTTATCAATATCTGTCGATATTATTTATTTGCCTTCTCTCCATGGATTAACATAGGAAAGAGTATGCAGGTTTGCTGCTTGAGGAACATTGAAAGAAGGTATTACTAACATAAACAATTTTCATTTTGACCAAGGTTCATAAACATCTATCCATAAATAAAGGAATTTACCTATTCTCTATATGATTGACATGGGAAAAGGGTATGCAGATTTGCTGCCATGATAAACACATAGCCTAAACTATGATTTTTAAGCATTTGAAGCATAAGATCTCAACCACATAAAGGTAAATAAAAAATATTGATCGATAAGTGAAATATTAATTTTGCCTTATCCTCCATAAGATTGTCATTGGAGCCCCAAAATACAAAGTACTGTGTTCAGATTTTTGAAACTAAATTGTGTGGTTTTTTAAACTGATTCTAATGGTGAAAGATGAAATTCAAAAATGTTTTTAATTACATAAGAAAAACACAATAAACCCAATTTTTTAGTACAAACCCCTCCCCAAACTACCCATTCCGATTCACCGATATGTCTGGTTTACGAACTCGTCCGAGTAAATGTAGGAATACACATCTCTGCCAAATTTAGTCTCAATCGGACCATTTATACGAGAGTTATCGTGTTAACAGACATTGTTTTTGGCCTTTGGGCACCTAAAGACAAAAAAATAACATGGTCCCGGGCTTAAGTCTTGCCATGAGACCTACAGTAAGAGCTTCTTCCCTATGGGAAATTTGCTAAAATCATCGAATGGAACAATAAAGAACAAAATGTTATGTCAATGTACTCAAGGTAACTAAAACAAAAATGACGTCATTAGTGTAAATAATGTATATGCTTTATTCAACTTTTAATACAGTAAACTCTCTCATATCTGGACTAATGTGGCGACAGGCGATCCGGATAGGAAAAAATCCGGATATGAGAAGGGAACAAAGCGTCCGGATATTAAATAAAAAAAACATAATTTTTGTTGTAATACTTTAATGACATCAATATTAAAAAATTATGTAATACAGTATAAAGCGGTACAATATGTAGAGTAATAGATACAAAAACAAACCGTTGCAAGATAGAGAAGTCACTCAAGCATAACAAAGGCGACACTGACCACTGATGCGGGTGTTGTCACTACAGTACATGTGATGCGTTGGCTAATGGGGTGGGTAGGGACAGGTGGGATGGGGAGGTTTATTGTTTCGTGAGTTAGTGACCTTGCACCAGATAGCACAGAATACAGAGAGTAGTGCTCAAGACTCAGGCGCTCGGGACAAGGGTGACTCATCATTCCCTCTACTCTGCTTTTGAACATTACCACTGTCCACATCGCTCCCGTGTTCGGCAACCGGCGCGCTACTAACCAACCTACAAACATCGTTCGCGACTACTGGGTTAAAAAACATTGGCCTCCTAGAATGTTTTCAAATTTTTGTATTCTTTCAAAATCACGTCCGGATATCGCAGGGTTCAAATATGAGAGATTCGGATATGAGAGGGTTTACTGTATAATTATTTCATAATATGCTAACACGTTTGGCAGCCAGATTTTTCATGACTATTCCTTTATTTACAATTTTACATACTCAAGAGTTGTAACTACTCAACCTTAATCAAATGTTGTAAAGTGAAAACTTACAACTTACAAAGGCAGCTAATGTTGTAAATGGAAAACTTACAAAAGTAGCAACAAAGAGGTTAAAAAAGTATACCATTTATTTACTGACTAGTGTCAACAACTAAGAACTAACTAGGAACAACTAAGATATAACAATCACAAAAGAAGACTATGTATGAGAAAACCAGATCTAAAAACCACAATAATGAACTAATGAATGAGTTATCCGTGGAATTGGGTGGTTGAGCGATATAGTGATATAGTAAAAACGGCCATGAAAGCAAAATCATGGCAAAAGGTGGCAAAGCAAAAAGTCCTCAATACCTTTACAGAATGATAGGTTTCAAAACACCAACCGTAGAAATTATTGTCATAAAGGTAAAAAAACAGTCACTGCGTAAGACAAGTGCACTGCATTACGTGCCTTCTGTTGGAGTTTCCACTTTAATGGCTTCTAGGGAAAAAGTCCATTATTTATTTTTGTTTTTACGCATTTGCTTCCTTTGTAACAATGGTGTTTCCCAAATTTTTCTAAGAAGGCCTACCACGAGATTGTACAGCAAAGTGTCATTTTCCCGTTCTAAGAAGTCCAATGATCTTTGCATAATGGCGGACGGTTGTACGATCGCTAGATATAATTTGCATAGGATAGATGTTTATATATTAAACTTCGCTTGCCGCGGTTGTTCAATATTGTTCACAATCACGTTAAAGCTGCAAAACGGTTAATCCGCTCATGGATAATCGGAAGTATACTACTGCCGAAAAAACTCAAGGAGATAAAGTGTTAAAAATTTGTTTTAATTTAAGACGTTTTTATTAAAAGTTAAAAATGCATAATAGTCTGGAAAAACGAAGAAGTTCTTTGTATTAATTTTAGGTAACAAATAAAACTGGAATAAAGATACGGATTAACTGGACTTTATTGTATATTTTATTCATATAATAATTAAGTACCTGGTGACCGAACTTTGCTCGTATGGAATAAGACATGTATTATAAAAATTAAAACACATTTATTACACAATGAAAACATTTATGTAGTTTAAATAAAACCGATTTAATACACCATAATTAATATAGCACTGAACAAAAAGTATTGCCTCTGTTGGGGATGGAACTCGCGACCTTCGTTTTACGAGGCCAACACGCTACCGCTGGACCGCGACATCTGCCAATTGGGCAATGCCGTTTAAGGTCTTTTAGCTAACATCAATCTTTTGGCCGTTCATTTACTGTTTAATTATCCATACAGTTATTATTAGCCTGTGATAAACTGATTTTGTTAGAAACGGAATGAGGATTGAAAAGCTAAAGAGAAATTTAATTTACACCAATTAATTGGTTTGTTACAGTGGCTTCAAGCAATACAACGAAAACGTTTTCTATCAAAACAGATTTTGGAAATACTTTATTCTGCTTTTATTTCGCACAGCTATGTTATCCTTAAGTTTTGACAAATTGTTAAGTACTGGTAACCTGATAATTTTACATTTATTACATACATAAAATAAATATTTATAAAAAACCTCTATTCACATATTCTTCCCCGCCGTCTTCAATCAAGAACTGACAAACAGATGTTTTGGTTGGTATTGTTTACATTTGATTATCCGTAAGCGTAATGTTAAATTTTTAAATTTTAAACTTAATATTACCAGAAAACACAAATTTTTCTGGACATTAGGCCTATCTAGAACTTATTTTCTACTCGGAAATTAGTTATTTCCAAAATTTAAAGAAATTCCTTAGTGCCGTTTTCGACATCCATGTGCAAATATATATATATACAAACCTTGCTCGTATTATAGTATTGGATGAGGCCTACATTATTATTTTTAATTACTACATAAAAATAGTAATTATAATTATAGCTTACGGTAATAATAGCACAATAACATGATTGATACATTTTGTTTCTTCTTTCAAGTTGATTGTCCATCGGGCTCGTCTCCAGGATTCACTTTGAAGTTTCATTGTCCGTGGCGCTAAGTCATTTGAAAGGGGAAAAGCTATACGCTTATGATTTTGTCACAACATAACCGCTATAACTTTTCCCGTCCCATTTGACCTATGATTTTCAATACAAAAACCGTAATTAAACCTCAACATATTGATTATAATTTCGTTACAGCCAAAATATAATTTAGGTAACTTATATATAACTATTATTCTTTCAACAAATAATGGCAGACTTTTTTAATACAACATATAGGTCTGGTATTGAATCATTTCACTTTGGAATCAAATAATAGATATTAATGTATATAGGTCTTTTTGACACAGTTAAGTTTTTTCCCAAAAAATACCCAGCAGCAGCAGAACTGGGTACTCTCAAATTTCCAAATCAATAACATCATAATAACAATAATATATGACAAGTTCTATCAATATCTGTCGATAAAGATGAGTGTTTTGTCCATTCTCCATAAGATTAATATAGGAAAGAGTATGCAGGTTTGATGCTCTGAGGAACACTGAAAGTAAGCATTTCTAGCGTAAACAATTTTTATTTTGATCACTCATATCAACTTTCATCAACATCTGTCCATAGATAAAGGAGTTTGCCTAATCTCTATATCTATATGATTAACATGTGAAACAGTATGCAGGTTAGCTGACATGACAAATACATAAACTATAATTTTTATATTTTTATATTATATTTTTAAAGCATAAATGGATGGATCTCAACCTTATGAAGCTAAATATCAAGTTTTATCAAAAATATGGATTAATAAGTGAAATACAGTGGAACCTCTCTATGACGAACCTCAATGTAACTTATTACTCTGTATAACATATTATTTTTCAATCCCCTTGAAAACACCGTATAACTCAATAGAAGATTGACCTTGGCTTGTCACTGTGGCAGCCACTTTGGAACTAACCAGCCCCCACCACCTCAGCCACTTAAGAACTAACCAGCCCCCACCACCTGGATTCCTTGGTTCACCCCCTCTCTGAGGAGTATCTGGGAGGAGGAACTACATCTATAGATTAGCAAAAACCAAGACGGTGCCACTTGGTCTTTTCGACCGACGTGCTCCCTCTGGAGGGTTAATAGAATTTGTGTTTTCCTCTAAAATTGCCATCTTGGCATTAACATATAAAAGGTATTCAAACTGGAATGTGCTCCCAAATAAGAACTAATTCATAGCAAGGATCTACTAGAACAGGGAACTCAGCTGACATTTTTCCTTAGGTTCAAGTTGTGAAATGAAAATTTATTGGTGAGAGAGGTGTTTACTTTTACTTCCAATTTATTACAGAAAATAAACCGGTCAATCCTAGCCAACTGGTCGACATCAATTGTGTAATAAAAACATGGGGAAAATGATCCAGTGTTATTACGGTTCAATGGTTTGACAATCTTGAATAGTATTATAGGCATTAATGTAAGTGTCTGATACTTCTTGAATAAGGAAAATTTCAGAAGTGATACCGCATCACTGGTATCACTTTCAGAGGTGAAGCGTCATATTTTAGGACGGGCTAGTGACGGGTGATGTGTGTCATTGTCGGGGCAGGAATTGGGGCGACAGCGATTGAGAGATTGGAGCGTGTTTGTTTGATTTAGATTTTTTTTTTTTAAAAAGAAAGTTAGTTTATTTTATGATTTATTCTATGTTTGTTATTATTTACAACTTAAGATTTTTATTTTAGTTAGTGTAAATTTTGTTTATTAGAGGTTAAGTGGTAGAGAGGACTTGTTAGTCCTAACTTCGCCTCTTAAATAAAGTCATTTTTCATTTCATTTCATCACTTGGTTTTGTGTAACAATCTAAATATATAAAACGTGTTAGTTACACGCATTATAACTCGAGAACGGCTGGACCGATTTTAATGATCTTTGATTTTTTGGATTCGTCTCTGCTACGATCATGCTTTAGGCATACTCAGTTTCCATAAATTCAATTAGTTTCCATTTTATAGCATTTAAAATTTCTAATGTTAACCTTATGGGGAATAAGTTTGTTTACAAATTATATACAATAAAAACATTTGATTTCTTAAACCAGTTGGTTGTTTACTGTCCGTTAGCAATACATGCTTTACTATCCAATGCCATCTGAATCATACATTAATGTAAAACTAAGAAGTAAATATGTGCTGTACAAAATGAACAGCATTATTCGCCACGTTAATGGTTTACGGTTTTTGGGAATTATGTACTGTATTTATATTTCTTTTTTTCCTGTATGATTAAAAGTCACTTGTTTATATGTTTGCCAAATAAAAATAATTACAATGTTTATACATATTGAGTTTATTATAATAATCAGCTGTTGTAAATTTAAAGCTTTCACAACAAAGCCGAAATGCTAATTAATTTCAGGACATGGCCAATCTTAAAGTTAGTTAACATGTATTTACTGTTAGGCGTTACGAAGTTTGCTGAGTCAGCTAGTTTTATATAAATAGCATAAACCCATCATTACCAATAATGAATTTATAACAAAGAATATAAAAATAATCCAACGAAAATTTAAGTCTAACCTAGAATTGCAACTACGCAAGAGTATAAACAAAGCAACAGCCAGCTATTTAGAGTTACATCATTATAAAGCTACTAGGGCTACACCTTTTTGTACATACGAGTTTTCGTCTAGAGAAAGAAACCAACTGAAAGCTTGGAATTTGCCGTTTACGGCAATATCAATTACAAATTGGGTCTAAAAAAATCAAATAAAACTGAGCGTCTATATGAGTAAACACTACACCATCAACAATGGCGTCAATCACCTCTTGGAGGGTTAATGTCACACCAAAAAAGAATAACCTACAGGTGAAATGCTTTTATTTACAAAATTAGTTAACATATTGGTAATTCTAAGGTGATGATAATTTGAGCAAGTAAAATGATTGTACTAGCAAGTAACTTTCAACCCTTGAACGGTAGGCTATGTGCCCAATATCCGGCGAATTATGGCCTCCGTCGAAGTGGCAACAGCCAAAAAATTAAATTCGCACGTAAACAACACCAAATTCACTTCTTAAAATTTGTAACCCATTCATAAATTAAAAAAGCTGAGTTTCTAAATTTATATTGCAATCATTTGCAAGCCTTTGACAAAATTTCAAACTTCATTGAAATGACAGACAGCAGTTTTCGTATTGACAACAATAAAGTTGCATACTACTGACTTTGTTTTCATTGTGTTTGGTTAGTTTCTATGTAAATTAATTATTATCATTATAATTGTTATGAAATTTGGCGACTTTTGTATATTTTGAAATTTGGATATCATAGCCAATGATATAACAATATATAGCCCTGAATTCTGCTAAAACTCAGAATTTAGTTATAATCTTTATAATTGCAATAAATTTTGTTGTGTTGTGTTATTACATAGGACAATTTTTTTTACATATTTTCATGCTTAAAGGTAATATTATGTTATTCCTTGGGTTTTCCTAAATAAAATGATATATGAAATATTATTGTTACTAATGTAAAAAACATTTAAAAAACACAGTACCCTTTTTTATATTTTTTACATTAGTACAATTGTAATAGTAGCCCTCCTGACCTTAAACAAGAAGATAATATATTATATATCACACTTTTAAAACAATATTATTTTTTAAAGTGGGCATGGAGCATAAAAACCTTTGCCATTACAGAGTGACACTATTGCCAGTTCGAGGGTTAATCATTCAAAAAATGTTACTGTTAAACAACGTGGATATTTATTGCCACCACTTTTAAAATTAGATATAGTAAAATTAGGTTATTTCTCAAAATATTAGTGCTATAATAGACAACATATCTTAGAATAGAATTCAATATTTCTCGATATCGTTGAAGTTGTTTATTTCTTATTTACCGTACTTACTTTTAAGACTATAATTGGGCCTATATACTAAGTTTCAAGCGACTTTATACTGTAGTTATTGGACATATTACGGTACCGACCAGCCTTCAATTTGACAACCCTTTTTGCTCAATCAGAATTAAGATCCTCTGGGGTAATAGGCACAAATTAATTTTTTTCTAATGCAACAATTTCATAACATTTATTAATACTACCAGAGTGTATAACATTACACTCATGGGACTTTCTGTTTTGACATGGATGTCTTTAGAAGATCTAAGGGGTGTTAGCAATTTTCAGGGCGCAAGGAAATTGATGTGATATTGTCATGAGAACAGCTGTTTAGAGGAACTGATTTAGAATAGGGAAGTAAATAGGCTACTGTACTTTTTTTGGGAAATGCCTAGAAAATATGTGACAAAACCTCAAGGGAGAGGCAGAAGGCCCAACTATAAAAATAGCCTAGTAGTAATGAGATTTTACAGGTTTTTCTATCAGTGGAAGAACACGGGGTTGGAAATTAGCAAGCAGCAGAGGTGCATTGTAAAATTACTCTCACCTTTAAGTGACCTAGTGACGTTTGCCCCTTGACAGCAAACCAAGTAATATTTACATTTTTAAGTGAGCAGAGGAACTAGGAACTAGATCTTGTGACGTCCCAAACACAGCAGACAAATCCAACTAAAAGAAAAAAACCGTCACATACTATAAGAATGTGTTGAGGGTATAACTTGAGGTGTTATTAAACATTTATGAGACAATATCAATCAAAATCCAAGAAATTCAAGAGCAAGAATATCTGATGATACAGGTCTAGACGAAGTGTAAATGAACCAACTTTATAATCAAACCTGTGCAAATTTAGTGCTGCTGATGGTGTGTGGAGAGCTTACAGAAAATAATTGAAACGGTTCCATGATGAATGTACTAATCTCAGTTTAAATACTGAGGAATAAGTACTTATAGTAAACATTTATAGGAAAATAGGCTTATTGACTATTTTAGGCTCCGAATATTTTTTTTTCAGAATAGTAAAAGTGTGGTAAGCTTAGAAATCTTATCTGCCAACATAGAGAGAACTAATGTTCAAACTTACTTACATGCCGTTTGTCAGCATTATTAGCCTATGTAAATTTAATAAATTTATGTAAATTTATGACTGGGACAGTGGCGACGTCCTGTAATCCAGCTACTTGGAGGTCACGAATTGTGGATAGTTGTGAGAGATGGTCGGTGGATGTGGTGTTCTCTTGTGTGGATTAACGTCCACATTATTGAATACTATGTTAATCCACAAAGACCATCCTCATAATTAGACCAATTTGTAATTCAGAGGCCGTGGTTCGGATTCCACGTTAAACTGTAGGTCCATTAGTTGCCATCGGCTGTTGGGCTATTAATTAACAGTCCTGTCTAAGGAACATGTCAGCCTTAGTCAGTAACAAGACTACAAGATCGCGCCACATTCATACTTGGCTTAAAATACCTACCTGGGTAGGTCGCCATTTGAGTTATACTTAAGTATGAGTTATAAGTATAAATAATTTACACATTTTACTTTAATCTGACATAGAGCTATGATTAAAAATTATTTCAACTGAGTTAAAACTGTACAAGTGATTTACGTAACATGTACTTTGTAACGTTTGGTGCTTATTACACTGACAGATGGTGCTTAATACACTATAGTATTCAGGCCTAACAGGGACCGCTCTGCTTGGCAAGGCTATTTTATTTTTTAAGTGATTCTACATGTAAATGGGCTTTTTTCACATTACTTAGCACATAATAAGATTTTACATTTCATATAATTAGAATAAGTTTAAATTCAGCATTTTACTGGGAGCTTATTACCCCAAAGTAACCTTATACCACCAACTGCAATACACTGTCTGTCACACAAATTTAAAACTTGTGATTGAAGGCCTAGTAGTTTATTATTTTACACTATTACTTATAGGTATTACTAGTATAATAGCACTAATAACAGAAAAATAGTTAACAAAAGTTCAGAATTTATTTATACATTCATCTAACATTACTTACACAACTCACAAAATCAGAATATACCTTCTCCCCAAGTGCACTCACTGTGAAGTAAATAGCCTCTCACATTATCAGCTGTAACCCTTAATGTATCTCACCAAAACAGCATATCATACTGTAAAATACACAGTAATTGGTAAAGTCATGAAAATATATCATTTTCGACGCTCACTATACTTTCAAGATGGTACAACGGTGAACGGTAAAGGGCCACCGCAATCAGCATTTATTGACCTGTGTTAATTGTGATCTAAATAATTGTCCTCCACTCCCCTCAATCAACTAAGGCTTACAAAAAACTAATTACAAATCATAGTATCCACAAACAAGGTATATTATATCAATAGCGAGGAAATATGCGGTATTTGTTACATTTGAACATCAATCGCACTAATTACGGCTTGCTTTAGAGAACAATGAACTTTGCGAACGCCATTCCAAACGTCCTATTTCGGCTTGGGCGATCAACTTCGTTCAATACTTTCAAATAACGATTAGGATAAGAACGGGATCGATTAATTTATCCGTCAGAACATATCTCTGGTTATTGAAGAATTCATGCATGATACGAAATGTGTACTCACTCATTCCTAAAGCGAATGAAGAGCCTAAAATTTGCAATTTCACTGAAAACCTTCTTCCCACATCTTACGTACAGTATCCTATCCTGTAAAATGGAACGTATAACATTGAGACGAGCGATCTAATTGGTTAGAATAATGCCCTCAACCAATGCTGCATTCGCCCAGCGGTAAGCTTCAACCAATGGGAGAGGACGTTACATGAGGACATTAAAAAACTAGATGGACAGCCACCCAATCACAAGGCGTGGTTTAACCAAGAACATTCAAAAGGGAATATTACTCATATTTTTATGAAAATAACAAATTATGTATATATGTATAAAAACAATTGATACTAGTATGAAATAAAATGATGAAAATGCGTTGAAATTACCGTATTGAGAGAATCAGAAGTAAATCAGACGGTTTGAATTTTATACACATGCATATATTGAGTAATCTGGAAACTAGCCAGTACATTATAAATTACATTATACATTATATATACATATATATATACACAGTATATATATAAATATATACAGTATATATATATTATATAGTGTGTGTGTGAAAGAGAGACTTTTATACCTATATCTCCATCTGTTGTCCGCGTAGTGAGTATGATGGTGTCAACACAGACTCACAGGAAAAAATATATATTTAAAACACTATAATTAAGTCCCTTCCGGCTAGCTCCTAATAAGCAAAGTCACCATCCAGATACTCCTGCATGGGTGGTGTAATAGGCTCTGCCCCTGATGTAAATAGTCAAAACCCTCCTAAAGGCAAAGGTTTCCAGCTCTTTAACCCTCTGTGGCAGTCTATTGAAAACACAATATATTAGGTGGTGTGGTGTAGCTTACCGTACTATAGGGACATCAAGATGGCCGCGGTGTCTGGTATCATGCGCATGAATATCCTGCCTGACCACCAGTCATTCACTTGACGCGCATAAGGTAGAGAAGGATATAATGGCCAATAATCGTTAATACCCTGAGTCTTACAAAAAGGGCTTACAGTAAGCACACTGATTGCTCCTTGTGATAATCCTGATGGCGCGTTTCTGCATTTTGAGTCCATACGTCACATCGCAGTGAAAGAGGGTATGGTAGGCCATTAACAAATAGTCCTGCGTCACATAGCTTCTTAGGTTCAGAAGAAGAAAACAAACGTTTGACAATCTACTTGACGTCTGCTCTACATGGCAGGCCTAGCTCAGCTTATGGTCAATGGTAAATCCCAGGAGTTTTACAGGGTCAGGGTCCAAGAACTCAACATCGTGTTGAGAGGCTAAAGGCAATCTGCTGAGTCTTGGTATCGTTCACCTGAAAACAGGTAGCAAAGAACCAAGATGTAGCTCCTTAAGACACTGTACCAACAATTGCAGGGCATTATTAAGGCTGGGATCAACAGAGAACACGTCCTCAGCAAACTTCAAGTTCGTTCCGAGATCGTTAAGATCATTAATCATATGGATAAACAGGCTAGGTCCAAGAAATAACCCCTGTGGGACACCAAAGTCGACAGCAGGTAGCTTACTTTGTCACAGTACCGTCAACCGACACAACCACGCCTCCTCTAAAGTTAAAAAAATGACGGAGAGAGCAGAATCTCTTATCTATAATATTATAAAGAAGAGGTGGTTTCTGTATGTTTGTTTGTGGGTTTGTTGTGGCAAGTAAATGCGAAAAATACTGAACCCACCGGTTTGAAATTTTACAGAAAGGTAGATCTTAAACTCATGCAACACATAGGCATACTCATTTCCTTAAAATACCCTCGGGCTACGCCCCATGAACGTCCTAAGTTTAAATGTTTACATTTTCAAAGAATGAAAACATAATATTATGTGAGTGTCAACAGAGCTGTGAACACTAAAATTTGACAGTTCGGGAAGAAGAAGAAAGAGCTGCCGTGACCGTCCTAGGTTTCAATGTTTACATTTTCTAATGACAACATCCGTTTGCACTATATTTTGACAGTACGAGAAGAAGAAGAAATAAAGTTAATTTTTAAGATAAACTGTTGGATCGAAATTAGTGAATTATTCGAAATAGTGGAATGGTAGATTTTTAAGTTTTTTCCGATGACTGTCTCTATTACGTTAATCCTTATCCTCTCCCAATATTTGACAGATGTTACTTTGTCATGATGTAGACACTCGTGTTTTGTCATTTTGTAAACAATGAAGAATTATTTAACAATAACTTAAATGTATCAGTAGAGCCTACACCTCTCAGCCCTTTTTAACCCGTGCGACGAACGGGTACTTTGGCTAGTAATACCATAAAAATCAAGCTTTTTGACCAGGATCTTGTAAGATACAGTGTCGAAGGCTCAACTCAAGTCACAGCAGAGTCAGAGAAAGAGAGACCCACAATTATTTTTCAAATGCCATTTCAATGCTCTCATCAATCATGAACATCTACAGCATGAACATCTACCTCGACGAAATCCAAATGGCATGTTAGAGAAGAGGTCATTTACCTAAAAAAAAAGGCTTCAACCAGAGGTTTTATGACTGCTTCCACCACTTTGCCAATGACAGGTTTCACAGAAATATCCAGATCGAAATAGGAGCTATAGAGAGAAAGAGAACTTGTAAAAACTTATTATGGATAAACCAAATATATGTTGTTTGTGTAGCAACAGTGCAAAATGATATAACACGATAATTTGTTTTAAAAGATCCACTCTCGGTAAAAATATTTTACAGAAATATGCAATTATTTTATGAAGTTTAAAATTCAGCTAAACAAAAAAAGAATCAGGCGGCCCTTAGAGCTTTAAAGCTCCCTAGAGTTCAACTCTAGGGTTGTATGGGACTGTTTAAGCTTGTGTCCTGCGTAGGCAGACACAATGAAGTCACCTTTTGTTGGGTTCCAGGGCACTCTGGGGTGGATGGCAATGAGGCGGCGGATGAACTGCCATATTAAAGTGATGCTATGAAGATGATGCCCTAGGAAGAAGGTGCCATCATCTATATAAGGGAAGATAATAAACGGTACCAGTGGACTGACACATACTTTCTCCCTTAAGTAAATTAAAAAAAGAAAATCTGTAATAAAACTATCATGTTCTACAAAGTTATTCTAAATATCATTTAATAATTTATTGTTCAAATTGTATGGGGGGGAAACCCCCCCTCGGTAGTAATATCAAGCTTTTTTGAGCTGGATTTGTTCGGTGATTTGACCTTACTCTTCATACCAAGTTTCATGGAAAACGGTTGGAAAGTAAGGAAGAAATTGATTTTTTTATATTCGCCATAAGAATAACATTGGGCGCTTTCAGGCAACGTACTGCGTTTATTGTGGACAGTAAATTTAACTTTCCTCTGGAACCGTTAGTCGTAGACAAATAATTCAAAATACTAATTTGTTTAGTTTTTTAAGCTGGTTTCAATGGTACCAGTCAAGTTATACTTTACTTTTATTTTTTTCGCTGAAAATTTAAAAATTTGATTTTTTGACATTTAAAAGCCCATAACTTTTGAACCGTTATTTTTACAGATATGCGGGTGGTGTCAAATTATTAAGTACTTTTTGCACTATAAACTATCAAATTTTAATCAAAATCGTTAGAGCCGATTTTGAGAAAATTGGATTTTTCACGTTTTTAAGGGTTTTTAGGGGTGAACTACCCTTAAAAATCAAAAATTCAAAAAAATGAAAAAAAACGCCTGGAGATACGGTGACTATATATATACATGCCAAATTTCATCTAAATCGGACCAATGGGGTAGGCTGTGGCACTGTACACATCCAGACACACACACACACACACACACACACACACACACACACACACACACACACACACACACACACACACACAGACACACGGACGGATAGACATCACGTCAAAACCCACTTTTTTGGATTCAGGGGACCCCAAAACGGATATATCCACCCTCAACTCAAATTCGAAAATTTTGACGAAAACAATACTTTCTCCACATACTATGTATAAGGGGAGAAAGTAAAAAGGGCTGTGGTCCTTTTGCGATATCTCCCGTGCTACGACATTTCAGATTATCAATTCCTGACCTTCATCCAGGAATTGATGATCATCTTCATTTTCTATTTGATTGTATAGGGCTGGCAGAGGTGAAGTCCTCCACTCTAGGCAATTTGGAAAGGGGTAGTTTGTACCCCCAAAATTGGGGCGTTTTAAATGTCTATATGTTGCTATTGCTCCTCCCATCGGGATAATCGTCCCCTACTTCCATTCTGGCAGAGGACTTGAAAAATTAATATATTTTGATAGAAAAAACGTAACAGGTAAGAAATATATTATAAAAGTAAAAAGACTTAGTTCAAAAAAATTTAATCTCATTTAATTACTAAATGAAACCATAATCATTATTGTTTTAAACATATGACATTTATATTATATAGAAGTTAATAAAGACAGATAGGAATTTAGAGAGTAGAAGTAACATATCCTTCCACCTCACAGAACTGAGTCTTTGTAATGTCCTCTGTGGATTAGCAAGTATTTTTTGTTGGCCGTAGCGAGCAGAATTTGTTGCAGAATTCCATATAGTCCTTCTTGAAATCAACCATTTGTACTTGACCATATTTCCCAGTTTCCTAGTTGCATTTTAATTCTTTACCTTTTATGCTGAGAAGGGTGAGCAGATTGCACAAAAATAAAACAATCTTCTGATGATGTGTACGTTCGGATTTGTGTTTGTCTGTCAAATCCTCTCCATAAAAACTATTATTGTTTCAATTTATTCTCAGGTCTAACGATAATTTGAGGAGACATTTTTTTGATGTCTGCTGTCATTTCTCCAATGTGTTGATGGAACCTAAATATGAACGAACATATCAAATATCGAAGCTCTCAAGTAGAAACTCCACACCGGCAGAGCTGAGAACAAGACAGAGGCAGTAAGGAAGAAAGATTCTGATTCAAAACTAAATCAGTTCAGTAAAGCGCAAACCACAATCCGTATAAATGCAGCAGAAAACAAATCCAAAGCAAGTAATTATTCTCTGACAAATAATAACGAGAATTTTAACTCCGTTAATACCCGCAGCATCAAACAGGGCTTGCAACATACATGGTTACTTTTTATCAATTATAATATATTGTATCATCCTTTGGGGAGGAACATTACTAATTGATAAAATATTCAAACTTCAAAAACAAGCCATTCGAACAATATTTAAACTAAAATTTAGAGCATCATGTAAACAATGATTCAAAAGTGCTAAGCTATTGACAGTACCAGCGCTTTACATTTTGAAAAATTATCTTCTGATGATGTGTACGTTCGGATTTGTGTTTGTCTGTCAAATCCTCTCCATAAAAACTATTATTGTTTCAATTTATTCTCAGGTCTAACGATAATTTGAGGAGACATTTTTTTGATGTCTGCTGTCATTTCTCCAATGTGTTGATGGAACCTAAATATGAACGAACATATCAAATATCGAAGCTCTCAAGTAGAAACTCCACACCGGCAGAGCTGAGAACAAGACAGAGGCAGTAAGGAAGAAAGATTCTGATTCAAAACTAAATCAGTTCAGTAAAGCGCAAACCACAATCCGTATAAATGCAGCAGAAAACAAATCCAAAGCAAGTAATTATTCTCTGACAAATAATAACGAGAATTTTAACTCCGTTAATACCCGCAGCATCAAACAGGGCTTGCAACATACATGGTTACTTTTTATCAATTATAATATATTGTATCATCCTTTGGGGAGGAACATTACTAATTGATAAAATATTCAAACTTCAAAAACAAGCCATTCGAACAATATTTAAACTAAAATTTAGAGCATCATGTAAACAACGATTCAAAAGTGCTAAGCTATTGACAGTACCAGCGCTTTACATTTTTGAAAATTTAAAGTTTTTTAAGAAACATCCAAATTATTTTACTAACATTAGTCTTGGAACTCCAGGTACAAGAAATGACACCCTGCGGTACCCCAAACATAGATTGTCTTAGTTGGAAAAGGGCCCATATTACATGGCCATAAAACTAAATAACCGACTGCCTAGAGATTTAATAAATGAAGACAAAACAAACAAATTTTTTAAAAAACTGGAGATTTACTTGGTGGAATTGTGTGTCCCTACAAAGTTAATGAATTTTTTTTCAAGTGAGCACTACTGTTTGAACTAGGGGTTTTAATAAAAAAATTCAATAAATAGTTCTCTTTTATCCAAATATTTTTCAAACATAGAATATTGTAACTAAATATAGATATGACATGCCATCTGTTACAAGAGCTACGCTCAACACTATAATGTTTATGTTGAATAAAGAGTTTTAGCAGCTCCTGAGTCCATCTTGGTCCACCAAACCAACGACGCATATATCAAGGTTGGTCTAACTACTGAAACATAGAGCCGGTGCATTAGTCCCAAATTCAGTCCCCATGCTGCATCGACCATACGCCTGCATGCAAACAGAGACCACTTACCCCGGTCAATAATCCGTTGTAAGTGAGGTTCCCAGCAAAGAGTCCGATCCAGAATGATCCTAAGGTACTTCACCTGGTCTCGCAGGTCGATAGATCTCCCCTGTAGTTTTAATGGACCAACCCTGGCCAGCTATTTCCTCTTGGTGAACGGTACAGCAACCACATTAGAAGGATTCACAGAAAGACTGACCTCATTGCACCAGCTGTCCACAAACCTTAGTGCAGAATTCATAAGGTCAGTGACTATACTGTTAAATTTATCTACCACAAGAATGGCAATGTCGTCAGTTTATCCTTGAGCAAAGACACCACTGTCGTTAAGCCTTCTAATAACGCTGTCTACCATCAGGTTCCATAAAAGGGGTGAGAGAACGCCTACCTGTGGACAATCCCTTGTTGACCTGGCAACGACCTCTACTCCCTGAAGAGAAAGTTTCATAAACCTATTGCGTAACAGTGCCTCAATCCATCGGCAGATGACATCGCTGAATCCTCTAGACCTAGCGGCGTTCAACATGGCATCTGTGGCCATATTGTCAAAGGCTCCCTGAATGTCCAGGAACGCTCCAAGCACCCACCTCTTTATGGTCGATAGCTCTTTCAATTCTGCACACCAACTGGTGCAGGGCCGACTCGCAAGACCTTCCCTGAATGTAGGCATGCTAGTTTGGATGTAGAGGGGCGGCCTTCAGCGAGGAATCCCAGGTATACCTTACCACCAACTTCTCCAGAGTCTTCAATAAGAAAGAAGACAATGAAATCGGCCGAAAGGATTTCGGGTCTGTGTAACTATTCTTAACCGGTTTAGGGATAAAACTATCCTGGAAGTCCTCCATGCAGCAGGAACATGTCCCAAGGCCAAACTCGCGAAATACCACAGAGAGCGGGAAGAATGACCTCGATGCCCTGCTGTAGAAAAACTGGCCGGAATCCATCTGGACCCGGTGACTTAAAAGGACTCAGAGATCGGAGATCGGATCAGAGATTATCGGTAATGAGATCTTTGGCCTTGATTTTTTGTTTCATTCCAAAATTCAGATTGAATTAAAACACAAAGGTAAATCAATCCCCCAACGCAATCGATATCAGAGATTTGGTCATACCAAAAATTATTGTCGACTCGAACCTCGATGCGTCAAGTGCATGGACAAACACCTTTTCTCAGAATGTCCCAAGAAAAAGGATGCTCTATCAGGCTGTATGATCATCTGAAACGATAATCATACAGCCAACTATCGGAGTTGTTCGTACTACCTAAATCTAAAATCCAGGTCACAACAAAACAAAGATAAAATTAGTGCTCTATCTAACACTCCAAGTCGTAGTAGGCCTCCGTTTGAATCCAATCTAAATCATTTTCCTTCTCTGACAAATAATAACGAGAATGTAAATACCCGCAGCATCAACCAGGGCTTGCAACATACAGATTTTGCCAATGCCAATGATAAAAACCTCAAGCCAGAACAGTCAGAAAATGAGCCCATTCATCCTATATTCAAATTCGTACTATCCATAATCAAACCATTTATCCCCCAAATAAAATCATTCATTTCTGAGCTAGTATTATATCATCCTACTTCACAAATAAATTTTAATCGAAAACAAATTCACAATTATTTAAACATCCTAAATTAGAATACTAATGGTCTGAAAGTGAAACAATCTTCATTCATTGTATTTCTTGCCCAAAATAAAGTCGATGTTGCTTTTATAATAGAGACACTTTTTAGCAACCGAAAATTTTAAACTACCAGGCTACTTTGTATACAGATCTGACAGACATGCTCCTCATGCATCCGGCGGGGTGGCTATCATTATCGAGAAAAAATATCTCACATCATTCATTAATTTTACCTCCTGTTGGGAAATTTGAAATTGTTGGTATAAAAATAAAAATAAACAACGAAGAGTTAACTTTATATTCGGGCTAACATCCTCCACGTAACAAATTTTGAAAAGTTTATTTTGAAAGACTTTTCCAGACAATGTTCCAACAGTTTTGTTGGGAGATTTAAATTGCACAGCCTGGGGCTGCAATACTACAAATCCAAATGGTAGAAGACTTTTGAATGCCATTACGGATTGTAATTTGACAATAATATGGCACCGAACAAACCAACATACTTTTCGTCTAACCCAAATGTGAGGCCAGATATTTTAGATATTGGTCTTTTAAAAAATGTAACGTTTCCTACACACGACGCCTATTGTTGACTTTGACTCTGATAATTTTACAGTGTTACGGTCTTTTAATGAACCACCAGTGTTTGAGCCATTGCAAGAAAAACTAATTAAAGGTATTGTTGATTGGGAACAGTTTAACGTGAAATTTCAAGAAAATTTTATTCCTATATTGCATCTTTATAAAGTAACTCAAATTGATGAAGCAATCAATAGATTCTTAAACTCAATCCGTCTTTCAATCTAACAATCAACTGTTCGTCGGTTTAAAATCAACTAATAACCACCCTGCCACTCCAAAATACATTCTTTCACTCATTAAATTAAAGAACAGACATAGGAGGCTATGGCAACAGCATAGATCACCCGCTTTACGGAGAAGATATAATCAGTTGACAATAAGAATAAAGGAATTTTAGGCACGAATCTTATAAACAATATCTTTCAGGTTTGTCACCTGAATTCTCTGTGGTTGGTGACGAATTGAAAGAAAGCACGGCAATTCCTAGCTTGCTGCATAACAACAGCGTGTACGAAACAAAAGAAGACAAGGCAAATGAGCTGAGTGACTACTTTGAGTCAACGTTTCAACCAAATGAAGATTTTCAAATTCCTGATATCTCTGAACATATAAAAAATGTTAATTCTTCTCCTTATATTTCTGTTGAACGACTGTCGAATACACATCTCCATCTGCAATATCAAGTCATATAAAACATTCCAAAATAAGAAATCTCCTGGCCATGATGGAATACCCCATGTGATACTAAAAAATTACAGGTATCGCCTTTCTCGCTTCCCTTTTCAACGCATGTTTGAATATTTTGTATTTTCCATCTTCGTGGAAACATTCTGTCATAATTGTCATCCATAAGCCTGGAAAATCTTCATCACAAGTGAGTAGTTATCGTCCAATTAGCCTTCTTCCAACCTTGTCTAAGTTATTTGAAAAGGCGATAAAAATTTGGCTTGACAAATTTATTAGAGACACATCTCTTACAACCCGGCCCCTCAATAATTTGGATTTTCTCTCAGCACTCCACCTGCCACCGACTCCTAAGGGTCTCTGAAGACATTATAAAAGGATTCGATAAGAAGTTGCTTACAACTGCAAACATTCAAGGAGCTATGCAACTTAACGAACTTCAGTTATAATTATCAGTCAATCCGTATATACAACAAATCATTTAATCATTAGATCAGAGAAACAAGTAAGAATTCATTATTTATAAGAACAGATGATAAAAACAAACAATAATTTGACAACTGGCAAAACAGTACAAGAGGAAACTTTAGTATATGACACCTCCCCTTCTCACAGGTTAAGCCTGTCCACCGGCCTCCTTGTTCTGGTTGATCTCCTCAACGGAGCTGGTTACTGAGGAACGTCAGGTCGTGGCACATGTCCGTTACAGTCTTGTTTGACCAGACGGAGAATCTTCTCCTCTTCCTCTTACTGGAACATCAAGTTGGTAATCAATATCCTCTCCCAGGTCAGCTCCTTCCAGCGATGGGCCATCAGACAAATGTGGTCCGTGCGTTGAATCTGATCCAAATGGCGTCTGGCGGTTCCGCTGTTAGTATAAATTTGGTAGTGCCGGGTACCTTCTTGGTTTCTGATTCTACCAAAGCCCCATTTGTCATGACCGTATGTGCGGTATGCCACGGGTTCATTTTGTTCGAAGTGACGATTGTAATTATGATCAGCCTTCTCATCATTTTTTTATTCATTTCATTAGATAGATTCGGATAAAGCAAATCAAGTCGGGAGCGTATTTGGCGACCTATGAACAAATGCGCAGGTGACTGCCCAGTAGTACTATGGGGCGCCCTTCGATATGCCATGAGATATCTTTGCAGTTTCAACTCGAGTGATCCTGCTTCATAGTTCATTGCTCTGATGGATTCTTTCAAATCTTGAACATATCGTTCAGCTTGTCCGTTTGTAGCTGGGTGATAAGGAGCGGATCTTTTATGCCTTATTCCATTTGCCTTTAGGAACTGTTGAAATTCGTATGAAACAAACTGTCCCCCGTTATCTGATACTAGGATGTCTGGAACACCGAATGAACAAAAGAATCTCCTTAGAGTTTCTATTAGTTTATGAGTACTAATTGTCTTGAGGGTGACTATTTCTGGCCATTTGCTGAAGGAATCCACTATGATAAGGAAGTAAGAGCCATAGAATGGTCCTGCAAAGTCCACGTGAATTCTTTGCATTGGTTTTACAGGATATTCCCAATGGTGTATTGGGGCCTTTGGCGGTTGATGCCTCACTTGCTGACACCCCGGGCAGTTCAAGGTCATGTTCTCAATATCCGTATCAATTTTAGGCCACCAAACATATGATCGTGCCAGTGCCTTCATGAACAATACCCACATGAGCCTCGTGAAGTTCTTTCAAGATTTTCGGGCGAAGCGCCTTGGGAATTACTACTCGATTTCCCTTCAACAAACACCCGAGCTGAATAGACCACTCTTGATCCTTTGAAGACATTGGGTGTTGTATTTGTTCTCCCTAATTAGAGAGTGATAGATGTGATTTAATTCCTGATCTGATTGAGTGTGTTTAGCAATTTCTTCTGCTGTGACTGGCAACGAGTAAATTAGCTCTATTTCATGTACGTCAGCTGAGTCAAGAACAGTGTTGCTTCTTCCACATTTTTAGGAAGTCTTGAAAGGGCATCAGCATTTCCATTATCCCTTGTATTCTTATATTTTATATCAAATGTGAATGCTTGAAGGAAAATAGCATAATGTTGTAATCTTGTGGCCGCCATCAGAGGTATTCCATTTTTAGGTCCAAATATCGACACCAGAGGCTTGTGGTCCGTAACCAGGGTAAAATGTCGCCCATATAAGTAAGAATAGAAATGCTTCACTCCGAAATATATAGCCAATGTTTTTTTTTTGGATAACACTGTACTTCTTTTGTGTGTGAGATAATGTCTTTGATGCAAATGCTACTGGTTTTTCACTTCCATCCGGGAAAATGTGAGAAAGAATTGCCGAAATTCCATGTTGGCTGGCGTCAGTAGCCAGGGTGAGAGGTAACCAAGGATCAAAATGACACAAGATTTTTTCAGAGATCATTTCTTGTTTTACTAGTTGAAAGGCACGTTCACAATCTTCTGTCCAAATGAACGGAGTTTCGGCCCTAGTGAGATTTATAATTGCATGTAGCTTTTCACTCAAGTCTGGAATGAACTTTCGGTAGTAGCTTATCAAACCTAGGATTTGCCTAACTTCTTGCAAGTTACTGGGCCTTTTGAGCTCTTGGATGGCTTCTGTAATATGTTTGCTCTTACTTATCCCCTTGTAGGATACATGATAGCCAAGAAAATCAATTTCAGGTACAAGAAATTGTGATTTATTAATATTAATGTGTAAATCATTCTCTTTAAACCGACCAAGTACTGCGCGCAGGCGTTTAAAGTGTTCTTCATCATTTGGGCCTGTTATTTTGACATCATCGAAAAATACGTCAACCCCTTCGATTCCCTGAAGGATGTTCTCCATCGCAGACTGCCAAATAGCCGGAGCGCTGGCTATTCCAAATGGAAGACGATTCATCTTGTGAGTATTGATAGTCAATAGCTCCCTGAATTCTTCCTTGACTGGCATGTGAAGATAAGCCTCAGAAATATCTATTTTAGTAAATTTAGAAGAGTTGCCCATTCTCGCCAAAATGTCATCTATGCGAGGCATATTATGTTCGGGAATGATCAAGTGTGGATTCAGAGTGACCTTGTAATCCCACATAAACGAATGTTCCATTAGCCTTCATCACAGGCACAACTGGAGTGGCCCACGAGCTTTGATTGACCTTTGTGATTATACCTTCACTTTCCAACCTATCGATTTCAGCACTAACTTTTGGTAACAAAGCATAGGGTAATGGACGAGCTTTTTTGAAAACTGGAGTCGTGTTTGGTTTCAAATGAAGATGAGCTTCTCCCCCTCTGAAGAGTCCGACTTCAGGTTCAAAGATTGTTTTGAATTCTGTTAATATCGCCTGTAGTTTAGGGTTAGTATCCAAAGTCTGACTGAGGCTATCACTCTGAGTTTGGTTTACATCAGACCAATTAATTTTGATTGATCTGAGCCACTCACGCCCGAATATTGTATCACGGTTCCCATCAACGATGTACAGTGGTAGGTATTTAATTTGGTTATTGTAAGAGACCTGAACTATAGTTTTCCCCAGAGGAATGAATTGATTTTTGTTGAAATCCCTTAGAATTATATCTGGTTTCATCAAGGGCCTGTGGTTAGGAAAATATTTGTTAAAATTGATACTCGACATCAAGGATACGCCTGCTCCTGTATCTAGTTCGAATTTAATTGGTTTACTATTTATTCTGACGTTTATCATTATTTTTCTAAATTTGTCCCCCGGTACATTCATCGAGCAGATATCAATTACATCCGAATTCCTTACAAATACATCACGTTCTACGTTAATTTGGCTTACAGGTTTGAAACGGGAATCAGTTTCCTCTGGAAACTCTAATTGTTTTACATTATGTGGCACAACGCCATCTTTTCTAAAAATTTTCCTTGCTGGTAACTTGAAAGATGCATTTGGATTACTGAGACAAATCTTTGATAAGTGGCCTGTTTTATGACAGTAATTGCAAACTGTATTTCTGTGTTTGCAGTCAAACGAGGAATCATGTACCTCCCCACAACGAAAACATTGCTTTGTACTACTACTTGCTTTGTTCTTTTGAGCGCATTGCACAGTGCTCAAATTTACTTTGTTGTATGAACTTTCATATTTCACTCTAGACTGAATGGCTAAGGCATCATTTTGGGCCTTTTCAATAACTTGAGCCACCTCTAACGCTTTTTCAAAAGTTAAGTTTTCGTCACTCAAGGAAATCAATTTAGTTTGTATTTTGTCATCCTTGAGACCGAGAATAAACTGATTACGTAATGATTTTGTAAGAAATGTACCAAAATTACAAAACTTGGACAGTTTTCTGATATCCGTTGAGAAGTCAAAGATATTTTCACCTTCATGTTGATGCCTAGAGTGAAATTTAAAAGCTTCTGAGACTTCATTAGGTTTAGGTGACAGATGTGTATTCAAGGTTTCTACAAGTTCTGTGTATGACTTAGTCAAGTGAAAGGGCAGAGCAAAACTTCCCTAAGTCTGACAATGTTTAACCCCCTGTGAACTTGTGTAGTGAATTTTCTTTTTATCCCAAATTGATGGGAATGTACTCCAGCCTAAGAACAGTTTATAAAACAATGAAAAAAACAATAATTTGAAACGAAACAGTACAAGAGGAAACTTTAGTATATGACATATGCAACTTAACGAACTTCAGTTATAACTTTGATCAGTTGTCAATTCTTGTATATACATCAAGCTTTTGATCGCGTCTGGCATGATAGCTAACTATTTAAACTAAGGGAATTCGGTTTCTCCATTTACTTACAAAATATCCTAAAAAGTTTCCTTCAAGATAGAACTTTCTCAGTTAAAATTTGCGGTGTAACATTAACGCCCAGATCCATAAATGCTGGAGTACCACATGGAGCTATATTGTCTACTCTATTATTTAACATATTTATTTCAGACATACCTTCATCAACTTCATCAAAAATTGCTGTATATTTGCTGATGACACCCTCATCCATTCAACACACAGTGATGTCAACATTTGTACAATGCATGTACAAGAATCACTTGACAATCTTACAGATTGGTTTATTAGATGGAGAATTACTATAAACCCCAACAAAGCGAAGCGAAAATTTTCACTCTTCGTAGAGACCTCATGAACCTCAAAAATTAGCAATACTAGGTGAAGAAATTCAGTGGAATCCTCCCGATTAAGCAATTAAGTACTTGGGTGTGTATTTGGACCGCAAATTAAATTGGAAATTTCACACAAACAATAAACTCAATTTGGCATATGGAAGATTATCAAAATTATTTCCATTACTAAATAAAAAGTCCATCATATCTATTGAAAATATTCTTCTACTTTACTTCTATTTTGCGTCCATTGATATTGTACGCTTCCCCGGTTTGGGGCACTGCATCGTCTGGCACAATCAAAAAACTTGAAACATTTCAAAACAAAATTCTGAGAATGATCCTAAAATGTCCTTGGTACATCCGGAATATCCAAATTCAAATTAAAATAAAAACTTAGAGACTTAAGGTTAGCGTAAAATTTCGCTCAGATTTTGGTACTTTGTTTTGGTTAAATAAAAACTTCCTGGAATTCAAGGTAGGTATTGACCAATTTTGAGCTCCTGGTGTATCTTGACATGATAATTTATTTAAGTCCCCTCCAACAAGAAATCTATTACCCAAAGAATTGAAAAACTCCCTGAACTGGGCTCTATTTATTACATGAGGAGGAGGGCAATAAATAGCTGAAACGGTCACAGGGCCAGTTTCCGACACAACAACAATACTTGATGCTTGTAAATAATCATGTTGAAATTTAGGTAGTTCAAAGTGCTTTATGTTATTTTTTATTAACACAGCAGCTCCACCACGTGCTCTAAGATTCGGATGGTTAGTATGATAGATGGTATAGTTTGGAATTTTGAAGAAGGACCATTCCGTAAAATGTGTTTCTGATATTAGAAAAATGTCCAATTTTTGATGTAATAGAAAAGACGTTACTTCTCGATAGTGCTGTACCAAGCCATTGGCGTTCCAAAGAGCAATCCTGATGTAAGAATCCATCATTTTAATTTTGACACAAGCGTTGTTAAAAGATTCAAAAGTGAACCCATTTGTTGTGATTGTTGAATAAACAACTTTTCAAAGCGATCTAAAAACTGATGAATAGTTTGTGACAGGTTACTGTCAGTTTTGTTGTTGTTTACTTGTTTAACGGTGTCCGCATAGCTTAAGGAACTACGCCTTTTAGATGAAGACTGAAGAGTCCACTCTAGGTAAGGGTGAAGCATGATGGTCTTGGTCTTGCTGTACTGGGGAAGACTTGGTTAGGACAGGATCACTGGAACGAGGTCTAGAAGAACCTCCTTTCAAATTGTCTTTACTTTCTGCTCTTATTTCTTTTAGAGCTCTTTGTCTCAACAGAGGATACAGTTTGTTTTTCACTTCTTTATAGACAACACACCCTTTGTAGTTAGCTGGATGGTTACCATCACACAATGCACATTTAGGAGGATCAGAAACAGGTTTCCTACATGAAAATGTGTCATGGTTTTGACCACACTTCACGCAACGATATGGACATCTACAATAAGCCCTGGTATGGCCATACTGTTGACACCTCTTACACTGTACAACATCAGACTTTTTACGTGAAGGCTCAAACAAGATTTTAGCATTCAACAGATACTGAATGTTATATATTTCTTTATTGTTCTGATTAGGTTCTAAGTCTATGAAAAACATGGACAGTGGGGACTTAGTTTTATAGACTTTAATGTTAGAGATATTTCGCACCTTGTGTCCGAATTCCTCAATAGACATTTTAATATTATTTATATCAGTTGAGAAATGCATGTTCTTCAGGACCACGCGATAGGCCTTATCCTGTTTAATTTGAAAAGTATGGAAGTTAACCTTGAGGCCCACTAGCAGTTGAACTAGCTATCTATATGCGTCAATAGAGACTGGACAAATTTTTACCTTATTTCCAGCTAGACATTTGTATGTATATTCATTCTTTGGTATGACTGACCCTATAGAGAACATCATTTCCTTAATGTTTGCGATCCCAGGCAAGAAAATGGGCAGAGGTTTTGTGTCCTTCGAAGCGAGGTTTTTTAGAATGATGATCATTAGAGTTCACATTGCTCCTTTTATTACTAGGAACAGTCTGCCAGTCGCTACCTTGCGTAACCAGTTGCGATTCTACACCGTTGCAATCAATGTTTTGAACTAAAGTTTGGCTTGAGGTTTGGGCACATGCCATAATATGGCATATGCTAATATTATTAGCAGTTGTTTCCTTATCTTTATGTTCAATGTTAAGTAGCGAACTATTGCTATATCAGCAATTATTATAACAAATTAAAGATAATACAAAAACCCTCACGGTTTTACTAAACGTTCCTCAGTTCTTGAAAGTAAAAACACAAAATTATCAAACTTGAACTTACAAAATTAGTCCACGTTATTTTCACAAATACACACACCACCAAAATCTAAGCGATATTTTGTGGTAGCCATACTATTAATAATACTTAACTATACAATGCCACCTGAATCTCTCATTAATGTAAAACTATAAAGTAAATACATACTGTACAAAATGAAAAGTTTTATTCGCTACGTTAATATTTTACAGTTTTTGAGGAATATATATTATGATAAAAAATCCCATGTTTATATGTTAACTAAATAAAAATTATTGTGTTAACTCCTTTGTGGGAAATAGGATAGATAATGGTTGTGTCAAAGGGAATGTTTTCAGTTTCTCTAAACAGCTGTTGTTATAGCGAAATGATGTCACTAAGCATGACCTCACTGTTTCAAATTTTGGTCTCGCAAATTGGCAACACGAACCCCACCCGAGCTGAAGCACGTCCATGTCAAAAATAATTATAATGTTTATACATATTATGTTTATTAAATAATCAGCTGTTGTGTATTTTTGTATTAGCGAATTTCCTATAGGGAAAATGCTATTACCATAGGTCTCATGGCAAGACTCAAGCCCGGAACCATGTTATTTTTTCTTCCTTAGGTGCCCAGAGACTAAAAACAATAGGCGTTAAAATTTATACATATATATATATATATATAAATTTTAACACCTATTGTTATATATGTTGTTATATGTTATATATGTTGTTATATATATTGTTGTATATATGTTATATTGTTATATATATATATATATGTGTGTGTGTGTGTGTGTGTCTGTGAACACGATAACTCTCGTAAAAGTGGTCCGATCGAGACCAAATTTGGTAGAGACAAGTATTCCTACATTTGCTCGGATGAGTTCGTAAACCAGACATATCGGTCAATGGGAACGGGTAGTTTGGGGGGGGTTTGTATTAAAAAATTGGGTTTTTTTGCATTTTTGCCATGTAATTTTTAAAATTTTCAAATTTTATATTTCACTATTAGAATCACCTTAAAAAGCTACACAATTAAGTTTCTTAAAGTTTTTCTCTATCTCCAACGTTTACAGAGATATTAAAGAATCTAAACACAGTACGTTGTATTTTGGGGCTCCAATGTTACTCTTATAGAGGATAAAGAAAAATTGATGTTTCACTTATTATCTGATATTTTTGGATGAAACTTTATATTTAGCTTCATGTGGTTGAGCTCCATACATTTATGCTTAGTAATCATAGTTTATGTGTTTATCATGGCAGCTAACCTGCATTCTCCTTTCCCATGTTTATCATATAGAGTTTAGGTAAACTCCTTTATTGTGGACTAATGTTGATGAAACTTGATATAAATGGTCAAAATATAAATTGTTTATGCTAGAAACACCTACTTACAGTGTTTCTCACAGCAGCAAACCTGCACACTCTTTCCCATGTTAATCTTACAGAGAGTACCTAGGCAAATAAATACTCATATTTATTGACAGATAATGATAAAATTTGTCATATATTATTATTATTATGTTATTTATTTGGAAATTCGCTGAGTGCGCAGGTCTGCTGTGACGGGGGTATCCTACTTTCACTATATGAAATGTATAAAAGGTTGATTGAGTATTATTAAGGAATATTTTATTTTGTATGTGTGCATGCGTTCGACTATGTATATTTACAAGGATGTAAAATAATCAAAGGTACTCTGGATTAAAATGATGATATTATCTTAATTCGTCTCAATTTGTCATAATATATATGTCCCAAGTCCACATGAATATACTGATTCCTCATACATAATTTCCCTTAAAATAAATTTGCTTGGAATAAATAGGTAGCCATTTCAGAAAGGTAATAATAACTATATTTTGTTTTATACTTGCCAACGAACCTAAACCTGCTGCAATGTGCGACAGGTAACGATAGTTCATAAACGTATGGAAATTCGCTAAGTATACAGGGGTGCTGCTACGTTGGTATATAACTTTATTAGTATAAATCAAGCAAATTTTAAATATCCATTCGAGCCAAAATAGTTGTTTCAAAGCTTCATAACTTGAACTGTAACTTGTGGACCAACTTCTTTAAAACTACTGGTATATAATCTCAGTTTGGTTCCTTAACTCCACTTAATTATAATTTTTCTAAACTTTTTTCATAACTTGAACTGTAACTGTAATTTTCTTTTTTGAAGTATCCAGTTATTCTGAATAAAAATAGGAGAAACAGAATCGTTGTTCTGGAAGTGCAGCACAGTTGTATATAGGATTGTGATCACGAGACAAAGTTTCATGTGTTTACACTAAGTGCGTGTTTAAGAGTTAACAAAGTGTGTTTACATTAATTCGAGCTCGAAGAAGTATAAGCCGGGAATTCTGCTTGAATGCTAGGACTGGAATTTGAGCTTGAATGCCATTTTTTCATTCGAGTTACTTTCCAACACGTTGGAAAATGCTTGCACTCGATTTAGTCTCAGGCCCAATTTGCGAAAAAATGTAGGTGTGACGAAGAAACAATATTGCTTTGGACCTAAAGGTTCTATAAGAAAAAACAAAATTTCAGTACTATAGTTGAAAATTGTTTATTTTTACAAAAATAAATAAATTCTAACCTGAACTACTGGAATTTTAGGTGCTCGTATTCTAGTGAACGTCAACAATGTAAACGCTGCTCGCATTCAATGCGGAAAGAGATACTCTTTTGAGGGACTGTGAGTCCCTCACATTCCAACAGATCGAATTAATGTAAATCTGCCTTATCTCAGTTTGGTTTCTTACCCTCATTATATCACAATTTTACTTAACTTTTATTTATTTTAAATATTTGTTTATTAGTTGGTAAGTATTCTTCCCAAGGAAGAAATATTTTGCATTTAACGAATGGCTATCTTTAAAAACTTATTGTTTTACTTGGTTGTGTAGGCATTGCCCTACAACCGAGACTTATATCATTGAAACATTGCCTTACGTCCTTGGACAATGTTCCTATGGAAGCCTTTTGAGGAATGTAATGAGAACAATAAAATAAGAACGCTGATTGCGGATGAATTTAGAAAAAAGTCATACAAAGTTCATGAAGAAATTACAGCAACAGCTACAAATGATTCAATCTGACAAAGCGACATAATTGTGCTGGACTATAAAAATAACAAGGGTTTTATAATTGTTCCAATGATTCGTTTTGAATCTAGCGAAAAACAGCCAGAAGAAGTGGACATTGAAAAAATCCAAATTTATAGTTAAATTAACAATTAAATTTTATAAAAATGAATACAAAATTCAAAATTTCGGGGTGATTGGTTTATTTATTTTTGTTGAAGAGGACAATATAAAAATTTATGATCATTTTTTAGAAACGTTTCGGCCTTAACCAAAATAAACTTTATGAAATTGCACTATTGGCAGTAAAACAATCAGCGATCATCCTCAAAAATCATTTGTATAATAATTGAGAAAAATATTTGTAAAAGTATTCTTTGTTTTTAAGTAACAATGGTAGGAAGATGTAAATAATAATAAATAGAAGTTTATCTCTCTCTATATGTATTGAGATGAATAAGAATGAATTAAATTAAATGGGGAATGCAATACCATGAAGGTATAAGTAAATAAAACATCTCAAGTAGGAGGGGGTGTTTATGTATTTATTAAACCTTAGAAATCAGTACAATGTTTACAATGATATTTTACACCAAATCCATATAAATAACCAAACTAAGTATTATTAAAATACTTTAAATACCTTATCTTACCAGATCTTTGTCCTTCAAAAAGTATTATAAATATTATAATACAAACCATAATTCATGACAACTTATGATTGCGTATATAGAATTGAGTATAAAAATTATCTAAGTTAATCTCAAAATACAGATAAAATGAAAAAAAATGTAGATTTCAAATTGTAAATCTGTGAACAACTGAATCAATACAAATTGCCGAAGATTGAACTTCAAAGTTACTAAAAGTTAAAATGTATAAAATAATGTGCAATGAAGACACATTGTAGCACACATTATTATATTGCAAAAATAGTAGAAAATCCCACTAAAAAATCTTCTTATTGGACCAAATGTATATAATGTTGTGTATTTGGTCAACTAAATCAAGCAAAGAATATGTAGCCACAAGTTAAAAATTGTTTGAAATTAGTAA
The DNA here is from genome assembly GCA_023375725.1 of Nephotettix cincticeps. Taxonomy (NCBI): domain Eukaryota; kingdom Metazoa; phylum Arthropoda; class Insecta; order Hemiptera; family Cicadellidae; genus Nephotettix; species Nephotettix cincticeps. The sequence continues at coordinate 31,324,784 of CM041786.1, forward strand.
TTCATGAAAAGAAGTGAGTGGAATCAATTAAAAAAAACTTTCATGAATAATTAGTTTTACAACATTTATGAAAACTTTAAAAGTAAAAAATACAAAAAGCATCAAGCCAATATAATACCAGCGAATTATGCCCACACGCCAGAAACATAAGTATCATTCTTTACTTCCTGTCTGTTTTCACAATTCTGAAACACATACAGTATTGGTTTAAAAGTTGGGGAATGAGATACAGTAAAGTTACACATACTCAACCTATAATTAAAATAGGGATATCTTTCAATATGAGATTTGCTTATGTGCAATATCTTACTTTCAAAAATCAAAAATAAGTTTTTTATTAATTGAAATTTATTGGAGCTAACTATAACTATCTTAATTATTATTTTTAGAAATATAATATTCTTTACTGACAATTTTTAAACGGCTTTCTAGAGAGAAAAGACTGTTTATGCAAAATATAAAATGTTCTCAATATATTATTAGCTCTCTTATAAAACAGACATTGAGGCATGTTTTTGCACCTTAAACTTGTTATAATGAAGAATCTACTTCTGTTATTGTTCTCACGCCAGCAAAGATAACTAAAATCATTGCTGGAATAAAAACTACGACTCAGATTTTTACAATATCTTAAAGTAATCGCCTATATAATATACACAGCGCAAATAGGGTACAACTCAAAATTGGATATACATATGTTTGAAATGTAATAATTAACTCGCCATAAAATTATAAACTATTATTCTTTTATTAAATTTTTATCTAGCATTTCCACCTAAGTAAATAATAGTTTATTATACTTGGTCTTAGTGACATCACTAATAAACTGAACAGTCCTCTCATTCATAATTTATCTGATTTTTAATTAGATTTCTTTTTGTTTTAAGAACACAAATAAATGATTTAATTGTTACTTGGAAAATATTTTCAGACCTGTTTAAAATTTTATAATTGTTTAATTTAACCCTCCGAGTGGCGGAGCTTTTCAAACTAATTTGTATTTTTAACTTTTTTACTTTGACTTGGCTTTTTTACTTTGATTTGACTTCATAAAATAAAGTTTAAAAAAGACAAAACATGCCCCCCCTTATAACCACCAAGCATAACAGTTGTCCACTGCAATCCCAATTAAGCCTACAAATACAGTCAACTTCCACCCAAGCCGGTCACCGTTTATTTAAGGTGGACCCTCCACTCCACTATACCACACATTTGCAAGCCAAATTGGGATTGCTGATGGTCAGGATTCGAACCCTGTTCCATCCAAATGGCTTTGACCGTTGTACTCGTCAGCACAACGGTCTAACCAATACACCAGAAGGCACCACCGTCTGAGAAAGCGCTTATTTGGCTATTAATGCATATTCTAGTGGGACGACAAACTCAACGGTTTCCCGATAGTTCATGCATTCGCTCTCAGATGGCAGCACCATGGCGGTATTCGCGATAAATCGAAGCTGCAGCGTCTTTACCACTCAGAGGGTTAATATAAATTATTATTCATATTTCAAATTAAATTTATCCACAAGTTTTATCACAGTAGTACACTTTTGAAATGTTAGTAATCCCTTATAGACATACTTAAAACAGCATGAGAAACAAGGATGACCATATAAAGTTTTAGTGGCCTTTTGGAACGAGCATTAAAACTGTGTGAAAAACTACGTGTACTTGACACAGTTATTTATACTGCTAGGTTCATGAATTTTAAAGAACATAGGGAATTTCAATACTTATAATCTCAAAGTAAGACAGTAAAATAAGTATAGATGGCTAAACTCATAGAGTTTACAATATGCACCCCATATCCACGCTTAACGCTATTTGACACACATCTGCCCTACTTTCACTCACACAACGCGTTTGATACTACCTTCACCTTACAAAAAATAAATCTTTAAACAATTTTAACTAAATTACTTATCCTTATATTTAACTAAAAAAGGTTTCCTAAGAACTAGGTCTGGTGATTAAGCAAAAAGCAGAAATTATCAAAATTACCCGTTCTTGGCATTAGTGGTAAATGGCCGCAAATTTCCCGTTCTTCTCTTATACTATTAATTAATTAATATTTACAAGTTATTCTGGCTAATCGAGTAAGAAGAAAAGTCAAAGGTTACACTAAGTTACTTAAAGTGAAATATTCAACAGGTTTTTAAGAAGAGTATAAAAGAGTAGAGGTTAATAGTTAAGCGAAACATGTCTTATCCACAAACTCTAAGAAAACATTTGGGCTTTAATATTCAAAGAAGAAAAACTCAAATAACTATAACTACTACTGTTCAAAGAAGAATTTAACAGAATTTTACTAAAGGTATGATCCTAAAAAAATCAAGTCAATTAGGTCAATTAAAAAAAAATTCTAAATCAAAACAACTGGCTGTAAAACCAAGCACTCGTAAGAATATAAAAATATTATTAAGAATATTTTTCCATGTAACCTTATTAAAGTTAATAGTGAAAATAATATTCGTTATTCCATTATAAATGAATAGAAGATAGTGACTGAGATTTATATCAATTAACACTTTTAAAATGTTACTGAAGACCGTCAACATTACAGTAACACAATAGCCCAACAGCTGATGGCATCTAAGGGACTTACAGTTCAAAGTGGAATATATAGAAAAATAATCAAGAACATGGTTCTCTTTGTTTCCAATATTTCAAAATTAATCTTTTCCAGAACAGTTCAATCCCCAAGTTATCAACCACTTACACGTGGAATATTATTTATGAATGTATTTAACATTTTACTGTTCTGAGTTGGAAGGTTTATCACTTTAAACACACGTGAATCTAATTGATTAATAAATATTTTCATACACAGAATTACCAAAACTCAAGAACTATTCTACCAAATACTTTTACAGTTAGTTTTAAATAAATTTTGTTTTTTATTACTTATGATTAATACATTTTAGAGGTGAGTGAAATGAAAAATGTATATCTATAAGCCTAATAATAGTCTTATATCCCTTAAGAGTATGCACAAAGTTTATTTTTAATTGATAAAAGGATAAATTAACAATCAACAGTAGAGTAGAATCACACATTTACAATTCAACAGCAACTTCCAATTTATTTAGCCCCCGACACAATAAAAAAACCACACCACAACCACACAAGTCAATAGGATACTTATAAATGTCTCTGATGACACATTTATAAATTTCTAATATATTTTTTTTGTGAAGTTGAAAACATTGCCTGGTTTGAAAAGTTTAATAAGTAAAATAGGAATAATTCATAACCAACACGAAAATGAATTTCAAAGATTCTGTAAATATCACTCACTGTAAATAAGTAGTTATTTAACAGAATAACAATACAATGTGGCCATACATTAAAACCTAAATTTTTAATTATCATGTTAATTTTCAGATTAAAGTTACTTCAAATGCAGTAGTTTAAAAGGTTAAATTTTCAATAACAGCTTCCAGGTATTAATTAATATGATAATTAATTAATTATAATCAATATGTCCTATTGGTGACGATACAGTAAATTATTAAAACTGTGAATTATAGAAGAAATATGAAAGAACATGATCAACATAGAAAAAAAACTAGAAAATGCTTGTCTTCCAGAAGATTTACAATCTCAACATAGATTTAAATTATGAAGAAATTACATATTTTTTTACTTAGTTTTTTGCATATGTTTATAATTTTTACGATGTAAACTGACATTAAATTATATTCTAAGCTGTTGCCTGGATAGTTAGGTTTTTTTTGTGCCTTTCATTATCTTTGGAAATGTAAATTAATGATGTGTTTGTGAGAGACGCTTATAAGTGTAACATTAGTGATCTGGTTTATTGTAACTGGAAATTGGGTGGCTAGTTTTTAGACTATTATTTTTGGTTTCAGTAGTTTTTATGATGTCTAGATCTAGTGAAATAGATCGCTTGTTGGACCTCGATAATGTAGGGTTATTATTAAATGAGAGTGAGTGGACGTCTATGTTCTGTAAAAGACTCCAGAGTCCAGCTACCTTAAAAAACTACCACCTTGAAGGGTTAAAGAACCTTTAAACACAGACCCTCTCAACCAGCTGAATATTCAGTCATGTATACAAGAGCCTCACTTAATTAGATTATGACTGCATGTGATTGAGTTTTTGTGATTGCATAAATTCAATTTTATCCTCAAAACATAAGAGATGGATTTGACTGTCAATTCTACTTTAAAAAATCTTGAAAGATAGCTTAAAACAATTGAGACTGAAGAGCTAATTTGATAATTATAATTTTAGTTAAAATGAGAAACATAATAAAAGTCAAATTGTATAATTTAACATGAAACAAGTGTACAGTAAATAAAAATTTAAACTGAACTTATAGTATATATATTATGAACTGATGAGCTTTCGTATTAAATATACAAAATGGTTTCTGGATTCATTTTTTTCAATTATTTTCTTCTTATTCTTTGTAAAATTAAAATAAGTTATTTGTCAAGAAAATAACTTAAAACATTTTTATTATTAAATTAATTACAAGTAAAAAAATCATAGCTTATTTACTTCTTTTTTTATACTAAATATTATAATTGGCGATCTGACGGAAGCTTTCATGCATATCAGATAGCCGGTTCGTGCTAAGACCATCTTCAGATTGTTGATTGAACAAAAATAAATTGGTGATCTGATGGGAGTGTGATCGACTGATTCATGGGGCTATAATAGATTGACAATTCTTTTATAAATTGGCAATCTGTCGGTGTAGCATATTGACCATTGATTGAACACCTCACATTTGTCTAAAATTGAATTAAATTTTTTTGGTAGAGATGTGCCTTGTTATTTCAAAATAACTTACAAACAAAATTTAATATAAATTGTTTCCTTAGAACACATTTTAATCGGTTAATCCTCATTTTTGGCAATCTATAAAGGCCTTGGTCAAAATTTAGTTCAGATTAGCAGAGTTTTACTGTACTACTAAAATAAATTTACGATATCGTCTTGCTTATCTCCTTACTACTTGTACCTACAACTATTAGTAGGCCTAAGAAACAATTACAGAAACAAATACGTGTTTACATTTAGTAGTAAACATTTAAAAGGCACTACCAACTATAACTGACTGTGATCTATCCCTGTAATTCACTTTTTCAAGTGCTTAAGATGTAGACAAAGATAATGATCACAAGATAGTGCAGTTTATGGCAAAAAAACTTGAGATGGCATATTATATATGGGTAGATATTTTAATATTGTCGCATGAATGTTAATGATGAGAAAGAGTGGCCATTTGACACTACACAAAGTTGATTAAAAAGTGGGACAGTTTCTGATTTTATTCTTATCTGATGTATATCCTCTAGTGTGTGTCTAGTGTAAGTTTATTTTTTTACTCCTTTTTAGACTGTACACAACAAATCATCTGAAGTAACAGTTAGAGCCACTCATTACAATTTTATTCATAAAAATTTGTGCAGCCATTTTTATTTATAGATGAGAGAGAGAGAGAGAGGGAGGAACTTTTTTCAATTGGTGAGAACGTTTGTGAGAAGTTTTATAACTTTAATCAATTCAATCAGTTACAGTGGAGCCCCGCTAATCCGAAATACGGTAATCCAAAAATCTGCATAATCCAAAATTAAAATCAGGAAAAAAAATAAAAATTTATAAAATCTAAAAAAAGCTATAAATTTTCTTTCCGAAAATTACAGTAAGTTTGTACGTTGGAAACGAAATAAAAAAATAAAAGTGTCACAGAACAAAACTATATTAGTTTTAAAAGTCCGTATCATTTTTTTGTCGGAGAGATCATCTCTCTTTTGAAGCTAAATTGCATCCGCATCTTGGGAGGAGAGAATTTAACATAGTGTCGGCTGGTGTCGTAACGGTTCTACGTAGCGTAGCGCTAGATCAAAGGCGGCCTTGGCGTCCGAATGGGAAACTGTGCTCACTGTCGTCATCTGCTTCACCTTGACTGTCCTGGGGCGTGTTGTTGTGCGGATGTCTCAAAACCATGCTGATCGGTAAAAATTTAGCCTTGCAGAGCATTGCCGTACATAATGAAGTTGGTTGTTTCCCATACCGTATGGACGTGAGTATTCGGCGTGGTTATGTAGTTGCACGTTGTACTTTAAAATTTATTGTTAACTAAATAACAGTCTGCTTAATCCGAAACATTCGCTTACTCAAAATGGGCCCGGTCCTAATTATTTCGGATTAGCAGGGCTCCACTGTAATTTCAAGGAAGCTTTCATGCATATCAGATAGCCGGTTCGTGCTAAGACCATCTTCAGATTGTTGATTGAACAAAAATAAATTGGTGATCTGATGGGAGTGTGATCGACTGATTCATGGGGCTATAATAGATTGACAATTCTTTTATAAATTGGCAATCTGTCGGTGTAGCATATTGACCATTGATTGAACACCTCATATTTGTCTAAAATTGAATTAAATTTTTTTGGTAGAGATGTGCCTTGTTATTTCAAAATAACTTACAAACAAAATTTAATATAAATTGTTTCCTTAGAACACATTTTAATCGGTTAATCCTCATTTTTGGCAATCTATAACGGCCTTGGTCAAAATTTAGTTCAGATTAGCAGAGTTTTACTGTACTACTAAAATAAATTTACGATATCGTCTTGCTTATCTCCTTACTACTTGTACCTACAACTATTAGTAGGCCTAAGAAACAATTACAGAAACAAATACGTGTTTACATTTAGTAGTAAACATTTAAAAGGCACTACCAACTATAACTGACTGTGATCTATCCCTGTAATTCACTTTTTCAAGTGCTTAAGATGTAGACAAAGATAATGATCACAAGATAGTGCAGTTTATGGCAAAAAAACTTGAGATGGCATATTATATATGGGTAGATATTTTAATATTGTCGCATGAATGTTAATGATGAGAAAGAGTGGCCATTTGACACTACACAAAGTTGATTAAAAAGTGGGACAGTTTCTGATTTTATTCTTATCTGATGTATATCCTCTAGTGTGTGTCTAGTGTAAGTTTATTTTTTTACTCCTTTTTAGACTGTACACAACAAATCATCTGAAGTAACAGTTAGAGCCACTCATTACAATTTTATTCATAAAAATTTGTGCAGCCATTTTTATTTATAGATGAGAGAGAGAGAGAGAGAGAGGGAGGAACTTTTTTCAATTGGTGAGAACGTTTGTGAGAAGTTTTATAACTTTAATCAATTCAATCAGTTACAGTGGAGCCCCGCTAATCCGAAATACGGTAATCCAAAAATCTGCATAATCCAAAATTAAAATCAGGAAAAAAAATAAAAATTTATAAAATCTAAAAAAAGCTATAAATTTTCTTTCCGAAAATTACAGTAAGTTTGTACGTTGGAAACGAAATAAAAAAATAAAAGTGTCACAGAACAAAACTATATTAGTTTTAAAAGTCCGTATCATTTTTTTGTCGGAGAGATCATCTCTCTTTTGAAGCTAAATTGCATCCGCATCTTGGGAGGAGAGAATTTAACATAGTGTCGGCTGGTGTCGTAACGGTTCTACGTAGCGTAGCGCTAGATCAAAGGCGGCCTTGGCGTCCGAATGGGAAACTGTGCTCACTGTCGTCATCTGCTTCACCTTGACTGTCCTGGGGCGTGTTGTTGTGCGGATGTCTCAAAACCATGCTGATCGGTAAAAATTTAGCCTTGCAGAGCATTGCCGTACATAATGAAGTTGGTTGTTTCCCATACCGTATGGACGTGAGTATTCGGTGTGGTTATGTAGTTGCACGTTGTACTTTAAAATTTATTGTTAACTAAATAACAGTCTGCTTAATCCGAAACATTCGCTTACTCAAAATGGGCCCGGTCCTAATTATTTCGGATTAGCAGGGCTCCACTGTAATTTCAATCAGGTTTAATTAGCGGCACCATTTGGAATCCACAGTACTAAGTCCAAATGAAAGCAATAATTAATTACTGTGATTGTGACTCAGACTTATAAATAAAAGCAGATACGTTCACATGCTGGCCGTTACAGTTACTGGGTACTCCTGTACTCCTTAACAAGGCTAGTACTTTCACATTTGATTTGTTTTTTGAAAAACATAATAAAAGAAAATTTGTGTTACTCTGAAATACTGTAATAAGTTTTGTTAATTTACTTTGGGCCTTTGGTACTCAAATAATATTAACATTTCTGTGATGAACCTAGGAACCATCAAACTGTAACATCAGATATCAGATAGCACTAGTCTTCAACTCCATTAAAATAACAATTCATAATTTGAATGTATTTATCAAAATAAGTAATTAATAACTTTGTATATATCATTAACTATACAGGAATGACTGAAAGATAATGCAACAATTCAAATATAATTAGGTTTAAATAATTTTTTAAGACTTACAAATTAGTCATTAGTTTGTAAATACGAAATATATCCTTAAATTGAACGACATCTGTTAAGTTACAGGTATTAGAATTTATTTTTGTAGGACTCATAAAGCTAAAAATGTATAACCTGACACAAAAATAAATGTGAAAGAACCTACTAAGAATGTTCTTAAAATAATCCATTAAAAATGAACATGTAAATAAGTTTAATAAAAGAAAAACAGCCAATAAGAATAACGTTGAGAGAAGTGTAATATGTCTTAAGTTATGAGACCTGAACAGCAAGCGGCACCTAGCATTGCTCACTGCTGGCATTGCATGTCTAGTAAAGTGAAACTGACCCTCGATAAAGATGTGACTGGAATATCATTGTCCATACTACCAACTAAGTATTCAGACAAAAATTTTAGTAACTAAATACTAAAAAACATTGATCAATATACAACAAAAGATATTAAAACATTTTACAATAAAATTTATTTATAAAATGTTTGTATTTACTTTCCTGTGGGAAATAGGTTACATCATGGATATGTCTAAAGGGAGTGTTTTCAGTTCATCTAAACAGCTGTTCTTATAACCATACTATGATGTCACTAACTAAACAACATCACTGTTACAAATTGTGACCACGCAAATTGCCATCACCTCCCCAGAGCTAAGACATATCCATGCCAAAAACCACTATTCAGATAAAAGTAGATGGATTGATTATTAACACTGGAATTAAAGGTTCATCAGATGGGTATAAAGTTGATTGAGACGGCAAGGAGCTGTGATGCCTGTAGAAACTTCAAACTCAAATTATAAATATAAAAACTCTTATACCAATCACATTTTACTGATATCTGAAATATTTATTAAAATAAATTACCATTTAACATATTAAACTAAACATTATAAAATCAAACTTAGTATTATTCAAATAACAGAATATAGAATCATTCAAAAGATTTTAGAAGAAAATGTTTCAAATTTTAACTTTACAAATCTCATACAAGCATCTGATTTCTGACAACGTGATTTAGGATGTATATATTGCAATTGACTATTCATATTTAAATTTTATGATCTACAGTAGGACCCCTCATATCGTCAGGACTGAGCCCTTGGCCGGTTAACGATTTGGCCGGATAAACCAACCTATTAAAAACGATAATTTACCTAATAACATTAAGTTGATAAATATAGTCATAATGACGGTTTAAATTGCTTCTGTGATTGTTATTGGAACACACAATTATAAAATCGATACAAAACGTCATCAACACAAAGGCAGGTTTTCTCAAGTATCATCGCTTGAATAAAACTTGTTTAATCCCTACAAAAGTCAATAGAGGTTTTCAATTTTGATACTAGTCATTAACTGTGCTTATTCCCACATTTAGTTCGTTACATATTTTAGCCTTTATCAATACGTTCAATCACGTTAAACTTTTGTTTGACCGTCACCACGTTAAGTTTCTTGTAGGATAACCTCTTTAGGTTAGGTTGGTGGTTTTATTTTTTGGTGAAATCTGGCTTTTACAACTAGTACAGTAGTTCAACTGAGTAGTAATCTCCTATAACCGCGAGAGTGGTCGAGTAGTGGAAGCTGTTGTGTTCACAAGCCTTGGGAAATACATTTTGATATCTCTTCTAGGAAGCATTCCGAGGAGTGTGAAAACCGAGGCCAGTTATGAGAGGTTTTACTGTATCAATTGGCAATTCATGAAATGATAGTTTACAAACACAAGTATTGGTATAGAAATATATAAAAGGCAATATTTTATTTTATTCCCAGGAGACTGTGAACAATAATTGAACTAAGGTAATATAAATACTCATAGCCTAACTAAGAATTGTATGAGAAATATGCGTATCACTGTAAAATATAAACAAAGCAATAGTTGTGTAACATTAATCCTTAACAATATATAATGAGAAAATCAATTCTTTAATCTTTTACACTTTAATCTACTTTTCTTAACTCATAGAATAAGAAATTTTGAAGAAAAAATATGCACTTTTTTGGTCGAAAAAAGAGACTGTACTTTACATGAGTTAAGGCTAAATGTTAGGATATAAAAAAAATAATGGCAAAGACTTGGAAGAAAGCAAGTAGGCCCTTATTGGAAAAAATACATTTTTTATGCCATATTACATTTATATAAATAATACAGGGTTATCATAAAAAGAATGGTGCGGTTTCAGTAATTCATAAGAAGATTGTAGGGAAATTTCTGAATGTTATGCTAGTATCCCTGAAAGCCTCCAACCCAAAAGTTTGTTTATAAGCCTTATAAAACCTAATAAAATCCATATACTGCAGGAATTGAAACGCAATGTAAACCGTTACAATTTTGCTGTTAGAATGTTGGACAGAATAAGTGAAAACAAATTATCTTTAGATGATATAATTTTTACAAACGAAGCTACTTTCCATGTCATGGATGTGGTAATAGACAAAATTCACGAATATGGGGCTCTGAAAACCCACACGCAATTGTTGAGAAAAAACGTGATTCGTCTAAGGTTAATGTTTGGTGTGGTGTGATGAAAAATCGCATAATAGGGCCTTTACTCTTTGCTAAAAGAACAATTAATATGGAGTAGTTTATCTTGACATATTAATAAATTATTGCTTTCCTCAGCTAGATGAACTCGAAAAAATTCATCAACTTCATTTCCAACAAGATTGTGCTTCCCCACATTTCAGTGCATTGGTGACGGACCCTTTGAACAAAAAATTTGGAGATCGATAGATAGGCCGGCAAGGACCTATGCTGTGGCCTCCTAGGAGTCCAGACCTGACACCTTGTGATTTTTTTCTTGTGGGGTTACATTAAAAACATTGTTTATTCAGGAAAAATTCGCAACCTGAATTACTTCAAAAAACAGCATTAATGAAGCAATGACAACCATAACCGAATAAATGTTAGTAAGTGTTTGGAGAGAAATTGATTAACGTTTGGACATTTGACGAGCGACTAAGGGGGCACATATTGTAATTTATTAGTCATATAAAAAAACTGTTTGAGACGACAAAATAGATGAATAAAAAACATTAACTGTAAGTACAGTAAAACCTCGTTAATCCGGACCCCATTAATACGGACTTCGCTTAATCCGCTTAGCCATTGGATCGCAGTTTTAATGTGCAGAACGGTACCCAAAAATCACTGTCTTTCTTCGTTTAGGATTATTTGTTTTTATCCTGACGACTTGGAGCCCCAATTAGTCCGGATTAACGAGGTTTTACTGTAATTTGGTTTTTCTTTAAACTATGTTCGAAAACGCACCATTCTTTTATGATAACCCTGTATTTTAAATATCCAATAAAATAAGCTTAACTAGACTTAATATATCAACACGAAAATGTTAAAACTAAATTTTTGTAAACAAATTAAATACTCAATATTTTAAAGAGTAATGAATTATTTGATCTATCCCCCTACTTGTACACCCCTGCTAAAATTATATTTAACTAAATTTATTGAACTTTTATTAAATAATATTTTTATAAATGAGTTTCAAAGTAATATTTCAAGGCAAGTCTTTGTAAAATATATAACTTCAATCAAATTTTAGAAGTGATTGTATTCATACAAACTGGGATTTCCGATTATTTGGCACTATCCTAGTCCTACACAGCCTTAATGTCTGTTACACCAACAAGAATCAACGGTATAACAAGTATTTACCTAAAATAACTTTAAAGAATATTAAAAATGTAGATGATGTTAATAATTTTTAGGACAGTAACAGTTTGGTAGAAATCATTTCCTGTGGAAGATTCCATCAAGAAGGTTATTGGAAAAGTGCTAACAAATTAACAAAGCGCAAATTGTTCTTTAAAAATCTAATCAGTTTGACAGCAGTAGGAGCTCTTTGATTTGTTTTACTGGATTAGAAACATTTGAAACAAGAATGTCACTTGCTTGGCACACTTTACTGGTTGCATTAATACTCAGCCAGTTAACCTGTGTTCACTGATTGAAATTTAGAAACAGAGAAGACGTTTTGGTAAATATTTTTTACTAGCTCCTACCCCCATTTAGCCGAAAGTATGATAATTGAAAGTAAACAGAGAGATCCTACTGTAATACTATTACCTAAGATCCAAAAAACTTTCAAAATTTCTTAACTTGAAGTAGTGTGTTATACAAGTTAATATACTATACACTGTATATAGTATGTATTAACATACTGTATACCCAACAATTTTTATACCATAGAGATTTTAGAATCAGAATGTTAAAGGACCGTAACTGGGAGTAAAAAATCTTTAATTATTCATTAATTTACATCTTTAGACAAATCTAGATTTTATAATTAAATAATTAAGTAATTAAATATGTGACAGGTTTCACAATAATTATTTAAATCACATTGTTAAATTACTTATCTATTTAATATCTTGTAACTGCAAACACAATTACTGACAAATTTTTTGGTAAATCTTTGTGTTCATGTTTAGTCTTAAAATACAAATAAATCATCAACAAAATTCAATACAAATACATCATAATCAAAAAACAATTATCAACAATACAATAAGGCTTACATTTTAAATTAATTTATAAACAAAATACAAAAATAAAAATTTCCCAGATTTCTCTGGAATGGCTTCTCTTGTATAGAGATGCATATTAAACTTAAAATTCAGAATAATTTAAGATTTCCTTAGCTTAGGAAAATCTTTATTGAGTCTTGAGGAAAGAAGTGATTTCTTTACTCAGTCCAACGCCTGGACAAAGATTGAACTATCCAAAGTGTTTATTGGGCAGTGAAGAATCATGTAACAAAAACAGAACCGATAAAATGGAGCCGACCTGATGAAGGCAGTATCGAAGGCATTGGGAGGTCCAGTCCTTAGCCTGTCAATTATATCGATTAACATTATGTCTTATCAACTAGGGGAGCCGAGAGTTCAGCATTCCTGCTTTCAGCTTCTGGAACACCATCAGGACATTTAAAAAACAGTAAACAAAAATCTAATTGAATGCAATTGGAAAACTATTCATTTATATAGTGAGATATGGTCAAAGTATGAGCGATCTATGTAATAGGAATATATTTGCTATATTAATACTTCATAACATCTACTCACCAGATTTCGGAAGTGTACATTGAGTTAAGACTGATCCTTAGCTAGAACACTACCGTGTCACAATTTAGAAATTACTGTAAGTATTTTATTAACAATGAAACTTTTAAGTATTTGTCTACCCGATTTTGTTGTTTGGCACTAACTCAACCTAGAAATACGTACATACTGTACAACAATAGGGTAACAGTCAGCCTTAACCTGCAACTAAGCAAGCATTATTTGACATAAAGCAGAAAAAAATGTCACTAGATATAAAAAAGAAACATTTCAAACAGTTCTAAAGGAAATTTGTAACTTTACAGACCTGTCTAAAAGACAATTACTTACTGTCAACAGCCATTTACTGAGCCATCAAGGGTCATGTGCAGACAACCTCCTCTTTGGCACTTTCCTGAAACAAAAAAATTGCGAGCATGCAAGAATTTTTAAACCTTGACATACAATTAAAACTTAACATGACAAAACAATTTATAAAATAATAAGTCAATAATAATTATTTTCTCATGATTTTTACTAGAGGTGTGCGGATAGTGAAATTTTTTTTCGGATCTGATTCAGATTGGATGACTCAAGTTTAGACCCAATCCGGATGGGATAGATAGAGTTCAGTTTGGATAATTTTCCGATTCAGATACTCGCGATAACACAGTGGAATCACATTTATCCAAGAATAAATCTTTAAAATATCAATAAATACCCCCGTCGCAGCAGACCTGCGTACTCAGCGAATTTCCAAATCAATAATATAAAAATAATATATGACAAGTTTAAAAAATATCTGTACATAAACATGAGAATTATTTGCCTATTCTCCATAAGAGTAACATGGCAAAGAGTGTGCAGGTTTGCTGCTGTAAGGAACACAGAAATTAGGCATTTCTACCATAAATAATTTTTATCTTAACATTTATACCAACTTTCACCAACATCTGTCCATAAATAAAGGAGTTTGCCTATTCCCTATATGATTATTATGGGAAAAGAGTATGCAGGTTTGCTGCCATGATAAACACATAAACTATGATTTTTAAGCATAAATGGATAGATCTCAACCACATGAAGCTAAATATCACGTTTCATAAAAAAATATTGATTAATATGGGAAATATAAAAAAAAAATATATATATATACATATATATATATATATATATAAATTTTAACGACTATTGTTTTTGGTCTCTAGGCACCTAAAGAAGAAAAAATAACATGGTCCCGGGCTTAAGTCTTACCATGAGACCTACGGTAATAGCTTCTTCCCTATGGGAAATTCGCTAAAATCATGACTTCTTCATAGGCTGAACAACAAACTAGAATTTATACTTCACTGCACTTAAAGGTACCAAATTTTAAGATGGCATAATTTAGGAATGAAATAAACAAAAATCTTATAATTCGCCAACAAATTACATAGAAAGATCTTAAAAGTTATTTATATTAACCATGGATAGCTTGAGAAAAAATAATTAACATTTTTTTATGATTCAACTATTTTATTTATTACAATGATAATAAACAAATCGTCATAAACAAAGACCGAAGATTTGACAGACGATGTTGACTCGTCGTCATCGGCTACCTGCGTATCAGGCTGCCGTTTACAATATTAAAACCCGTGAAATTATAGTACCTTGACATAATCGAGTTATTTGATACTAAAATTATCTAAAAATGAGTGGAAAATTTGATGGTTATGTAAACACGGAACGACGAAATTGGGCAACACTTTGTATAAATTTTAAATAAATTTGGTAACACTTTATCCTATTGCTCAAAATTGGAGAACTTAAGAATAAGATAACAAAAAATGGTCCATTACATCAAGCTAATTAAATTTTAATCTGATCATCTACGTAGACGATCATAATGAAGTACAGTAGAATATTATTTTTGCTGCAAATACCGCCGCAAGATGATATATTATGATGCTTGTGCTTTGTTACAAAATATTAGATCAATGATTCAAGGTTTTTTGTAGCAGAAACGATACATTATGTGGAATATCAAACCCCAATCTGATACGCGGTGCAACAATCGATAACACTATGCTTTGTATTTCAAAATGCAATATTGTGTTGAACTAAATCGGTTACTTGAATACGTAGTTGAAGAATCGAATACAGTAATCATACCGCATCTTCGGACCGGCCAATGACATTCTAACATTTCAATAGGATATGAATTGCTTAATTACGTCATCTGCTTCAACACATTCGTTCGATCAAAGATGTTCCTTGTTGCCGTTAAAAGGAAAGTTTTGCTTTTATCTTTTAATGCTCATTTTATACAGTATATCCGAAAGTTATAGTATATTTATTTAGATATTTAGACTATAGCTAGCCAAAGAAAGAAAGGATATTTATCAGACTTTACCGGACACTTGTTTTGCATTCGGATATCAGATACAATCCGACTTTTAAGATATCCGCACACCTCTAATTTTAAAATATTATAACCAATAACAACTTTATTCTATGCTGATTATTTCTGAGTATACGTGTTGATTAAAAGTAACTCAGTAAAACAGGTGATTAGACGATGCTAATTTATTTAACGGCATAAAAGTTTAGAAAGTTTGTTTATTGCCAAAAAGCCATTCAAAACAGTTATCAAGGTGGTCGAAACAGGTGGAGATGTTTGGCTCACCGAACGTTAGTTTGGCACACTTCATCCTACCTTCTCGCGATTCTGCCAGCAAATACTAAAACAATTCCAATTGAAAAATTAAATACTTCAAATAAACTAAAAATTGGTTATACTTTGTTAATACATAACGGATGGATAAAGTGAATGAAAAATTTATTATGCAACTCTTCTTTTAATAATCAGTTTAGACCAAAAACACAACACATGCCCCTCCTTAGCCATAAAATGTAGACGCAAAAAAGGGGGTGTCCCTATTGCAATCCTAACTTGTAGATGACAATCTACAAATGACGTATACTTCCACCCAATCCAGTCATAGTTTATTTTAGGTGGGCTCTCCCTCCACTGTACCACACATTTGCAAGCCAAATTGGGATTGCTTATAGTGGGAATTCGATCCTGCGTACTTCCATTTGGCTTCAACGTTTCGTTCATCAGCGTAGGGATCTCAATCCCGGTCCTAAATATCAATCCCGGGATTTCGGGATCGAATAAAGCCGATCCCGGTATCAGTCTCGGGATAAAAAAATCTAGATTTTTATAAATATAGGATGTTTTGTTTGGTGAAGACACCCTTAAAAGAGTTTTTTATTAAAGCTGTAAATTATCAATAGTTACACCTTAAAAAATCATAAAATCTGGTAGCTTTAGGAATTTTAAACAGATTGAGAATAGTCATTATTAAAATTAAAAAAATTAATAGCAAATACTACTCACTCTCACTACACAAATCTCTCCCAACTCGCACAACTGTTTGCTGAATGAAAGCCCGAGAGAAACTAAAAATGTTGATCATTAGTCGGATATCATGAAGCAAAAAATATCAAAATAAAGCCACCAGTACGGCTATGGGATACCTCGTTCATGGAAATTATCTGCGTTAGAAGGAAGTTCGGCGCGATAAGAAAACTACTCAGTGCTGTAACAGTATCGAAAAATAACTTGTCATTGTTGAATTGCGCTTCAGTTTAAAGGGACATAATAAAACAAATAAAAACTATTATTTATATCATTATTATATTCAAACATACATGACAACATTTAACATGTTTGCAAAAATCTGTGTTTGTAAAGACAAATTTTGCAATAGTTTGTACATTCAAATCACATAAAATTGTAAAATAAAGATTTTTTTAAATTCCGGGACTGAGATCCTCTAATCCCGGGATTCATAGGTACCCAAACGCAACTGAGACCCTGGCATCAACCGGTTACGCTAAGTAACACTGTCTGATAAGTGTTCTAATGGTTATAAAACATACTCTAGCGCCGAGCAGTTAACTGAATGAGTTAGTTCCAGTTTTAGCTCACAGGCTAACTGAGTCATCTAATGGCTCAGCGACTAAAAAGTTAACAAAATTGATAACAGGTGTCACCATCTGCCTGATGTTTGACCGTTGCAAAAGCAACGGTCACCAGTTGTTGGGTTAGTGGTATTTATTTATTAATGTAATAATGACATTTATTTTCAGGCAAATATGAATTAGTATTATTATTTATATATTATTATTAAGTTTTAAATATTAAGTTTAATAGAGTACAAACAGCAGAGGTTCAAAGGCTGATCTTGAGGCACACCACAAGAAGTATGTCTCCCAGTCAGGTCTCCTATCACATCACATCACATTACCACCAATCTAACGGATAATATCTCAGCAATTTGAGGACGTACAGTGAAAAAACCAAACCCTGGATTTCTCATCAATAACTTCTGATTTACATTCAAAAACTTTAGAATAATCAAATAGTGTTAGAATCATACCCTTTTGTCATTCCATTGACGGTCTTAAGATCTCAGTAACATAAATGAATGCTGTTTCAGTACAGTGAGATGGTCTGATACCAGACTGAAAGGAAGTGTCTGAATATAAATAAATCAGTAATTTGACAGTCTATACAGCTCTTTCAGGGTTTCAAATAGAGACAAGGGTTTTTACATGTGTTATTTTTAGGACTTTGTGTTTTTGTCAAGAATAAGATTTAGTCAGGTTGTTGATAAAGAAAGTAAATTGCAGATCCTTAAACAACTTTTCTTCCTGATATTAAGACCATTTAACAATGCCTAGAAAAATCTTCCCTTTAATGGTATTTATGACCTTGTAATTTTCTACTCAAAACAAAATCAAACTTTTTTTCAAGATATGAAAAAATTAATTAGAGTAAAAAATTAAACATGTGAAGCGTATTACAGACTGGATATAAATATATTACATACCTCATTTGAAATGGACAAAGTATCATTGATTAAAGGTGGATGATTGAGTGTGGCATACAACCTTTCATCTTCTGATAAGGCAGAATTTGAGTCGTCATTGTTACAATGTACTATTATTGAACTGTTAGGAGAATCATCCTGAAACAGATACAAATTATAAACAAAATGTTTTCAAATTGAATTCCTAATAATCAAAGTTAAATTGTGTCACAAGTTAAATTTTTCATTAACTTTTATTTAAAATTAAATTTTCCAATGTTTCTATTTCATAACTCACTTGGATACAGCATTAACATTGTCACACATTTCATTGACAATATTTAATTGATGTTTCGTCTGCTACTGCTTATACACATTACGTGCATGCGCAAAAGAATAAAGCAAACTCCTCTTGTACGATCTCACACTACAACAAATTGATCCAGTACTCTTGTATAGCATGACACAAAATAAAAGAGACATTAAAAGGTAAAATCCCCCGTTTTTTCCATACATGATATTTAGCCTAATACAATGAAATATGCAGTATCTAATGGGTTCATAGAAGTATGATCAGACTTATTAAATAATGTAATAGTTGCTTGTCTACATAGAAATTTCCTAGAAAAGAAATAGCCATATTTATTTCTATTAGAGCCTACTTTTTCCCTCTCTTTGATAGTAGTACTTTCGTCATATATAGTTCTACAAATTCCAAAAATTAATTGAAACTACTCAAGACAAAAATTGCAGACTAGTGTTCTACTATTCTCACTAAATCTTAAAACGTCTAATGACGTCTACATGACATCAGTTGTTAAAAAATATAAGTGGTTTTGTGATGAAAAAAATCAATATATACTGTGCCAACTGTGTGGAAAATTACACTTTATGTTTTGCTATCGCCTTATGTTTATTGCCTTGTTGTTTGCTCTCTCGCATTAAGTCACTCACATCATCGTCATGATCGTAGAACATAAAATGTGGTAAAGTTTTGAGCTTTTATAAATATATTCAATAAAGTATTCATCTTACTTTAATAGAACCTAATGAAACATGTGGGTTGGGAATCACACTCGCACAAGTTACTCTTTGAAACATGTCTGTAAAATTACAGACAGAAACTAGGCAGACAGAAACTATGAAATCCTAATTTCATATAGTTACCACACAGCAGTTATCCTTTTTTTACATGAATTTATTATCAAATACATAGTTCATGTTGTATATAAGGGTCCAAAGTGGAAACAAAAAAAGAAAGAATTCTTATCTAAGAATTTTTCAATAATCCAAACTACACTTTATGGGAATAAAACAATAAATGAATAATGAATAGATGAAAAATGCACATGATATTGAACTTAATTATATGCACTTGGAACCTAATATTTACACATTTATACCCAAGCCAATCATTGAGAATCTCACATTGCACATGTCTATATAACTAGTGATGGAGTTAATTAAGTCTATTCACTCGACTTACAGGAGCATCGATGCTTCGCTTAGATTTCTTGGATCCAGAATCCATGGCAGAGTCAGAATACCTCTTTCGATTGGTGACTTCGCCAGATGACTTTGTGTGGGGGGAAACACTTCCATTGGCAGTAGAAGTGGAACTTGTTGATACCTAAAGTTGCAGAGCCATTCATTATATAAACACTATTTTGCTGAAACATATTAAATTGTATTAACTTGCATAAACATAAATACCACTGTCGCTCAGTAAATTTCCAAAGCAATAATATAATAATAATAATATATGACAAGTTTTATCAATATCTGTCGATAAATATGAAAACTATTTGCCTATTCTCCATAAGATTAACATTGGAAAGAGTGTGCAGGTTTGCTGCTTGGAGGAACACTGAAAGTAGGTGTTTAGAGCGTAAAAAATTTTATTTTAACCAATAATTATATCTACTTTCATCAAAATCTGTCCATAAATAAAGGAGTTTGCCTCTTTCCTATATGATTAACATAGGAAAAAAGTATGCAGGTTAGCTGCTATGATAAACACATGAGCTACGATTTTTAAGCATAAATGGATGAATCTCAACCACATGAAGCTAAATATTAAGTTTCATCCAAAAATATACATTAATAAGTTAAATATTAATTTTTATTTACAAGTTTTATTCCGAAACGCTAAATCACACAAATTCAACCCATCTTACTTGTTTTTATAGCAAGTATTGTAGTTAAATGTCAAATAAATTGACAAAGTACAAAGTTCCATCTTTAATTTAATTAATTGATTACTAAATTTGAGTAGTAATTTAAGAAAAAAATTTGTAATTTTCTAGTATAAGGATGGTTACAGTTAGTGTTACGGGAGGGGGGTATGTGGAGTTAGGTTCCAAAAATGAAATTGAACATTAATGCAAACCAAATATATTAAATGACAGTTTAATAAATTAAATGCTATAAATTAAATTATTACTCATTTCTTTCCCCTCTGGATTAATGGCAAATGGATTAATTTGCATACAAATTTCGATGCTGTGATATTGAAGGAATTTTAACCTCTTAGTGTCCACGAACGCCCGTGCTAGATTGAAGGTATATGGATGATTGTTGATTAAAATTGAATTATATCCATATAGTCTGGTATGATGTAGAACTTATCAAGGTATGAGTGAACCCACCTTTCTTTCTCTTTTGAGCAGATGCGCAGGCAAATAGGCAGACAATTGTTTTCTGAAAAAAAAAATGTAATGAGGACATTGAAAAAGCTTCTATAAAAATAATATTGATATGTCCCGGCATATTTGAGTTAGCTGTTTACTCTTTGCTGAGTTAGTGAATAGGACATTGAAAAAGCTTCTATAAAAATAATATTGATATGTCCCGGCATATTTGAGTTAGCTGTTTACTCTTTGCTGAGTTAGTGAATAGATAGGCTAATGATCAAAAAGATTCTTAATGTTGTTTGGCTGATAGGCTAGAATGGGAGGGCTGTAGTTTCTCAAATTTGTCATGTGCACCACAAGGCAGACTATTTTGTCTTATTCTGAAATATATTTATATCTCAATTTAATTATACTTCATCTTAACTTTTACATACTATGTTCTGTAACATTTATCTGTTAAGAAAATTCTGTACTACTATTCTACTTTCACTACTATTCTACTATTCTACTATATTTTCTACAATTCTATTCACTACTTTTAGTACTTTTAGTGAAGCAGAATAAATAGCGATGAAAAGCACTTTTTTGGTAACTATAAGAGTCCAAATGTAAAATTAAACATATTTTGTTGTTTACTCTAATCCATTGAAAGGCATATTAAAACATAGATACAGCCTCTGTTTTTAAAGAATGTTTTCATTTATTAATTTTTAAACATTAAAATAGGTGCAAAAATGTAATCCTGATAACAGAGTATAAATGCAAACCATGAGAAATGTCCTTTCTTTTAGCTCATTTTAATACACACATGACATAAATTTTTAGGGCAAAAATGCTTAACACTTAACATGTAATTAATGGTTAGTTGCAGAAACGGGTTTCAGACGATTCAATAGTGACTATTGTGAGCTAACATTGCAATGATGTTAGTTCTTAACATAGCTTATTGAGATCTTTATAAACTTAAAAAAATAACTGGACTAAGTATTTTGAACATCAGTATCAAAGTACATAAGCTAATTAAAGATTAGATTATTGTAATGGTGACCATACCAAGGTAGGTATTTTATTCTAAGCCAAGTATGAATGAGAAATTTTTGTATTTACTTCCATGTGGGAAATAGGTTAGATCATGGATACGTCTACAGGGCATGTGTTCAGTTCATTTAACCCTAGAAGTGGTAAGCTTTTTACTTTTAAAAGTAACATAAAAATAATTACTTATATCTTCTTTGAAATTTAAGTATAAACAAAAATACCCCTGACGCAGCAGACCTGCGTAATTAGCAAATTTCCAAATCAATAATATGGCAATAATAATACAAGTATGTTACAAGATTGATCAATCAATACCTGTTGATAAATTAAGAGTACTTGCCTATTCTCTGTAACATTAACATGGGAAAGAGTATGAAGGTTTGCCGCTTTAAGGAACACTAAAAGTAGGCACTAAAAGTAGTATTTTTACCATAAACTATTTTTATTCTGACCATATACTAAGTTTTGTCATTATCTGGGCATAAATAAGGGAGTTTGCCTATTCTCCATAAGATAAAAATGGGAAAGGGTATGCAGGTTTGCTGCTGTGAGGAACACATAAACTATGATTTTTTAGCATAAACGTATGGATCCCAACCACATGAAGCTAAATACCAAGTTTCATCCAAAACTATAGGTTAACAAGGGAAATATTAATTTTTCCTTATCCTATAAGTTATGCTAATCTTAGATTAGCATTGGAGCTCCTAAATACAAT
Source organism: Nephotettix cincticeps (assembly GCA_023375725.1). Taxonomy (NCBI): domain Eukaryota; kingdom Metazoa; phylum Arthropoda; class Insecta; order Hemiptera; family Cicadellidae; genus Nephotettix; species Nephotettix cincticeps. The sequence goes on from CM041786.1 coordinate 31,347,445, forward strand.
GTCCTGTGTTTAGATTTTTTAATATCTCAGTAACCGTTGGAGCAAAAATTTAAGGATCTAAATTGTGTAGTTTTTTGAGCTGATTCTAATGGTGAAATATAAAATTTTAAAAATAACATGGGAAAAATGCAAAAACCCCATTTTTGGGGTAGAAAACCCCCCATCTACCTGTTCCGATTACGATTCCGATTACGACGAACCTGTTACCTGTTACGAGAGTTATGGTGTAACAGACAAACATATGTATAAAAATTTTAACGACTATTGTTTTTGGTCTCTGGGCACCTAAAGACAAAAAATAACATGAGACCTACGGTAATAGCTTCTTCCCCATGGGAAATTCGCTATAAAGCATAAAACATGCTCCCCCCTTATAACCACTAACCACAAAAGCAAAACAGGTGTCTACTGCAATTCCAATTGTCTACAAATGCCGTCAACTTCCACCCGAGCCGGCCACTGTTTGTTTAAAGTGGGCCCTCCTCTCCGCTATACCACACATTTGCAAGCTAAAATGGGATTGCTCATGGTCGGGATTCGAACCCTAGCACTTCCGAATGGCTAAAACATTACACTCGTCAGAGTAGCGCTTTAACCAATAAAGCCACCGTGCTTAGGAGTAAAAAGCACGTACTTGGCTATAAGACATGCCCTATTGGCAGTTTAGTGAACTGCATGAACAGGTTTGGTTGCTTGCCCCCAGAAGGCAACACCGTCACGAAGATGACCGTGTGCCTAAAGTTCACTAAATTGACGACAGATGCCTCCACCTGCCACTTCTAATTGAATTTTTCTTATTGAAATGTGCCATGAATTACGACTTTACCACTTCTAGGGCTAAATAGCTGTTCTTATTCTTTTACTAGCCAAAGTACCCGTCCTTCGCACAAGTAAAGGAGGTTTGAGAGAGGTTACTTTTTCCCTTCGGCATGAAATAAATATTCTAAAACATGAAAATTTGATGAAATTATTATAAAATTATTAATTAATAATAATTAATATGAGAAATATATATGTTAATAATAATTGTATATTATTATAATTATTAATAAAGTACCTGGTGACCGAGCTTTGCTCGGATAGAATAAGACGTGTATTTTACAAGTTAATTTGCAAAATTAAAACAAATTTATTGCTCAATGAAAACATTTGGTTTAAATAAAACCGTTTTCATACACCTTAATTAATATGGCATAAACACTGAACAAAAATGTGGTTGGTTCCCTGGACGCGGATCGAACTCACGACCACCGACCCTTGAGACCTGAGCGCTAACCATTGTACTACGGCGTCGGCCATGTTCAAGCCGTCGTTTAAGAGTTTTTGGCCAACCTCAATTATTTTTTCTGATCTTAAACTGAATTTAACTGTCCATACAGTTGTTATTATTATCCTGTGATCAACTGATTTTGTTAGAAAAGGAATGAGGATTGAAAAGCAAAAGATAAATTTAATTTACACCAGCTAATTGGTTTGTTACAGTGGCTCAAGCAATAGCATGAATACGTTTTCTTTCAAAACATGAAAGATTTTGGAAAAACTTTTCTCTGCTTTTATTTCGCACAGTTATTTTACCCTTTAGTTTTTACAAATTTTTTAGTAATTTGATAATTTTTCATTTATTACATACATAAAATAAATATTTATGCAAAACCTCTATTCACATATTGTTCACCAACATCTTCAGTCACCAACTGTCAAATGGTTACAAACAGATGTTTTGATTTTTACTGTTTACATTTTGATTCTCCATAAGCGTAATGTTAATTTTTTAGATTTTTAATTTAATATTACAAGAAAACCGGAATTTTCCTGGACATTAGACCTATCTAGAACTTATTTTCTACTCAGAAATAAGTTATTTAAAAAATTTAAAGAAAACCCTTAGTGCCGTTTTGAGATCCGTGTACAAATATATATACACACCTTGCTCGTATTATAGTATTGGATAATTATAAAATTTGAGTATAAGATCTACCTTTGTGTAAAATTTAAAACTATTCGGTTCAGTATTTTTCGTATTTATTTGCTACAACAAACCCACAAACAGACAGAAACCATCTCTTCTTTTTAATATTATAGATATTAATAATTCAATACAATAGCTCTGGTAGTTTCTATGGACGTCTGTAACACATTTTCCATCTTAAAAATCACCTCCTCCAGAGCTGAGATATATCCTTGACAAAAGTATATTGATAATTCAAAATCAAACCAGTTTTCTTTATAAGTGAAACAGCATTTAAGTTACTGATAAACTTCAATATGATATTGACTCTCAACATTAAATGTTGTTAACGATGCCGATCATCTCAATACTATTAATTATATATTATTCCGCGAAATGAACTCTTTGGTAACAAAACCACTAAGATCTGAAATTCTACAGCAAAGTATATTCATTTTCCATTAGTTGTAAAAAATAACAAGCTAATTTAATACTTCTGTTTTAATACAAATAATTGGTTACAATATTTCGATATAACGGACTATTTTTCTGAAACAGTTTCACAAATTACGATACGATACCAAGGATACCAAGTAGCCTACACGACATAGTGCCATTTTCGTCTATTTGTTGATGAAATTGCTAACATGATGCTAATTTGATAGAGTTTTTAAACGTTGATAGTTTGATAAAAAGCGTGTTCTCTGATCAGTAAGTTACAATAATCTGATTATATCAATTTACTCTAGCCGGCACAATAATTTTGCGGGCATAATTGTATCGTGAAAACACTTTTGTTGCCAATGTTATCTGCCACCGTCTGATCATGGATTCGTAATTAATTCTTTGTCTTTGTCATCTGTTATTATTGTGCAACAAAGTTTCAGTAGTAATAGTAAAGTTTTCAGTAGAAATACGTTAATTATTATTTATTGTGTTCCATCAAAATACGGATCATTGAAAGATGATGGATTGTAATATTATTTTTTCCTAAATGTCGTAGTCTGTCCACTGTTGACTGTTATTGTTGTGCAACACATTTGTTTACAGTGTTTATATTTGTTTTAAATAGTTTTTATTGGAGAAATACATTAATTAGTTATTATTTATTGTTTTGTCATCAAAATAGGAGATTATTTTCGAAACAGTGTTATAAGGGAATTGCTTGGACTCAAATATTAGTTTTTGTGATTTTTGCATTTTTCATGATTTTACCACTAGCAACGATCTATATTAACCCTTAAAGCGCTACTGAAAATCACACTCCCTGCTCATTTAGGTTGAAAAAATCAAAATTATATTTTCCCAATGTTCTTTTTGGATTTAGGTAGCTTGAATAAAATAGAAAACAGAAATATGCTTAATTTTTATTTATTGAACATTTTATCACTATTTTTCAGGTATCTGAAAAAGTTATTTCTGCCAAAAATTCTGAGCGCTTGAAATAAAACTTGTAGGCTTACATAAATGAAAAATTACTGATTCTAAACATAAAAACAGTGAGAAGAAACATGTCAATAAAGTAAAAAGATATTATGTACATTACCACTAAACATAGTTTTGCGTCGTATGATAAGCCTCAAAACAGTCATAAGTCCATTCACGAACTCATCAAATTCCGGATCGTCTGGATGAGCCATGTTTCACTTTTTATTTTATCATTTAGATTCACAAACATTCACACTACATTATCTGTTTACTTCTCAAACACAAAACAAATAATCACACGTCAATGGATGTCAACAAACGATTGGAACAGTGAATACAGCTGGTCGTAGTGGCGCGTTAATTTTCTCGTCAAAAGCAGTACGGGAGCGCTAAAATACAGGCCAAAGTTGCATAACATCTAATCTCAGTCACTAGAAATTCCATCAAAGCCGCCATATTGGTTTTGTGAGTTCATAGAGGTTAAAGCAACATTACCATGCACTCTATTGATTGTTTCGTGAACTACAGCGCAGTTAATGTGACGAAATGGCTGAAAGTGAAAAAACTCGGTTTCCGCGCCGTGGGACCCTACTGTGCCGCGAGAAAACTCGTCAGCCACCCGGTAAGGGTTAATTCTGTTATTTTGTTCATATTAACTATACATTAGTATGTATTTTTTATTTCACCATTAAATTTTAAGCAAATTTCCTTTTTTAATTTTTTTCACGTATGTTGTGTATGTGTATATAATAAAGCAGGCCCCACACAACCGTAAACATAAACAAAAAAGATTTTCATATATGTATATTTATTTGTTAATATAAATACTAAATATTTACATTTATAATTTACATACTTTTTTAACATTTCTTAATCCTTCATTTTAATACTGAACAAAATTATACATCTTAACTTCTAAAATTAATAGATTTTTTTAAAGGCTTGCAAATCCCTACTTGGTGACATTGAAAAAATATATTGGATACTTCTAGGGTTAAAGCGTTACATTTGTTGGCCGAGGTCAAATCAATGCCTGGATCAGAATCGAAAAAATTGGAAGCAACCCATCCCTACCAGTAAAAATAAATTATCTCTAAAATCTATAGTGAGACATATAGTAAAAAAAAGAATAATAAATAAATTGACAAAATGAATCAAAATACATACCTTCTAACATAACGAGCCTCAATTTTCATCCCTTCTTTCATCATTTTGATCATTGCTGCTTGACGATGGACTGAAAAAAAGTGTTAACATCATGATCATTGAAATAGTGATTCCTACATTTCATATATTATATGAAATAGCATGAAGAAGGTTTTCATGAAGTAGAAAAATGGAGATTAAAATGGTTCGGTCTCTTAAAAAGAATGGAAAATTATTGATTGAAATGAGTGAGCTTCAAATGAACGGAAGAAGACCAAGAGGAAGGTGGATTGAGACCACCCTAATCCATCAATTGGTGGATAAATCCATCAATTAGTGGATCAATCCATCAATTGGTGGATCAATCCATCAATTGGTGGATCAATCCATCAATTGGTGGATCAATCCATCAACTGGTGGTGATAGAGGTGGACTAAGAAGAGACGTGGAAGTAAGAGGAGTTTGATGTTAGTATGTAGATGGACAGAAGAAGGTGGAGAGGCCTAGTGAAAATCAAGGCTTCGGGAGATAACCGGAATGGGAGAGGATATGTTTGTATGTATGTATGACATAGCAAGGGGTGTGTCGTTGCCAAAGTTTAGGCATATCGATTTCGAATTGAATCTTTACATTTATTTTACAGTATAAAAAAACTGAACTCTAAGTTTAAATTAATAAGATTATCTCAAACATATTTACTAGACCCTAAGAAGAATAAAATACTTGGCTTATAAGATGATCTTATAGAATAAGATGATCTTATTCTGATTCTTAAAACCATAAACTGTCAAAAACTTACAAAAATAAACAGTTAAAATCAACATTTGCAGAAAATATATCATTTATTTTACCCTGCACTACACACAAAATTCAATACATGATTTTTTTAAATTTAAATTCAGTTGCATATTTGGATTTTAAGGTTATATTTTTTCACACTTGATGGAATGGGATAACACTTGAAACATGTAGTGAATTAAATAAGATGTTAAATAAGAAAAAATTCTATGGTTATTATAAAGCAACAATAAACAGTATAAATGTCGTAAAGTCACTAAGCCAGCTACCAACCTGCGTTTGTAAACTGTTGAATGTCATAAGTGAGATCAACGTTAAGGTTTTCTGTCTTGGCGAACACTAGACCGATGAACCACATGCTGGTAGGGGTGTTGATCTGGTCAGGAGGGGGCGGATTTCCAGTGTGACATTCAGGGTGTACATGTGCTAGCACTATATGTTGGTTACGTTCAAGGGTCATAATGAGATATCTCACTTTAGATTCTATTAGTCCACACCATTCCAACTGATCTTCCGCACAAGATGAACTTGCGATTAGGACAATGAAGTGTCTGGAATATAAGAATAAATAGATAGAAAAACCTTATTCAATGTCATTATTATTGACTAAATACATTATGAAAATTAATTACTATTCCCTAATTAATTTACAAGTGATCAAAAATAAATTAACTTTATGAAAACTTAGTAATTGAATATTACTACAGTAGAACTCCAATTATCCGAACTCCGACTATCCGAATCGCCGATTATCCGAATCACTTTCAGAAAAAAATTTGTCCAAAAAAAGTCTAAGTGCGCTATTAATCTTCCCCCCGCGAAGCCAGTGTTTGCGTGTTAAATGTAAGTACATTTTATTTATATTTAAAACATGTGAAAATATCATGTTTCTTACATTTAATTCAATAAAAAAATAGTGCAATATCAAAACGTAGCTTTTTTTCTCTCTAATGGCAATTTTTTTTAAAACTCCGATTATCCGAATATTTGATTATCCGAATGGGTCCTGGTCCCCATTAATTCGGATAATTGGAGTTCTACTGTATTTTGAAATCAGCTATTCTACAGCTAAAAGTTTAAGTTAAATTCTTGATCAAAAATATAAAATATTACTTATTACTCAACGAAAATATAAAAATCACTACCCTTACTCTTAACAATAAACTATAACAATATTTTTTTTGCTAAATATATATACAGTAGAACTCCAACTATCAGAATTAATGGGGACCGGGACCCATTCGGATAATCAAATATTCGGATAATCGGAGTTTTTTTAAAAATTGCCATTAGAGAGAGAAAAAAAGCTACGTTTTGATATTGCACTATTTTTTATTGAATTAAATGTAAGAAACAGGATATTTTCACATGTTTTAAATATGAATCAAATGTACTTACATGTTACACACAAACACTGGCTTCGCGGGGGGAAGAATAATAGCGCACTTAGACTTTTTTTGGACAAATTTTTTTCTGAAAGTGATTCGGATAATCGGCGATTCGGATAGTCGGAGTTCGGATAATTGGAGTTCTACTGTATATATTTTTATTTGTTGATCGTTCACTCAGTTTTTATTTGTTATATATACCGTCCAATATATATATTAGGGGTGTGCAAGCCTGGAACTTTAAGTTTGAGCCAAGCCGAGGTTTTGAAAAAATATTATTTATATATATTTTAAAAAATTCCTGAGCTCGAGCTTTTTTGAGGCGAGCTTTTCCAAACCTTCATCTGATCTGAATAGGAGTGTGCGATGGAGCAAACAAATTTTCGATTTGATACAACTATGCGATTTAAAGAATTATACTAAATTATAGACTGTACAATTTCGTGAATAGTCTAGTTATTTTTAGCTTTAATACCAAGGTTTATTATTATCTTCAGTTATACGATTTTTGTCCAACAGGAAATTTTGTCACGATTCGAATCAATACGTGACAAAATTTCCTGTTAGACAAAAATCATAAAACTGAAGATAATAGTAAACCGTGGTATTAAAGCCAAAAATATATTAGACTATTCACGAAATTGTAAAGTTTATAACTTAGTTTGATAACTTTCAAGTACTAGAGATTTTTTTAAATTAATTTTATCTATGTATATTATATTAAAAAAGCTAAGTTCGCTAAAAAATGAGGCATGCATGCTTGCTACAAGAGTAAAATGGAAAGATTTTTAATAACTTAGAATTTTTGTAGGTAGCTTGACAAGACTTAAAATGAAACCAAGAATTATAAAAAAATAATATATGACTGCAAGTAGTAGTAGTAGTAGTAATAATAATAATCTTTATTGCTGTAATGACAAAATGAACATTTGTATAGCAAGCGTCATAGAACATTAAAATATTAAAATTTAAAACTTAAACGAATCAATAACATTCAGGGAGTAAAACATTTAACGGCATAGTCAAAACAAGGAACCAGCCAGATCACACAAAAAAGCCAAAAGCACAACTACTGTCCTATGAGCTTAGATCAGCTCATATCTCAAGCCGATGTTACCCCCTTTGTGTGGCCCATGAACTCGTTCACCGAGTAGAACACGTTCGATGATAAAAAGCATCTAAATTTAGATTTGAATTTTGGTTCTGAATTTTCTGGCCTGATATTCTCCGGAATTCTGTTCAATATGGAAATGCCCGCCAATGAGGGGAGGCGTTCCATGGCTGCCAATCTGTGCTGTGTCGTCCTGAATACACGTCTAGACCTTGTGTTTATAATCATGTATATCTCGTCCCTGAGTGAGAATGGTTTTGAATTTACAGAGGCGAGCGAGCTTTAGCATGTACAATCCAGTCAGTGCTAACCTGACCCCAAAATCCCAGCATTTCGACACAACTCCCTTAATTTGAGTTTTGCTATTATTCTGATGGGTTTTTTCTGAAGAATGAACACATGGTTGAAATTTTTTGTGAGCAAGCATGCAGAGCAATGCCATAAGATAATGCCTTTGAATCAACCCGTGGTAGGCCATTAGCAATAACTCGGTGGGACAGTGTTGAGACAGCCTTCTAAGCAAATATATTGCAGAGGATAGTTTCTTGCAAACACTGTCCACATGATTAGTCAGCTCGTCATCAACGAGCGTCCCGAGGAATTTAGTTACACCGACTTCTTCGATGTCTGTGTCATCTATTATAGCAGTCGGACGGTGCGTATTCAGAGCGGTGTTGCCGCCAAATAGCATGCAATTTGATTTTGAGGTATTTACTTTGAGATTTATGCTCTCAAAATATTGGATGCAGGGATTTAATTCCTCAAAGGACATCAGTTCAATTTGGTCAATGTTGTTTGAACTGAAAGAGAGTCATATCGTCTGTGTACTGGACAATTTGTCCTCTTGGAATGACCGAATTCAAATAGTTCACATATACCAAGAATAAAAGGGAGCCGAGAATCGATCCCTGAGGGACTCCATATCTCAATGTGGTTGTATGTGAGATCACTCTATTCACATGAACCTGCTGTGACCTCCCCAAGAGGTATGACTTTGGCCACTGGTGCAGCAAGCCACAAACTCCACAGTTCCACAGTCGGTCAAGGAGTATGTTATGTTCCACACAGTCAAATGCTTTGGATAAGTCGAGAAAGACACTTAATGTCGTGTCTCGCTTATCAATGTCACTAACAATCATTTCCACTATGCGGATGATTGCATCGACAGCCGATTTGCCTTTTCGAAAACCAAACTGTTGGTGTGACAAAATTTGGAAACCCTCAAAAAAAGTTAGCATCCTGTGCATGAACAATTTTTCGAACACTTTACTAAGCACCGGCGCCTATTGTTGCTTGTTGTTTGTCCATCCACATCTGCAGACTTTTTTGATTTCAGTTCGTAAATCGCCTTCGACACCTCTTCCTCAGTAACGTACATCAGTACATCAGAGATACATCAATTCGGTCGGGACTAACCGACCAGGAACAACTAGAGGGGCAAGCACAAGGCCCGTGTCGCCAACATTTGAAAAGAATACGTTAAGAGTATTTTCCACCTTCAGTGGCTCCCGGAGGATCTTCCCCTCCACCTCCAGTTGAGAAATTTGTGATTTTTGGCTTGCCAATTTGTTATTGTTTACAATGGACCATGCTTGCTTTGAAAAACTCTCTGCATTTTGCAACTTTTTATTTACTTCGTAGCTCTTAGCAGCTCGTAAAACTTTTCTGTATAATTTTTGTAAGAATTGTACAATATTTTAAATTTAGGATCTGTGTTACATTGCAACTGTCTCCAATAAATTTTCAAATTCTCTCTCGACACTAAAATACCTTTAGTGATCCAGGAGTTGCATTTGAAAAGAGTCGAGATGAAAATTTAATCATGAGTTGAAGGTGTTGAAGAAATGTTCTGGACATTGAATTCCAAGGAGACAGTGCCTATTTTCGGATTGCTGTTGATTTTTTTAAAGAAAAATATTTGAGGGTCTGGTATCCCTTCTTGTATCGACTGCGGGCTGGAGATGGAGTGGCAGCCAGCCTCCGATAATAGCGACCTGAGCGTGGTGATTGGACACGACGGTGGCGATCACAGAGACCGTATCTGCGATGTTGAGCACGATGTTATCAATGGCTGTTTGCGATGTTTGTGTCTCCCTGATTGGCGAATTCACTGATCATTTTAACCCAAACCTTTGAGCAATTCTTTCAAGTTCTCAGATTTTGAGTCACGGGTGTTTAATACATTGATATTAAAATCCCCTGCTAAAAGAAACTTTTTGTTTTTAGCAGTGATATGTTGCAAAAACTGCTCAAGTTTACTAAAAAAATTGTTTTGTCACCGTCAGGTGAGCGGTAGAGTCCATAAATATAAAATGGTTTGTTACTAGTTGAGTAAATTTTTACACCCGTGACTTCAAAAAGTAGTAGTAAAAATATATTATATATCTATTCAATAACCACTCAACTAAAAAACAAACTGTGTATAACAAAAAATATTTCTCTATTTTTAAAATGGTGATGAAATCTCAAACCTCTTATGTATAGGTTTAAAACTATATATACGAGTAAATTTGCCCATGTCCTCTCATCCCTTATCATTAGGAGCTTATAAGCTTATAAGGGTAAATTTAACTGAAAATCTCGAATTTAATGTTTTCATTTATGATTCGTCATACTAATTAAACATTTAATATGATAGATGTTCATTGTATTGTATAATTTAAAATAATTCGTCATATACTCAAAGTTAATTATTTGGAATAAATATTATTAAACAACTATGGATCTAATTTTATGCTGTATAAGGAAAGCAATAGAAGCTGTCAGTTGTTGTGTCAAGGAAAAGAAGCCATTATTAAAATAAACTATTAACTAGCAATGATTTGATTCAATACAATTCAATTTTGATTATTAGTATTTTTCTTTGAATGTACTTACAAAGAATACTAAAATTAGTTTGAATGAGGAAAAATACTCAATTGTAGAAAATATTAAATAAAACATGGGTCAACTTTTTCTATATGCAGTAAGTGTCTGATCGTACTACTCCATTTACACGTTCTCTGTATTCATCTGGAAGTAAACGACTAAGATAATTTTGAGTTGGCAGCGCTACAGCTGATTTCTTGGTTAAGTTAAATCTAATTGAGAACAATGTCGTCTGTTTCGCTTCTTATTACAACATCTCAAAATAAGTAACAACTTTACTTCTTCCTTCTATCTGAATTCATCATGCTCACAGATGTAAAAATGACTGTATAAACAGAGTTATTTAAAATTACAGGGTAAATTAAAAGCGATTTTACTTGGCAAAAGCTCGGCTCGAATTTCGAGCTTTTTCAAAACGCCTCGAGCCGAGCCACGCTTTAAAAAGCTTGATGATTTGAGTCCTCACACACCCCTAATATATTTAACAACTATAACTGTTGTATCATCAATGTTAAGTGAACAAGAATTTTAAAAATTACAAAAGATAATATATAAAATTTAAAGATAATAAAATACAACATTACAAAATGTATTTTAAATACTCTAGTCTCAAAATTGTAGAGGTCTGCGGGTAGTGATTTTTACTGTCAGGTCGGGTAGTAGATTACCACAAATTTTCGGATCGGGTTCGGGTATCACAAGCTAAATGAAAATTCAGGTCGGGTCGGGTTAGCAATTAAAAATAAATTTGGGTCGGGTTCGGGGAACTACTTTTTGAACATTAGAGTTCTCCAGCAATGACTACAATCGCATAAAAAGTAGGCCTACAGACGGCACTGTTTTATTATTATTTGTTTAATTTTATGAGTCAATGTGTGTTTTATATTTCTAATGATGAGTACATAAGGGATAGAAAGTCTCTGCAGGAACACTTGATGCTATTCAGTCAAAAGCTGTAGTAGACAAATCTATATTTGAACTGTGATAAGATGTAAGTTAATTGCTCTAAATACACAGTTCAGGTCTAAAATAATGGACTCTGCACCTTCGGTAATCCCAACAACTCAGTAATCCGAACAGAGTTCGGTCCCAATTAGTTTGGGTTACCGGGACTCTGGTGATCTAGTAAAATCGGTTCACTGATTTTACTTTATCTCTAAAGTGAACTTTTAAAAAATTACTCGTAGTAAAAAATAATTTTTCAGATAATCCAAAGTTCACCCTTTTTCAGGTATCATAAAAATAGACATTTCTACTCTCAGCTCATAATCGAAATTGACATTTCATTTTACAAAAATAACACTTTTCTTCTATATACTATGTTGTGGAAAAAGTAAAAAAAGATGAATTAATTAAAAAAACTTACTTGTATTTAGCAAAGAAATTTGGAGCTTCGAATAGTCTGTCCCATCCACATTTACCACAAACAATGTCATCGGTTGTTTGAAGGCCTTGTTTGAACTCTTCTTGCATCACAGCCCTTGTTGACAAAGTGACATTGAAGGTTGAGTTCTGTTGTGGGTACGCTGGTGTTATTATCGGCATTAAGTGGTAACGGTCTGCAACATTCACCTGAACAACAGATATTTATTTGTTGACATACAAAGTAATATCACCTTATAAGGTTCAAGAAAAAAGGGAATAGTGTTGTGAAAAAAATTCTGATTCGGTGGTATGGGTTGTACTTGTCCAGAAAAAGTACCGTTTTGTTCTATTGCTGCCGTAGTGCTAGTGATGATGTCCCGAGCATGTGCTCTGGTTTAATTAGTTCTTTGTTAAACAGCTGATGCAATCCCTGCAAAATTCTGTTGTGTTTACATTTGTTAGATAATGTTTAAAACAATTGTGAACTGCCAACTGTGAAGTTCGATCTGTAATACAATTTTCGAATGCAAGACATGTGAAGCTGCTGATATTCGTCGTAAACTCACAGAAGTTTATGGACATAACGTTATCAGTGAAGGTATGGTAAGAATATGGGTTCAGCAATTCAATGATGGGCAAGCCAATGTTCATGATGATGCTCACAGCGGGTGGCCATTTCTTGTCAGTGATGAATTAGTTGAAAATGTTGATGAGAAAATTTGAGGTAAAAGATGTTGTGATAAGAACACTTTGCGATGAATTTCAAAATCTCTTTTGCACAAGATTGTGGTTGATAGCTAGAATTATCGCAAGTTATGCTTGGGCTCTGAAAATACTTACGGATGAACACAAAAAGAAGTGTCTTGGCAGTGCATTGACTTTTCTCACCCATTACAGTAATGAAGGAGATGAATTCTTAAACATGATTGTTACAAGTGATGAAATGTAGGTCTGTCATATCACTCCAGACTCCAAACAATCCATGGAGACAATCATGATCTCCCAAAAAACAAAAAAGTTCAAAAACACTTTGTCGAAAAGAAAAATCATGAGCACTGACTCTGTTCTAGGACAGAAAGTGTATTCTGCTTGTTGATTTTCTGCTCACAGGAGATTATACTTTACAAATAAATGCAGAAAGATATTGTGAAACACTGAGAAAACTTTGGCGAGTGATTCAGAACAAAAGACATGGAATGCTTAATGAAGGCATTCTGTTGATCCACGACAATGCACAACCCTATGCCGCTGGTGTCACTGAAAACCTTCATCAAGAATTTGGTTGGGAACAGTTTGACCATCCGCTCTACAGCTCTGACCTTTCACTTTCTGATTACCACTTGTTTTTCCACATGAAGTGCGATTTCAGGGGACACCAATTTAACAGTGATGACGGCGTTGACAACAGTGTTCGGAAATGGCTCGTGTCAATTGCAGCATCTTTCTATGAAGTTGATATAGAAAAGTTGGTTTCTCAAATTTCGAAACAATGGTGGAAACTGTGTAGAAAAATAGTTTTAGGTGTCTTCTTTCTTAAAAAAACATAATAAAATAAATTGTGTTAAAAAAATGCCTATGTTTATTTCTAAAACGGTACTTACTCTCTGGACAAGCCTCGTATGTCACACCCACATAGTTTCTTTAGATGCGATGGTCACAGCACCATCGAATCAACCATCAGTGCGGCAAAGCCAAATTCAAATGCAGAACTCATTTAAATAAGCACTGAACCATCAAATCAACCTCCAATACAGCAAGTGAAAATCAACTGCAGAACTACTTAAATTAAGCACAATTAACAAATTTTACCCATAATTGTATTTTTTTCTGTAGTTATTGTTAACTAAATAAAATAATTCTATGTTTTAGTTGAGTTTTTTTTAGTAAGGCTTCCTAGAGACATAATTGTAACAATATTTTATATTTTGTTATATGATATCATAATATTTTTTTATTAAATAGTATACTTTACCACTAATGTTTTTACTAACTTATTATTTACTACAGTACAAATTGACTTTTGTTGTTTCCAGCTTTAAATTTACTTTTAATAAAATATAAACTCCCCTGCCTATATTTGAAATAGTTTAGTGAGTAGATGATGCATTACAGATATATAAAAGAAACATTGAGTAATTTGCCGATATCTGGTTGACAAAACCCAAGGTTACCCTTAGAAGCAAGGATTTGCAGTCACGGCCGTAGACAGACTGAATTTTTTCAAGTCATTTGCCTGGGGCTCGGAACAAAATTAGGATATGCAAATTTTACCTTTAGCAACAAAAATGAAAATTTTTAACAACCATACAGGCTTATAATTTTATGACGTGAGGAGTAAAAATAGTTAATGTCAACAAAAAATCTCTTGCAGCTTTATGCAATAAGAAATAAAAATATAAGATAAAAATTCATTTGCCGATTCACAAATAAATGTAGCCTATGATATGTAATATGTAAGAACACGGTAAGCCACGATAGCGCTGCAGCGGTGGAAAACGGAATTAACTATGGAGGTGAAGTGACTGACATGTATTTATTTATGGCATGCAACTTTTAAACATTTTCCTAAACATTTGCATTGCAATCCGCCTTTTTTTAATTATACCAACAACAGTTTCAAGTGCAGAGAGGGTCCTTTTCTACTGTAAAACAAGTGAAAAACAGCATGCGGTCAAGAATGACACAATACAGATTGACAAGTCTTGGAATTCTCGCAGTAGAGGCTCAATTTGTAAGACTATAAACATGTATGATGCCATCAACTACTTTGCTGCAGGGAAAGCAAGAAAAGTAAAACCCTTAACAGCTATGTAACTATCTATTTACTTTTTCCTTTTTTCAATGTAAAGTTTTTACATACCGAGTTTAAAAAAAGTTATAAGCTGTAAAATCTTTACTGCACAGTACTGCTATTCATATGCATTGCAATAATAAAGAAATGTTTTTGTCCATATAAATAACTTTTTCTTTGGCGCCCACGGTTTTAATTAAATCTTTAAAATTTAAAAAGTTGTAATCAATCAGTATCATTAATATAATCAATGGTAAAGTTATCTATCTCAGCATTACCTTAATAGTAAAACATTTCCTAATTCACTGTCTATAGTTTAACCCTAGAAATGATAAAGTCGTAATTTACGACGCATTTACATATTCAATAAGAATTGGCAGGTGGAGGCATCTGTCGTCAGTTTAGTGTATTTTCTAGACACTATCGCCTACGCGACCGTGTTTCCCTCTGGGGGCAAACAACCGAAACTGCTCTAGTAGTACACAAGCCTGCCACCGGGCAGGTCTAAAACCAAGTAAGCGCTTGCCGCTGCTAGGCACTGAGTGGCTGAACCGGCTAGCGCGCTACGCTGACGAGCGTAACGTTCTAGCCATTCGGAAGTGCTAGGGTTCGAATCCCGACCATGAGCAATCCCAATTTGGCTTGCGAATGTGTGGTGTAGCGGAGTGGAGGGCCCACCTTAAATAAACGGTGACCGGCTTGGGTGGAAGTTGACGGCATTTGTAGGCTTAATTGGGATTGCAGTGGACACCTGTTTTGCTTTTGTGGTTAGTGGTTATAAGGGGGGGGGCATGTTTTAAGCTTTTTTTGTTTAAACTTTGATATTTCAAGAAGATATTAGTAATTATTTTTATGTTACAGTTAAGAGTAAAAAGCTTATCACTTCTAGGGTTAAATGCCAAATTAGTTGGTCTACGATTTTGTTTGGTTTTATCTTAATCATCTGACTATAAGGATCTGAATACTTTGTTTTGATTTATCGTTGTCAAAAAAGCGAACCCCCTGGTAAGGGGCCCGGTCGGGTGAAATTGCCAAAGACCCATTAAACCTGTCTATGGCCTTGTCTACAGTATGTTGAAACAAATCCTAATCCTATACGAATGTAAATTTTAAATTACTGTTCTCAGCTCCTTCCCCAGTCACAGAGTCACACACTTGTTTACTTAAAACATCTGCCCCAGGTAAACTAAATGTTACTATATTATTTAACCTCTTGTAATTAAAATTTAAATTATGGTATATTTTTAATGTGTTGGATATTTACTTATCAGGTAGGTATTATTTATATATTACGAAGATCTTAAATAATAATACCTTGCATTATTAATGACAATATTTATTCAGATAATTACACATTCTTTTGATTGTTAGAAGGGGCTCACAATGGTGTTACATAAATAAATATGGGGTAGGCCTAATGCCAAGCATCACTCACCATCAATAATAAATATATAAAATTTAAATATACATGAATTCTATCTCAGGGAGGGACACTAGTGCTAGAAATTTCAGTAATGATGGTATATTAAATAATTATATTATTTAATATACTTTTCAACAAAACCTACAATTCAGGTAAAATACCACAAGAATGGCTAGTTTCAGAGTTTATTGCACTTCCAAAGAAACAAGGCGCAAAACGATGTGAAGAGTATCGAATAATAAGTCTGATGAGCCACCTGCTGAAAGCTTTTCTTAAAATCATTCATAGAAGGATATACAGCCAATGTGAGAACCAAATTTCTCGAAACCAGTTTGGATTTGTCAATGCAATGGGAACCAGGGAAGCACTCTTTGCAGTACAGGTCCTTGTCCCAAGATGCAGGGACGTTGACCGTGATGTTTACTGCTGTCTAATTGACTATGCCAAAGCGTTCGATCGGGTACAACATGGCAAAATGATGGAAATACTCAAGAAGACTGGTATTGATACTAAGGACCTAAATATTATAGGTAGTTTGTACTGGGGTCAGTCAGCAAAAATGAGTTGATGGAAAACAACTGAGGCCACCAAAATAATGCGAGGTGTGAGGCAGGAATGTGTAATCTCTTCCCTGCTACTTAACATTTACTCTGTGCATATCTTTGAAGAAGCGTTGGATAATGAAGAAGAAGAAGGCATCTCAATAAATGGGAATAAATTGAGTAATATAAGATATGCGGACGACACTATTGTGTTTGCTGATAGTCCACAAGCACTGCAACAACTTATTAACAAAATTGCAGGAGTTAGTAAGGAATATGGATTGGACATTAACATACAAAAGACTAAAATTATGGTCATCAGCAAGAAGAAGATTGACAACATCCAGCTATTCATCAACAATCAGCCAATTGAGGGAGTACCACACACAACATACCTGGGAACATGTATAAACGAGAACTGGGACACAACTCAAGAAATCAAATCTTGAATTGCCAAAGCAACAGCTGCTTTCAACAAAATGAGCAAGCTCTTCAGAAGCCATGATCTCACTCTTGAAACAAAAATGAGACTTCTCAGATGTTACATATTTTCCGTCTTCTTGTATGGTACAGAATCTTGGACACTCAATGAAAACACTTCCAAGAGAATAGAAACCTTTGAAATGCGACTCTATCGAAGAATGCTGAGACTATCGTGGACTGAACATGTCACTAATGCAGAGGTACTGCAAAGAATGAATAAGAAGACAGAAATTATGAGTACCATCAAGGTCCGAAAACTGCAATATCTCCAGGTACCTTTTACTCCAGACAATCGTCCAAGGAAAAATTGATGGAAGAAGAGGTCCCGGCAGAAGAAGATTATCTTGGCTGCATAACCTCAGGAAGTGGACCGGGAAAACGTCCATTGAACTCTTCCGCATGGCTGTGGACAAAAGTAGGCTTGCCAAGCTGGTTTCCAACATCCGTAACGGATAGGAACTTCAAGAAGAAGAAGAAGAAGAAGAATATTATTTAATACAAATGAAATTAGACATATAAATTCTAAAGTATGGTATGGCATCAGAAGGAATGTCCCTTAAGGATATTTCTAATTAATTATCTTCACTGAATTTATTAATTATTGATATTGAATTTGAGTGAGATTTATGATAGTAGTCTTCTTGTAGTTTCGAAATTAAATTATTTGAGAAAGAACAGTTAATAAATTTGAAGTGTTTACATTCTTGCTATCTCTGATAATATAAATATAATATGTTACCTAATGGTCGTATTTTTCACTCACTACTACTAGCTGGGGGAATATTCAAGTGAAGGTGAATTTGTAGTTGTAGTGAGCTATCGTCCCTATTTAATAACCTGAGCTTGCTACTGCAGGTTAAACTAAGATTACAAAGTCTAGGTCTGTGAGATAATTAATTTTAATTTTAACACAGGGACTCCATATGAACTGTCTTCTTTGAATGTCTGTTGCTCACTGCTTCATTCTGGTTAGTTTAGGCTATTGTTGGAGCACATGGTATTTTTACAATGGTTCACAAATCACTGAATTTAGAATCCTTATAGGTTATTTTTGGAAAAGTATACTAAATAAAATTTATTCCATTGCAATTCTTTTACAAACTTATTTTAGATGATTATATTATGATATTGGATTACAGTAGAGCATTGAAAA
Source organism: Nephotettix cincticeps (assembly GCA_023375725.1). Lineage (NCBI taxonomy): Eukaryota > Metazoa > Arthropoda > Insecta > Hemiptera > Cicadellidae > Nephotettix > Nephotettix cincticeps. The sequence continues at coordinate 31,365,889 of CM041786.1, forward strand.
CAGAAAACGGATGTCAAAAATCCGGAATGTCAAAAATCTGAACTACTCCACAGCACTATATTTCAAAATGTTGCGGGAGAAACTGCCAGCACAAAGCGGGGGATGAGAGGCGCCAAGCAAGGGAATGACCTTCAGTGTGTCTATTTTTAACTTGGTGACTCAGCCTTTCCCTTTATCCCCCGCCCCCAATATTATTGTTCCGTCATCTGTCACTGCCAGTAGCGTTCAGTTACGTTGTAGTTGTAGTTGTAGTTTGATTAGTTTACTGTGCGTTTGTTTACATTATGGCCTCCTTACGGGCACACTGAAAAGGAAACATATAATTATCCCTATTAAAACTAAAATTGAAATTTTGAATAGGCTGCAAAAAGGTGCAAGTGGTTCGTCTCTTGCCACAAAAAAAAAACAGGAATACAGTATTTGTAGGCTATGTTCGAAAATCCGGACAAATCAATAATCTGAACTACCTACTGTCCCAATTGGTTCGGATTTTCAACGCTGTACTGTATATATTATTTTGGATTAATGATGATAATTAAATGAATTTGACTTTGTAGGCTAGATGAATAGATTTATTATTGGATATGGTGATGTTCTGAGGAGGTGATCTCACATATTGATTATTGTGATATATAATATTTTATGTAACAACAAGAATAAATAGGCAAAGGGGGTAATTATGGTAACATATGACTTATTCTTTTTATGTTCTGGCTTGAGTGGTTATCAGTAATGGGCACAAAATTTAAAATATTGAAACAACTTAAAATTAAATTATGTACGTATGGAATGTAATGCTGTACTCTCTCTGTTGATAGAATCCTAATATTGAGGTGAAAATTCTTTGACAGTATGTTGTACAATTTAATGCGTTAGGCTACTTACTCTAGGGTCCCAGACTTGAAATCCCAGATTGACAGAGTCAGGCTGCTTAAGCAGCACAGGTTGTGGCCATTTCCACTGGGAGAATACTAGGAAGAACTTGTGAACAAGTGTGGCAGCCACAGCGTTAGGATAGAGCTGGCAGGTTCTTGCCACCAGCATGGCCCATGACACACCTCCTAGGTAGCCCAATACGTTGCTGTAAATCCCGTGTTCTATGGAACAAAGAAAGACGACTCATATTAACATTGAAATTTATCAACGTATTAAAAGGAAAAATTAAAACATACCTAATACTATAATACGAGCAAGGTTTGGAGATTTGCACACGGATCTTGAAAACGGCTCAAACGAATTTCTTTAAATTTTGGAAATAACTAATTTCCTAGTAGAAAATAAGTTCTAGATAGGTCTAATGTCTAGGAAAATTCCGGTTTTCTTGTAATATCCAATACTATAATACGAGCAAGGTTTGTATATATATATATATATATATATATATATATATATGCACACGGATCTCGAAAACGGCACTAAGGATTTTCTCTAAATTTTGGAAATAACTTATTTCTGAGTAGAAAATAAGTTCTAGATAGGTCTAATGTCCAGGAAAATTCTTGTTTTCTTGTAATATTAAGTTTAAAATCTAAAAATTTAAACATTACGCTTATGAAGAATCAAATGTAAACAATACAAATCAAAACAGCTGTTTATAACCGTTTGACAGTTGTTGATTGAAGATGGTGGCAAACAATATGTGAATAGAGGTTTTGCATTAATATTTATTTTATGTAGGTATGTAATAAATGAAAAATTATCAAATTACTAAACAATTTGTAAAAACTAAAGGGTAAAATAGCTGTGCGAAATAAAAGCAGAGAAAATTATTTCCAAAAACTTTTGTGTTTTTAAAGAAAACGTATTCATTCTATTGCTTGAAGCCACTGTAACAAACCAATTAACTGGTGTAAATTAAATTTATCTTTTGCTTTTCAATCCTCATTCCTTTTCTAGCAAAATCAGTTGATCACAGGATAATAATAACAAACTGTATGGACATTTAAATTCAGTATAAGATTAGCTAAAACAATTGAGTTTGACCAAAAACTCTTAAACGACTAGGACAACTTGGCCGACGCCGTACTCAGTTAGTAGCGCTCAGGTCTCACGTACGCAAGGTCGCGTGATCGATCCCCACCCGAGGGCTATAATTTTGTTCAGTATTTATGCCATATTAATTAAGGGGTATGAAAACGGTTTTATTTAAACCACATAAATGTTTTCATTGAGCAGTAAATTTGTTTTAATTTTGCTAAATAACTTATTAAAACGTCTTATTCTATCCGAGCAAGCTCGGTCACCAGGTACTTAAGTTTAAAATATAAAAATAACATTACGCTTATGGAAAATCAAATCTAAAAAATACAAATCAAAACATCTTTTTACAACCATTTGACAGTTGTTGAGTGAAGATGGCTAACAGTATGCTCTTTGTAAGATGTGAATAGAGGTTTTGCATATTTATTTTTTTATGTATGTAATTAATGAAAAATTATCAAATTAATGTAAAAACTAAAGGGTAAAATAACTGGGCGAAATAAAAGCCGAGAATATTATTTCCAAAATACTTAATGTTTTGATAGAAAATCTATCATTGATTTGCTTAAATCCATTAAAAAAACCAACTAATAACTGTAGGGATAATTAAATGATTAGTACGATCAGCTAAAACGATTAAAGTTGGCTTAAAGACCTTAAACAACGTATTCAACTCGGCCGACGCCGTAGTTCAGTGCTAGCGCATAGAATTCATCCATCAAAGGTTAAGAGATTAATCCCCACCCAGGGACAAAAATTTTGTTCAGTGTTTATGCTATATGCTATATTAATTAAGGTGTATTAAATTGGTTTTATTTAACAAAATATATGTTTTCATTGAGTAATAAATGTGTTATAATTTTGCTAATTAACTTGTAGAATACATGTCTTATTCTACCCGAGCAAAGCTCGGTCACCATGTACTCAATTTATAAAGCTCCTTTCAGTGGGAATGTTTTTATTGAATAGGATTTATTAACTAATTATTATTAACTGAAATGTTTCATCCAGACGAAAAAATGCTTTTTTAATACTGCACCTAAAAATAGTCTTAAAATCTTCTATAATTAAAAATGAAGCAAATTTCGGTTTAATACTTCATTCAAGCTACCTAAACCCAAAAAGAACATTGGGAAAGTAATATTTTGATTTTTTACACTAAATGAGCAGGGACCGTGCTTTTGAGTAGCGCTTTAAAGGCTAAAAGATATACAAACAGGGAAATTATGATATGGAGTGATCTAATATAATTATTTTAACCTTTACAATCCCCACATCCGAATTTTTGGTCGTGGACTGAGGCTGTGTATGATTCCAACGTATGATTTTTTGGACATTCACTAAATCATTATTTTATCGTATGTATATGTAATGATTTATTTTTATTGTTGGATGATTAGAAAGATTTAATTAAATGTAGGTTATAGTCATTGACAATTGATTTTAATATTATACTCTAATTTTTTCTAGGAACGAGATTAAAGCAGGTCTCAAACCTAGGAAAATCTGATTTTTGTCCAAGAGCCCTTCAAAGTATCCATATTATCGTCAAGGACCTTATCTGTAGCTGCAGTTAACTGAAACAGCTGATTCAGGTTGTTTTTAATTTTCATAGTAAAATTGGTATAAACAGTGAATGTTATAATTTTAGGTCAGTTAAACAAAATGTTAAAGAATAATTTAGTTTAATTTTAAAGAAAACATTATGAAGAAGAGAGTCAACATTCATAATTTTGATTCTAATAACACCAAATTTGCACCAAGGTGTTATCCATAAAGACCACCACGTGCAAAGAATTACGAGGGACAATCGATAACCTGATTGACAAGAAGTTCAAATGTAAAACATCAATTTCTTTTAAGACTTATTAAAACGTTTTTATTTAAACAACACAAACTGTGTTTACAGTTAATAATACTTTATAAATGTATTTTTATTTAGCTAATTAATTTATCTAATAAATTTTTATTCCATCTGAGCAAAGCTCGGTCTCTTGGTACCATTTAAAATTAACACTATATTTAATTGTTATCTTTACTTTTTTAAATTTACAGATTTATTTTATTTATCTAATTTAAAATTTAATCTATATAAATGAAATTGAATAATTTAAACCTGAGATTTTCTTGTCTATTTGTTTTCATTACAGGTTATAAAGTAAAGTATCTTATTTCTTAAAATTGAGTCATAAAACCAGTGAGGGCTTACTGCTAGTTTAATTTATAGTCATTGTTCTAATCTTGTCTAGTCTAATCACCGCAAAATATTTAGTATTATGATACAAAATTACTTACTTTTTGCCCAAAGCTTGATTGTCCGAAGAGCGAGACGGAAGTTTTCTATATTTGGAACCAACCTCAAAATTTCATCAGTAACTCTACAACCATTTAAGCTTCGGACACACTTCTGATCCAGATTTTTCAGCAATATATCATCCTTTAGGTCCTGAAGGGAATAAAATGCTAGGTAAAAATATATTCAAAATTAACCCTTCTTCATAACTTAGATTTTAAAACACAAATGGTGACTCACAGAGTTTTTTACCTGCATTTACATAATTGGCAAATAGTGTAGTTTAATACTTATATTGGAAAAAGGTTGTATTAAAACCCAGTACAACTCATAATAAGAAATAAATAACTGAATTAAATAAACACAGAATCAACTGAATCAAAAACCTTTGTCGGGGTCATTGATTTTAAAACACGAATGTTACTTTCAGAGTTTTTCCTGGTATTGAAATTACAGTGGAACTTGGTTATAACGTCATTGAAGGGACCACACAATTAATGACGCTATATCAGAGTGACGCTATAAAAGAGTTTACATAATTTTAATTTAAAACCGAGGAAAAATAGGGAAACGCATTTTTTACATGAAATTATGACATTTAATGAAGGTAATTTGAACTAAACCGTAAGTTTATGTTTAGGACTGACTGACTACTCTACTATATAAAAAATCGAATTTGAAAATATTGCAATGAAGTTCGGCTTGGTGAATTCAACTGTTGGTTCGATTTTAAAAAACAAGCCCGAACACACGTCTGCTATCTTACGTCCCTCCTCACACGCTCTTATAGTTTTTAATGTATTTAACGAAAAACAAACTGTAAAAGACACATACACTGAACTAACGATATCTACACGAACTGTAGGTACGTACGAACGGCATCACAGTGCTTTGATGCGACGTGAGTCACTGACACTGACCTTGATGACCGGCGACAGTGGATATAGGGTAGGGGAGGGGGTTGGGGTGGTTAGCGGTAAGACAGCAATAAAATGCCGTTTCTAAAAATAGAATGTAGCTAAACAATAGCCGCAGCCCTCACGTTGCACCACCGACCAAACTTTCTCTATTTAGCTATATGTTGCCTTCATCTCGGCCCGATTTTCTTGACGTTATATACGAGGTTTGAGAATTTACTGACGATATATCCGAGGTTTTTTCCTATGTAAATACATATAGTTTGGCGGGACCTAAAAGTAAATGACGTTATATCCGAGTTGACGTTATGGCCGAGGCCGCAATAACCGAGTTGCACTGTATTAACAAACAATGTATTTTTGTACATATTGTAAAGATGTTGTATGAACCCCTGTACAGTCTATTAAGCAATAAAAAATTAAATAAATATATGGAATTAAGAAAACACGGAACTAAACTACATAACCGTAGTAGCGCGGTCGGTGAACCAAGGTGGCATCGACTATGCTACGCCACTCTCGGGTTTCAACTGAATAGAAGGGATGGGATCCGGGGATGGGAATGTCAAATGAATTAGGACCAGTTCCTAGACAGAGGCACGTGAAGTACAATGATTTTTTACTTTTGAAAGACATGTTTTTCCTTTATGGTGAGGTGGAAATTATAATAAAAAATTATTAGGATACTCTCACCTTTGTTTTGTAGTTTTTTCCAACAGGGATTGTCACTAAAAACTAACTAAAGCACCCCAGGAATTCTTCTACGTTTCGCAAGACCAAAAGAAACGTCCTGATACCTCAGGGAGTAGGAGAAAACCGTAAACAAAGCCTTAAAACATACAAAGATTAATCTGCTGAAATTGCTTTAATAGAAAACCCCTTAACCACTGTTTGTATCCCCTATGTTAAAAACGTTTCTGAAAAAATAATACGCATCAAGTCAAACCATAAAATTCAGACAGTTTTTAAGTCAAATGACACCATTTGCAGCAGACTGACGGTTGAACCTGTTGACAAACAGCAAATGACAAAAAAAGTTGTTTAAGAAGTCCCCTGCACATGTGGAAAAAGCTACATAGGCCAAACGTCTAATAACAGTAAATATTAGAATAACAGAACATATGAAAAAAGAAACAATGAAACATATGGTTCAAAGATTAGCGTGTGAAACTAATCCCGTAATTAACTGGAATAATAGTAAAATATTATACAAAGAACCAGATTGGTGGAGGAGGAATTTGGCGGGATCGCTATTTATTGCGGTTAATAAAAATACATTGTCACAACCATCTGTTGACATCTAGTCTAGCTACGAGTCATCTAGTAGCTAGTCTTGTGGAATTTGTTCCTGAGATAATCAGTACCCCCGCACCTGCCCCTCCCATCGCTCTGACTGTGGCCAGTGTGGTTCAGCGTTCAGCCCGTGTGTGTGAGGCGCGTGCAAGAGAGGACCTACTCCCTGAGGAAGCAGGACTTTTCTTTTGATCCTGTGAAATGTAGGAGGATTCCTGGGGTGCTTTAGGTATTTTTTAGTGACAATCCCCGTTGGAAAAAACTACAAAACAAGATGATTCTTGCAGCTGCCGCCGGGAAACAATCCTCATTTTTTTACAAAAATAAAAGCGCCCGGAGGCAAACTCCGTGATGTCACCGACGTAGGGTTAATAAAGGCAGTTACAATTCCCAGGGTATCATTTATCATTCTTCAGTGATACTGATAACCTTGATATATATATATATATTACAATAAAGGTAAATTATTATGAGAGTTGAGCAAAACTTAATTTAAAGTATTGAGCATAAATCCAGTCCAATGTTTATCAAACATTTTCAACAATTTTTTATAGATGCTACACCAATTAAGAGCAACATCTTTTACTTTAAACACACAACAGTGAATTTCAGTCACATTTGTCAAAAGAAAACCCTCCATAATTGCAGGTAGGTGTTAATGGCATAGAGTGGAAATATCACCGATATAGACTGTCAGACAGAACTTCCACTATTTGTAATTTGACTATACGCAGTCAATAACTTCTTGAAAATTTTAATATTTCGGTGTGACTTACTTTGATGTCAACTATTGTAAAAATTGACTCAGCTAACAAAAACAAAAAAATATCATACAGAACCCCTTATGTTTGAGAATTTGTTAATTATTTTAAATTTAAGCTATAGAAAATAACTAACCATGGTTTCTGATATTTCCTTGAGAGCCAATCTTGCAAATAGCATATCGATTTCTATCCCATCAAAATTCATTTTTATGACAGGAACATAAGCTTCTTCCACTGCCTGGAAAAATAAAAAGATTTTAAAACAATAAACCAATGCAAATTTTTATAAAAGTAATATAAGACCTACCCAATACACCTACTCAATCTTAGTGTAGAGGAACTCCGATCATTTGAAATTTTCATAAACTCAAATTCATATCTAGTGTCCTAGAATTTTATATTTTTATTTTTATTATAATTGATGCTAAAACTTTGTAAGTTAATTCTGAAAAAATTGGCACAATTCATATTTTTCATGAAAATGAACATTGAAAATCGAATTTTAGTGGGAGAAAATATAGGACAGTCCACCGATAATTTAAAATATTCCAAAATTGCACTAGTTTTATTTATAAAGGGTGAAAAACATTCATAAAATTATTGTTCTATTTTAATAGTAGGCTACCTAAGTTACATATTTTCTAAAATGTTCTTAGTCAAATTTTTCACCTGACCAGTTTAAGTTTCAGGAGTGGAAATCCACACCATCAGTCGTCTTGCATTTAACAAGAAAATCCCTAAGTGTTCTTACATTATATTGAGTTCCTTTTGAAATCTTACTCCAGAAACTTGATTTTTATGGAGTCAAAATATGGCTAAACAAATGATTAAATCATATTTTTCTCAGAACCAAAAATGGAAAAATCAAAAATCTTTTTGTGACAGTAAATCAAAATTATGAGGGGGAGAGTTGGGATAGGTGTTTCACAGGACTCAGTCTTAGAATCTTTTCTTCTCCTGATTTCAATTAAGGATCTGCCTGAGAGTGTCGGTGTGCAATCTGTCATTTGAACATATGACGAAACCTTGATTATTCATTCCACAGAATCTTTAAAATTATTATGGGGTTGGTTATTAATTATTCAATATCATATAACATATAACTTTTTTAAGCTTTTTAATTTGGAAATCAAAAGAATTTGTCTTCAGTGTATACAAGGTATGGTTTGGTCAATTAATGGCTAATGGGACAGAGACGCAAGGATGGTTACCAGCAAACGTTCGTAAGGGTCCGGGAGAAATTTAAAAAAAGTTTTACACAAATTCAGGATTACAAGAAGCAGTTATTGGCTGAAATCGAAGAAAACTAAAGTCGGTTTGAAAACAACTTATTATATCCAACTATCAGTATGCAATTGGATTAGCAATTTGTATAGTAATAAGCTATAAAAAGAAACTTACTCTCAAGTCAGTAACTTCTGGATGGTTCCTAAGTTTGTCAAAGAAGGATGAGAAATAGTCAGAGCGGTCTATGTGTCTGGGCGCAACACACAAGGCATCTATGTCAGCACCTCTGTGGTGCACACCAAGTCTGTAGGAGCCAAATGTGTATATCTTGCCTCCGACCTGCTCTGCAACACTCTCTGGCATGTTTCGACTAACGCTCAATTCCTTGATCCACTCCTTCACGAGGCCGTTCAACTTGCTGAGAATCTCCATTCTATTAAGTAGAAATTGAAAAAGGTAGAGCCCATTTCACAGGATAAAACTAACTAGGAAGTGTAAACTGTATTTAAAAAAATGGATTCTAGGTACATTCCACTTAATAATACATTTAATTTAAACAATAAGTATCATGCTAATTTTTCACAGTAATGTAAATTCACAGTATTATGTTTAATAAAACTACAATAAATTGTTGGACTTGATCAGCAGATCCTTTATTTTTATTATTTCAAACTACAGTGAAACTTGGATAATTTGAACTTAGATAAATCAAACGCTTTCTTTTATTAAAAATTTTCTCTTTATTTTTAAATATTATCAAAGTTATGAACGATGTGGTTACTTCAAACAAAAATTTGGATAGTTCAAATTTTTTCATAAAAAATATCATTTGGAAACAAACTGTCAGGTGCAAGATGTCCATAATAAATAACACAGTAGAATCGATTATCCGAAACAATAGAGGATTAAGGGTGTTCAGATAACTGGAGGTTTATTATTTTGTGAGTCAGTGACCTTGCACCAGATAGAGCACAGATTACAGAGAGTAGCGCTCAAGACTCAGAGGCTTGGGAATTGGACGACTCATTGTTCCCCTCACTCTGCTTTTGAACATTACCGATGTCCACATGGCTTCAATCCCACGTCCAGCGACCAGCGCGCTACTAACCGGCCAACAAACATCGTTCACGACTACTGGGTTAACAAACATTGGCCTCCTAGAGTGATTAAAAATTTCTTTCAAAATCACATCCGGATATGAGAGGGTTTACTGTATATAGTTCCTGAAGACTCCTAACGAGTATAAGCTCAGTTTAAAAACACAAAATAATAAAATATAGGCCTACCTTAACCATCTATGTAAACATAAGTGTATAAAGGAACAAGAGGACAAAAACGTTCAATCGATCATGGAATGATATGCCACAGTTAACATAACGAGACCTTAGAACGGGAGGGATCTATCTGAATTTTTTGTGAAAATTGAGTTTTTTTACAAAAAATTAGCCTATTGACTAAAATAGTCTTTTAGTCTATGATTTTCACGAATATTTAAGATCCTATATGCTCTCAATTCTAAGAATAACATAGGGACAAATAGTTCTATCTAATAAAATTGGCAACACAAGGCTTCAACATCATAGCAAATCATCATTATACGTCACAGCCAAACTAGATGACACTGACTGGGGCAATAACACTGCTGATGCTACAAACTTATGACACAGCTGGCAGATGTCACTGCTGACTCTGTAACTAATCTCATAGCTAGCAGACAGACAGACATTGCACACTGCTGATCAATATATGTCTTTACTCAGAAAACAAATCAGTACTTGGTAAACCTAAATAAACAATCTCAAAAATAAATGTTTTAATACAGCCCTAAAAGAAGCAAAAATTTATTTTGCAAAGAAATTATGCAAAGCTGATAATCAGCATTGCTCTGAAAGTCAAACCTCAAAGGACACTGTATTTAACTGCACCACCCAACCTAATACTTACTTAAACTAACAAGCCGAACCTATAAGTTATTAAATAATTTAAACCTTACCAAGGATGATTTCTATATACCTTAAGCCCTAAATATGTAAGCTTCCTCTTTATCCAATTTTGACATAAAAAATTATATGTATGTAAACAGTCATGACCCTCTAAACTTTGAAATGCTCTCCTGTAAAATTTGAAAAATAGTGGATAGAACCCTATGGTTCTGAGTTCTAGATATGTTAAACTGGTTGTCTTACCTATGGTTTAGTTCCTGATCTGATTCTGTTACATTATGTGGTTTCAACGCATCTTCCAATTCCTTCGTTCTCTGGATATCAATAGGTTTTGGACCAGCCAGAGAGATAGCAGAAGTCATTCCGAGTGCTTGTTTCTTTGCTTGATCAGCTTTCTCTGCATTTTGTTGGTTTTGAATGTGGTTACTTTGAACCTGTGTAGACCACATTCTAAAAAATAACAGAAAAATTAAAGTTGTTATTTTGGACCAAGCACAAGCAACATACAAAATTAATAAAACATATACTGTAACTGTAATCAATATTTGGACTACTATTTATTTTTTAAACTAATGATGATGTACCACAAAACTATGGAATAAATTTGTGTAGTTTTTAAGCTGATTCTAATGGTGAAATATTAAATTTTTTAAATTACATACAAAAAACTCAAAAACCCCAATTGTTGAGTACAACCCCCCCCAAACAATCTGTTTCGATTGACCGATATGTCTGGTTTACAAACTCGTCTGAGCAAATGTAGAAATACACGTCTCTACCAAATTTTGTCTCGATCGGATACATATAGACATATAAATTTTAACGACTATTGTTAAAAAAAACCCCGGCTTAAGTCTTTAAGGCTTTAGGGTTCCGGGCTTAAGTCTTGCCATGAGACCTACAGTAATAGCTTCTTCCCTAGATGGGAAATTTGCTAATAAATAGACCTCAGACTTCTGGAGAGAATAAAAGGTTAAATAAACGGTAGAGTAAATTGACACGTATGCTCTCCCAATAAAAACCCTAAATAATAAATTTTAATAATATTGTATTCTGGTTGAATGATTCTTTTTATCATGCACCCACTTATACACACAGGCACATTTAAAAAGTTTTGGATGGGTCATCTAACTTTGCACCCCCCCCCCTGGGTGATCAAAAACTTAGAAGTAATAGGAAAGAAATTGATTTTGTAGTATTCTTGTAATCTTCATAAGAATTACATTGAATGCTCTTTGATGTTCTGTGTTTGCCACAGAAAGTAAATTTATCTTAATATCTGGAACTGTTAGTCCTAGACTAATAATTCAAAATAATAATTTTCTTAGTTTTTTAGCTGAGTTCAAAGGTGGTATTTATGAATGAATGAATGAATGTTGTCTTTATTCATGAGCGTTTTTCAACATAGCAGTTGTTTTACAAAAAAACTCAAGTCAACTAATTCTAAAATACATTATAAATAAATAAATAAATAAATAAATAAATAAATATATATATATATATATATATATATATATATAATTACATAAGTTTTAAATGACACAGTCACCCATTATGATTTGTCCCACTGACCGACACATCACCTCCGGCCAAGAACATTTGGTTATAAATTTTTGGACCAAAGTACCCAAAACCCCCCAAAGTACCCAAAGCCTGGAGATACGGTGTGCATCTACATACAGTAAAGTCCGGTTTATCATGGATCCAAAACATCCAGATCGGGTTTTGAAAAAAATTATATAAACAATGGTTAAGATGTGACTTTTATCTAAAACTTCTACAAAATTTCAGATGCAACTGCAATACTTGTCAAGCATTACTTTGCTGAACATGGTAAGTGTAATTAGCCCATTCCTGTCTGAAAGAAATGTCAAATGTTTTGCCCTCCTGACTGAATGAATCAAATTCATTCAGTCTCATATGAGAGTTTTGGTAGATTTTAAACATAGTTGAATAAAATTCTTACCTTACATGTTATATGGTTGTTTTTATTAAATTTCACACTGTTCTTTCATCACACACCTTTCCTAAGTCTGTACTACTGCTTAAACTCTTAACATTTTTTTATGGTAGGGCCTACCTAAAACTTCAATTTTGTATGGTATTCCTCAAAACATTTTTCAATGTGAACAGCTACCATACACTTTTTGCACCACCAGACAGTATCTGACCTTTTGTTGTTTACTTGCCAAACCTTGCACCTTCTGGCATTTCTTTCCTTGCTTGTAGATGGTATTCCAAGGAAATGTTCTCAGTGCTTCGCTTTAAGGCATGATGGAGTGTCTGGTTTACGAACTCGTCCGAGCATTTGTAGGAATACACGTCTCTACCAAATTTGGTCTTGATCGGACCATTTACACGAGAGTTATCGTGTTCACAGACACACACACACACACACATGTATATATATATACAGTAGAACCTCGATTAACCGTCACCCTCGGGACCGAGACCATGACGGATAACCGAATAGACGGATAACGGAAATAATAATAGCGCCGATACAACTTAGCACCTAGACAGTGTTTGGCGTGGCAACATCGCAATTCACTGCCTTGCATGTTATAACGGCGCCACTGTAAGTCCTAATTATTTTTATGATTACTGCGCAGTACTTAATGTGAATTTATTTTAAATGAGCAAAAACAAAACTACGTCAGTTCAAGTGAAAAATACTTTATTATAATATTTTATTAACAAAACAATGAAATATCAACTGTACATGTACGTACTTTTGCTCTCAAAACGGACGTTACCGGTATTTAGTTGTTTAAATAATCCGTCATTTTCTTTTGTTTCTTTCCCCGTCGAGCTTTTCAGGCAGTCATGTTTCTAATTTTTCTGAGATGAACCACCAGCGTTTAATAATTTATTGTTGATTCCTAAAACTACATACACGTTTCCGTTTCTCAGCCATAACAGAAGAGCATTATCACTACGTATAAACAGCACTGTCAACAATAAACAGTAAAGCACGTAAAAAACCTAGTAGGCATTGCACTCGAAATCGGCAATAACTTCAGTTCACTGTAGCCACGCACCATACTGAACTGAAATGAAACAGAAGCAGTGGAATGCAGAAGACAGTGTAAGGGGTAAACCAGCTGGGTCACTACCCTTGCCGCCAATGATTCATGCACATTGCAGGTGTACAGTACAGTCGTCACTACTCATCACAGAGCCTCAACAGACGACCCGGCTAGGCGCTGACGTGGAAACATTTTTTTGTGCTAGTGGGGTGACGGTTAATAGAGACTGACGGTTAAAAGGGTGACGGTTAATCGAGGTTCTACTGTATATAAATATACTTTTTTTTCTAAGGGTACTCGGTTGACTTATTTAAAGATAATTATATTAGTAGCCCTATTTGATGAACTAAATAGTGAAATATATACATATATATATAAATTTCAACGACTATTGTTTTTGGACTCTGGGCACCTAAAGAAGAAAAATAACATGGCCCCGGGTTTAAGTCTCACCATGAGACCTACGGTAATAGCTTCTTCCCTATGGGAAATTCGCTAAAACGAAGCAATGTAATCTCAATTATAACATTTTAATCTACACCACGGTTACACTAATTTTACATTATCTGCATACACATACAATAACTTACTTTTTGGAACATTAGAATTTAAATGTTGTCTTTTGATGTAACAAAGAAATCCTGTTAGCCAAGTTGCACCATCGTCTCATAACATATAAACAATAAGCATTCGGATGTAGCAGTATACTGTTGCTTGAGATAGTGTGGGGCAATGTCTAGCTACACTCACAGAACATCACAATAGATTCCATTCTCACGGTCCGACTCTTTATCATCGCTTTTTGGCGAACAACTTTTAGAACATTTGAGTTCATCTCTAGCCGAATCTCGTAAAAAGTAGGTCTACAGACAGCAATGTTTTACCATGGTTCGTTTCATTTTTATGTGTCAATGTGTGCGTCGTGTTTTATATTTCTTAAGAAGAGTCCATAACAGATAGGACGTCTCTGCAGGAACACTTGATGCCGTTTAGGAAAAACATGTAGGCTAGCCTATAGGACAAAGTTGTATATGAACTGTGAAAACCCACAAGTTAATTACTCTAAATACATCATTCGGGTCCAATGTAATGGACTTAATAATTTTAATGAACTCTATACTGCACTTCTGGATAATCCGAACAACTCAGTAATCTGAACAGGGTTTGGACCGAATTAGTTTGAGTTACCAGGACTCTGGTGTACTATGTACAAGGGGAAGTAAAATGAAACCAGATATTTTGTCAAAGTGCACAGTGTTACCAAATCCAAAACCCCAATTTAAAAATGCTCTGTACAAAATCATATTTCATAATAATCATACACTTGGTGTAGTATTGGGTTTGTTACAAAGACAGTCACTTTGAACTTCACCCTTAATTTCAAACTGGAAACCCTCAAATGAATCTTTATTCTTAACATTGTCACGGTTGGTTTTACACAATAAAAATACACATGTTTTAATATTGGAATAAAAACTAAACTACGTTTAATATGATAACGATCCTATTTGAAATTATAAGAACAAACTATTGAATCATAATTAATAAGGATAAAATATAAAATAGAATCAATAACTGAAATATAATAACCAGGTAGTACCAGGTTTTATATTTGTAGGTGAAACCCAAATTTTAGAAAATAATTTTGAAAAAGGTGACTATCGTCACAACATGTTCGCTGCGGACCACTCGGATCCGAGTGGTGCTGGTCCTGGCAAGGAGCGGACGGCGGAGAGTGGTGACATTTAGGTTAAAATCAAGATGGTGGATCTGGTGATATAGAATGTGCTGCCACCTGTTTGGATCTGAGAGAACTATGACCAGCTTTGTTATAACGCAGTATCTATATCTGTTTGAGTCACTTGGAATTTTCCTATTGGTTGATTTTAAACTACACAGGCCGCTTCGCGCGAGAAACGGGGGTTTCGGGCAGCAAATCTATTAAATTAGTAAGAAAACCTTGCCCATTACACATATATACACATTATAATACATTTGATTAGATAATACATTTTATTAATAGTCCGATATATAATTTTCCTCATAACGTTTTGTCTTTTCTCAGTAATTTCCTCTGTTAAAATCATTTGTCTTATTTTTTTTCAAGTTAGCTGTTTTTCAAGTTTATCTTTATAAAGAACTCATTCCTACTCACAGAGGAATAGTTTTTGTAGGAATTAATTCGTGTACACTTTATATGTGGAAATGTTATGTGAACTGGTATATTTTTATAGAATAAGCTAAATACGATTTGATTGCTTTGGTTATTAAAATGTTTTAAAAATAAATAAAAATTATTATGAAATTAATATAGGAAATACACATGTTGAATGTAAAAATTGCAACAACCAAAGCCTATCAATCAAATTTCTTAGTTAGAGTAAGTCTCTTACTCAAGAGTTAAGTAAAAGCCAAACGATAAAACTGGACAAGAAGTTTCTAATAGGTACAAGTAAAAATGCCCAAGAAATTTTTCTTGTGGAAGAATTACTAAACTATTAATTTACCATACCTGATTATTTTATCTCGCATAGAAAACCTCGCACCATGCGTGAATACAGAAATTTCATTAGTATTAAATTAATCCAAACGACGATGTAGCCACCACAATAAACACTGACAATGACAGCCTCGATTCCAATATGGCTTCCCTTTTTGAAAGAACATCTACATTCATAGAGGATGTGTTCCGTGTAAAGAAAGTTCACAAGTAAACGCAAAGAGTAAAAAAGCATTTGAATTACACTAAAAATTATATACTAAAATTATATTTAAAAATATGTATGTAATAATAAATAATAATAATTCTAAATAAATATTCTGAATATACACATTAGACAGAGACAAAATATAGACAGTCACCCTTTAAACATTTTAGTTACCTTAAAATGCCCACTTAGTGGTTGCGCCGGTGTCTCCCGATTAATAATCAAATTTTCATGACAAAAAATAGAAACATTTTTGAGAACCCGAAGCTGGGCAGATTACGTCAATATTGGTTACCTCAGCTGACTTTTTCCTTCAGCATAATTTTTCTACATTTACTTGTTTTTTTCAATTTTATTCCAACTGTTATTCCACATTGGAGCGGTTTATCTCTGAAAAAAACAAATAAAAAACATTTTACTGAAAATGTTGTCACACGCATTTTATCGTATCGTGACAGTAAAATCCATCACTCTATACAAAGTGGTGAATCCTGCATATTTATCTAATTTTTAAAATCAACGACGTACCTGGCCAGCGCGGCATGCCCAGTAAGTCAAAGGTTGCTGGATCGAAACCATTAGGTATTTATTTATACTTTTAACTGAAATAGCAGCTACACAGGTAGGTATTTTAAGCCAAGTATGAGTAAGAAATGAGTGTATGATGATTGTGGTGTGATTTTTGCACTCTTGTGAAAGGATGACATGTTCGTTTGGCTTAAATGCCACCACTGCAGTTCCTCTGCTTTACCGCACAGAACCTGTAGGTCCATGTGACGTAAAAGAAAGAAATAAAGAAACGCATTCTGTGTTAGAGTATTGCAGATTGGTTTAGTGCTCAGTACATTGATAAAATTTGGACATAATTCACTAAAATTTTCAGAAAATAAACTTCCTTACTATAATTAGCTATGCAGATGACGTTCGATAGCGATGCGTTACATCGATATCGATCGATCAATATTCCTTCCTCAAACATGGGAACGCCAATAATGAAACCTCACATTTCTTTAATAATAAAGTATAAACAGGAACAAAACTACAGTTAATCTCTAGGCCGTTTAGATGGTAGGCTAGCCCGGGGATGGAGCGCGGTAGTTCCTCTGTTTCTTAAATCCACCACGTCCCCGCACCGCTTTGAAGACAATTATTTTTTGTCATTTTCAGTTATGTTTATTTACACATGATTTTATTATATATTAGCAGTACGCCCGTACTTTGTACGGGTTGTAGGATTCTGAATTAGGGGAAAAATATACTTATTGACATGACAAAATTATTTATATATGTGATCAGAAACTATTTAAAATTATTAAAATTCGTATTACGTCAAAATAACATATTAATATAGTATGATTTCGACGTGAATTTAAAATCAATGATAAATGTTTATTTTTAACTTTGTTTATTTTACAATCTGTTAAAAGGATAACAATAAGTAAAAATTATGTAATTGAAATGTGACATGAACTATGCGTCACCCAAGTGGTGACACAACAATTTTATTGTTCAAATCGTAGAGGAACATCCAGGACTGAACAACGCTTAAGTCTATTCACTGTTTCACTGTTGTCAAGTAAATTTAGAGCGAGGTAGTTGGGATGATTTTCTAGTTTGGTCAGATATTTACTGCTGAAGCGGCGAATTTCCTCTTTGACAGAGAGTAATTTTAAATCATCATGCAGTGTCTGGTTTGATACGAACCAAGGAGCTTGGGTTACTTTTCTCAAGACCTTTGATTGGAACCTCTGTATAATTTCGATGTTTGAATTACTGGCAGTACCCCAAAGCTGCAATCCATATGTCCAAATTGGTTTTAAAATAACTTTGTAAATTAAGAGCTTGTTTTCAAGAGACAATTTTGATTTGTAACCCAAAATCCAGTTAAGATTATTTAATTTTAAGTTTAATTGTAGCCTTTTATTCCATACATGTGATCGCCACGTGAGTTTAGAGTCAAGGTGAAGACCGAGGTATTTCACACTTTCCACTTGGGGCAATAAAACGCCATTAAGGGTCACTTGTGGGCATATGTTTCGTCTTAACGTGAAAGTTATGTGGTGTGATTTTGCTTCATTTACTCTAATTCTCCATTTTTAAGCCACAGCTTAAGACAACTTAGTCCAATTTGAAGGTTAAGTGAAGCAAGCACATTATTCATGTGAGTAGCTAGAATAGCAGTATCGTCAGCAAATGTAGCTATGGTAGTTTCTGGTACCGTAGGAATGTCTGCAGTGAATATCGAATAGAAAATCGGACCTAGAACACTTCCTTGAGGAACTCCTGAATTAATCTCAAAAAGATTTGTATGGACGTCCAAAAATTTAATTTGAAAAAATCGATGGGTCAAGTAAGATTTTAGTATGTTGAAATAAGAATGAGGAAGAGAGCGTTTCAGTTTGTAGAGTAGTCCCGGATGCCAAACCTTGTCAAAAGCTTGTTTGACGTCAATGAAAGCGGCAGAGCAAAACTTCTTCTTTGATAAATGATAAATGTAAACAAACTAATATTAATTTTAATTTGACAGCTGTTTGTTGTTCTTTCTATTAAATTTATTGACCAAATCCTTAAACCAGGGAAACCGCCGCACCAAGTTACGTCTTTCAGGCCAATTAGCCTGCTTCTACCCATACATCAAAGTTTTGAAAAACTATTCCTAAGACGTCTCAAACGATCATTGAGGGGAACGACTTGATTCCTAACCATCAATTTGGTTTTCAAAAAAAACACTCCACCATTGAATAAGTTTACAGAGTTATCAATGTTATCAAAGAAGACTTGAAAACTAAAAGGTATTGCTCTGCAGATTTTCCGGACTTAAGTCAAGCTTTTGACAAGGTGTGGCACAAGAGCCTTCTGTATAAACTTAAATTAGTTGGAAGTTCCTCATACTTACTTTAATATTATAAAGTCCTACCTTACAGATAGGTTTTTCAGAGTCAAATTTCAAGATTTCCACACACAACGTTTTGAAATTAGAGCAGGCATCCCACAAGGAAATATCTTAGGGCCAAATCTGTACACCTTATACACTTCTGATTTACCCTTGGATCCCAATGTGTTTCTGGCCACATTTGCTGATGCTACCGCTATATTGGCATCACATAAAAATCCACAAACTGCTTCACATTTGCTCCAGTTGGAGTTGGATATATTTGTCATTTTGGCTCGTAAGCTGGAGAGTAAAAGTAAATGAAAAAAGTCTGCTCAAGTTACATTTACAACTAAACATGAAACTTGCCGTCCAGTCTCTTTGAACAATTTGTTACTCCCACAGGTCGAAGAAGTCAAATATCTTGGCATGCATCTCGATCGCAGATTAACATGGTGCTCTCATGTATAATAAAAGAATTAAGGAATAAAAGAAAGAAATAAAATAAGGAATAAAAGAATGGCTCTAAATTTGAAATTAAAAAAACTTTCTTGGCTTCTCAACCGAAAATCTAAACTGTCCATGAACAACAAATTACTACTGTAAAATATTTTATTAAAACCATTGTGGGCTTATGGTGTTCAGCTTTGGGGCACCACAAGTAATTCTAACATTGAAATTATACAACGCTTTCAATCCAAATTTATAAGAATTATTCTGAATGCCCCCTGATACATAAATAAATAATGAAATTCTACATAGAGATGCAAAATTTTATCAGTGAAACAAGAGATACTAAATTTAGTAACCACTACCAAAAGAAGTTAGAAACTCACCCTAACCATCAAGCACTCAGCCTGTTGGACAACAGCAACGCTGTATATAGACTTAAAAGGTGCTTTGTGCTGACTAGGGACTAACCCGTGTGATTTATTTTGTTATTTTGATTTACTAAATGTTCTACTAACTAGAATAGATTGTAAATAAAAATGATTGTTGAAAAAATTCTTAAACTATATTTAATGTTAAAAACTAAAAAACAGCTGATTATTGCCAGTAGGTGATTCGTTGAAAACTGAAAGCAAAATGTGATTAATATCGTGTAAAAAATAGGGGTTTAAATGCTTGTTATATACTTTTTAGGGGTGGAGGACAATTTAAAGCATTGAAAACCCTTCTCTGAAATGTAGAGAATGCATGAAATAAATTTCATTGTTATCAGTTCTCCCGCTTTGTAGGAGAAGACAGCGTAAAATTTATTAGTCCTGGAGCGTCACAGACAAACAGATACAAATTGAGATAAGACTTGTTTCAGCTTCTCTAACGCACGAAATGTAAAAATAGCTAAAAAATGAATAACTCTGAGCAATGTACAGACAAAACTTTAATTTTATTTATATAGATATTTTAATTAAATAACACATTTTTATAACAATGTTATTTTCTGAGTACATTAGTCTGCGCAAGTAAAATTTTGGATTGATCAACTGCCTACACTACATCGTAAAGGCGTTTTGCACAATCATAGCGAGGGTCAAATTTCACAGGAAAACCGTAAAAATATATATTTTGTCGCAGTTTCATATTCGTCATATAATAACATAAAAACTCCAATGATAAACAATGTTGAAGACAGAAAAACTTCTATCAGATAATTAAACCGCATTTAAAGTTTCCCACAGTAAAATAGAATTTAAATTTGTCACACAAATTTTATCGTCTAAACATTCTTATAAAGTTTGATCAGTGACTATCAGTCTCTCCCAATTTCTCATAAAAACGTGTAAAACAGTATAATATATTTGGTATTTAAACTGTAATAATGTTATAACAAAGTATTAATTTCCATTCATAATTCACCTCTGGAGTAAACAACTTCAATATAATACGCTAGATTCCTCTTGAGTCGAAGTAAGACCTTTGGTAAGACTGTGACTGTACGACTGCGCATGAGTAAGAAGAATAAGAATAAATATAATACATATATAGAATAATAATTAGAATAAGAATAAGAAGAAGCGCAACTGACACACACTAACAGACTTCTTGAGAGGGTGGCAGGTAGCAGGGGTGGGTTTGATTGGGTAGAGTGGGGGTAACCACCCTGGTTGACCTATCACTCAAAGTTGTTGGGGGAAACAGTTACAAAACATATTATAAAAGCTTATTTGATCATTAAAGTAAAAATATTATGATATTTCTGAATAATTTGTAATTAATTTGTTTTTTTTTTCGAATTCCTATATATTTTAGGAAGGTACCTCCAAACCTGTGGCCTCAATATAATAGGAGTTTTTAAGGTGAGAACTAGTCAAGGAGTTCTTTTCCGGTGCCCTGGCTGGAAGTCGCCTCAACTCGCCTGGGCTGGGATAAGAGTTCACTCCTGAGACTGACTCATATTGTAGTCTACATGAGTTCTCAATACTTCTCACTCCATTGTCATACAAATAAAGAAGAGATGTTAACTAAGAAAGTAGGTAATTAATTTGTATCGAGAGAAATTAATTTTGTTTCTTTTTTAGAAAAAATATAATTACCACTTATGGAAAAATCAAAAATAGTCATAAAATGTCTGTTTTTTGACTAATAAAACGGATGACTAGTAATTAATTATAATAATTTATTAATTATTATATTAAATTATATTATTATATTTTATTATAATTAATAATAATAATTTTATGACTAATAAAATATTCATAAAACAGACGTATTATGACTATTTTTGAAACGTGAAGGGTTTGTTGAAACGTTGAAGGGTATTTGTTAGGGTAAGACTACCGAAAACCTCCTACCACAAGATAGAAAAGTTTATGTGAATTATCAAAATAGCCCTCCCCCAAAGGTAAATAACAAGCTTTCTGTGTGGATTTTGATGGGTAATGTAACTTTACCCTGCATACCAAATTTCATGGAAAAGAAGAAAAAATGGTTCATAAGGAAGAAATTGATTTTTTAGTAAATTCCATAAGAATAACATTGAGCACTCCTCAACAACATACTGTGATTTGACCGTAGATAGTAATTTAAATTTTCTGTGAAACCATTAGCCATAGACTAATATTCAAAATAATAATTTGTTAAGTTTTTTAGAACTGGGTTTAATGATGATAGTCAAACATTTTCACCAAATTAATAAGATGCCAAAAATGTGAAAAAACGATTTTTTCACAAATAAAAGACTATAACTTTTGAATCATTAGTTTTAGCGAATTTCCCATAGGGAAGAAGCTATTACCATAGGTCTCATGGTAAGACTTAAGCCCGAGACCATGTTATTTTTTCGTCTTTAGGTGCCCAGAGTCCAAAAACAATAGTCGTTAAAATTTTTATATATATATATATATGTGTCTGTTAACACGATAACTCTCATAAAAATGGTCCGATCGAGACCAAATTTGGTAGAGACGTGTATTCCTACAAATGCTTGGACGAGTTCGTAAACCAGACATATCGGTCAATGGGAACGGGTAGTTTGGGGGGGTTTTGTACCCCAAAATGGGGTTTTTTGCGTTTTTCACATGTAATTTTAAAATATTTATAATTTTATATTTCACCATTAGAATCAGCTTAAAAAACTACACAATTAAGTTCCTTAAAGTTTTTCTCAATCTCCAATGGTTACTGAGATATTAAAAAATCTAAAACAGTACATTGTATTGTGGCTCCAATGTTAATCGAGGAGGATGTTAAAAATTAATATTTCCCATATTAATCAATATTTTTGTATAAAATGATATTTACCTTAAATGTGGTTAGACCCATAAGTTTATGCTTAAAAATCATAGTTTATTTGTTTTTGGTAGCAAACCTGCATACTCTTTTCACATGATAATCATATAGGGAATAAAAGTCCTTTATTTATGGACAGATGTTGATGAAAGTTGTATATATTAAGATAATAAATTATTCATGGTAGAAATGACTTATTTCAGTGTTCCTCACAGCAGCTAACCTGCACACTCTTTCCTATGTTAATCTTATGGAGAATAGGCAAATAATTCTCATGTTTATGGACATATTTTTATAAAACGTCATATATTAAATTATTGATTTGGAAATTCGCTGAGTACGCAGGTCTGCTGCGACGGGGGTATTACAGTTATACAGGTGGTGTCATATTGTTTGGGACTTAAAAATACAAACCATGAAATTTTAATCAAAATTGTCAGAAAAGATTTTGAGAAATTTGTGTTTTTCAAATTTTTAGGGGTAAACTACCCTAAAAAAAATACAAAATGGACTGGAGATATGGCCAAAGTGCACACTTTAACTTTAATTTAAGTTCATAACAATATATGGACTTTACGACTGTCATGTGACCAGTAATACTATATATCACAACAAATATTTCTTCATGTTTTTAAAGAGTGCCTTAACGGATTAATATTCTTTAAACTGCAATGTGATAGACAACAATTATTTATTTTTTATAAAAATATTTTTCGTAATGAGAGCTTTGGGATTAAGCACACATTTGTTTACCCTAATATGGCAGTTACTCATAAATCAGTAACCATAAATACTTCATAAATCAGTACTTGTCATGGCTTTCGAGGCGATGTTACAAAAAATTAACCACACTTCATAAAAATACATGAATATAAATAAATGTTTCCGACTCTTAAATGATTTTAGATTCTTATGACAAAGGTTTGTCAATCTTTTTTATTTGTTTTTGTGAATTAGATCATGCATAATAGTGGGCAGAGGAAATCTATAATAACTGAAAATAACTCAAAATATATATGATATTTCTGTACCATTCTTGTTTATATTCGTAATAAACACGTAATAAAATAATGTACGTATAATAAAATAAATAATAGAAATATTAAATGGTCTTAAACAGATTATTTTCAGACTTCAAATAATAATGAAATTAGATTTTAAATGTAATGTTTATTGGGACAGGTTGATAAGAAAGCTAAAGCAAAGTTCACAGTTCATAAGAGTTCTGGGACAGTGGTATGGTAGGACACTGCTATTGAGGCACTTACAATGGAAACTTACTTTGTTATTATATTCTTAGGTATTTTTTTTAGTGTTTTCCAATGGCAAGCATCCCTTTGTGTGTGCATTGCGTCCTTAGCTGTATTTTACTGGAGGAAAATATACATCATTATAAAAACTCTACCAAGGGATATAAGGTACAATTTTTTGGTATATTTATTTTAAAATATTTTAAATTAATATTTTGTTAATTTTTGGTAATATGATTACTTGCCATTAACTATTATATTGTTTATTTATTTTTCACTTTTGTTAAAAGAGTAAAAAGTTTGTTAAAATAAGTATTTTAAATGTATATAACATGTGACCTTGACTATCAATACCATCTGATAAAAACTAGAGTAACTTGAAGCATTAGTTTTCTAAGAGAAGCCAAAGCACCATGTATATCTCTTTTCTAGATGCCTAATTTAGATTCAAACAAAGCAAATTATATTAAAACAATTATTATAACTTTTTTTAAATACAATATAACAATTAACTTAAAATTCATGAATAACAATGTTTTTAAACACTTATTTTAGCAGTTTATTTAAAGCAAAGAATTGACGTACTACTTAAAAGGCTAAGTGAAATATAAAATTATCCAATTTTTTTTAAATATACCAATTTAAAAATGATTATTCTTAAGAATCATGAGGGAAAAGAAAAGGTAGGTTTGCTTCAATAAGGAATAAAAGAGTTCAGATCTTTCAACGTGATAGTGTAGTAATTGAGTTTACTAGAAGATATAGAGGTGCCCAGAGTCCAAAAACAATAGTCGTTAAAATTTTTATATATATATATATATATATATATATATATATATATATATATATATATATATATAAAGTAGTATAGTATAGTAGTAGTAGTAGTATAGTATAGAATAGTATAGTACTAATATAAAGTAGGGTAGTTTGGGGGGGTTTTGTACCCCAAAATGGGGTTTTTTGCGTTTTTCACATGTAATATTTAAAAACTTATAATTTTATATTTCACCATTGGAATCAGCTTAAAACTACACAATTAAGTTCGTTAAAGGTTTTCTCTATCTCCAACGGTTACCAAGATATTAAAAAATCTAAACACAGTACGTTGTATTGTGGGGCTCCAATGTTAATCTTATTGAAACATGATTTGAACCTAATACACATTTTCTACTATATTTACAGTAGGCTGCAATAAAATTTAGTGAAAAAATATTTTACTCCTTTGAGGTGTGATTTGATATTTTACCCTTACTTCTTGCCAGCTCTGAGATATTGACGTTTTAAAAGGACATTACTCTTTAAAAGTTTTGTGTTCATAAATGTAATGGCCCATTATTTATCCACCCTGAAAACATTAGGTAATGAAGATATTGGTGTATAAAAAATCAGAAATAAGCCTTTACTTTATTCAATATTTAATTTTTGCAAAAAATACACGTGCGCCAACAGTGATGGTGACAACGGTGTGTCCATACTCGTATAACCCTGAAATACGAGTATAATAATAATAATGTAGCCCATTAGAGCTCTGAAAGTGATGTAGAAAAATATTTAATCAATTGGGAACAATGCGCCACCTGTGGTACAAATCGGAGTTTTAGGAAGTTTGCAGTGCGCCACCATCAGTGGTACACATTAGGTTTTTAGGTGTACTGATTAACTTAAAATAATTTGATTAATGAAGTTTTATCATTTAAATTTTACTTGCACCTCTGAAAAGTCACATAAAGTAAAATGAGATCGCACTCAGCTGGCGTGAATAGAGGGCGGAATGTCCATTGCTCTATTTGCTGCAATAAGGGTTGTTTTACATGGTAATGTATGTTTGTTAAGACCGTTAATTAAGTAAAATCACATACAAACCTTTATCGAAGCATTCCAATAATTAAGCAAGTTTTACCAATTATTTATCTCTGGCCTTAAGAATTACTAACTATTACAGTAGTATTAACAGTAGCTATTACTAAATTATGTGTTTCCGAGCCAAATGTAATAGTGAAAAGATATAGATAGGCCTACTAGATTTTTTTCAAAAATTTACATTAAATATTTTTGGTGCGCGAAACCACTCAAAAGTGTAGTTAATGTAGTCCAATTTCGATGCCAAATGAACTTGTCCAATATATTCATAAAGTTCATACTCGTATTATTCATATTATTTTTCATAAAGAAAAATTCCATTATTGAGTATTATAAGACAACAACATCGTCAAGACACATACACACACCCCCAAAATATTTATTTTTAATTATTGTTATTTTTTATGATCCCCAAAAACATGTTCAGGGGGTTTAGAAACTTCTATCATGGTCCTGGGTCCGTGAATAGCTCACTTTTTCATAAAATTCACCAAAAAGGCGTTTGTTTTTAAGTATCACCGATGATATGATTGACCGTGGTTTAAAGATTGTAAGATGAACAAGTCAATTTGTTGCATATATTACAGCCATTAATTTTTGTGTGATTCGTCTTGCCCTCTAATTAAAATAAGCGTAAACAAATTTTGATTTAAATTGTTTTAATTTCCAGATTAATATACAGAGTGAATTCGATGGTGAAGAGAACAGTTTCCTGTAAGAAGAGGAATATATCGGTCGTAGATGCATTTTACAAACAACTTAGGAGTAAACCAAGGAAGCCTTGTTATTTCTTTGAAGATCAGATATGGACTTATGAAGATGTGAGTTTTTTGTTACCACAATACATTATTTTGGTTCATATTTATTTTATTGATTGTAAACTTGATTTATGAACAAACACATTTCTTCATATTCAGCTTTCTAAATTGACTAGTGTATTATTTTTATAATTCATAGAAGTAATTCTTCCAACTTTTAATTTTAAAGATAAAATAAGAAATATTCCTCGTTCAGGTTTTAAAAATAAACGTTCAACAATAGGACATGCAAATTATTGTAAGCAGCGTTGACACACTGTCTGTCCAGAAGTGGACACAAACTCACTCTAAGCAGCTTTATAGAAGCTGGACTATGAGAATAAATAACATGACAAAATTGAAAATACGATATATGATATGCCTATACATATATCGATATGTGTTACACTATATTTATAAGGAAACGCCAAATACTAAAGACAATTATAAATATTAAAGTACTGTTTGCTGGCTATTTTAAATCTAATGTCATTGTGATTTTACTTTTTGACATGAATAGGTCTTAGGTCTTGGGGGGGTGTTGGTAATTTGCAAGACCAAAATTTGAAACTATGACGGCATATTTGGCTATTGAAGTCATAGTTTTGATTTAAGAACAGCTGTTTAGATGAAATGGAAACATTCCTTTTAGAAATATCCATGATCCAACCAATTTCCTACTGGTAAATACAATCATTTTTATTTTTAATCAGTGTTTAGAATACGCCTGTAGTAGCGGTAAACCTGGGAACTCAACAAATTTCCATTTATTTATGAATCATTTGAGATGATAGAAACCAACCTTGATGATAGGTTATCAGATACCTTATGTTATCTAAGTGTGTTTATAAATAAGGAAGTTGTATAAATTTACTTAATCTCCTTAAGTAGGAAGGGCCGTCGCGTGGGGTTTTCCCGTGCCCCCTGCCCACAGAAGCGGCAGCTTGGGGACCGCCGCAGATGCCCCGGAAAAAGTAATAATACATTTTAAAAATAATTTAGGCCTAGATGTAGTAGACTATCAAAACTTATTTTAGAAGACTATGCGCAACTGGACTTTGAATATTACGTTGTATACATCTACTAGCTGACCCGGCGAACTTCGTAACGCCTAACAGTAAATATATGTTAACTTTAAGATTGGCCATGCCCTGAAGTCAATTAGCATTGCGGCTTCGTTGTGAAAGCTTTAAATATACAACAGCTGATTATTACAATAAACTCAATATGTATAAACATTGTAATTATTTGGCAAACATATAAACAAGTGACTTTTAATCTTACAGAAAATAAGGAATATAAATACAGTACTTAATTCCCCAAAACCGCAAACTATTAATGTGGCGAATAATGCCATTCATTTTGTTCAGCACATATTTACGTCATAGTTTTACATTAATGAATGATTCAGATGGCATTGGATAGTAAAGCATAATTGCTAATGGTAAACAGTAAACAAACAGTTGGTTTAAGAAATCAAATGTTTTGACTGTAGATAATTTGTAAACAAACTTATTCCCCATAAGATTAACATTAGAAAATTAAAACGCCATAAAATGAAAACTAATTGAATTTATAGAAACTGAATATGCCTAAAGCATGACCGGAGCAAAGAAGAATCCGAAAAATCAAAGATCATTAAAATCGGTCCAGCCGTTCTCGAGCTATAATGCGTGTAACTAACACGACTTTGTTTTGTTTTATATATTTAGACTAGCAGTAAGCCCGTCCTTTGTACGGTTTGTAGGATTCAGTTTAAAGAAGAAAGATTATCATTACAAAATGTAAACCTGAAATCCTAAACAAATCAGCACAAAAAAAATCAATACCCTGCTTTATTATTTAGCATTACTTTACATTTAAATAGATTAGAACATTAATACCATTATTAAAATTATTAATAGGTTAAAATAACTTTTTAATGTAGTATGATTTCGAAATGGGTTTAAAATCAATGACCAATATAAACTAACTAATTTGACTTGATTTGACAGCTGTTTGTTTTTATTTCTATTAAATCTTTAAACTACAAAGACAGCTGATTATTATCAGTAGGTTATTCATTGAAAACTGGATCAAAATGCGACTAATATCGCGTAAAAGTGGGTTTTTAAATGCTCGTTATTTACTTTTCAAGGGGCGGCGGGCGATTTTTAAGCATTTATAAACCTTCTCTGGAATATAGAGAATACATGAAATAGGTTTCATTGTAATCAGTTCTCTCGTTTTTTCGGAGAAGACGGCGTAAAATGCCTCAAGGAGCGTCACAGACAAACAGACAAAAATTGAGATAAGACCGGTTTCACCTTCTCTAACGCACGAAAAGTAAAAATAACTAAAAAATAAATGATTCTGAGCAATGTCTGTACATTGCTCAGAGTTTTGTCTGTACAAAACTCTAATTTTATTTATATAGATTGAACAACTACATGTACGTATATACACATCTCTTCCTTCATACAGGGTGCATTACTTCCTTTTTTGAGACTTCACAAAACGCATGTTATATGAATCAGAAATTTTTATTTGGATTTTACAATGTAGGTGCAAACCTAAAGTTTTGTTAAGTAATCTTGAAGATTAAAATCATGTTTATGACGTCCTCGACGGTGGCGACGTCCAGCTACTTGGAGGTCACAAATTGTGGATAGTTGTGAGAGATGGTCGGTGGGTGTAGTGTTCTCTTGTGTGGATTAACGTCCGCACTATTGAATACTACGTTAATCCACAAAGACCATCCTCATAATTAGACCAATTCGTAATTCAGAGGCCGTGGTTCGGATTCCACGTTAAACTGTAGGTCCATTTGTTGCCATCGGCTGTTGGGTTATTAATTAACAGTCCTGTCTAAGGAACATGTCAGCCTTAGTCAGTAACAAGACTACAAGATCGCGCCACAATCATCCTACATTCATTCCTCATTCATACTTGGCTTAAAATACCTACCAGGGTAGGTTGCCATTTTAATAATATAATCTAATCTAATCTCCTTTCTTGATACATTGAGTAGGCTACAAGTACCAATTTCTGGTCAATTTTCATGACCTTTTCAAGCATACGGTAGTAGACATTTCTTTCTCGATGTTGTTCTTTAAATGTTGTAGTCTCCTTGGACCGTTCATATAAACACGGGATTTCAGAAACACAATTAGAAAAAATCACTGGACGACAAATTGGATCGGTCCAGCCACTTTTAAATTGCCGCTGCACGTTCTGTGAATTGTCCCCTCAAAACAGCCGTCGATCTCTGGCAGTGTGTGTCGTTCAAAGACAACGCATGACCAGACTTGGTCTTATGTTGTCCACGGACTAACAGTGTTAAATTAAAGCGTTTCCGAAATAAGGCGCTCTGGATTGCGATCACAGACGCACTCTCGTCACTATTCAAACGCATAATGGCGATTGAATTCTGCCTTGACAAACATTTATTATAACAATACAACTCGAACGAGACCACTAACGTTAACTGAATTACAAATTACTGCATTACAAAATACCCCGTCGCATCAGACCTGCGTACTCAGTGAATTTCCAAATCAATAACATAATAATAATATATGGACAAGTTTTATCATTATTTATCGATAAAATATGAAAGTTATTTGCCTATTCTCCAAAAGATAAACATGGGAAAGAGTATGTAGGTTAGCTGCTATGAGGAACACTGAAAGTAGGTGTTTCTAGCGTAAAAATGTTTATTTTGACCATTTATACCAACTTTCATCAACATATGTCCATAAATAAAAGAGTTTGCCTCTTATCTATATGATAAACATGGGAAAAGTGTATGCAGGTTAGCTGCCATGATAAACATAAACTATATATTTGTATGGACGATTTTCAACCACATGACGCTAAATATCAAGTTTCATCCAAAAATATACATTTATAAGTGAAATATTAATTTTTCCTTAGCCTCCCTATATCATTGGAGCCCCAAAATACAACATACTGTGTTTAGATTTCTATATCTTGGTAACCGTTGGAGATAGAGCAAATTCAAGGAACTAAATTGTGTAGTTTTTAAGCTGATTCCAATGGTGAAAATAAAATTTAAATCTTTTAAATATACAAATAATAATCGCAAAAACCCCAATTTTTTAGTACAAAACCCTCCAAACTACCCGTTCCGATTGACCGATACGTCTGGATTACAAACTTGTCTGAGCAAATGTAGGAATACATGTCTCTACCAAATTTGGTCTTTGGTAAAAATCGGACAATTTTTACGAGAATTATCGTGTTCACAAACACACACATATATATTTTTTTAACGACTATTGTAAATAGATGTACCGGCCGACAGCCGACCTTGGGACTCTGAAAATGACATCTATGAAACCCGTCACCCAACATTATATATAAAGCCAAAGAACATTGTGAGGTTGATTTGAGGTGTCCCGACATCTCACCCCAGCGCCAGTAAACCATGCGACGGCCCTCTAAGTAGATTTGCTGCAAATGGGAAATTTAGGCTAACTAGGATTTTTTATCTACACCTTTTTATCTAACCTTTTTTTTATCTACCTTAACTGGATGAAGTTGTATAGCAAGTTTTATCCCAATATTACAAATAGTAAGAAAGTTTTACCAACTTACTTACTCTCTATAGGATTAACAAAGGGAATGAGATTTCACATTATAAATTAATAGATCTTAACTAAATGAATCGGTATATAAAGTTTTGCTAAAATATTTTAAACAATCAGTGAGATAGCAGTTTTAAGGTTTTCTCCCTTAAAATTAGCAATGGAGCTCCATAAAACAACATTCTGTGGTTACCAATTTCTGTATCAAAAGAACCACTTGACAGAGAACAAAGATTCAAGATACTAAATTGGATGTTTTTGTGCTGATTCCAATGGTTTAAACAAAAGTGAATTTTTTACGAAACTATGTAAAAAACTCCAAAAATCATTTTGGGGTACACCAATTTGCCTGGATTTGGATTCAACTTGATTCAATATTGGACCTTTACATGATGAACATTTCCATGCTGAAGTAATCTGATAAACTTAGAGAAGAGAGGATCTTGCTGGCCTAATAGTTATCGCCTCGGACATTGGTGCAACAAGTAATGGTAAACACTATAATATTTATCAGATTTGTTCTAAATATCACATCACACCAACGATTCATCTTCTAACGGGTTTCCAGGTTGAAGATTACAGCAATGAAGTTGCGAATGTGTTCAATGAGGCTGGTTTTACTAAAGGTGACGTAGTTGCAATCATGATGCACAACTGTCCGGAGTACGTCTGCACATGGCTTGGATTAGCCAAGTTGGGCGTCGTGTCTGCTCTCATCAACACAAACCTCAAACTTGGAGTATTGGCTCACTGCATCAACAACAGCAACGCCAAAGCGATCATCTTCTGTGACAAGTTCACATCAGGTAAGCTCAGGAAGTTGTGCAAGTTCATATTGAATCTATAGTGCCTTTTTTCTATTTTGATCAATCATGATTTATTATCATAATTGTTTAATTAGCTGAAACTAAGTATTCTAATCGTGAAGTTCAACATGAAATATATTTTCCATTTTAATTTAAAATGGTCGCCTTCAATACACCATAAAAATGGCGTTTTAAATTCACTTAAAGAAAGCCATTTAAAGAAGCACCCGTGTACCCATTCAGGCGCACTAAATCGCGAACGAGTTAAGGGGTTGTCCATATTTACTGATAATTCATAAACATTTTGAATTCACTGTATTGATTGACCATTGATTGATAGGGACACATCCAATTTTTATCAAAGTCACGGTATTGTACTAAAACAGATGGTTGGGTAACTTTGTTTCTATATCATGCTTTTATATTAAATAGAACAAAACTAATTTTTTCCTTCCCAGTGATTTTGGAGGCTAAAGACTTGTTGGAGAACGTAACCCTGTATCAAGTTGGAGACTCTGTGCCTGGGGAGAACATCCAAGACCTCAGCAAGATGATGACTTCCTCCTCTCGTAAACCTCCAAACATAACACACAAACCTGGTTACGATGACCAGCTGCTATACATCTTCACCTCCGGCACCACAGGAAAACCAAAAGCTGCTCGCTTTCCTCACTCCAGGTTCTAAAATTTATTTTTTACTATCGTTTATGAAAAGTTACAAAATATGTTTTTATAGGATCTTAACTATTGATCCATGAAGGCTGTTTTTTTGTGAACGAAACTCCTCTATCACTGGACAAATTTTAATGACTGATGTTTCAAAAAATAGAACTGTGCAAGTAAAATATTTGTAAATCAATCACAAATTTGAGTTATGTTTTACAATATGTATCAGTGAACTGGTCAATACATACTGTCTCTTCTATTTAAAAGTAACTTACAAAACATTAAAAGTATTTGTCATAACTATCATATTCCTAAAAAATATATATTTATAAACCTCCCCCTCCCCCCGAGATAATAAAAACTTTTGTTGAGTCAGTTTCATTGAATAATGTAACTATTAGGTATGATTTTATCAAAACAGATAAAACGGGTGGAATGAGAAATTTATTCTGTTGCATACCTTATATTTACCGCATATAGTAAATTTAAATTTTTCAACAACTATTAGTTGTACACTGTTAATTCAATATATACTGAATTATTTAGGTTTTTTTAGTAATTTATCACTAAATAATTTGATGAATTAATTAAGACCAAAGAACTTTTTATTTTACATAAGATCCAAAAACTTTGAACCATACTTTTACATATAAGTGAGAGGTGTCATTTTATTTGGGATCCTAATCATAATAAACCATTAAATTTGAAACAAAATAGTTATAACTGTTTTATGAACTTTGGATTTTTTATGGTTTAGGAGTTTTCATGTTTTATACCCTTGACAGTAAAAATCAATGACACCAGATATCACTGTGGGGAAGTTCATCTGCTGGCAATCCCCAAAGAGTACTTGTTTAAAAGAGGAAAGCCCTAAGGATCATGGCTGGCCTGCAAATGCATGAAACTGTTCATTATAGCTTCCATTGACCAGAATTTCAATAAAGTACTAACAAGTTACTGCTATTTTCTACAAAGGTTTATCCTGATCTCCAATGCTGCCCGTACCCTGGTAGGAGTGAGGCCAGATGATGTCATCTATGACCCCCTCCCCCTTTACCACGTGGCAGGTGGAGCGCTTGGTGTTGGGCCGGCGCTCATCTACGGGGCACCTGCGGTACTCAGAGCCAAGTTCTCTGCCTCTGGATACTTTGAAGATTGTATTAAATACAACTGCACTGTAGGTTTAAATAGTTTATAAACAACTATAGTAATGGCTGTTGAAGGGGCAATAATTTAATCTAAATATATAAAAAAAGTTGTGTTAGTTACAACATTTATAACTCTAGAACGGCTGGACCGATTTTTAGTAATAATCTTTGTTTTTTTGGACTCGTCTCTGCTATGAGTAAGCTATAGGCATATTCACTTTTGTATTTAACCCAACAGCTAAGCCCCATTGGCCTGTAAAGTTTGTATATTATGTTGAACTTATGAGGAAAAGACGTGATGCATTTTGATCATATGCATTCATAAATAATGTGAATACTTGATTAACATCTGATTTTGTATTGCTTTATTTTCATCAGTTGACAGCTAACTTTATTTTCAGCGAATGTTTGTGATTGTTTAAAAAATGTATAGATTACTGGTTGGTTTATTTGTCCCAGAGTGGAATTAATGAGTGTGAGTGGAATTAATGAATGTTAGATTACTATCTGACATTCATTTAATACCAAATACATTAGGATTTGAAAATAATGATTTACCCCTTAAATAATTATTACCATAACAGAAATAAAGATCAGACATATGAAATTATTACTGACCTATTGTCAGTACCTGGTCAATAATGTTCTTATCAACTTGTCATCACAAGACAGCATAATATAGAGTTTTGCACTATTCACTTGTATTGATAGCTGTACTAGTATTGATGAACCAAGTATTGATAACCGTTGGCTTCCAATATCAGCCAATATCGCCAGGGTGACCATTTTTGTTATCTTTAGAAAAATAATTAATTAATTAAGTAATTATTCATTTTTTATCTTTACACAAGATCTGTCTGATGATGCATTGTTTGTCCCTCAAGTTGGGCAGTAGATAGGTGAGATGTGTCGGTACCTGTTGGCTTCCAAGATGCGTCTGATGATGTATTGCTTGTCCCTCAAGTTGGGTAGTACATAGGTGAGATATGTGCCGGTATCTGTTGGCTACCAAGATGGGTCTGATGATGTATTGTTCGTCCCTCAAGTTGGGTAGTACATAGGTGAGATGTGTCAGCCCCTGTTGGCTTCTGATGATGTATTGTTTGTCCCTCAAGTTGGGCAGGACATAGGTGAGATGTTTCTGTTCCTGTTGGTGTCTGATGATGTATTGTTTCTCTCTCAGGTTGGGCAGTACATAGGTGAGATGTGTCGGTACCTGTTGGCTTCCAAGATCCGGCCAGAGGACCGTCAGCATAAGATCCGTCTGATGATGGGCAACGGAATGCAAGCATCTATCTGGAAACGATTTGTGGAGAGATTTGGAATACAACACATTGTGGAACTGTATGGAGCTACTGAGGGGAACGTTAATTTGGGTGAGATTTAAAATAGTTTTTGTAAAAAATATTTGTTAAATTGTTAATTTGTTATAATTATAATTGTTAATTATTTGTTATTAATTATGGTTATTGCTTATAAACAAACTATGATAATTCCCCAGGACCAAAGCAAGTAGCCAATGAGGGGAGAGAGGTAACCTCTTCGAGAAATGTTCAAAGAACATATATTTCTCTAATGAAATTACCAATTTAGTCAATAATCCGTAAAATCATAATATCCAGTACCCATCACCCTGCATTTTGTTCTGGCCTTGAACCTATTACTCTAATGGCCAATGGTTACCCTAACCTATTAATAATGGCCTATTACTCAAATGGTTATTGAACTAATAGACCAATGTTAGTTTTTAGAGAGACAAAAGTTATTGTATGTACTCGTCAAGTACAACCTGTAGGGTACTAGGTTATTCCAAAATTTCCTTAAAAAATAAATTAGGTACACATTTGTAAACTAGTTATTGTAGATCAAATTAATATTGTTCAAGAAACTTTTACAATAACAAGCCAAATTTTAGAATTTTTAATTTGTCACAAACCCTTCATTACAATTCACACTCCTCTTACCCGCATCTATGTTCTTCTTTTCCCATCTATGTATGTTCTTCAATATATTTCATTATTAAACAAATTTATTCACAAATATTAACATTGGTTTTAGCGAATTTCCCATAGGGAAGAAGCTATTACCGTAGGTCTCATGGTAAGACTTAAGCCCGGGACCATGTTATTTTTTCTTCTTTAGGTGCCTAGAGACCAAAAAAAATAGTCGTTAAAATTTATATACTGTATATATATATATATATATATATATATATATATATATATATATATGTGTCTGTGAACACGATAACTCTCGTAGAAATGGTCCGATCAAGACCAAATTTGGTAGAGACGTGTATTCCTACAAATGCTCGGACGAGTTCGTAAACCAGACATATCATTCAATGGGAACGGGTAGTTTGGGGGGGTTTTGTACCCCAAAATGGGGTTTTTTGCGTTTTTCATATGTAATTTAAAAAGTTTTTAGATTTAATCTTTCACCACTAAAATCAGCTTAAAAAACTACACAATTTAGTTTCTTAAAGTTTTTTTCTATCTCCAACGGTTACCGAGATATAAAAAAATCTAAACACAGTACATTGTATTTTGAGGCTCCAATGTTAATCTTATGGAAAAATTAATATTTCACTTATTAACCAATATTTTTGGATAAAAATTTATATTTAGCTTTATGTGGTTGAGGTTCATCCATTTATGCTTAAAAATCATAGTTTAAGTTTTTATCATGGCAGCAAACCTGCATACTCTTTTCCCATGTTAATCATATGGAGAATAGGCAAACTCCTTTATTTATGGACAAATGTTGATGAAAGTTGGTATAAATGTTAAAAATAAATGTTTTTGAAGGTATAAATGCCCACTCTCAGTGTTCCTCACAGCAGCAAACCTGCACACTCTTTCCCATGTTAATCTTATGGAGAATAGGTAAATAAATAATTCTCATTTTCATCGACAGATTTCGACCACTTGACTTGTTGTATATTATTATTATTATATTATTGATTTGGAAATTCGCTGAGTACGCAGGTCTGCTGCGACGGGGGTATTTATTTAAAAGTGTGTTCATTGTTAATACTTGATTTAAAGGTAACCTTCTTTTTTAAAGGTAACCTTAATGGAAAGATTGGAGCAATAGGAGCTATCCCACAATGCCTGCCCAAGTTTATGATCCCAATGGCTATTGTAAGAGTGGATGAAGAAACAACTCAACCAATCAGGAACAGAAAAGGGCTCTGTGTTTGGTGCAAGCCAGGTAAAGAAGACTAAATATAATATATATCAAGAGCAATATAATAATAGTAATGCAGGAATTGAGAAATATCTGTGAAGTTATCTTACAGGTGAATATTATAGGACCATGGTACAAAAATTTATAATTACCAGCCAGATAATTCAAACATTTCCGGTTCAAAACAAGTAGCAGACAACTTCTTTCAGATCATGAACGTTCACCTCTATCTGACCAAAGCTGCAATGGTACCTTCGTTGTATTTAATTCATTACACAGGCGGTAAGCCTATAGTTACGGGCAAACTTAACATGCTCGTGATCTATAGTAGTGGGCCCAATCGGGTAATTTAGTGTTTCTTTAAATTGTGGCTGTGTAGGCCTACCCAACGGGTTATAAACAGTATTAAAGTGTGTGTGCGCCCGACTGGGTACTCAATCTTTGTAGACATGGATACCAACGTGCTTTTTTCATCAAAATAAAGGAAAATGAAAAAATAATAATAGTACAGTGTTTTAGTATGTTTTATGTAAATTTGGCGACGTCAAGTATAAAAACCAATATTTTCACTGCTGTTGCGAACGTGTTGAGAGAATAATAAATCTTACACTTTTTACAAGTTCAACAAACTTATAACAGTATCGATAGTCATGATTATTTTAATTTAATCTTTTATTGAATTCACAAATTAGAAACAATAATTTAAAATTGTTTTTATATAGTTTTTAAAGATGATAAATAAATTTTTACAGGGGAGACAGGTATGTTTGTCGGCTCAATTAAACAGAATGATCCTACTAGGCAGTATCACGGGTATGTGAACCAGGATGAATCAAAGAGAAAAGTGATCTATGATGTCTTCAAGAAAGGAGATCAGGCTTTTATATCAGGTAAAGAAAAAAAAGTCTAATATATGTAAATACATTGGATACTTTCACACATGCATAAATATTATTTTTCTGAATTATATATGGCAAATAAAAATCCAAAGGCAAATCAGGAAATAAAAATATGGTCAAAATAAGTACCTAATAGCAGGTAAAACCATAAAATATCAATTATAATAATGGTAGTAGCTTAGTGTTTTTATGGCTTCAATCAACAAGTGATAGAAAAACTCTGGTCACTCAATGAAGTAACAGGATGGACATTAATGGAGAGAGAATATTAATGTTAAAGAAACCTGTTAAAGAAGAGGTTTTCCATTGATGTGATTGATTTGTTTTCACAGGGGACTTAGTGATGATGGATGAAGAAGGGTACATTTACTTCAAAGACCGGACTGGTGACACTTTTAGGTAAATTTTCAGGGAAAATGTTTAGTTGAAATTAAAATATTTATATGAAATCAAGTCATCGATTAATGAGTCAAAAGTAAAATTTGTAATGAAATGAGAAACATGATTAATTTTAGCCTCTGCAATGAAAAATATTGTTCTACTTGAATGTCCTTATCAAACATGGAGTCCTTAAGACAGTACAATAATTATCTTTACAATAATTTTTACTAAAAATTATACAAGTAATTATTATAATGTACAGGTGACAGTAGTGGTGACATTTTTATTTTTATAAAAAAAGAGAATTAGAATTTGATAATGCAAATTTTTGTTGTTGTTCTACAATGTATTGTTAGGTCATGAATTTAATACATTTTTTTATTGTTCTGGATGTATGTATAAACAAAAAATATATACAATATAATATTACAAACTTTTACACATATATGAATTACACACTAGTTTAGTATAGATTATTTAATTACTTTGCTGAATTAAAAAATCTATACTAAACTAGTGTGTAAGTCATATATGTGTAAATGTTTGTAATATTATATTGTATATATTTTTTGTTTATATTTTGTAATGCGTTTATACTAATTCAATGTACTCTCTCGAGGAAAAGATCAGGAATTTTGCTGGTCACATCATCGTCTCTGGCCATTTTAACACTATAGGGATAGAGTGGGGAATGCCCAGCACGAATTCACAGGGAAGAGTCCTCAAGATGGCTGCCAGGAATAATCTTCCTGTCCTTAACAAAGACAGCATCTCCACCTTACAGCGCCCAGGATATGGAGAATCAATCCCAGACATCTCTCTTGTCTCTGAGAATGTATTGTGTTGGGTTCCTGACTGAAAAGAACTGCCGTAACACGAACACTAAGTTTGCTGCACACGAGGCTGCTAAGCACGAACTTCATGGATAAATAGCCAGGAGCAAACTAAGGTGCTGGAGAGAACTTTGTAGTGACGTTGACAATTACCCCTGGGGGACTGGTTATAAACTTGTAATCAAGAAGCTAGGGAGAGGATTACCACCTCCAGTTATGAAGCCAAATGCCATAGCTGTTATTGTCAATGTACTATTCCCGGACCACCCAAACAAGCATCAAGGGATTTTGGAGATTTAGGCCTGATCGATCCATTTTGCCGGACGGAACTAATACTTGCAATAAAGTCCCAGTGTACCAGGAGAGCTCCTGAGCCAGATGGAATTCCTGCAGAGGTTTTGAAGCTGTTGGTAGAAATTAATCCTGGGTTTCTTCTTGACATTGACTCGTCCTTATTCCTAAGGCAAAGAATGATCCTGAGGCTCCGCATCTTTCTGCCCTCTTTGATACAGCGGGAAAATTTCTAGAAAAGATGTTGCATATTAAGATGTGCTCGTATTAAGGGGCTATTGTTTCTGCTTGCCATTCGACAATTTATGCCATTCAGAAGGTAGTTCAACAGTGAGGAGAGCGGAGGATCACAACCATTGGTCGCGTCACATGGTTCTCCTTGTCACTCTTGGACACTTGAAAAGTAAAAGAAGGATGATATAAACACACACCAAGAATTGTTCATGTAAATCCTTAAGCTATGATAGCAAATGATAGCTAAGTGGATGTGAGATCATGTTGATGCTCACTCGTACACTCGTACTCGATGGCTGTCACTCGTACTCAGCAAGGCGGATCTTGACTACGGATCCAGATGATCATTCTGAGGTGTGTTGAAAACATCGAGGTTGAGACAAAGCCTGCAACAAAGTACTTACAAGTGATGATTGACTGCAGGATGAGCTTCGACAAGCAGATCCGGTGCGCCGCTGACAAAGCTGCCAGGAGAGTCACCTCTCTTGTTAGGCTTATGGCTAATGTCGGCTGTCCACGTTTTAGCAAGCGATGTCTGCTGATGTCTTCGGTCAACTCTGTCCTCCTGTATGGAGCTGAGGTTAGGGCTCAT
The DNA here is from genome assembly GCA_023375725.1 of Nephotettix cincticeps. NCBI lineage: Eukaryota > Metazoa > Arthropoda > Insecta > Hemiptera > Cicadellidae > Nephotettix > Nephotettix cincticeps. The sequence continues at coordinate 31,406,185 of CM041786.1, forward strand.
GTCCTCAGCAAAGCATGTTATCGAAACAGGCTTCTACGTGTTCAGCGGGCAGGAGTTCTGCTAGTTGCATCTGCATATCGCACAATCTCTGAGTCTGCTATGTTTGTGATCGCTGGGGTTATCCCTACACATCTTTTGGCCCTATACATCTTGGTGAGTGGCTGACCAGCTTGGAGGTCGATTGACGGCGAGATTAATACCTGATACCCACTCATGGATTGAGCGGAAGCATGGAGAAGTGGGGTACTACATGTCCCAGTTTCATTCTGGTCATGGGTACTTCCAAAAATTCCTTCACAAGATTGGGAAGACAGGCAGCTCTAATTATATACACTGTGTGGATGTCCCTGATACTGTAGAGCACACTATCTTTGCTTGCGGAAGGTGGCAGGCGCAGCGATCGTCACTGGTGCTCGAGGTCGGATCTTTGGACCAGAACACTGTATTGGAGGTAATGCTTCGTCGGGACGAGACCTGGAGTCGGGTGGCACGTTTCATCAAGGCCGTACTGAAGGCCAAGTTCAGGGCCTGGTTTCAGGCTTGTCCCTCGTAGCTGAGGAGGAGGTTTTAGTGGGTAAGAGTCCTACACTTTGTGCATAACACATTTCCTCCTCCTCTTCGCAAAAAAAATCAATCTAGTGTACTCATTTTGAAAATAAAATATTCTTACTCTTAAAAAATATTTATTACTTGGAGGTCACAATTGTTTATAGTTTTAAGCGATGATCTTGAATTAGGTTGTTGACAAACAAACACAGAACATTGGAGCAAAATCTAGACACATAGGATCCCATATTAAGCCCGGTATATCGATACCATTTGAGATTTTTTAAGTAATAGTTTATAATATTAGACAGCACTATCACAAATAGAATTTTACTAACAAATATTACTTATTCAGGTGGAAGGGAGAGAATGTATCTACATCCGAAGTGGAGTCTGTCGTTAGTTCAATTGTTGGACTAAGAGACTGCATGGTGTATGGAGTACAGGTTAGTAAATTAGGATCAAATAAGAATGTGATGGGTCTTGCATCTGGAATCTGATCCAATTCTTAGGTGAGCTGGAACCTACACCATGACAATATTAGTACATAATCCTCACTAAGCCAGTATAGATCGGAAAAAATGTTTTCAAATTTATACTGGTTATATACTAAACTTGTCTTGTTGTAGGGTCAAGCTCACCTTAGGACGGATCAGATTCCAGATCACAAAACTTCGTAAAACTTTGTCTTACTAATAGTGATGGAAAATATCAACAACAGTAACATAAACCCAGCAATGAATTTCAGAATTTCAAACAAAGAATACTTTATTTGTTTCATTCTGACTATATGTTGTTGCTTAAGTAACAAATAAACAAACTAGCTGAGAATAACAAACCAAAGAAGAGGTAAAAAAGAATAACAGAATAAAAGAGGTCTTGCCTCAATTTCTCTCTATGTGTATTCATTTTTCTGTAACCCTGAACAAGGTCTTTTAGTAATGCTTCTACGTGATATCAAGAGCAATGAGTAATGTCTTTGGGTGAGGAGATGCTAATTTCTCCACTGAGAAATTAGCAAAGTGGATAGTATACTAAGTGGACTATTTAATTTGAGAAATGACACGATAAGGCAGTGTCACTTTAAGACAATGGAAAAACCATCGGACACACACTGATGTGAACACACAAATTGGAATGATTTAGTGACTCACCACTGTTCCATTGGGTATTTGGGTTGAGGTAGAGGACCCCAGCGTAGACCATGTACCGTGGGCTGTCAGCCACGGAGACCTCAGGACGTCTATGGGCTGGCAGCTTCACCAGACGTGGGCTGTGATGAGGGACGCTGGGGACTAGTGTTGTAGGATATGTGCGGACACAATGACTATCACTGATCACAAGTGAAGAACACTGGGGTTGTTGTAGAGGACACAACACTGGAGCAGCTCGGCGACACACTCAGGGTACGTGGCGAGGCACGAGGCGATAACACAATGACACAGTTTGCAAGGGGAGAGAGTTTATAAAACACTAAAATTAGTGTAGAGTTGTATAACACAATAAATTTTTAGAGAGAGAGAGAGAGAGAGAGAGAGAGAGAGAGAGAGAGTGATAGAGAAATATACATGGGCGCTGTGGCCAGTAAATGAGAGATGTTATGAGTTTAAAGCGAGTATGGAACGCGAAAGCCACATGTTAAAATCCCAGAGTGCGTCGATATCGGGTCTTACATCTTATCTTATATGTTATCTTGTCTTATATTGGGGAGGGGGTAGCGTCGGTACGCTGACAATTTCTTCCTAGAGGGCAACATAATATTGTAGATGGAAATAAAATCAGACGATATTTTTAGACCAATCAGGTTGAAGCGTCGACCCCATCACTCTGTTGCGTATGTGTGTTTGAACGATTTGTAAAGAATATCTGAATTGATTCAAACCCCAGATAATTCTATTTTAATTCAATACAAACAAAGGTTGTTTGATACTGAATTATTTCTTTAGAAACTACATAATAAATGAGGAATTTCTTATTGTTAATAATGTAAAATTATGCTTAAATACTAAACAAGCACGCACTGATGTAACATATTTTCATATCTTCACTATATTTTCTATACCTTTTGAAGGTTTTTAATTTAAACTGACATACAAACTATGAAAATAAAGTAATGAGATCTCACATATCCAGTTTTGAGCGAAATTAGCAACAACTTTTCTATGCTTTAATAAACATGTGATCTATTAAAGTGATTTAACACAAAGAAATAGACAACTGTAAAATTAACATCACTATTAGTTTGTTTGCATCAATCATTGAAATAAACCTATTTTAAAATTATACTATATTAAAATATTATGTTAATGTAAACCCAATATTACTAAAATTAATTATATTTCCATTTTATGATTTAAAACTATTACGAAATAATTGACCTGATAATTGTTCCTTTCCCATTTATTTATTTTGTTTTGTTTTTTAATTATTTTGATTTTAGGAAAATATTTACTCATAATAATAGTTTTTAACACTTAGTTCTACAACCTGTACAAATGATAGTGGTAATATATGATTGAAATTGTGTAACTTTGCATCTGGCAGAGATTATTTTTCAGATTGAAATATCAGTGGCCAATTAACAAATGGAGAGAGGACCAAGTATTCTCAGTGCCATTGTGTGTAATGCCAGGTTCGGGAGCTAGAGGGTCGAGCAGGCATGATGACTGTGGCCGAAAATGACGAGGCGATCAACCTTCCTGAAGGTCTGAACTGAGCATAGCCCTTCCACGCTCAGCCCCTGTCCTTAGATCTTGCCCAAGTATTCTCATTGTCAATGTGTGTAATGCCAGGTGAGGGAGCTAGATCGAGCAGGCATGATGACTGTGGCGGAAACTGACGAGGCGATCAACTTGCCTGAAGGTCTGAACTGAGCATCGCCCTTCTACCCTCAACCACTGTCCTTAGATCTTGCCCAAGTATTCTCATTGTCATTGTGTGTAATGCCAAGTGGGGGAGCTATAGGGTCGAGCAGGCATGATGACTGTGGCGGAAACTGATGAGGCGCTCAACCTGCCTGAAGGTCTGAACCGAGCATTGCCCTTCTACCCTCAACCCCTGTCCTTAGATCTTGCCCAAGTATTCTCATTGTCATTGTGTGTGATGCCAGGTGGGAGAGCTAGAGGGTCGAGCAGGCATGATGACTGTGGCGGAAACTGACGAGGCGATCAACCTGCCTGAAGGTCTGAACCGAGCATTGCCCTTCTACGCTCAGCTCCTGTCCTTAGATCTTGCCCAAGTATTCTCATTGTCATTGTGTGTGATGCCAGGTGGGGGAACTAGAGGGTCGAGCAGGCATGATGGCTGTGGCAGAGACTGACGAGGCGCTCGACCTTCCTGGCCTGGCTGAAGGTCTAGACCGAGCATTGCCTTCCTACGCTCGGCCCTTGTTCTTACGTCTTGCCCAAGTCATGCCACTCACTGGAACCTTTAAATTGAAAAAGGTTTGTTCGACCTTTTATGTATTATTGTTTTAGCGCCAAATGTATTATTGCACAAGGGGCCGATCGGCGCCCCCGCATGCGTGATCATACACCGCTCGGATGCCGTTGGGCGCCCATTGCACTGAACGTGTTAAATAAGTTTTCATTAATTTCAAATCAAAATTTGTTAACCCTTAACTTTAACGGTTATATATTTCTTATAAAAATAATAAACAAAATGTGAACTAAATTGATGGCTATCAATTTAGTTTATCTATTTTTTTTTAAGCAAACTCCCTGATTATCGAAAGATCTTCAAAAGATCTTGTGAGAAACCTGCAGTTGGACCAGATACATTAACAAAAAAAAATATAAAAAAAATACTAACTAAATTTTCAGAGTATTAAAATTTGTGATCGATTCTACCTAGTTTACAACACAAAGCTGGTTTTCAGTCACTTTCACTGATATTTGTTATGTTTATGTAGCCTTTTTTATCACAATATGTAGATTTATCATCTTTCCCTGATACGGTTAAACTGTCATTAGACTAGATCAATAGATTTAAGTAACTAAAATATAAATTTAATCATTGTTTAATTCATAGGCTCTCTAAAGATACATCTAATGACTTAAGCATGTGATTCCAATGTTGAAATAACTAATTCATTTTATAAAACTTCATGATTACCTTTGTTGTTTAAAGTTTATCAGTAAGTTTGGTAATCTGGGTACTATAGTCTGTTCAATTTCAATGGGCGATCGAAGTAGGAGTTTCTTTACATTTTTAAGTAGGGATTTGCCCCCTCCACTAACAATCACTAACTTTACAACAACTTTCAAAAACTGTCATGAGTTTGTTTACATTATCACTATTTTAGATCTGGTTGCCTTCTACATAATGTTCTTTTACAATATAATTTAAATAATATTTGCTATTTCTTAGTTCCCTAGTTGTGGCTATTATTTATTAAATAAATATTTTTCTTTCCTTTTGCTATCTTATTTTGTTTTTGTATAGGATTAAATAAGTTTAATTAAAAACAATTAGTTGTGTCTTTTGTGTTTGGATAATGGTCGGCTTGAATCTACATATTTGACACAACTATGTATTGTATTTTCTATGACAGAGTACTGAACCAAACTGATAATAATAAAAATGTTAAAGCTGTCAGACCATAAAACTAAATAACTCTACCACAGTCATATTTTATGGGCAAATAAGAAAAGGCATAAGCCAAAATCTTTCCAACAAAATATAAATTACAATAGTTTTATTCGCATTAAGAAACATTATACAATAGATTCATTAAAAAAAATTTTAATTATTTTTGAGGCAACAAACAATATAAACTCGTTTTAGTGGCTTGATACTGTAGTGAAATGACTCCTGAAAATCATATCAGTAAAAATCAGTGTTGTTTGCAAATCTCACTAGGAGTCGAGCTAAAAGGCAAAAGACGTAAGTCAAAAGCCGTAGTTGACATGTGGTCGTAATTTTAGACATTTCAACGAATGTGTTTGATCTTTTCCGAAAGATTTGAAGCGAAGTTTGCTTCTTTTCCGGTTTTGATCTTTCACAAACGAAGATTTATTCTTCAACCACTCCTGTTCTGAGGGTAGTGTGTTGCAACTGAAATCTGTTGCTTCTACACTAAACTCCCCAGCTGAAGAGACCAATCGAGGTCGAAACAGAGAGGTACCAAACTCTCTGTGATGAAACATGTTCTTTGGCTTTCGCCTTTGATCATTGGTTCGTCCCATTTTCACCGCTTTTGCGGAAAGAACAAGTTTGCTCTGAAGAAGAAAGAACAAGTCAATGCTCTGCAGACAACTGACTGTTATTTTGCCTAAGGTAGAACAGATGACAAAGTAGGGAGAGAAGGATTGCTATGGTAGTCGTAGTGTCAGGTATTTTTTGTTATATTCGACCGCACATTAAAATTGAACAGACTAAAGCTAACATGACTGTATGTGACAGATGGATCTACAGAAGGAGGGCTTTAACCCATCCACCATATCAGACAAGTTGTACTTCCGCCAGTCCACGTCCTTCACGCGCCTCACTCCAGAGCTCTATGAGGACATCATCACGGGCAAAATCAAAGTGTAAATAGATTTTAACTGAACATAAAAACTGTTTCTTCTTCTGATTTATTTAATATGTCAAAATCCCTCACAATTATTTATTAATTTAATTGGATTTAATTGAATTGTGGAAATAAGATGCTTTGACATCACCAACTGTGAGCCGGTTTGAGTGTGACATGGTATACAAAATAAAATTTTACTATCATTTCATAATCAAACCTTTATAGGATCCTTTCAAACCTTTCTATAGGATTCCGTAGGACCATTAAGAAAGTTTATTATTTGTAGTTGGAATTTCTAATATCAATGTAATTTGAGTAAATATTTCCAAATCAAGGTATTTTAATTTAATAAAATACCTTGATTTGGAATTTGGAGAGTTACTCATCACTATGGTGGAACTCCAACATCCTGGCTGTAGCTTCATAGACGACAAAATTAAATCCCTTGAATTCCAAATCAATCATCTTCCTCGCACAGCATGTGTACCATAGATTTATGAAACGAGATAGGACCCTGAAAATGTGGATATAGGATGACCTCCAGGACTAGCTGGCGATGGACACAGTTTAACTGTGCCAAAGATGTAGCATCGTGTGGTAATTAAACCATCCAGGAGTGAACCCTGCGAAAACTTCTCGTGCTTAAAAAACCACATAGTACTTACACCAGTGCAATAGTTCACACCATTACAACAAATTAAAAAAAAATTATAATCTTTTCCTGCCCTAAAACATTAATCTGATTCCAGAAATTTTCGCCTAATTCATATGGAATGGAAAAATTAAATTTTCAACTTGTCGGGTCAGTTTCTATAAAACATAATTGTGTATTAAACTAATTTATTTTTAACCCCAAAATGAATAGATAAAATACAAAAGAACTAACCTTATATTCCTTCTTTATAATTTTATAATAATCAAGATACTATCATTGTTCCACGTCATCTAATAATACAAAATACATCCGGTTGGACTGTGAATCACAATTTTACTGTTTGTAAAAAAATGTTTCCTCCAAGCTTTTAATACTGTATTGAAATAATGTTTTATGCAAAAATAATAAGCTTCATGTTTTACTTTACCAGTGCAACCCAGATTTTTTATCACTGTGGCCTTGGTAATAACAAGCCTAGGAAAATTCAAAACATTTTATCTTGACTAGCCATACGATGAAACATTTGATATAATAGAGTCCATTGTAATATTGGATTATTGCGTTATCCTCTCAAGGTTTTTTGAATAGATATTATCAGTAAAAATATGGAACTACTTTTATGCTGCTCAAGGAATGAACCGAAAGCTGTCAGTTGATAACAAAAATAAAACTATTAACTAACAATGATTTGTTTAAACTATTTTTTCAAATTGTATTGCATTTTTCCTTGAATGTACTTACAAATAATATTTTTAAAATTAGTTTCAATGAAGCACAAATTTAAATTGTAGAAGATAAAGACAAAATGGGTCTACTTTTTTTAACGGAAAACTAGTGAAAAAACGAGTGAACAAAGTAAAAGAGATAACTCAGTGAACCTGTAGCTGTTTTGCCTGCAAAGGCAAAGACAAAACTATGATGTTAGTGGGGTTTCAGATATTCTTAATTAAATTAGATTTAATCTCAAAACTAATAAATTTTCCAAGAATTAATGTATTTGTATTGTATTCGACTTTGGTCAATCGACTCTTGATACCAATACCAATATGCAGCAATTTGTGGTATTGACAATCAATCAGCATCGATCATCGGTTCATATCATATTATCTGTAGTCTAATGATGAATTATTGGTTAAACTTAGTTTTCAAATTGAATTAGCTGCATAATGCTAATTCTGAACTTTGAAATGGAAAATTTATAGCCTTGCTTTGACAGACGTCACTTTTATTTAATTTTATCGTCTTCAAATATTTGACCGACATTGAACTTTGTCAGACATCTCGAGTTGGACCGGAATATCCGCGATATTTGAATCTTCGACGCAATATCCAATGTTACTTAATTTATACCGAATGAATACTAGCAGTTGAATTTATCAATATTTTCAAGTGGAATTATGCAACATGGAGAGAAACTTAACAGCAACAAACAAACTCAAATAATGATTTATTCAGCTTCCAAACAGCTTTGATAATAGGTAATCTTTACAGCTTTAAAATATAATAATTTACAATTACGTTAAAATAAATAAAAACAAACCATAAAAATGAAATATAAATAGTTTATTTTATTTACAAATTACCTAAGAGTATAATCCCTCAAGCGAGGCTGTAATTTTGTATAAGACTAGCTGTTTGAGCGTTATCAGCTGGCGGACTGATGGATTCTGGAGAGGCGAGGCCGAGAACCGAACCACGACTTGCGCCACTCCAGAGACTCTCGTAGCAGTCGCTCCTCCTCAGCGGAGAATCGCAGAAGTGTCGCTACTGCTCTCGTCAGGTGTTGTGCCTGTTGACAGGATAAGTTAAATACTGTGAGGGGAAGGCACTCATTAGATTATACTTTGGAATATATATTTTTGTACTTTTTACTTCTCTTATACTTTTTGGAACAAACAAATTTAGTTTTTAAGTTTTCTAGTTTAACTTTAAAGCTAATACAACAAATATAGAAATTAAAATTTGAGCACTATTATAGCTAGTAGTAGGCGCTTGCAATATAAATAAACGGTACCAGTGGACTGACACATACTTTCTCCCTTAAGTAAATTTAAAAAAGACAATCTGTAATAAAACTATCATGTTCTACAAAGTTAATCCAAATATCATTTAATAATTTATTGTTTCAAAAATAATCATCCAATTTCTAAAAATAAAAACGAGACAACGTTAAATTAATTGTTCATTTGTATTAACCTATGACACATACTTCTTTAAGTAATTTAAAAAAGAAATCTGTAATAAAACTATCATGTTCTACAAAGTTAATCTAAATATCATTTAATAATTTATTGCAAAAATAATAAAATCAAAATAATTAATAAATTGTCAACCATACTGACACATACTAGTAAATAAAAAGACAATATCCTATGACAAAGTTAAATATCATTTAATAATTTATTGTTCAAATTGTATGGGGGAACCCCCCCCGGTAATACCAAGCTTTTTTGAGCTGGTTTTGTTCGGTGATTTGACCTTACACTTCATACCAAGTTTCATGGAAAACGGGTGGAAAGTAAGGAAGAAATTGATTTTTTTTACATTTTCCATAAGAATAACATTGGGCGCTTTCAGACAACGTACTGCGTTTATCGTGGACAGTAAATTTAACTTTTCTCTGGAACCGTTAGTCGTAGACAAATAATTCAAAATACTAATTTGTTTAGTTTTTTAAGCTGGTTTCAATGGTACCAGTCAAGTTATACTTTACTTTTATTGTTTTCGCTGAAAATTTAAAAATTTGATTTTGACATTTAAAAGCCCATAACTTTTGAACCGTCATTTTTACAGATATGCGGGTGGTGTCAAATTATTTAGTACTCTGTGCACTATAAACTATCAAATTTTAATCAAAATCGTTAGAGCCGTTTTTGAGAAAATTAGATTTTTCACGTTTTTTAAGGGTTTTTAGGGGTGAACTACCCTTAAAAATCAAAAATTCAAAAAAATGAAAAAAAGCCTGGAGATACGGTGACTATATATATACATGCCAAATTTCATCTAAATCGGACCAACGGGGTAGGCTGTGGCACTGTACACATCCAGACACACAGACGGACAGACATCACGTCAAAACCCACTTTTTTGGATTCAGGGGACCCCAAAACGGATATATCCACCCTCAACTCAAATTCGAAAATTTTGACGAAAACAATACTTTCTCCATATACTATGTATAAGGGGAGAAAGTAAAATTACACAGGAATTTTGTGATAACCTAGAGAGAAATATTATAATACTAGCTGACCCGGCGAACTTCGTAACGCCTAACAGTAAATACGTGTTAACTTCCAGATTGGCGATGTTCTGAAGTCGAATAGCGTCACGACTTCGTTGTGAAAAATGATATATTCTGGGTTGCGGCATATTTAATACCAATACTGAAACAATAAAACATATTAATAACTTTCCCACAAAACAAATAAATCTGAGTGGATTGATTCACATTTTTCTAATTGAACCTAAAAACAAACAAAACCTAACTATAATATGGCTTTTATAGGAAAGATATACAACAGCTGATTATTATAAAAAACGTAATATGTATAAACACTGTTATTATTTTTTATTTGGCCGACATAATTATAAACATGAGACTTTTAATCAGACAGAAAATAAAAATGTAAATACATAATCCCCAAAAATCGTATACTATTAACGTGGTGAATAAATCTGTTCATTTTGTACAGTACACATTTACTCCATAGTTTTACATTAATGAATGATTCAGATGGCATTGGATAGTAAAGCATATTGCTAATGGAAAGTAAAACAACAGCTGTAGCTTAAGAAATAAAATGTTTTTATTGTAGAATATTTGTAAACAAACTTAATCCCCATAAGGTTAACATTAGAAATTTAAAACGCTATAAAATGGAAAGTAATTGAATTTATGGAATCTGAATATGCCTAAAGCATGACCGGAGCAGAGAGAAATCCAAAAAATCAAAGATCATTAAAATCGGTCCAGTTGTTCTTGAGTTATAATGCGTGTAACTAACACGACTTTGTTTTATATATTTAGATAATACAGTCTCTATAATCTGGCTCCCCAGTACTATGGCATGCCCAGTAATATGGCGCTATGTTCCTGCTGATGAGTCATTAAATTTTCATGTCCACGCTTGTGAAATATTAAAATTAAAATCTTAAGGCTTCACAAAAATTCAGAGGAACATGGATAATTTTAATATTTTTTTGGATTGTTCAAACCTTTTTCCACTGTGACTCTTAGTTCTGTACTCAAAACTATTGTTGCAATAGTAGGTATACTAATGTGATTATTGTTAAATTTATTCATTTTTTAGTACACTTCCATATTTGAGTTTATCCGTTATTTTCAATATGGCCTTACTAGTAGGGCCGCAGATTAACGATATCCTAGTGTACATTTTACTATGGGCCTTGGAAGTGACCTATACTGAGTCAAGATCGTAATAGCAGCAAAAAATTAAAACGATCTGATTAAAACTGAAAACTCACCTCATAATCCCTGCAAGTGAGGAATTTGATTAGCACATGCTTAAGGTACTTGAAGTTAACATCATCGTCAGAAGAAGGTAGAGAGGTAGGGGTGTGGTGATTGGTCACATCTGCGCCCCCTCCACCTTTCTCAGCCACGCCCACACCCCCTCCTGGGTCTGCTCCCTTCAACTCCCTCTGTAGTGTTTTCTTCATGTCTGCCAACCGTTGCTGAAGCACTCGAATATTCTGTGAATAGTAAAGGTTTGAAGCACTAAAATGACATCAGTGTTTCTCAAGTTGAAGTTTAACTGCTGCAAAATGGAATGCTGCTGTTACTACTGTGCAGGTGGGAGTAAATGAACATTAGTCACACTATAAACCACCTCACTAAAACCACTATGCACTTATGCAACTTGCCCCACCTACTATCATCTCACTCATACAGAGTGCGGAAAAAACATGTTCATCTCAAGGAATGATATCAACTTAAACAAAAATATAAATCTATTGTGCCACCATTTAAGTATTTGCTAAATTTAGGTTATAAAAAATCTAGGGTTAATCATTTTCTACATATTTTTGGAAGATGATTTATTTGGGTAGTTTTGATTGGCTAGAAATTCATGAGGAGGGCATATATTTTATAAAAAACGTGTTTTATGAAAAGGGAAGTGCTGGATAACAGGTAGCTTTGTGTAATTGTACACAATCTTTGTCTCTAAAAAAAGAGTAAAAGTAAAAAGAGTGACGAAATTCTCACTGCCACCTTCACTCCCATTTCAAAACATTATCCTAACATGACCTCAACTTCAACAGTTATCTCTGAACACCACCAATGTCTTAAATTTTTCCACAATTTTAACACTCATGGATTTTTCATTTACTTTTGGCAAATCCAGACTTATACCGTAACTGTGACTATACACGAAGAGAATAGGAAACTATTTTCATAAAAACAGAAAGTAACATAGCTTCAACATCAGCTAAGAACGATATCACATAAGTTAATTATAACCCTCACTTTATTCCTCTCTGTAAGCTGTGCTTCTAGGTCACTGACTTTTGCTCGCAATTCTTTTTCTTCTCCATTTTCGCTGAAGTTTGTTTCTAGGTCTGAGATTTTCAATCGCAACGATGAAAACTCCACTTGTATTCTATCACATTCCTACAATCAGAGATTTAAAAGTAAAAAAGAAACATAATAAAAGAAATAAAGTAGTACTTTAACAGCAGCCGTGTGTCCATCCGTTTCTTGTCCTTGGATTTGCAACTCACTCATTTGTGACTTAAATTAAAACTACAAAACAAAATATTAGTAACTAATGATAATGATTCAAAATGGACAGGAAGCTTAATTGTAAAAAGGTGTTAAGATGTAAAGTAAAGGCTGATAATTCGAGGGTCAGGAAAACTGAGGCCGGTTATGAGTTATTCTACTGCACTGTAAATCATGAAATTTTAAACAATACAGTATCATAAGAGCTGTTATTGAGAAATTTAGATTTTTCTTATTTCATCCCATTGACTTAGATTTACGAACGGTACTTGTATGGATCCCGCCTGGACCGTTCCTAGACGTATGGCCGTCACTCGTGTTTTGGTGAACAATGTTCTGTATATTGCGTAGTTGCCAGAAAACTCGCTAGATCATAGCAGCGTCCATTTGCAATTGAATTCTGGTAATGATTTTGTATTTTTATTCAATTATAACTTTATAAAAGTTTATCAACCTTCAAGAATATTTTGAGCTGAGATATTTTTGTGGTTTCCACTGGTGCTGTCTTAGCGGCGCTCTGATTTTGGAGTTATATCTATACTGTTTGTTTTACCAAAATTATTCTACAGTAATAAATTTATGTTCTTATGTTGATATTAGTGTCAGCTGACAAATAGTAATAACAACTATAGATGAGATTGAGGTCTGTTTTGGTTTAGTAAGAGGTTACAAATGGTTTGCCGGTGATTTAGTTACATGTAGTGCTTGTTGTGTTTGAAACTCTTAATTTTGTATGTACATTATACTTTTCCAATGTTATTACTATAAGTCATTAATTATTTAAGATAATTAATTTTGAAAAGTAAATCAGAGGTACTGTTCTATGTCTATTATGCCTCGCTTTTCTCGAAAATGTGCATCAAGCTACAAATAAGAAAACATTATATATATATATATATATATGTATGTATAAACACAAAATCAGTAACTATTCAATGATCTTACACACAAAAACAAATTGTTAAATTAAAATGTACAAATAAACAGAATCACATTAATTGAAGATCGAACTTGATCATTCATTTTCAAAACAGCTCGCTTATGAGTAGAAAGAAGAAAGAATGGCAGCCATCTATACAACTAAACTCACCAACTCAGGTTTTCCTGCCGGATCCAGCCAGTTTTGCCAAATTTGTAAGTTCTGGATCCTTTGCAAAATAGCAATTTCCTTAGGGAATTTCCCTGACAATGTAAAAATTTCCTGACTTTTCCCTGTTTTCCCTATTTTCCCTCTTGCTAGACACCCTGAACTAGTATATTTTTATATACTTATAATATGACATTTTCTTTTCCAAAATTTAATCCTAAAATTATAAGTGAAAATTTGACTGTAATTGGTTGTAAATTACAAAACATATCTAGGTTTTTTTTAAAGTCTACAAACACATCCATTTTAATTGCTAGAGCTGGGTCTGGCACATAGCTTAAAAATGGCTAGGCCAATGGGTTAAAATAGAACTAAGTATCATTAAAAAATTGCAAAAAATAAAAACAGCATGAGAATATGAACGTACATTCCAAATTTGATTTGGTTCTAAATAGGTTCAATGGAGTTGGTTGTACATACCATACAACAAATACCATACACACAAATTGCATTATGCTAAGTGACTTGATAAAAGGTTAATCTGTTAAATAAAAGTACAGTACCTGTGTTTTTTCCTCAAGTCTTTTGTCCAAAGAAGTGTTTTTCCTAAATATTTCATCCACCTCCAACTGCTGATTCCTGAGTTCTTGTTTCGCCATTTCAATTTCCTGTGACACCTGAGCATTTCGCAACAAAGCGTCATCTTTTTCACGTTTCTCTTTTTCATATAGCATCACCAAGTCTTCATGTTTCCGTTGCTGTTGTTCCAATTCATATAGGAGCCTGTTTGCTCTTGCATTTAATTCTGCAATGCGTTCTTCTACTTCATCGGTTACCCTGTTCCGTTCAGTTTTCAATTCTTGTTCAAGAGAATCACATTTCTCAGTCAGTTTGGCACATTTACTCTCTGCATCCAACACTCTTGTTACCATGTCCATTCCATCACTCTTGGCAACAGCCTAAAATAAAATTTAAATATAACTGAATGAAAGTAAGTTTATGAATAAATTGATTTCAGGAGAGAAATAATGAGATTCATATTAATTGAATATACTTTATTTGAACATAATAAAAACTATGCTATCACAGAATGAGTAGGTAACTAAAAATATGAGCAATTACATCCATCAGCATTACACTGCTGATACCTGACTTTTGCTATCAATCTCTTTCTGTCATTTGAAAGAGCTCTATTGTAATAACACTTACACACAAAAGCAACCGAACATTTATTTGAAATTAAATAAGTGGACTCCATATTCTAGAACCTTTTATGCATGCGCTTTCAGCATAGCATGGGGGACTTTTAGTTCTTGGAAACATATGAAATTTTCTTTGTCACATACCAGATTTATTGGTTTATGAAATATTATTACAATTTAAATTAATGAAATAGGGTTTGGAGTTTAAAAAAAACCTAAGTCCTAAAATGGCCTCTGTATTATTTCTGTTAATTAGGTTGTTAGATTTTCCTTAAAATACTAACATAGCATTTTGACTATTACATTAATTTATATTTTTCAGAGCAATTAAACAAAATTTAATGTTTAATTAAATTTAAATTAAACAAAAATAATCTTATGAAGAGCTGGGTAATTAAGAGGTAACATAATAACCTCGTAATCTAAGAGTCATCATTGGACAATTAATTAATTGATCTATCAAACAACATGTTAGTAAGAAGACCAAGGCTAGGACAGTTCCCTATCAAAATGTTAAAAAATGTCGAAGACCTTTATTTTGTGACATAATTTTTTTTCAAATTTAAATTAAATTAGATTAATGTTTTTTGACTGCAGTAATTCTTATCCATTAAGCTATGTAAGCCAGCTGATATCGTCACTTCGTTTATCGTGATCAGTTACAACCAGCTGATTTGAGGTGCGAAAAGTAGTAAAAAAATTTAAAAAATTTTATTTTTTACCTTCTACACGTGATTATTTGAAAAATGTAGGTATATTGTAAAATTACAGAGCCATCTTTGACTTTAAACAATCTGTATTAGTTGGGAGTCTCGAGTGAACTGCCCTGAGTGAAGATTTGCAATGATACAAATTCACCCCATGTAATTTGCCTAAGGAAAACTCTTAAAGGGGTCAGAACCTGAATTTTTAGGCTGAGTCAAGCTAAGCTTTTTACAATTTACTTTTTTTATCCTGATGTAAAAATAATAAGAAGGTACTTAATAATAATTGTAGCAGTGATCAGCGAATAAAATTAATTATAATAATTTTAAAATATATGAAATTTTGTAAAAATATGTCCAAAAACAAAATTACTATTTTCCATAAGATACATGAAAATGTGAGCTGTGTAGAAATAAAGAAGTAATTTTCTACATAACATTTTTTATTTAACATTTTACCACTTTCATCATTGTATTAAATAAATTTGCTAATTATATATGATAATATAAAAGTATATTTGCTGCCTGTCATAAACTATGTTTTTTGCATAAATTTAAAATGAAGCTAAATTCAAGTTTATCAAAAAATTTATATTAAATATTATTTTTTCTATCCTCCATTAAGTAACATAGGAGCCAGCAATAACGTACTTGTTTAATTTTTTATATTCAATTGGAGTAAAAAATTAAAATAATTTTATTTTTTATGTTTAACGTGATATAAAAAATTGAATTTTAAAATATTAAAAATAAAAAAATTTTGACAAAAATCTTATTGGGAGTCTGGTGAACTGTATTTGTAGATTTACAAATTTCATCGACCATTTTTAAATTAAGGCAGAACTATATAAACAAATTATTTCTATTCAATAATTTTTTTAACAATTTACTTTTTTTATCCTGATGTAAAAATAATAATTGTAAATGTACGTCATAATAATAAAAAATAAATAGATTTTCTTGCAAGCAATCTTTTAACCATAGAACTGGCAAAGTCGTAATTCACGACGCATTTACATATTCCATAAAAAGTGGCAGGTGGAGGCATCTGTCGTCAGTTTAGTGAACTTGTTAGACACTAGAGCCTACATGACCGTGTTGCCCTCTGGGGGCAAGCAACCGAACCTGCTCTCGTAGTACACTAGATTGCCACCGGGCAGGTCTATAAACAAGTAAGCGCTTTATACTCCTATGCACTGAGTGGCTGAACCGGCTAACGTGCTACGCTGACGAGCGTAACATTCTAGCCATTCGGATGTGCTAAGGTTCAAATCCCGACCATGAGCAATCCCGATTTGGCTTGCAAAAACGTGGTAAAGCGGAGAGGGGGGCCCACCTTAAATAAACGGTGGCCGGCTTGGGGAAGTTGACTGCATTTGTAGGTTTAATTGGGATTGCAGTGGACATCTGTTTTGCTTTTGTGGTTAGTGGTTAAAAGGGGGGGCTTTATGCTTTATGCTTTTTTTGTTTAAAATTTGATATTTCAAGAAGATATTAGTAATTATTTTTATGTTACAGTTAAGAGTAAAACACTTGCCACTTCTAGGGTTAAAAGATTTAGTATTTAAATTAAATTCAGCATGTTTTAATTGATAAGTATTATTTTAAATGAACATATTATATGAAACCAAACGATAAACATACTGATTTGGGACGTGATGACTGATATGTACTAGGAAGGTTTATTTAGGAGGGAATGCTATTTTATTTTCTTCCATTCATGCAATATTATGTAAAGAAAAAACTTTGTTTGGTTAAAATACTGTATATTACACCAAATAAAGAATATTTAAAGTACGATATATTTGAGTAAAATATTTTGAAAATAAGCTCGAATGGTTTAGATCACTGATAATACAGTGGAACTTGGATAATTCGAACTTCTGTAATTCGAAAACTTCTTTATTTCGAAGTTTTGTCGTGGTCCCTAGAATTTTATATAAAAACAATGTTAAAATATCTTGGTTAATTCCAATAATATTTTGGATAATTCGAAGTTTTTACAGCGGAAATCTATAGTGTGTGTATAAGTGAACAAGTCATTGTGTGCGATTTTCCAGGAAACGTTCGGGCTTCCTGTCCTCAGACTATTTTTAGCTAGACCAACTCACTAGTCCACTACTGCTCATAAATCACAACATTGACATCTGTGTGTATCATCGGTGCATCGGTGGTGGTTTGTTCCGATATTCGTCGTCTGCTTTCATGTTAACACGTCGTGTGTATGATGGCTTCGTCAAAGCGAACCTACAAATCTTTGACGTTGCAAGAATAAATAGCGGCGATCAAGGAGGTAGAGAAGGGATTTGAAAAAGTTTGTAATAGCTAGTTTCGGGATCCCTCCAAACACATTATTGACATTTAACAAAAATTAGGATTTTTAATCAATAATATCTTCATTAACCTAACTTTTTTAATATACAATGTTAAAACATGATGTTTGATTGTTTATTTCAACCACTTGCATAAACTTTTCTAATTCGAATTTTTGGATAATTCGAATTTTTTTCTGGTCCCTTGAGGTTCGAATTATCCAAGTTCTACTGTATAATATTTGTAAATTTGCTGAGGATGCAGATCTTATTCAACCATTTTTTTTAAGTACAGGAAATTATGTCTTTTTTGACCTCATTGCACATAAGAATTAGTGTGATATAAATTATTTAAATATATTTATCTATTATAGCCTCAAATCAAATCAAATATATATTAATAGCCAAATTTACATTATGAAGAGTAAGGCCGCCTGTGGTCAGTGATAACTATTATCTTCAAATCCAATAAGTTCAAAGCATGTTTTAAAAATATTTAACTCAAGTGTGAAAATTCCATGAGGTAAAGACCTGTAGTTCCCATAATGCATTTTTTTAAAAGGTCTTTAAAATTAAGTACCCCTTGATGGGGCTTGCATTTAAAATTTTTGAGCTCCCCATAAATACTCCATTTTGGGGGAGGATAAAAATGAACAAACCCATTTCTGAACAACTTCTTTACCCATTATTTTTGGTCCATTTACAGCACAGAATTATCTTTAAATAGCATTTAGCTGTAAAACATCAAATCACAGCATGCACCTCATATTCGGCAAGATTTTTAATTGCAGCACACATTTTGGCAAGCAACAGAAAACAAACTAACGTACAGACAATTTAAAGATGGCTGGAAGCCGACTTTTCTGATGTATACATTGGCACAACCCCCTCCATTTCCTGCATAGGGGGCAACCGGAGATTACTTTCTGAACAACTCTCGGTGAATTTCAAGAATGTTTCTTGTTGAATAAAAGAATACTTAGATTGTACAAAGCTTTTTGAATGGAAATATTTGTCAATTTTATAAAATTTATATATATACAATTCTTCAACCCTTAGAGTGCCGAGCATCTTGATTCGAGACGTGCCGTTACTGTAGCTAGAGAGCCAAGCGTCTCAAATCGAGACGGTCATTCCCATGCGAAAAATGCCGGTGTCTCACTCCGGAAAATCTGACTCTCAGAAAATCACTTTTTATAGGTGTATCAGTTATTGTAACTGGCTTAAATTACACCAAAAGCTTCAGAAAGAAATGGGCTTTATTTCTATGCATCTTAACTCTATGGTGGAATTCTTTTTGAGATCTTGATGAATCATAAACAATCCCGCGATAGCTGCGATAACCAATAACAAAAGAAGGGCTAATTTGTATAACAGCATATTTTAACATTTTATTGTTTATTATTAATTTATTGTCATTTCTAACACTTTCTTGTAAAATAGTGTTTTTCTATCAGTTACTGATATTTTTGTAGTTTACTTCTACAGTTATTGAGAACATGAACTTAATACGTTCATAGATTCTTAACACCATTTATGGTTGTATTTAATGTTTATCAGTATTATGTAAATCAGTATCAGATTGTTTGTCACATTCAATTGTGTGTTAACTTTTTTTTAATTTTAACTTTATTTTTAACACTGTTCCATATCTTATGATATTGTTGTAAAAGTAATTGAAATATTTAAACATTTTATTAGATAGTTATTTTTTAGTTTCCCGTTTATTAAATAATGTTATAAATTAAATAATATTAAAAAATAATATTTTTGGAAGTAATAAAATAAATATTAATTTTTCAGAAAAGCTATGAATACAGAAAAGATAGATCGTAATATTTTTTCAAGCAAAATAAATCCTGATGCAAGAAGTGGTTCTCGAGATAAAAAAATGTCTTGTACACCATCTTGATTACACCATGTACAGTACACCATTAATGATTACACCATTAATGTCATAAAAGTACTCTAAACATCAACAATCCTATCTGTGTTCACTGGTATACTATGGTTTCTGAGAGTTTAATATAGTGAAATAAAAATTATTGATATAAGTAAAATAAATCGGCACAAATAACTTTGAAACAAATGTAACAAAATAAATAGCTTTACTTTATTATTTTATAAGACACAAGCACTAGACAATCGATATAATTCGTTTTTAATATTAAAACACCTTATAAATGTACAAACAATATACACGTAGTGTAACTTGTATAGCACTATAAAATTAACGTAGGATGGGAAAAACTCCAAGGAACAAAAAATGATAAAAATCAGAGCAACCAAGCAAAACTGCAACACACAAAATATAATTAACTACAAAACTATTCAAATACTTTTATAATTTACTGTAGATTCGTATCAAAAGAAATGTAAAACAAATCAAAAACTTAAAAAATATAACATAAACGTAAACTTAATTCAAAACAGATTTGTTATTACAAAAATTGTAATTGATAAAATTAATTCTTTGATCTTGGAGACACAATATTACAGGTTACATGGAAATAAACTCAAACTCTTTTAGTTTTTTAGTTGTGAGTTTGTGTAAACCCTCTATTATTTTATTCCTACTGTGATGAGTTGGAACATCTTAAAATTATATGATTAAAGTTATGTGATCAAAATGCTTTACATAACTATAGTTTAATGTTATTAATTTAGTTTTCCATGTTTTAGAGCAATTGACAAATCAACTTAAATGGAAGAGAACAGAAACTCTAATCCAAGATAGTCCTGAGACTAAACTTCACCAGAGGGATTGTCACTATACTCTCGGCTTAAAAGACTTTCATACCAAGTTAACACTGTAACGGAAACGCAATTAGTTAGGTTGTAGAAATATAAATTACATGAAAACAAAAATTTAACTGTGTGTATTTAAATTTTAGTTGAAAATGTTTTGTTCAATTATTAATAGTATAGTAGAAAAAATACTAGTTTTTTACACTCTCCTGACAACACCTGACTTTGAAATTGCCACTCTGATTTTAGCAAAAATTGCATAGGTCTATATTGTACAAAATTTGTTTTTACATCTAGGCTATATTATCAATTTCAGATTTTTTATAGTTAATAGTAGTAGCTGTAGGTTTTGTAAACATACTTAATTTTGGCAACGAATTGTATTAAAAATTTCACTGAATTTCTTTGAATTGAAAATCTTCAAATTGTCAAACACAATCACAATATAAACCAATAAGTTAGTTATGAAAGCCTACAAAAATCAAAATAATCATAATCGAAGCTGGCCTGGTTGAAGATGTGCATGACATTTATCCCGCCTGCCGAGTGATGTAGAGGGAATTTCACTACCACCACCTTAGAGACATGCGGACCTGAATCAGCAAGCCTTTCCATTCCAGCCATTGGCTCCCTCACTATAATGGGGTCTACGATTAAAATGGGCAACCAATGTATGTTTTAGCCCTAGGTCTGTAATGTTTTGATGTGAAAATATATGTTCTAAAAAACAAATGAAAAATTTATAGTGAAGTATAGGGCTAAAATGTTTATAAAAACTAGAGCAGTAACTTTTCTGCTATAAAATTTCAAAGTCAAATGTTGATTGGAATACACAATAAAATTGTTACTTTTACCATTAAAACTGTTTTAAGTACCATTAAACATATATTTTCATTTTAAATGACTATATGAATAGTTAAATTTATTTTAATTTTTATTTGATTTTTTACGTAATTTGTATTTCCTCACTGTCAACTCAATATCTTATATTGAACCATTTTTATTTAACTACTAGCTGACCCGGCGAACTTCGTTAACGTCTAACAGAAAAAAACATGTTAACTTTAAGATTGGCAATGTTCTGAAGTCAATTAGCATTGCGGCTTTGTTGTGAAAGCTTTAAATATACAACAGCTGATTATTATAATAAACTCAATATGTATGAAAATTGCAATTATTTTTTATTTGCAAACATATAAACATGTGACTTTTAATCATAAAGAAAATAAATAAATATAAATACAGTACATAATTCCCAAAAACCGTAAACTATTAACGTGGCGAATAATGCTGTTCATTTTGTACAGCACATATTTACTTCATAGTTTTACATTAATTAATGAATGATTCATATGGCATTGGATAGTAAAGTATATTGCTAACGGACAGTAAACAAACAGCTGTTTTAAGAAATCAAATGTTTTGATCTTAGGAAATTTGTAAACAAACTTATTCCTCGTAAGGTTAACATTAGAAATTTAAAACGCTATAAAATGGAAACTAATTGAATTTATGGAAACTGAATATGCCTAAAGCATGACCGGAGCAGAGAAAAATCCAAAAAATCAAAGATCATTAAAATCGGTCCAGCCGTTCTCGAGATATAATGCGTGTAACTAACACAACTTTGTTTTATATATTTAAATACTAGTGTAGTTAAGAACACAGATGCGTTGGAAAAGTCCAATAAAAGATATTGAATAATTAATAACCAACGCCATTATGAATTTTAAAGATTCTGTATTGTATCAACAACAAACAGAAAAAACCATCCAAACAGTAAAAGAGGAAACAAAAGACAATTAAAATGAAATAAGTTAGATTAAAATGTGCCAGAGAGTATATACCATATGAAAACTACTAGCTGACGATATTTCGTCTGCAGGGTTTTTTGCAGTGCTAGCTATTGACAATATATCGTCAGTTGGTCCTCAAAGGGTTAAAGTCTGAGACTAATTAGAAAATCCTGTTCACAGTTTGTTGTCAGTTTTAGTAGATCCTGAGTGAGTATAAGATGATACACAAGCAGTATAATGTATTCAATTTATAGTTCTGATAAACTAAAATTAAGCTAATATGACGATAAGAATTTTGTATGAAAATAAAACATTAAAGGTGCAGCACAAAATATTTAAAAATGAATTAAAAATATTATAATATAATTTTTTATGAGTAACATGCTTTGTAAGTTATATGATATAGATTTACAATAATGTTTGCTTTCTAACAGTAAGTGACTTGTGCTAACACCTACTACATACTGACTACTGCTGATGCAACTAGAAGTTGTTGTTTTGAGTTTTGAGCAAACTTGCACTAGACAAAAGGAAAAAAGGAAAGCAAAATTTGTTTTATTTTTCCCCCCTTAACTGCATTAAATGCTGTTAGGGAGCCCTAATTTACAGGAAACAGAAAGAGGTGCTAATGTTTATAATTAAAACTGAAAAAATTAATATGCAAACTGCTAGGATTAAAGTAACCTTAGGATTAAAAACAGTTATAACAATTTACTGCTCCTTAATCAAATAAAATGTGTCAAAGTTTTCATATTTGGTCAAATAAAAATTGTTATGTATCATTTGGAAGATTTTCATCATATTTTAAAAATTTTAATGAATTTCTCAGAAATAAATTCAGATTCTAAGGTTACTTCAAATATACGAGGTTGTCCAATAAGTTTGTGAACTGGTCCGATACTACGTGAATTGTTCAGCTACTATGCGGAGTGAAACTCCGCCCACTAGCCGCTCGTGCTTCCATAAACCATGGCCATAAACTGGTTGTTCACCAGTTTATGGCCAAAAATTCTACTACTGTATCTACATTAAACAAGAAACTACAAGAAAAAACATAAAAGCCTAACTGCAAATGACTTTCAAGAGTGCCTCAAGGAGTGGAAAAGAAAATAATTTAAAAAGTACATTGCACTGGGTGGGTGGTATTTTGAAGGGGACAAAGTAAATGTAGATGAAATTTCATAAAATTGTTATGACCTCAGTTTGCATATTTATTGGACAAACCCCGTACAGAACAAATTGAAACAAAAACATTTAATCAATGGTGAACAAGCTATCTACAGAGTCGGATGCGGGGTTAGTTTGGTAATTTCGACTCACAACATCCTGGGCTATCGTTTTCAGTTCTTGAGCCAATGTATCACGTTCAGTTTTTATTCTTTCCACTCTTGCCATAGCTCTTTCTCTCTCTTTGATTTCATATTCCAATATGGCCTCCAGCTCCTTAATCTTGATCTCAGCCTTCCTTCTCTCACCCCCTTCTTCTCCTGCTTGTCTACTCAAACGTTCCACCTGAAATGTTACAAATTTAATTGTAATTAAAATTTTGCAGTACTCTGCAAGCACTAAAATGGCGAAGAATGTGCTACGCAGACCACATGCCATATTCTGCCAATTCTACTTGAACATTCAACAAAAGCTGAGCCGAGTTGGAAATTTTCTCAAAGGAATGTGACAGGCAAAATATTATTATTACATATCATTTAATCTATATGACTTACAAGTTGCGTTTATTGCTTCAAGCATGAATTTTAGTTCTTTCTTTAAATTTATATGCATTTTGTTTCATGACTCTTGATTTAATTTACTCTAACTTACCACTTAACTATTTAATACTTTAACTAAACTATTAACTTAACCTTAACTATTTAATACTTTAACTAAACTATTAATTTAACTTAACTATTTAATACTTGAATTATTATACAGTAAAGACCGGTTTATGAGGGTTAATGAGGCAGATGCCAAATTCGGATAGCCCAAAATTTGGATAATCTGAAAATATAATAGAATATACTTATGTCATGTCTCATAAGTAACGATTATGAGTAGCGCCTGCAATATTAGTGAGGCAAACTCTACGTAACTAACATCCAGCAAATGTACAACCAATATTTTTCCCCAGGAAAACTGATCATGGACCCCTGGGGTCACCTTAACCCTTTGGACCCCAGAAGTCGTACAAAACTCCCCAGGTAATGATGTATCGTCGCTGATAATTCATGCATAACTCTCCAAGCGACAACATATTGGCGCTCTGAACTATATTTATGCTTAAAACTTCTATTACGGCAAATTAAGGATGTTATATTAAAAATAATGATGTTTATACAGATCATACCAACGTTTTTGCTGTTAAAATAAGTTCGTTATGCTTTGGGAGATTGTTTTTATCTCAGTACTTCTTGTCCTCTGGCTTCAGTGAGTGATGTTTTTGTTTTAGTCATAACAGTACAAGCGTAGAGGTTATGTGTTAAGAGTTTCTGTAGACTTTCATTAATATTATAATGACTTTATTTTCTTTATTAATTATTCATTGTTTATGACTTGACTCATTTGTTTGTTTTTAAATCAGCGGATTTGATGGGTTCAGAAAGAATTAAATGTTTGTTTTTCTCTCCTCGATGTTATAATAATAAGAACCAATCGTCTGTGTTTTGATGAAACTCAGATCAGGAAACCAGCTGTTGCTGGTTGAGGGTGATGAAACCATTGAACCACCACCAGGATTTAGCCACTTTATGTATTTTTTAACCTCAGCTGCCCATCACCATGGGCTCAGGGCCTGTGCAGTGAATTAAACAGTGAGGTTGCATAGTGGTATGAGTCAAATAAGCTAGCCAGAGGTGGCTGCTCATGATGTGACTAGAGTCACTAGTTTTGGTCCAACAACCTTTTACTTACTGGGTCAGCTAGTAACTTCTGAGCAATGTACTGGAAAATATTGGGTTATATAATACAAATTTAGAGGCAATAGTGATTTGAGATGATCCCCCATCTTCACTCAAAGCTGTTGTATTGAAATTGGAATTGGTATCAAACCTAGGGTTGAGATCAGAATCCACAGGATCAATTGTGAAAAATGTATTAATGGAGAAAGGGTGACTAAATTGTTATTTTGTAAGTTGAGAGAATAATCGACAATATTTTATTTACCTGAGTTTCTAATGATTTAATTTTGTTACTCCAAGTGGCTTTTATGTCAGCCAATTCAATATGAGCCTCTTCCAACTGCCTTTCAAGCTTTGTCCGTTCACCAAGTAATGCTAAAACAAAATGGCTTTGTTACAAAAAAGTCTTTTATGTACACATTACATTAAAAACTTTTAATGTAGTCATAACACTTATAATTTTGGATTGAATAAAACTAAAATATTGAAACTTTACATATAAAAGATATTAGCTAGATCAGGGTGATATTGTTTCTCAACAAATTTTAAATTATCACACCTATAGGAAGAGTTATCTAACCTTAAGGGAAGGGTTAATAGTACACTAGAGTCCTGGTAATCCAAACTAATTTGGACCGAACCATGTTACCGGATTACCGAGTTGTTCGGATTATCTGGAGGTGCAGTGTAAAATTCATTAAAAGTACTAATAAAGTCCATTATTTTAGACCCGAACGGTGTATTTAGAGCAATTAACTTACGTCTTATCAAAGTTCAAATATAGGTTTATACACTACATATATCCATAATGTACCCGTCATTATAAATATAAAACACAACACACACATTGACACATAAAAATGAACAACGATAAAACAGTGCCATCTGTAGGTCTACTTTTACGTGATCACACAGTCATTGCTGGAGGTAAACTCAAATGTTCGAAAAGTAGTTTGCCGAAAAGCGATAATAAAGAGTCAGACCGTGACAATCGAATCTATTGTGCACTGTGAGTGTAGCTAGACATTACCCTAAGTTATCTCGAGCAACAGTGAACATTCAAATGATTGATGTTTTTGTTATGAGACAATGGTGCAATTTTGTAATGGTTAACAGGATATCTTTATTACATCAAAAGACGATAATTATTGAATTCTTATGTTCCAAAAAGTAAGTTATTGTATATTATTAACATTGTGAATGTGGTAATGTAAAATCTGTGTAACTATGCTGCTGATTAAAAATTAAAATGTTATAATTGGGATTACATTTCTTCAACTCAGTAACCTTTTTCTCAATCAGGTTATTCGGATTAGCCGGAAGTTCAGATTACCGGGGTTCGGATTACCGGGACTCTGGTGTATATTCAATGCTATTCAATATTTCTCAATAATATTACATTTGGGAAAGAAATCATTTAATTTTCAAGTAAGCAGATATGGAGAGTTAGTCATCAACAAGTGCCTAACATAAGGAAAAACGTAATAGTTTGAATACTAAGTCATTCCGCAAATACCATCCTCTTAATTAGAGCAGTTTGTAATTCAGAGGCAGTGGTTCAGACTCCTCGTTAAACTGTAAGTCCCTTAGATATGCCATTGACTGTTGGGCTATTAATTAACAGTTCTGTCTGGAAAATGTCAGCCTCAGTCAATAATAAGACTACAAGATCACGCCAAAATCATCATCTCATTCATACTTGGCTTAAAATATTTGGCTGTCATGCTTGGCTGGACAGGTTGCCGTTTCAGTAACTAACAAAGATAGAGGATTCAAATGATCAAACTAGCCTATATATATAACTATATTTTTTTATATTCTGTAACAAACATAAGTTAAGTAAAATCAACTCATACAATTAATTCATAATTTGGAGTTTTATTTGAATATAGAACTCGGTATACTTTAAGGATCTAAAAGATCATCCTACATTCTCTCTCACCTTGTATCCGTTCGTCGACTGGTATTTCGAAGCCAAGCCCGATACACTCGGCTTCGCTGCGCTGGGTCAAGACCTCAACTCGCTTCTCCAGATGGCGGACCTGCTCCTCACTCTGCGCCAGTTTGCTGGCCAATGCCCACTGCTCCTTCTCCGACGTGTGCCGCAAACACTCTATGTCATCCTACAACCACCATCACTGCTGTTGAGACCGATGACCCACATGGGTAGTAACCCAACCTTATATTTATTAATTGTAACAATTCAAATGTGGTGAATTTGTGTACTAATACAACCCTAGTTTGTTATTCGAAAAATAAATTGAATAACTTCTTGATTGAAACGTAAATTATAAAAAATAAATTACAATTAATTTTAATGCTAACAGTAAAATTTACATTCTTGGATGACATTAAAACCAAAATAATAAAAAAATTAAATCTTATCAGAGACTTATCACTCAAAATTGTAAATTTTGGTTATACAATTAGACTAAGATCAAATTCAATTTTGTTTGTATAAATTGAAGTGAACACACACCTTCATCCCAATTTTAATGACAACTTAGATCTTACAGTAAACCTTTAATAGTTGGAGACTCGATACTTGGACAGGATATTATTGGACACAGGCTGAGCTAGTAAATGTCCTCTACACACCGACCTGGACATTCATGGCAAAGAATATTGAATAAAAGAATGAAATATCTTTCAATATTCTTAGCTCATAGTTTGCCGGTCACCACTAACCATACAAACTAGCAATCTGCATATTGACATTTTCTTCCTGTTGTCAATTTGAAAAAGAATATCCATTCAAATCGATATTCCTGAGGAGTGACTCATTTCATTAACAAACACACTGATATAAATAAGAATGTATTGATAGAGTTGTGTTTTATGTATTAAGAAACAGTTTTGGTATAAGATTTAAACCTAATCCAAATTGATAGAGAATTATTCAGTACAAATATATGACAAATATCTAGTTGTAAACAATATTGAAGATAAAGAATATTGAACAATCTTATAGAATACAGAATAATCTTAATTCAACTGTGATTGATTGTGGTAGATTATTTCCACGAACTTAACTTTAAAATAAAAAAAATAGTATTGGATACTGACATAAAAATACCATATACTAATCAATAGAAAATATAAATAATTGTTAAAGAAGAAATGTAATAAAAGCGTCTAAGTTTTATTAACTAGTTTAGTAGAGTTATTATTTACTAGTATAGTAACAGACAAATGAAGGAATGTTACAAATCACACATATATAAACTGAGGTAAACTAGGGAAACTACTCCTGAAGGCCAAAAAAAATCTCAACACCAACAGCAATGTATCGAAAGAAATTAGAAAATTGGCACATTTTTTACCTTCCTCATACTTTTAAGAATGATTATTTGAATTTAAAATAAATAAAAATTTATTGAATAAAAACTCGAGTGAATTGCCATGTACAGTAAACTCTTGATTACTCACTCTTAATTACAGTCTGAAAGGCAAATTATACGCACATAGTATGAAAGGCAAGAAAATATCTCTAATGAAATTTATCAGTACAAAACGCTTGTGCTTATTCTCGGTATTCACACAGTAGGTTAACGAGCAATCTAATTCCCAATGACACCTGACACCTCTGCTTTATTTTTAACACGCATAACATCTGATCCAGTTGCTACTTTGAGTGATTGATGACTGGTCAATGTTTGTTTTGTCTCTTGTTTATTTACTGATTTAAAGAAGCTGAAAAGTGGAAGAAGGGGTATAGATGATTGCACAAAGACCAGAAATTATTTCTAAAATAGAAATGAAAAAGACAAAAGTAAATTGCTAGATTAGTTGTTATGTATAATATGAATTGCACTTTAAACATTTAGCTTTGTTTGACGACGCTAATTAGGTTAAGTTTTCCAATAAATTAATTAATATTTTACAGTCAAAATTACTGTTTTGTTTCACACGTTCAGTGCTAAATTTTGTTTAGCATGTATTTGCTTAAGTGTGACGTCGAGTATGAAGCAAAAACACCAAAGCATCATCAAAGCACGGAATGATTGCCATGGAGATGAAGCGTGGCAGAACACATATAAAACGCAGCAATTGGATCATTGTTCACACTGAAGCCGGGTCGTTGACAAGGACAATATTTCCCGCCCTGCAGCAGTGGTGCCGTCACCACGGGGAGGATATATCTGCCATGCGCACTCAACGTGTTAATGTTAATGTTCAGTATGCTACTTTTGTGAATTATTCACGATTTTCACTATCCGCAGAAGTCACGCCACTCTATTCCACGATTCAGGAGTTCACTGTATAATGAAAAAAATCTCAATGTTATGTTATTATTGTTGGCAAATATTTTTAAATGTACATAGGCAGAAAAAGGAAATCAAAAATGTAATACACAGCAAAATGTCTCAAAACAGAATCAATCACTTGTTAATTAAAGTTGCTTTAATTCAAGTTGTTAGTTCACTTGTTGTTGTTTCAAGTTGTTCAAGATGGCGTTTTTTCTTTGGCTTTATTAAGGAAAATCGCACACAATGACTTGTTTTCTTTATAGATTTACGCTGCAAAAAATTTGAATTATCCAAAACATTATTCGAATTAACCAGGATATTTTAACATTGTTTTTATATAAAATTCTAGGGAACAAGTCAAAACTTTGAAATAAAGAAGTTTTCGAATTATCCACGTTCCACTGTATTTTGGATTTTTGGCAATGTTGTTATCTACAAATATTGGATATGATATAACATAATGATGGTTCATGATATTTTTACTTGTACCACACCACAAATGAATATTAAATTAAGAATTTTAATTTTTAAAGTCTTTAATTTTGTAAATATTAGGACATTCGCCAGATGGTGAGTGTCCTCTTACATTATCAATGCAGACAATCATCGTTTTTTTTTCATTACAGTAAATAAATAAACACCATAATATTGAGAAGGTCAAGAAATGTTGAGAAGCCTAGACTAATTAATTAGAAACTATAAAATTACAATTCTAATGGATAATGGATCTAAAAATCCATCCTAACAGTAAATTATAGTCTTAAGAGATTAAAAATGTTAATACAGAAATATAAATCAAGTATTAACAATAATAACAATAATAATTATGGGAAAATCACTCTTTTGTCTTTAATTTTTGAGACACATTTCATCACATTATACAAAGGGACAGAACAATGCACATCAGCCATCTCAATTTTTGTACACACCCTGCTTTTTAGGGCTGCAACAAACGATAAAGTACCCATAAATATGAATGATTAACACATGATTCTCCCCATGAAAATTATAAAGTTTTCCTGAGCATATAAAATCAAAAATGCTGACAATAAACGATGCACTGATTTAGATGATGCTTTTAATGGAATGATGTCCAAGACACATACTCAAAAACCGTTAAATGAATACTGTCGGATCATTGAAGGACGAACTAACAGGGTTCTACTGAGTTGATCAAAGATAACCAGACTAAAACTGTGGTTACTGTAATTCCATTTTGAATTATAAGGAAATAATAATGTGTTTGAAAATCACTTTTACCCAGAAGGATACCATTGAGTATTTGTTCTGTGTAATACTAAAGCCTTCACCAAATTTTATATCAAAAGAGCAGCAGCAGGCCAAGTTCACTCCACCACCCACGTGCAACTACTGACATGACAAAACGCAAAGGATGCGAGCCAACAGTTCAGTTGCAAAATAAAAGCAATCCTACCTTCATTGTCTGGACACTTCCTCAGCTTCTTTCTTCAGCAAATCTTGTATCATAAAAACTGATCCACAGGTAGAGAACAAAAAATCTGCTCAAGTGTGCATAAAAACAACGAAATCAAGTGGAAGCAAACAGTATGAAAAACTGTGAACAGCCAATTGGCAAAAAGGTCACTCAGTGGTACACATTAAACTGACACCAACTACTAACAAGGAACATTGCATCGGAAGTAGCAAGCATGAGGTTCAACACTACTAAAACTAATACATAAAAAATAATTTGATTAACTTTTATCCTACAATTTTTTGGAACTTATTATTAATCAAGAGACTAGCAAGATAAAAAATTATAACATCAGGTACACACAATTGGCAGTAGGCCAATTGTGTGTATATTTTGACTGGGTACTCCATGTCCAGCGTATGCCTAAACATGAGACTTTAATCATATATATATATATATATATATATATATATATACTCAAGTATGTATGTATAAGTATATCAAACATATATTATAATCTCATTATAAGTAAAAGATTTGGTCTTCTAAGATTCAATATAAAACAGGTTTTAGAAAATTGTTTATATATTTATTAGTTAGAAAGTAGAATCAACATTTTATTACTTCACATATTTTTTATCAATGAAACAAGTCACAAAGAATAAAAAAACTGATCAGGCATTGAGGATGGACGGTGTTTGGAGGCCACATGGGCCTCTTTGACGGCTACTAAATATAAACATATTATAAAAACATTGACCATGATGAAAATTACAGATTTTGATACAAAATATAACCAACATAAAATTATAAACAATGATAAGACTGAAATTAATGAACATTTTAACCGAATCACCTTAAATGAGACATTTTACTTTAAGTAACAAAACAAAATACGGTGCTCAATATTTGAGATTCATAGATGATTCACAATTGATACTAAATTCTAAAGATTTTGGACAGAATCACAATCAAGATGAATTATGAGTTATTGTTTAACCCATTAGCCTACCTCTTTTCCAGTGTATAGTGACCCCCAGAAATCCACCTTCCCTGACACATTCAAATCCAATATCAGAATTTTCAAAACTTTCCTCTTCATTCGTTTACAGCTCACAATAATCCAAATATCGGTCAATTTCACTTAAATCTAAACGCGACATCGCGATGCAAACATAACAAAACCCTCAGAATTTACAGTTTCCTGTTTTTTTTCAATTTCAATCAATTTAATAGATTGATGTTCAAGTAATAAGAATTGTTAATTGCATACACAGCAAAACTCATGTAATTCTATGTTAAAATCGTTCAGTGATTTTGTATGTAATGGTTAAGTCTGACACGTGCAACATGAAATCATGGTCAATGGTGTATGAAAACAATGAATGATCACTTATTGACGTATATTTTTTAATTAATCTCACTTTTAGTTTAATCTAATCTAATCTTCTTTATTCAAAAATACACATAAATGAACAAGAAAGAGTTATTTCCCCCCTCCAAGGAACTATCTTTGGATGATTTATTCCATTTCTCTTGGATAAAATATCGGTGATCTATATATGAATCACAATTTATAATTTGTATAAAAATCATCTGTAATTTTAGCTTTAATTTAAACTTAGTTTAAGTTTAAAATTTGTTACCTTTATTTGCCTGTAGATCTAAAAAATGTTCTTTATGCTCCCGATGTACATTTCGGGAATTGTACATTGGAATTGTACATCGGGAGGATAAAGAAAAATTTTTAGATCTACAGGCAAATAAAGGTAACAAATTTTATATTTATAAAGGTTTAAAAACTGGAAATCATAAAATATTAATTTAAGTTACTTTAAAACTTTATTAACTATAATAAAAATCATTGATTATTTGTAAAATTTTAATTTCTTATACAAAAATTTTATTTTTCAACATGAGAAAACAAAACAAAAGACATGAAGTTTTTAGAATAACGTTTATTAAAATTTAAAATACTTGTTTAGTTTCAAATTCTTTGATTTAAAGAATTATTTCACAAGCAATGATAAGTAATAAATTAACCGACTTAGAAAGACAGGATATAACGGTTTTCCTATAGAAAAAAAGATTAATCTTATCATTAGGTTACTAATTATTCCACAATAAATTAAAACATTAAGGCATTATATAAACAGCACATTCAATGACTAAAACGCAAATGAAGCTTCTGCAAATTAAAAGCAAAATAAAAATAATCATACGATAATTAAAAAAAGCAAGAATTGCCATGAAAGCAAATCCTCACAACAAAAAATACCGTGTGTATGTCAACATGTAGTTTATATTACTGTCCTTCAATTGCGTACAAACACTCACTTCAAAGTTGCTGACTTGTTCCTCAAACGGTCGTAACCTTTTCACTTCTGCTCTCATAGTGTCAACCTGAGCCTTTGCCTCTTTAAGAGCAGTCATATTTTCAGAGTTTTCTTGTTCTTTTGCAAGTAACTGGAGAAAATGTTTAAAGTCATCATATAAATACAAATAATAACAAAATCGTATAAATGATTGCTATATCATTACCATAATATCAATTTTAACTCTCCTAGGGGCGATAATTTTAAAACAATAAAGAACACCCTTGAAGATACCTCTGGGTATGAAAAAACATTTACTATGGAATAATTGTTTAATTAACAGAAATGAATGAATCCTACATCATAAAAAAAATAAACAGATGGTATCAGTGGACTGACATACTTTCCCCCTTAATCAAATTCAAAAATTAAAATTACAACCCTAAATAAAAATATCAAGTTCTTTACAGTTTATCTAGATATCATTTGAAAGTTTTTTTTATCAAAAATAACTATCCAATTCCTTAAGGGGTAAACTATACCCTTAAAATTGCATCATCATCACAGGAGCCATGAGATCCTGTCCAACTGCTGTTCTGGAGGTGATCTTGAATCTGACACCCCTAAACATTGTGATGGAGAGAACAGCAAGGGAGACCTTGCTTAGAATGGAGAAGACAGTCTTTGACATTTCCTCCACAATCTGCGGTCAGTTATTTCTGCCAGGTCTAAGGGATCCTATGAAACTTCCAAGGGATTCCATGGTAAGAAAGTACATCTTTGAAAAGAAATTTCACGTGGAGCTAGGAAAGAAAATTGGCTAGTATGGGAAAACCCTGATTCCCTTCAGAATCAGGTCATTAGGTGGTACACTGATGGCTCCAAGACTGAGGAGGGGACTGGTGTGGGGGTATTTGAGCCAAGGATCAAATACCATGAATCATTGGGGAATTCTCCCAGAATTTTTCAGGCTGAGGTCAAGGTTATAGAAAGGTGTGTACATTTCAACCTAAGTAGAGGATACAGGAAGGGGGATATTGGCTATCCTGTCAGACAGCCAGGCTGTCACTGGAGCCTTGAGCTCAGCAGCCTTCAGATCTAAGATAGTTTGGAACCATCTTAGATCTGGATCGTAGATCGGCTAAGTCTGGACCAGTTGGGAAGAACAACAAGTTGTCACAACTTTGGGTACCTGGACACCAAGGTGTTCAGGGAAATGAAGTAGCAGTCAAGCTGGCGAGGGCAGAGGCAGCCAACCCCTTTGTTAGGCCGGAGCCAGGTTGTGCACTGGAGGACTCCTTCTTCCAAAAGAAGCTCAAGGAGGAAGAAAATGAAACCAAAGGGAAAGTCTGGATTGATCTTTCGGGATGCCGACAGGTCAAGGAGGGCATAGTGTAAGAAGGTCTGAGACCATAAATAGACTTAAGCAAAACAATTTAAGGATGCTGATGGCTTTTCTAGCCGGACACTAGGCTCAGGGGTCATCTAAGAAATATGGTTGAGAGGGTGACTGTCGCTTCTGTCAATCAGGGGAGGAAGTACATATACTGAAAAGTATATATTTATATAAACTTTCTAATTCGTATAATGTTGGTTTTTGACAAAAAACATATTTTATTTTTTGATAAACAAATTTATGGTAATGAAAAGAAAAAAAATTTGAACTACATTTTTGTGTAAAAATATATTTTTTACAAATATTAAGGCATATTTTGTAGGAGACAATTCTTTTGCAATAAAAATGTATTTTTGCTTTTGAAATTATATTTTTTTATTTTGAAAACTAAACAAATATATGGTATACAATTTGTATGAGCCTTTTTGTAAAGGCTCTCAAATAACCTAATTTTACTGGCCACTCTGGGCCATGTCTGGCTTTAAATAGGTGGTATGGTTATTGGTTAATGATTTTAAAATAAACTGTGAATAGAAGACAAGTAGTTATATTTAAAAAAATATACATAGCCTACAAAAAATTCAATAATTTTATAACCATAAAATATATCTGATATTTGGTAGCTGACATAAAAAAATGTTCTAGTAATTACATCCAACTACAACAAAAATAACTTCAGCCTAAAGTATTATAATAGTGTCTAGGTCCTGTTTATTACTCCTGATCAAATACATTATAGTCTCTTATTTTTAACTGAAAAGATTCGGTGGTTGGTCATTAGTGATTCTAGGAAAGATGTATGTCACCAGCACCAGAGATCAAAGCTCTCACACGCCAAAAACTATTAAAAAGACAAAACCTTGATGGCCCAGAGGTAATATCTGGCCTTACAGAGGATTCTGAAATTATATGAGGATATTCTGAAATTCTGGCACAAAAACTGAATCGCACAGCAAAAATTACATAAGAAAGTTCCAGAAGTGCAACTTATAGCAGCTAATAAGATTCAATTTCCAACAGGCAAAGGGAAGCCAGGGCATCATGAGAGATTTGCTCAAATCTCACTACAGTCTCTTGGTGACTTTACTTGGAGTTGCATTGAAATTTATAGCCTTGTAACATGGTATGTTTGATTAATTTTAACAGTATTATGCTAATTAAATTATATGTTTGTTAAAGTTAAAGTCATAATTCTTTTCTGTGAGACCCACTAGGTCATAAGAGTCTATGATGAACTCTTACTAGGCTGTGTCTAACTTTAACTCAAAAACCATTCCTGTGACCTGCACAAAATGTCTTGATATTAATTGAAGCAGGTAAGTTACTTATCCACCAAACCAACAACTCACATTAGTCACAACACAATGAATAAGAACTGTAATACATTTTAGACCAGCTTTTATTAAATAAATTATTTGAAAATTACTTGTTTTTATTGGAGCCTTTTCATGAGGGATACTCTTTTCACTATCTTCCGCCCACTTCCTATTAAAATGTAAAGACTTTTGTCCTCATATGAACTATAAAGCATTTTAAATTGATACCTTGAAATAAATTTACTTACCAAATGTTTTAATTTGGCAATTTCCTGAGTCTGGAAACCTTCAAGTTGATCATTGTCTTCCTGGTATTGGCAAATTTTTCGCTTGCTCTCTATAAACAACATGATTGTGTTAATTCTCCAACAAATTTTTTCATTTTAGCGAATTTCCCATAGGGAAGTAGCTATTACCGTAGGTCTTATGGCAAGAGTTAAGCCCGGGACCATGTTATTTTTTCTTTTTTAGGTGCCCAGAGACCAAAAAAAATAGTCATTGAAATTTATATATATATATATTTTTTTAAATATATATATATATATATGTGTGTTAACACGATAACTCTTGTAAAAATGGTCCGATCGAGACCAAAATTGGTAGAGACGTGTATTCCTACAAATGCTCGGAGGAGTTCGTAAACCAGACATATCGGTCAATGGGAACGGGTAGTTTGGGAGGGTTTTGTACCCCAAAATGGGTTTTTTGCGTTTTTCACATGTAATTTTTAAAAATTTCTAATTTTATATTTCACCATTGGAATCAGCTTAAAAACTACACAATTAAGTTCCTTAAAGTTTTTCTCTATCTCCAACGGTTACCGAGATATTAAAAAATCTAAACACAGTACATTGTATTGTGGAGCTCCAATGTTAATCTTATGGAGGATAGGGAAAATTTAATATTTCCCATATTAATCAATATTTTTGGATAAAACTTGATATTTAGCTTCATGTGGTTGAGATCTATCCATTTATACTTAAAAATCATAGTTAATGTGTTTATCATGGCAGCAAACCTGCATACTCTTTTCCCATATTAATCATATAGGGAATAGGCAAACTCCTTTATTTATGGACAGATGTTGATGAAAGTTGGTATAAATGTTAAGATAAAAATTATTTATAGTAGAAATGACTACTTTCAGTGTTCCTCACAGCAGCTAACCTGCACACTCTTTCCCATGTTAATCTCTCTACGGAGAATAGGCAAATAAGTCTCATGTTTATGGACAGATTTTTATAAAACTTGTCATATATTATTATTGATTTGGAAATTCGCTGAGTATGCAGGTCTGCTGGGACGGGTGTATTTTATTATTTCTTCATCCATACAATAATATTTAATGAGAATATGTTTGTGTAAGTATATAAAGACCAATTGTTGAGCTTTGTGACCATTTTTGTCCCGCCAGAATTTGAAATCAAAGTTCTACTAGACCTACCTATATCACGTTGGCTGTACCTACCAATTTAAATAAACTGAAATGAAAGTTACCCATTCAAGAACCCTTCATTGGGTGAAGTTTTTCTCGCTTTAAACTTGCATTGAAAACTCATATAAGCATAGCTACTTCAATTACACTTCCTCAAAGGAGGTGTATCAATCACGGTACTTTAATTTAGGGGGTGTAGGCCTACCCTCCCACCTTAATACCCTTAACATTGTCTTCGAGTTGTTATTCGTGTTAAAAACCAATTGTATTTTTCCAACATCAACATAACTATAGCCTATCTGTAAATATGACAATAGATATACGGTAACTGAAAATATGACTAGCCAGATTAAATGAATCTTGGATATTCATTGTTTAATTTAACGTTTTATAAATTAAAATACAAGAGATAAAAAAATTAAAAATATAAGAAAGAGATCACTGAAATTCAATTGATCATTGTTCATTTTTGCAATGAACTAACCTTCAGCCATTTTCAAGGCATCTTTCAGCTCCATTGTAAGTTTGAGTAGATCTTCTGTCATTTTTTGTTCTTGTTTTCTCCATTCATTTTCCTTTTCTTCCAGCAATTTTTTCAACTCTGCTTCTTTCTTTTCCAGTTTTTTTGTCCACTCTGCATCTCTTTTTTCAAGACGGTTACGCCACTCATCCTCTCTTTTAGATAACTTAATAAGATCTTTAGGCGTTAAACTCTAAAAAATGTTATTAACTATACTTAGTATTTTTATATTTGTTAAAACGTGATTTACTTATATCTGTCATTTTATTGATTACCTAGCAGAAAACATGACATTGTGATGTCATTATTATGATGCATTATTACTTTAGTACTTTAAATTATAGCTGAAAATCACTCATTAGAAAGAAACTTTTTCTGACGATTCATGGAGTATCGTAGTGTATATGTTGCACTACGCAAATCAGTATTTAGAAAAAAGCTTAACCCTTTCAGTGCCAACGTCCGTATACGGACGTCGGCTAAACGTGCAAGAAGAGCCAGCGTCCTTAAAAAAAAATTTTCAAAAATTTTTTTAAATTTTTTTTTCAAAATTTTTTTTATATTTGTGTTTAGGATATAAAGAGCACATTAAATATAATTATTAAAGTTAAAATGTTATTCTAAGTATTTTTGACTGCAGTCCACATCAACTTCTGTTGTTTGTTTACTTGTTTAGGTAGCAGTGAGACTTAGGAAGTTTGAGGTTATTATTATTGTTTGTTTAGTTTCTTTTGTAAATTAAGTGTATTGATTCACCTGTCAATGATAAAACAATTCATAGAGTGTTAAAAAGGTGATAGTAATTTTTCCATGAGTAATTTGAGTGGGAGTGATGAGTTGTCAAGTTTAGGCTTTGACAAAATGGACAGTGATCCAGATTTTGATCCTGATAATCAGAAACTCTTGAAAGTAATAAGCAGAATAGTTTGAATCATTTTATTCATTTACTCAGCTATAGAACAAGTTCAAATTCCATGTCTAATGTAAAATATTTTCAAGGGTGATTAATAGTTTCAGTAACTTATGGAAAAACCAAAACTTACGATATTTTCTAAAATAATCACAAAAACTTTATTTTTGAAGATAAATGTTCAAACTTTTTGCATTTATGTACAAAACTAAGTATAGTTCAACAAAAATACTCAATTTTAAGCATAAGGAATTTTCTACTGGCAATTATTTTACTTCAAACTGAAAAATTCACTATAAAATATTAATTAAGTAATAGTTTTTCATAATTTATTCTATGAATAAAAATATTAAGTATATTTATTTTATCTGTTCCATTTACCTAACTTATTTATGAACAAAACAAAACCAAAAGTATCCATTTTCATCAATAAATAATAAAACAATGACAGTTTTTCTCAAACAGCTAAAAACTGCTCATTTAAACCTGGCATTTCTTGCACACGCTATGTGAGTAACTCCTGGCACTGAAAGGGTTAACCCCATCAGGTCTGAATTTCCTTTTTATCTGATGTTTCGAAAAAACAACCAGTTCTGTTCGACGACAAACTTAACCTATCAGACAGTGATCTATCAAACACTTTGTAAACTACATACCGTGCTGCCCCCTATGATCGAATCTCGGATATATCTCATGGAGTTAAATATTTTGTCATTAAAGTATGTTTTATAGCCAACTAAGCCCTCTATTACACCATGCACGTGTAGCCGAAATCGTTAAGGTGTATCACTGAAGAGTGAAACGTCGAGGCCTTTCGGAAGTGCTAGGGTTCGAATCCCGGCAAGAGCAAACTCCCAATTTGGCTAGCAAACGTAAGGTATAGAGGGGGGAGGGCCCACCTTAAATAAACGGTGACCAGCTTGGGTGGATGTTGGCAGCATTTGTAGGTTAAATAGAGATTGCAGTGGACACCTGTTTCGCTTTTTGGTTAATGATTATAAGGGGGACAAGTTTAAAAAAAATTTACTTAACTAATGTAACGTAAAAAGACGTCTTTAGACTCAAATGGGTTAAGCATTTCAACTAAAATGTCCACAATAAGCAGTAATATCTATCTACTATCTATATATAATATGAAAACAAGGTACAAAACGTCGATAAATGTTTTTTATGTAAGCTCCCATTTTTTTAATAAGTTTTGATATCCTTGTCAATTGAAATCAATATCTGGCTTGAGAGAATTATCAGGCTTCCAATAATTATAACTTATTAATAATAGGCCATAGTTAATGGCATTATAATTACTTAATGTCATCTTGGTTTGTTGTATTTCGGAATCCCGGGGAATAAATGATAATTTTATTTGCTTATTTATGCTTTTTACCTCAGTCCACCTCATGATGAGGTGGATTTGAGGTACTGGTATGTAACCTATTGACATAATTACTAAGTAACCTAAACTTTTGAGCTGATAACAATCTGTTCACTCAATTAAGCTTTTAGTGCACTACACTGGTACGACTGACAGGACCACCCTTATCAGTCAATAGCAGTAAGTCAAGTGACAATGAGTATACTAAAGCAAAGTTGGCGGGGATCAGTTATTTCAAAGATATATGAATCATGTAACATAATTAAAAACAATACCTTTCCATCAGCAAGAACTATTTCATTGTTTAATGCTGGCAAAGGTGAATTATCTTCTTTTGGCTGAGGGTCTAAGCTGCTCAAACTGGTCTCAGATCCTTGCCTTGAATGTCTTTCAATGCCTGATTTTTGAGTTAAAGATAACTTAGGAAGATCTGAGCCAGTTTTTTCTTTGATTTTATTTTTCATATTACTAAACATGCTGTCTTCTTTATGCCTGTAACCAAACCAAGAATAAGTTTAAAGAATTTCCATCTCACAATGATAAATCAGCTGTTTCAACAACTCATTTCAACACTCAGTTTTAGAAAATAAAATAATGTTTTGCAAGTAAAGGGACCAAAATCTTTTGACCCTGGGGAAACTTATTGTATTACAAGAACACATAACATAGGTTATAATAACAACACAACCATCAAAAATGTGAAGTGGTTACCTAGGAACCGGAAACACAGAACATCTTGTTCGTTTATTGTAAAAATTTATTAATATTTTTTTATTTACACCTATGACACAGAGCAGTGAAGAGAAAATACTGTTTATTAGCGAATTTCCCATAGGGAAGAAGCTATTACCATAGGTCTCATGGTAAGACTTAAGCCGGGGACCATGTTATTTTTTCTTCTTTAGGTGCCTAGAGACCAAAAACAATAGTCGTTAACATTTAAATATATATATACATTTAAATATATAAATATATATGTGCCTGTGAACACGATAACTCTCGTCAAAATGGTCCGATCGAGACCAAATTTGGTAGGGACGTGTATTCCTACAAATGCTCGGACGAGTTCGTAAATTAGACATATCGGTCAATGGGAACGGGTAGTTTGGGGGGGTTTTGTACCCCAAAATGGGGTTTTTTGCGATTTTCACATGTAATTTTTAAAAGTTTCTAATTTTATATTTCACCATTGGAATCAGCTTAAAAAACTACAAAATTAAGTTCCTTTAAGTTTTTTTCTATCTACAACGGTTACCGAGATATTAAAAAATCTAAACACAGTACGTTGTATTGTGGGCTCCAATGTTAATCTTATAAAGGATAGAGAAAAACTAATATTTCCCATACTAATCAATATTTTTGGATAAAACTTGATATTTAGCTTCATTTGGTTGAGATCTATTCATTTATGCTTAAAAATCATAGTTTATGTGTTTATCATGGCAGCAAACCTGCATACTCTTTTTCCATGTTAATCATATAGGGAATAGGCAAAGTCCTTTATTTATGGACAGATGTTGATGAAAGTTAGTATAAATGTTAAAAATAAAAATTGTTTATGGTAGAAATGCCTACTTTCAGTGTTCCTCACAGCAGCGAACCTGCACACTCTTTCCCATGTTAATCTTTTGGAGAATAGGCAAATAATTCTCACGTTTATTGACAGATTTTTATAAAAATTGTCAAATATTATTATTATATTATTGATTTGGAAATTCGCTGAGTACGCAGGTCTGCTGCGACGGGGGTATTATAACTCATTCGAAAATGTTTTGCTTCCTAGTTGAAAATATCCTACCCTATTATTTTTATTAGGCCTATTATTTAATTTGAAGTAGCGACCTACTTAAAAAAGTATTTTAAGCCAAGAT
The DNA here is from genome assembly GCA_023375725.1 of Nephotettix cincticeps. Taxonomy (NCBI): domain Eukaryota; kingdom Metazoa; phylum Arthropoda; class Insecta; order Hemiptera; family Cicadellidae; genus Nephotettix; species Nephotettix cincticeps. The sequence goes on from CM041786.1 coordinate 31,448,204, forward strand.
GAACGTGTATAAGATGATTGTGGTGTGCTCTTGTAGTCTTTTTACTTACTAAGACTAAAGTGTTTCTTAAACAGGGCTGTCAATTAATAGTGCAATAGCCAGAAGTATATAAGGGAACTTAGGCTACATACACGTAGACACGTAGTGTCTGTCTCAGATTGAGCGACTACAACCAAATGATTGTCGGTATAAATGATCCGTTTCTTGCAGTCCAACAGCTTCGGGTGGAGGAGACTGAAGAAATCTGGGCACTCTTCTGTCCATAGAGTAAGAAATTGCTCTTGAAGGCGGAGGAATCATGTTTGATCAACGGCATGAAGATACAGAAGGCAACAGGAAACCACTGTATTAAAGACCCATTTGGGTGTCCTTTGTAGAACTCATCATGGCAGTGTTCAATACTAAATTTTCCGGAGTAATAAGTTCTCCATTCGGATCTCCGGGGGGAACGGCAGCGAACAATGTTGTGAAGAGTGTAGCATCAATGAGAGTTGCTACGTGGAATGTAAGGAGTTTGTATGCGGCAGGGAAGCTTGATAATGTGATAATAGAGATGGAAAGACTGAGAGTGAATATACTCGGTGGCAGTGACGTTCAATGGCCAGGCTCTGGTAGGTGTGCTTGTAAAAATAATATATTATATTATTCTGGAAATGATAATAATGCACACAGGTATGGCGTTGGTATTATAGTAGATAAGCAGGTCAATAAATCAGTGACAAGTTTTGTTCCATATTCTGACCGGATTATAATGTTGCAAATAGAGTCATGTAAGGGAAAGATTAATATTATCCAAGCTTATGCGCCAACTGCAGATAAAGAAGATGATGAAATTGAAGATTTCTATCACCAACTGGGAGAGGTATTAAGGTCTACTAAAAAGGGAGAGGTCACCATGATAATGGGGGATTTCAATGAAAAATTTGAAGACAGACAGATGTACTGGAGAGTATGGTCTGGGTTTACGGAATGAGCGTGGGGAACGTTTGGTAGAATTCTGTCAGAGTGAGGATTTTGTAATAATGAATACAATGTTTGAAATACCAAATCGCAGACTATATACATGGAAATCACCCCAAAGATAAGAGAGGTCACCATGATAATGGGGGATTTCAATGAAAAATTTGAAGACAGACAGATGTACTGGAAAGTATGGTCTGGGTTTACGGAATGAGCGTGGGGAACGTTTGGTAGAATTCTGTCAGAGTGAGGATTTTGTAATAATGAATACAATGTTTGAAATACCAAATCGCAGACTATATACATGGAAATCACCCCAAAGATAAAGAATCCAATATTGTCAGAAATCAAATAGACTATACAGGGTGTTTCAGAAATCCCTACCAATACTCTAGGATATTGTTACTGGGTAAGAAACATATCTAAATATCATATTTAAATGTGAAGATAGTTACTAAAGTTTTTGTTTATCACTTATAATATGTTTCTGAAATAATGGTCAAATCAGAATTGAAACAGCAAAACATTTAAGGCAAATAGACAAAGTACAAAAAAATTATGACACATTATTCAAATGAAGAAAAAAAGCGGCAATTTAAAATTTTGTTTTAAATAATGTGAAGTGATTTAAAGAAAATTTACAAGAAGAATTTTTTTAGGTATTGTAATTACAAATCGATTGAAAGTAAATTCTTTAAATTAAAAATATTAATGAGATATGGTAGCTTTAGTGATAATGGTAAATTTTAATGACAGTAAGCGGTCGGAGACTGTTGCATTGTTTGTAGATAATCAAGTCGAAATACATGCACTGCAACAGTGAGCTCACCTATCACTAAAGTAAAAATCTCATAAATTTGTTTAATTTTGAAAGACTTTGGTGTCAATGATGAATTACATACCTAAAAAAGGTTATTCTTGTAAATTTTTTTTAAATCAAGTTCACGAGTATGAGCAAAATTTTAAATAGGTTTTGTTTTTTGAAGAAAAATTTTGCATAAGGTAGCTTTGAGTTTGCCAAAATCAAAATTTCAAAGAATTTAATAAGTTAGCTGATAAGAAAAAATATTATATGTGGAAAAAACAAAATGGAGGCTGTGTGAGTTACTAAGGACTTGATTTAAATATGGATATAGATATGTTTCTAAGAAAAGCCTGATAAGGTACGGCGATGAAAACTGTATAAATCAGGGGAAATCAAAAATTCAGTAGAGATAATTACCAAATAGGATCACCAAAAATCAGAGTTGCAGTGGTGAATGACTGAAGAGGAGATTTGGTGTGTTGTCCACCACTTGTTTAATGAAGTTTTTTCAGTAATGAATGTCAAAAGAGAAAGCAAAAAATCTTGGTCATAAAAGATGATATTAAGCCATTGAAAATGGCAGATGACAAGTGGAGTAACATAAAATGGTTTAGAGCTTGAAGCTAATATCTTGAAAAGGGTGAAGAAGAAGCTATGACGGATGCAATACTATCTGATCGAGAGAGGCAAGTTATAAAGTAAAATGAGAGAAAGTTAACGATAAGTGAATCAAACTAATAGCGAAGTATTAAGGAGGCCGAAGAATGGGTTTTAGAGAACTGTAAAGAAATAGAGGAATTGAAATGTTTGATGTGTTTTCTACATTGCTGTACGGCATGGAAGCATGGACTTTGAAAAAGTCAAACCTCAAAAACATCGAGGCATTTGAAATGTGGTGCTATATGAGGATGTGGAGAATACCATGGACAAGAAGAGTGACAAATAGGGATTTACTGTTAATGATGGCAAAGGAATGTGAAGTTGTACCAATAACAATAAACTTTAACCCCTTAACAAGTTCATGATGGGGTGGGCTTTATTTGAGTCATGCCGACTTTTTTAAATGACGTTATGGACCTCCTGGAGTCCACACTCAGCATTAGCAAAGTGTGTCGTGGGCCAGAAGAGGACCACATTTGTATTGAGTTGCTATGACTATTGTAAGTTAGTGTTCTCGGTTACATGTTAACAGACGATAAATAGTGTACAGCAAACTAGAATGTTTTTTATAGTCCCATCTTTGAAACTCCTGTAACACAATTGGCCTATGGCCATACAAATTTGGAGGGTAATATAACCTTAATATTTTTGACCTGTAGGACCACTATATTATTTTTTTAAATCGGCAAAATCACGATCGTTGCGAACATGTTATCAGTTTTTGCCAACGTTCATGTATGAACTATTTACTTATGCCTTTGAATAGACATCTGGAAACTGAAACAGCTGACCGCACAGTTATTTGTTTTTATCGCGGCCGGAAAAGTTCATTTATCATGTTCGTTTATTGGTTGTATGATGTGTTGTTAGTTTATTTATTGTTAGGCTGTTATGAAGTTCTAATAATTAGTTTTAAAAGTGCATTTTAGGGTTATTTTTTATCTTTAGAATCGATGCCTGAAGTAGGCTATGGTACATTTCTTGGTTTAGAAGACAGTAGAAAAAATGTAAGTTAAAATCAAATTTTACCACTTAAAATAATTTCAATAAATGTTTTTCTCTCTTAGATCTACTTTTCTTAACACACACAATAATTATTTTAAAAATTAGCACTTTTGGGACGGTTAGGGTCAAATAAGGAGAAATAATTACCATTAGGGGAGTAACATGGAATTTACATCACATAGGATCATTGAACTGGCAAATATCATGTCAACACTAGGTAGCACTTTCACAGAATGGTAAAGTATGTTAACTTACTACATGATACAAGACCCAATATTTATTTTCTAAATGGGTTAAGTGCCAAACATTTGATATGCTGTTAGGCCTAATACCCTATATTAAAACATTAACCCTAGCAACATATTATTCATATTCATACTTAGTAATAAAAGGCAAATAAACATGTACCTATCCAAAAAACTAGAAGAGTTATAATATGAGGTTATTGTAAGTTAAAGATTTTAAGCTTTTTAAAAATGATATAGTTGTCTACATATTTCCTGAAATCTGTATAAACTTTACTTCTTAAAATAATCACCACTTCTCACTGACAGACAAACATAACTAAGATAAAGATAAAGATAAAGATAGGTTGACGGTTGACGTATCTCTTGGGTAAAATGTCTACAGTGTGACCAACATATTTCACTATAAATTCTGTACGTTTCGTTAAAACAACAAAAACTACCCTAATTCTGAGCTATGTTCTGATGAGATGAAAATTATAAATGTTTAATATCATAATCTATCAATCAATAACTAAAAACAACCATGTTATATTGTTACTTGGTTATCTAGTTGAATATTAACTGCCCTATTCATTATTAAATAAACACAAAAAATGAAATATTTCTTTACAAATGTCATTTTAAGTTTTAATTAATATCTGCGGACTAAATTATTATTATTATTACGATGTTTTTACTTCGAAATAAAATTTTTCCCTGAATCATCCAGTAAATATACTATACTACCTGTAATAGTTGCTATTACGAAGTACAAGTAAAGTATTGAATTATTGATTACTATTGAAACACTCATAAACAGGTAAAAATAACGTAATTTTTAATTTTTATTAAAGGAAAAACTAAAAAAACAGTAAATTTGGCACAGCAATGATACTACCAGAGAGGAACTACTCATTCCCTTTGTCTGTATCCAGAATCAGAATCCCAGACACTCTAGTCTAGTCCAGAGCTAAAAGGATTTACGGAAAAAAACATTTTGTGGAGGGACGAGGGACTTTTGTTCAACGGAAAACATTTCAAACGTCATTTTCCTCAGTTGAATAGTTCATGTTTACGTGGAATTTGTTTTCAGTCGATATGTGGTTTTATTGGAAGTAATGTGCAATGTTAATTAAGTCTTTCATTCGTTGTGAACCTTGTCATTAAATTATAGTCATAATCTCTTGTAACATCTACAAAATGGAATTTGAAGACACTAACCTGAACGTTGATAAAATGTAAGTCCTGTTGTATTCATTCTAAATTAACCCATTTATTATTTGCAAAATACTAATCACTTTACAAATAAATTATACCAACGATTGTTTGGTTTTCCTGCATGTGTTGTAAATGGTGGTTTTAATTAATGTGGTGGGGAGTGTCCAAACCTATACTAACGTTTATTTGGTTTTCCTGTATTTCTTGCATATGTTTTAAATGGTGGTTTTAATCAATGTGGTGGAGAGTGTCCAAACCTTGGCCTTGTAACCTCAACTTCAAGGATGAACATAAACTCAACTAACTAACAACTAGGCCTACTTGACTTAACTTAATTAACTCTAGTTAGTGCACATAATCATGGACCTACTAAAATTGATCAACCTACAGATGGTCGAGGGATGAGCGCCGCACTCACTTTTCATTTTAAGTTTCCACAAAACATGGAGTTTGTAATTTATCGGCCCAAAATTCGGAATAGCTGTTGTTTGGGGTGTCAGTAGTCGAGAAGTTACGGTGGTGGAGGTTAAGTGATTTTTAGTCTGTCTCGCACCTTTGTTTTGTGACAAGTTGAAGTGCAGTAAACACAACGTGTACAACTAAAAAACCAATTTATTTATTAATAAACTATGTGTTTTTGTGTATATTTATTATTTTAGCAGATATCCCATAGGGAAGAAGCTATTACCATAGGTCTCATGGCAAAACTTAATTCCGGGACTATGTTTTTGTTGTTATTATACAATAAGTATTAGCGAAATGGCTTTCAACAGTGTCCTGTGTTTTAAATAATTAATTGAAAAAATAAAATTAATTTATAAAAAGGTTTATATTTTGAGAGTTTTAATTACTTCTTTACTGTGAAATAAGTTATTTTTAGTTTCATAATTAAAGGTTAGAAAAATAGTTAAACAAAAGGGGTATGATATAATTTGTTTGAAACTCATGAAATGTAAATTGTAAACAAGACATTTTATTTTAAAAGGTGAACTTGGCGCTCACCCTTTGACCATCCGCGGACCAAAAGTGACCTCAACCAATTGCGGGTTAATAAAATACAACATTTTAAGGCGGAAAAAACTAATAAACTTTTTAATAAAACATAAAACAACAATATAATAATAATATTTTAGCAACTGACAAAACAAAAACATGTGACAAATGTTAACTTTTAGTACAGACTTAAAAATACAAAAATTATCTCAACACTTTCCCTCATTTTGCAATTTTAAGTCTGTTCACTTCAGTCCCAATGCTTAATTTACTAAATTCAATCTTGTTTTATGTTGATGTTTTGTTACTAAGCCATCAGCTAACTGAAACTCAGCAGGTGTGTTTTACGTCCTAATTTGCCTTCAGAAACTATTTCCAGAACAAAGAATTGCTTTGTCTGTCCCATGTGTTTGCTTCTTCTGTGGTTTTCAAGATTTTCAGCCAAGCGAATTTGCTGCTATATTGTCAATGTTTGGAACCGGCTTATGCCTCAGCTCTGAAATTTCTTAGAACAATCCTTCAAGCCAAATTTTCTCTCTACATGCTTCACTGAGCAGCAACGACTTCTGCTTCTTTACGGTATTTGAAATGACTACAGATGATTGCCTCTGACTAAACCAAGGTACAGAATCTCCATTTTACAAACACACAACTCCAGTAGTAGAACGTGTACTCTGTTGATCTCCGCAGGGTGGGCATCACTGAAACATTCTAGGAATCCAGATTCATAGTTAGAATTAGAGCAAAACGTACTGTCCCCTTCAGGTATCTAAGAATCCTTATGGACTTATCTTCAGGGTATCACGCTTCATTCGTCAGCCTGCTGCATTGAGAACTCTATTTAAATCATACGTTGGTCCTCACCTTGAGTATGCTTCCGGAATTTGGTGTCCCCAGGAAAGATATCTTATGGAAATGATTGACAGGATCTGAATGTGATTCCTCCGAATGGTGGGCGTATGTCTTAATTTCCGCTTTCTTGAAGTCCCAGTTGACATGTTGGCCGCTCAACTACATCTTCCTTACTTGGAGACCAGAAGTGAAAAGGTGTCATTTTCCTATTCAAGACTGAATGAATCTGTCAACGAACAGATGCGTGTTGACTTCCACATACCCTCTCGTACCAGATCTGTAGAGCTGTTTGCTTGACACCATCATGGAACTAGATGTGAACAAAATGGCCTAATGTCTCGTATTCAGATTAAGGCTAATTTTCTCCCTCCTGAAGTTGATCTCTTCTCGTCTACTGCTTCAACTATTTGTTAAAACCATCTTTAATAGTTTATTGTTGTTATTATTTCTATATAATTAATTTATTGTTATTGATGTCAATTTTTGCATTGTCTTGATTAATTATTAAGTAACTGCTTTGTACTTCACACTTTGTGTTTATTCTACTTAAATACTCATATATATTTATCTTTCATTATTTCATTGTAAAAAGGCTTTTCCGTCAAATAAATAAATGCTTTTGACTTTAACCCAGTCATTCGAAGAGTTCTTTAGAGTTCTTGATGCTTTCCCTACTGCAAAAGCTACGTCTGGAGGGTTCCAGTCATTAAATACATTAGAGCTTTTACACATTCTCTGTAAGGAAATACTTTAGAATCCTTTTGCTTCTTTTCTTTTACTATTGATGCGTCCTTAACCAGCAGATGATCGAGAGGTGAGCGCCATGCTCACTTTTCATTATACGTTTCTACAAAACATGGAGTTTGTAATGTATGGGCCTGAAACTAGGAATATCTGTTGATTGGGGTGTCAGTAGTGGGGGGGATGTTAAGTGACCTTCAGTCCGTCTTTCACCTTTGTTTCGTGAAGAATTACAGTGCAGTAAGCACAACTGGCACAAATAAAAATGCATTTTATTTACTAATAAATTATATGTTTTATATATTTATTTTTTGTGTGTTTATAATACAATGAGTATTAGCATAATGTGTTTTAATTGTGTCCTGTATTTTAAATAATGATGGAAAATTTAAATTAATTTATAACAAAGTTTAGTTTGAGGGTTTTAATTTTTTGTGATATTAGTTATTTTCAGTTTTTTTATATAATTAAAGGTTAGAAAAATAGATAAACAAAAGTGGTATCATATCATTTGTTTGATATTCGTGAAATATAAACCGTTCACAAGGCATTTAATAATGTGAGCGTGGACCTCACCATTCGACTATCCGCGTAAAAAATGTGACCCTGACCAACGGTGAATTATAATACCCCCGTCGCAGCAGACCTGCGTACTCAGCGAATTTCCAAATCAATAACATAATAATAATAATATATGACTAGTTTGATCATTATCTGTTGATAAACATGAGAATTATTTGCCTATTCTCCATAAGATTAAAATGGGAAAGAGTGAGTAGGTTTGCTGCTGTGAGGAACATTGAAAGTAGCCATTTATACCATCAAAAATTTTGTTTTTAACATTTATACCAACTTTCATCAACATCTGTCCATAAATAAAGGAGTTTGCCTAATCTCCATATGATTAACATGGGAAAAGAGTATGCAGGTTTGCTGCCATGATAAACACATAAACTATGATTTTTTAGCACAAATGTATGGATCTCAACCACATGAAGATAAATATCAAGTTTCATCCAAAAATATTAGATAATAAGTGAAAAATTAATTTTTCCTAACCCTCCATAAGATTAACATTGGAGCCTCAAAATACAACGTACTGTGTTTAGATTTTTTTATATCTCGGTAACCGTTGAAGATAGAGAAAAACTTAAAGGAACTTAATTGTGTAGTTTTTTAAGCTGATTCCAATGGTGAAATATAAAATTAGAAATTTTTTTAAATTACATGTGAAAAACGCAAAAAACCCCATTTTGGGGTACAAACCCCCCCCAAACTACCCGTTCCCATTGACCGATATGTCTGATTTACAAACTCGTCCGAGCATTTGTAGGAATACACTTCTCTACCGAATTTGGTCTCGATCGGACCATTTTTACGAGAGTTATCGTGTTCACAGACACATATATATATATACATATATATATATATATAAAAATATTAACGACTATTGTTTTTGGTCTCTGGGCACCTAAAGAAGAAAAAATAACATGGTCTCGGGCTTAACTCTTGCCATGAGACCTACGGTAATAGCTTCTTCCCTATGGGAAATTCGCTAATAATTGGAACGGTTGCTGGTTTGCAGTCTTCCATCCTGAACCAATTTATAATTAAGTTACTCATGGAGTCATATAGGATCTCAGGATGTGTCAATGCAACTAGTCCGTAATATACAAACAGTGAAAGAAAAAACTTTTTGAATCTTATTTCTTAATATATAAACAGAGGTCTGCTTCACTTTTTGTTAAGCCATGTAGTCAGGAAACCTCCAAGCCTTTTGTTCCAACAATGAGGAGCTTTCAGGTAGCTTTTCCAATGTCCAGGTTTGATTGGTTTTGTGCGATTTCATCTTTTCATCCATAGCTGTTTTTCAGTTATCTCCCTCTTAACATTTTATTGCTTCAGAATACGTCTTTGGTTCCTGAATGTGTCGGTCATACTAAATGCAGTGAACGTGATGTAATCATCATTATTATCCATTATCTTAGGAGGATTTATATGTTCTCTTTTTCTAAGTTCATATATCTAAGACTTTCTTCCTCTAATACGATTTTTCTTCTACCGCTCCAATATTATCATCATTTCTTATATTTCCTTTATTCATATATTCGTTTGACTTTTATTCTTTATATTTTGATAACTGTATAGCTGAATGATGAGGTAGAGGTTCTTCACGAAGTATTGCATCTCTTGACCAGATTAAAGAGTTATTTTGCTTGCACCAAATTCGGTAACCGTTAATTGTTTTCATGACGGCTTCTTTCCTGTCCAAAGCTCTACAGGGGGTTTCTCTTGAACACGGGATGGTGCTGTTTGATTCAGAATGTATACAGCTGTATTCACCAACTCAGCCTACAATTTTTTCTGGTAATAACTCATGAGCATGCATCATTGTCCATGCAGCTCCTACCAAAGTTCAGTTTTCAGATTTTTTCCGACAACCAAGCAATAAAATATCTTGGGGTATACTTAGATAAATAAACTCGATTGAAATTTGCATGTCAACAAAAAAATAACCCAAGGCTAAGGTAGGCTGCCACCCTCTTGTTAACAGACTTAAAAACAGCTAGAGTGCACTTTAATCATATGCAAAACAATTATCTTCCCTCTTGTCACTTATAGTTGCACTTGGTTATGATGTTTTTTGGGGGGACCCTCTTTAAGTTTTGGAAGCTCAAAAAACAAACACTACAAAACAAAATTCTTCAAATTTCTGTTAATTCCCCTTGGTTTGTGAGGAACAACCATCTTCACCGTGATCTTGAATCTAATGTCGCTGGGCGACAGAATATTGTGACGAATCGGCCAGACGTTTTTCCTGCTGCGTTTCCAGTCTGGTGATGGGGAAACACTGTATGTTTTGATTCCAGTTTAACGTGGAGTTTATGGAAGGGAGTTGCCATCTGCACGATGGACCCTATCATGTTTTACACTGTATAGCATTAGGTAACAATCTACGGTATCTTGGACTCCTTTTAGCGAATTTCCCATAGGGAAGAAGCTATTACCGTAGGTCTCATGGTGAGACTTAAGCCCGGGACCATGTTATTTTTTCTTCTTTAGGTTCCCAGAGTCCAAAAACAATAGTCGTTAAAATTTTTATATATATATATATATATGTGTGTGTGTGTGTGTGTCTGTGAACACGATAACTCTCGTAAAAATGGTCCGATCAAGACCAAATTTGGTAGAGATGTATATTCCTAGAAGTGCTCGGACGAGTTCGTAAACCAGACATATTGGTCAATGGGAACGGGTAGTTTGGGGGGGTTTTGTACCCCAAAATGGGTTTTTTTGCGTTTTTCACATGTAATTTTTAAAAATTTCTAATTTTATATTTCACCATTAGAATCAGCTTAAAAAAATACACAATTAAGTTCCTTAAAGTTTTTCTCTATCTCCAATGGTTACCGAGATATTAAAAAATCTAAACACAGTACGTTGTATTGTGGGGCTCCAATGTTAATCTTATGGAGGATAGGGAAAAATTAATATTTCCCATATTAATGAATATTTTTGGATAAAACTTGATATTTAGCTTCATCTGGTTGAGATCTATCCATTTATGCTTAAAAATCATAGTTTATGTGTTTATCATGGCAGCAAACCTGCATACTCTTTTCCCATAATAATCATATAGGGAATAGGCAAACTCCTTTATTTATGGACAGATGTTAATGAAACTTGGTATCAATGTTAAGATAAAAATTCTTTATGGTAGAAATGCCTAATTTCAGTGTTCCTCACAGCAGCAAACCAGCACACTCTTTCCCATGTTAATCTTATGGAGAATAGGCAAATAATTCACATGTTTATGGACAGATTTTTATAAAACTTGTCATATATTATTATTAATATATTATTGATTTGGAAATTCACTGAGTACGCAGGTCTGCTGCGACGGGGGTATTTATTTATACTTTTTTAAACTTATGATTTTAAGGGTGTTTCACTTCTAAAAACTTCACTAAAAACTAGTTAATTTTTTTTTAAATTATATTTTAACTCAATCGCATATGTGAACAGCCTAAGATTATCTTTAAGATAAATCCTAATTCTTGTAAATTATTTGAGTTTGTGTGTTCTGTAAATAACACATTTATTGATAACTATCAGTAAGCCCGTCCTTTGTACAGGTTGTAGGAATCAGTTTAAAGAAGAAAGATTATCATACCAAAATGTAAACCTGAAATCCTAAACAAATCAATAAAATTACACATTGAAACTAACTATAGGTACTTGAAAAATTATTTGCATAAAATTAAACTAATGCACTCTTATTTACAAAGAAAATAAATCAATACCCAGCTTTATTATTTAGCATTACTTTACAATTAAATAGATTAAAACATTTATACCACTATCATAATTTAGTTATACGTTAAAATAACTTTTTAATATAGTATGATTTCGAAATGGGTTTAAAATAAATGACCAATATAAACTAATATTGATTTGACAGCTGTTTGTTTTTATTTCTATTAAATATTTAAACTAAAAAGGCAGCTGATTATTAGCAGTAGGTTATTCATTGAAAACTGATCTAAGTGTGAGTAATATCGAGTGGGTTTTTAAATAATTTTTTTTATTTACTTTTCAAGGGGCGGCGGACGATTTCAAGCATTTATAAACCTTCTCTGGGATGTAGAGGATAAATGAAATAAGTTTCATTGTAATCAGTTCTCCCGTTTTTTTCGGAGAAGACGGCGTAAAATGCCTCCTGGAGCGTCACAGACAAACAGACATAAATTGAGATAAGACTGGTTTCGGCTTCTCTAACGCACGAAAAGTAAAAAGTAACTAAAAAATGAATACTCTAATTTTATTTTCATAGACTAGCTTAAGTCCCTAACTACCCGTCCTTCGCACGGGAAAAAAGGGTTTGAGAGATTATTGAGAGGTTATTCTTGGTTATGAAAAAATCCAGCAAGTCAGGTCGCTTATTGAGTTCGGAGGGCCAATACGTAGGTTCCCCGTGGACATATAACCCAAGTTGTTATTTAAGATGGTTCGCTCAAGTTGCCTACCTCGTGGATTTGTAATTCTTGATCCCCACATCTCATTTTAGCGAATTTCCCATAGGGAAGTAGCTATTACCGTAGGTCTCATGGCAAGAGTTAAGCCCGAGACCATGTTATTTTTTCTTCTTTAGGTGCCCAGTGACCAAAAACAATAGTCGTTAAAATTTTTTTATATATATATATATATATATATATATATATATATATATATATATATTGTGTCTGTGAACACGATAACTCTCGTAAAAATGGTCCGATCGAGACCAAATTTGGTAGAGATGCTCGGACGAGTTCGTAAACCAGACATATCGGTCAATGGGAACGGGTAGTTTGGGGGGGTTTTGTACCCCAAAATGGGGTTTTTTGTGTTTTTCACATGTAATTTTTTATTTCACCATTGGAATCAGCTTAAAATTACACAATTAAGTTCCTTAAAGTTTTTCTCTATCTTCAACGGTTACCGAGATATAAAAAAATCTAAACACAGTACGTTGTATTTTGAGGCTCCAATGTTAATCTTATGGAGGATTAGGAAAAATTAATTTTTCACTTATTATCTAATATTTTTGGATGAAACTTGATATTTAGCTTCATGTGGTTGAGTTCCATACATTTGTGCTAAAAAATCATAGTTTATGTGTTTATCATGGCAGCAAACCTGCATACTCTTTTCCCATGTTAATCATATGGAGATTAGGCAAACTCCTTTATTTATGGACAGATGTGATAAAGTTGGTATGTTAAAATAAAAATTTTTGATGGTATACTTTCAGTGTTTTACAGCAAACCTACTCACTTTTTGTTAATCTTATGGAGAATAGGCAAATTTCCCATGTACACTGTTAACCAAACTTGTCATATATTATAAATTATTATATTAGATTTAAAAAGTAAGTAATCTGTATTTTTTTGCGTTATTAGTCACCGCCAGTAAGAATCTATTACAAGTATTGAAAAGTTTGTAAAATCATCACTTGAACGTATTCTGATGGGTACATACAGACACATGGTAACCATTATCTTTTTTTATAATTCATTATATATTAGTTGGTTATTGTGATTAAACTTGAATTATCCTATTCTTATTATATAAAAAAGAGTGATGGTTGCTGCTTAAACACTAAAGTTATACCACTAAAATTTTTTTTTTTAACATATTCAACTTTTCACATTGTAATAATCTATCCATATGATTATTGGAATGAGTACTTGCTCCATGTATAACAAGTTTATGTTTTTTGCACAAATGATGATCTCAATTGTATATCAGTTTCAATAAAAATATTGTAATAGTGAAGTTAATTTTTTAATCCTCCATAAGATTAATTGGACCTCAAAATACAACGTACTGTGTTTGAAAGTTTTTATTTCGTAACCGTTTGTAGAGAATAATTTAAGGAACTTAATGTTTGTTTTTTGTATCTGGTGTGTGTTTTTTTTTGGTAAACACAAAAAAAATTTTGGGGTACAAAAAAAACTGTTATTGAGATATTCTTCAAAATGTGAGAAATTTATCATAATTAATTAAGTATATTAAAAATAGTTTTGGGATTTTTTAAAGTTTTGTTTGTTTTGTTTATGCACAGAAGAACAACAACGAAAAAAAAAAAATACAAAAACAAAATAATTATATAATTTTCAACAACAGATTTATACACATTGTTTTTTTGAAGTGAAAAAATATCTTTCTACTTTGCTGGATGGAATAGTTTTTAATAAATTGTAAAAATGTCTTTGTTTTGGTAGTTAGGTTCCAGGTCAATGAAGAACATATGCAAAGGATTTTTTGTTTGACTTTGCCTTGCGTTTGTTACATTTCGGACTGAGAACCTGTGATCCTCAATCGCAGTTTTAATCTCCAAAGTTTCGGTTGAAAAGTGCATATGTTTTAGTAAAACACGATAAGCTTTTTCTTGTTTTAGCTGAAATGTATGGAATTTCAGTCAACCTGCGAACCAGTTTACAGTAGGCATCAACAGTAGTAGGATTGAGTTTTATTTTATTTTGACTCATATACCTGTAAGTATATTCATTATTCAGAATAACCGAGTCAACAGATAGTATCATATTCTTTACATTCTGAATATCAGGTATGAAAATCGGAGGAGGTTTAGGATCCCGGGATGGGATGGTTTCATCTGCAGACACAGTCGATGCATTAAGTGGATCGAAATTATTTCGGGTTTTCAACGTAAACTCATTTACGTTTTGACGGGATTTTTTGATTTTTGGGTGACATTAGTACTCAACCCTCTCTTTTGTGTGCTATAGACAACAGTTTGCCAGGCGTTTACAGATTGGCTAAGCACGTTATTGTCCAAGCAAGATGAATGAGATATATTTCTGCTATAGCTATAGTCATTAGCGATGTGTTCGTTGTGAATGTCTATATCACTTCGATACACCTGAGTGCTATCCATTTGGGAATGATGCCAAAATATAAACAAAGTAAACAAACAAACAAAGATTGAACAGGTTAGAAAGACATTATTACAATTAAAACATAATTAATAGGAGAAAAATGACAAATTTTATTTGAAATGAAAAGAACCTTAATAAAATGTTCTTTTACCCTTAAGCAGCACAATGTCAGTCAAACATATCAACGTTTTAAGAAAAAATCGTGCAGTAAAAAAGTAAACTTCATTTTCCCATTATTTCGGTCAAGCGGTTTATCTATCTATAATATTATAAAGAAGAGGTGGTTTCTGTATGTTTGTGGGTTTGTGTGTTTGTGGGTTTGTTGTGGCAAGTGAACGCAAAAAATATTGAACCAAACAGTTTGAAATTTTACACAAAGACAGATCTTAAACTCATGCAACACATAGGCATAATCATTTCCTTAAAATCCTCTCGGGCTACGCCCTGTGAACGTCCTAAGTTTCAATGTTTACATTTTTAGAAAATGAAAACATAAAATAACTTGAATGTCAACAGCTGTGAACACTAAAATTTGACAGTTCGAGAAGCAGAAGACATGGTTGCTGTAAATACCCTGGGATTCAATGTTTACAGTTTTTAATGTCAACATCCGTTTACTTTACATTTTGACAGTTCGGGAAGAAAAAGAAATAAAGTTAATTTTTACACATAAACTGCTGGATCGAAATTAAAGAATTATTAGTTCGAAATAGTGGAATGGTAGATTTTTAATTTTCTCCCGATGCCTGCCTCTATTACGTTAATGCTTATCCTCTCCCAATATTTGACATATGTTACTTTGTCATGTTTAGATATATACTTAGACACATGTTTTGTCATTTTGTAAACAATAAAGAATTAATTATCAATAACTTAAATGTATCTGTAGAGCCTACACCTCTCAGCCTTTTTTACCCGTGCGAAGAACGGGTACTTTGGCTAGTCTATAATAAACGGTACCAGTGGACTGACACATACTTTCTCCCTTAAGTAAATTTAAGAAAGACAATCTTTAATAAAACTATCATGTTCTACAAAGTTATTCTAAATACCATTTAATAATTTATTGTTCAAATTGTATGGGGGGGAACCTCCCCCCCCCGTAGTAATACCAAGCTTTTTTGAGCTGGATTTGTTCGGTGATTTGACCTTACTCTTCATACCAAGTTTCATGGAAAACGGTTGGAAAGTAAGGAAGAAATTGTTTTTTTTATATTCTCCATAAGAATAACATTGGGCGCTTTCAGACAACGAACTGCGTTTATCGTGGACAGTAAATTTAACTTTCCTCTGGAACCGTTAGTCGTAGACAAATAATTCAAAATACTAATTTGTTTAGTTTTTAAGCTGGTTTCAATGGTACCAGTCAAGTTATACTTTACTTTTATTGTTTTCGCTGAAAATTTAAAAATTTTATTTTTTTGACATTTAAAAGCCCATAAATTTTGAACCGTCATTTTTACAGACATGCCGGTGGTGTCAAATTATTTAGTACTCTGTGCACTATAAACTATCAAATTTTAATCAAAATCGTTAGAGCCGTTTTTGAGAAAATTGGATTTTTTACGTTTTTTAAGGGTTTTTAGGGGTGAACTACCCTTAAAAATCAAAAATTCAAAAAAATGAAAAAACGCCTGGAGATACGGTGACTATATATATACATGCCAAATTTCATCTAAATCGGACCAATGGGGTAGGTAGGCTGTGGCTCTGTACACATCCAGACACACACACAAACACGCATACACACAAACACACACACACACACACACACACACACACACACACACACAGACAGAGACATAGAGAATCATAAAGAGACACACACACACACACACACACACACACACACACACACACACACACACACACACACACACACACACAGACAGAGACATAGAGAATCATAAAGAGACAGACACGAAGCTGTATAGTACTGTTTGTAGTCATATCGGGCTAAGTGAGTTACAAGACTACAAGATCACGTCACAGTCATATTACGCGAATTTTTCATTTAAACCTAAAATACCACCTGGGGTAGGTCGCTATTTCAGAAAGGTAAAAATAAAAAATATATTACCCTACAGATGGTAATTCGCTTCGGCGCAGGTCTGCTGCGATGGAATTTTTTGACCAGTCCAGAGGTTTTTACGGTGTGGACATTTTTAGAAGGGTTTAATTCAAATTGATAATGTTATATCCAGTTCGCTTAATTTATCATAAAAGTAATGATGGTTAAATTTCTTATACATACAGACCATCGGCTAGATAAAAGAAATGCACATCATGTTCCAGTGTTTGAACCCTCTATTAGTCACTCATTGAAGACGATCTATTTACGTCGCGGTGGGGGGGAGTCCGTCGCTTGGTCGCTCGCTGCTGCCTGCTACCGCTTCGTCACTGCGTCAGTATATCCGTAGCCGCAGCCTCAGAGGTCCACCGACCGTAGCACAGTGTCTGTAGTGTTGAAGATGACCTCCGGCCTGCCCTGCTCTCGTGCCGCTGTGATCGGGTGGTCTCGTCACCGGGTGTCTCCCGTCACAAGCCTGGTCCTGCGTCTGGAGGTTCCTGTCACCTGCCTCAGGCCTACCGTGGTCAGGGTGGCTTCCACCTGTGTCAAGGGCCAGCCCTCCGCCCCGCAGGCCTAACACCAACTCTACTGTCGTGTGTGTTTTGTAGACTCTGTGAGCTATGGAAGGACAGTCGGGGGCGTCCACGCCCGGGAAAAGGATTACTTCCCCGCCGAGGTGAGGAGTTTGGGTGGGTTTCACAACCCGAAGTATCGTTAAAAATGCTATAAATATCAAAAATTCAAAACCCCGAGTATGTTTTAAAAATCAGCTGTCTCACAACCCAGAGTAAGGGGCTGAGTACAGTCCGCACTAAAAGCTAGTCGGCCGCCGCGAGTCTGTGTAGCGCAGTATTATTTATGTGCTTCGTGGGCTGTAATAACATTAACAATATTTAATATTAATTGTCAATGATAACGAAAATAAGAACATAACTCATGATTTTTAAATTTATATTGAATATTTAAGACTTTTAACTTGTACAAAATGTTCAATCAAATTAGTTATAATTGACAAGTCAGTAACGATACGCCATTTCCGTTTCAACTGTTCTGGAGGCGGTAGTGGTTTAAGTAAATTAGAAGTTCAGAATGGCATAAATAGTTTATAAACTTGTGACATTAATAAATTTTAATGCGACGAAAATAATTTATTTCTGCTTTCTTTATAATAAAAACAATTTACAAAAGAGTATAATACGGTATATGATAGTTGTATTTAAAAAATACAGTAGGCCTATTTGCATCTTAAGTATGTAGGCTTGTCAGTAAAATAAAAACGAAGCAGTATTTATTGTATACTTGTCATTACAATAAATACTAATTCGTTTTTATTGTACTGACAATAAGTGATAATTCGTTCAGTAAAATTGTTCTTCGGATCATTTAACCTCATTCTACACCGATAGGAGTGAGAAATTTGTTGGCGTAAAAAAATTTATAAATGATATTATAGTAACCAAAACTATAAAGGAATTTGAATTAATCACACCGTTACACAAAAATACATGGTTGTTAAAATTTTATCGCTTCAATAATCGAATTTAAAAGAAAATGTACGATCGCCGTTGATATGCCAACCGTAGTTTTCATGTACGAGTAGCCTTTACCTAGAGTATTGCGAGTATTGAGTTTCGTGTATTGTAAGTGTTACACGTGCTATTGTGACTGTGTATGTGCTATGTGTTGTGTTTTACGTCATGAAACTTCGTTTCACTTAAAGTCGTGATGGAAAAAGTCTTCAAAAAATCTAAATACCGAAACATAAATCCATCATCACCAATAATGAATGTCAAACAAAATATTTTGAACGCATTGAAACTTTTCAACATTGTCATGGAAGAGGATGTTTGTTTTTGACATTACGAGTATTTGTTTAGTTAATGAATACAAAATTGAGATTATTGCAAATTTAAAACAATTTTAAAGACATTTTAATTGAAGATTGTAAACACCAAACAGTTGACATAATAGTTAACCATTTGATTAGTATTGATTTGATTTTCTTTTATTATAGAATAGAACATAGAAGAGTGTTTAAGTAATTACCGTACCGTACAACTTTAGTGGGCAGCATTTGGAGCTGGAGCGCTGCTTACCCACACCTGAGTCGCGATTACGGGAAAATTAAACAAATTGTTAAGGTGAAATAAATTCAAAGTGATAGTCAGATTATCAGACAATCTACGTACCTGTACTTGGTTTCGCCTCGTACTTGAATTCTATCAAGCACCGATATAGCACTATTGGACGTATTACGAACAGTATTTTTTTATCATACCACATCTTAAAAATCATTCAGGGTCCATCCAAAATGTACTTTCATTATAGCAACATTTAAATTATATTTTTTACCATACGAGTATTTGAACTTGAATGATAAAAGTGAATGGATGCACGGAGTTAAGACCGTTTCTGGTTGCAAGGGAGTACAACACTGACAATGAGCTATTGTAATAATACTTTAATTTACTTATTTGCTTAGTTATTTTTATTTTTTGTGGCAATCGTCCATGCTGTAAAGGTTTATCACAATAAAACGTCTTGATTCTTGATGGAAAATCGCAATAAAATAATCCGAATAACTCGACAACCTCTGGGTCCACAAAGTGTCGAGTTTGTGAGGTACAGTATTACTGTATTTTTAGTTACAAGTTGAACGGCACACACCCTGCATAACCTGTATATACTCTTTTCCTACTTCTTTAAGATTTGCTTTGTCCTGAAATCGAATATCATTTCGGCTTCGTTGTAAAAGATTAGATGTTCTGGGTCGCAGTTAATAACAGAAATGAAACGAAACTATAAGACATATTAATAACATTCCCACAAAACAAATGACTCTTAAGTGGATTGATTCACGATTATCCAATCCAAACTGAACCCAAACCAAACCAACCTATCTGCAATACGGCTTTTATAGGAAAGATTAAATTTTCTGTATCGAGGCATTGTTTTAAATAATACTGTTCTCGTGTAATCTAACATTCATTAATTCCTCTCGCACAAAACAAAAAAACTAATAATTACACTCGGACAAATAAACCAACCAGTAATCCACACAGTTTTTAAAAACATTCATAAAAATTTGCTGGAAATGACGCGTAATTGTGTTAGGCTGTGGGCTGGTGAAAATAAAAAACACCAAATCAGCTGTTAATAAAATATTCACATTATTGATTTATGCATATTATCAAAAATCATCGTATTTCCCTCATTAAGCTTAACATATACAAACTTAACAGGCCAGTGAGGCTTAGCCCTAAGGTTAAATACAAAACTGAATATGCATAAAGCCTACTCGGAGCAGAGATAAATAAAAAAAATCAAACATCATTAAAATCGGTCCAGCCGTTCTCGAGTTATAAATGTTGGAACTAACACGACTTTGTTTTGTTCGATTCTCTGTAATTTTCTATTTTAACATTTATCCATGGGAAATTTGATCCATGTACTGTGTATAACATATTAAAACAATACAAAGTAAGTTATTAGATCAATAATGCCATTTACATGGAATTGCGGCAGCGAGTGCCTACAAAGCAGATATTACTGTTATAGTAAGCTATACAGGCTCGCGGTGGCCGACTAGCTTTTAGTGCGGACTGTACTTAGCCCCTGACTCGGGGTTGTGAAACAGCTGATTTTTAAAATGTACTCGGGGTTGTGAAACGCTCCCAGGAGTTTTTGTAAACCTCTCCTTTTTAAGCGAACGAGGCCAATTTAACCGTTTGAAGTTTATACTCTCTCAACATACAGTATTTGGCTTGGTTTCTGAAAAATGTATTTACCAAGGCGATGCTTTCTGATATAGTTTTTCACTATAATATAGATTTGACTTCCCCAATCATAAGTTACTATACAAAATCAGACAAATAAATATTAAAACGTTTTTCTGTACCACAACTATGACGACCTTACATACCAGTATTAATTACCAGTAAATGAACTCTTAAACTTTTTGATAACAAATTTTATTCTGTGATTTTAGCATTATTAAGTATCGTCTAACGAATGAAAATTTTATTAGACTTACAAACTAGATTGATAGTTATTAATCTAGTTTGTAAATCATTAACTAGTAGCCTAATGATTCCGTAATATTACGGAATTGTTATTTGTTATATATTTGTCAATACAGGTTAGCTCAAGTTTTTCTCAGAGAATAATATCTTGTTGGCCCCGCACTGGCGGCTTGGCACCGCTCCTCGAGCGGGAGAGTAGGGAGCTTGCGTGATTATGCTTCCTAAGTGTATCTTAACTGTATAGTAATTTAGCTATATTTATAGATCAAAGTCAAGGAAATTTTCATTGAAAATTTTTGCCATCCCTAATGCGCTTCTTTTTTATTTAATTTGTTTTAATAAACTAAAGTTGTAAATTTATTAGTCACGTCAAATTTTTAAAACATTGTAAGGGGTTTCCTGAAAGTGGTTAATAACAACCGCAGACGAGAGAAATAATTATTATTATCTTGTCTGTGATGATATTGGTGTTTGCTGTTATAACTCTCCGGAATGACGTTTTAGCTGGATTTAAATGTAATCACACTTGAGTTTTTACTTAAAGGTGTTTAATGTAACATGCAAAAATATTGTATAAAACAGCAGGGTATTTCAGGACTGTGTTCGTATGCTGTTCATGCTCAGCTGTCGGATCCAGTCAACTCAGGTCAACTAGAGGTAGTAACAAGATCAGGCTTCCCCATCAAAACACAAAAGATTCAGCGGGCGTTAGTAAACACAAAGTAAACCAAATAGATAAATCTCATTTGTTCACATTTTGTAATGTTTTCAGCCAAACTCGGGGAAGACTGGAGTCATAATACGTGAGATTGTTCAAACTCTTTTCCATATCAGCGATGTGACGGAAGCGCACAGAACGCGTGAGACCACAAATCGAGTGGCCCCGACCAAAGACAATTTATATTCAATATTAGAACAAAATTGTCTTTGCCCCGACTCAAGAGCTATCGGCCGATGGCCGAGCCGATACTTCGCCATTTTTCTCAAATATTCGTGGTCTGACAGTAGTGCACACGTGAACGATTATTATTGATTGCATTTGATAACCCAGCGATCTAACGGTTTGTCACTATATTTCTGGTGCCGGTAATGCTGTAGATTGTAGAACAATCCCAGGTCGCGTGACATGAACCCGGACCCGCAGCGAGGGTAATTGGTGTAGTTGTGATCACCGTCATGCCATCCATGTGTGTAATGAGTCAAGTGGAATGTGGGGGCAAGCCGCCTCGGACCTAGGACTGTCCTCGACACGCGACACACAACGGCGCCGCTGTTGAACTGCCCTGGCTGGCCCCTTGCGTGGGCCCCAGGCCCTTGTCGGAATCTTTATGTAACCGAATATTTCAAAGTCAAAAGGTACACCTCTCCTAGTAGTCCTTTAGTTTGTCTTCTTACTAGTTTAAATTGATGTTCGGACCCACCTGGAAGTAGAAAGTCCTACAGAAGAGACTGGATCAAACTCCCAATGTGGAACTCGGTAAACCTCTGACACTGGTAATAATTGTCAAAAATAGCTTTTACAACACAATTGTAAAGACATTAGTAATTATTTGATTTACTTGATCGAAGACGTTATTAAATTAAAACTTAAACCATTTATAGAGTTTGAACGGCAATTAGGCCCTAACAGTTCACTGAGGAGATCAATTATTAATGTAGTTTGAAATAGATTTTAATGAAAAAAAATAATACATGTTAATGTCTATAAGTATATCAAATATATGTTAAGAGTTTTGTCTGAAAAGATTAAGATCGGACACGTTGAATGTGCTAGCTTTGCTCATCAGTTGCACGCGAATGCCCGCTGTTGTTCATGCCAATTGACTGCAATGATGATGACCTCGCCAAGACTTAGCTGCCGCGAAACCATAACATTCGTCCTCTTTTCTTCTCCGTTACATATAAATGATGTTACGAGTAGACTTAAAATACCATTTAATATTGCATTATTAGATCAGTCCGACTAATCGTACACTTCCTATCTAAACTGATTCCACTTGGATCCGTAGGGGTAGGGAGTTGTTTACTTCCGTGCATCAAGATTCCTTATATTCGAAAACCCAATGCGATGTGGATAAAGCCACCAGAAATGAAATGTTATGGCGACAAAATTATTACGTCATTGCTGCCTCTAGTATGAATTTAGAACTTTGATGGTGAGTAATGTGTGTTTTGTTTAATGTTTGGCGCGTAGCTCGCTTCTCGCTTCAAAGCGTTGCCATGAATTTATTACACGTTGACGTCCACAAATGTGTCTTGAGTGAATTTCCTCGTCGGGCTTCTTCAGCATTTTCGCTTTACAAATTTAGCCCACTACACTCAATTACATTGTTCCACCTCGAGTTGGTTCTTGTGGCAATGCGCTGTGTTGAAGGAGTCGCATATTGTAGTTGTTACCGTTGACGTGTTTTGTCTTACAACTAAACGTATCGCATATGAGAGTGTGGAATACTATAGCCTACGTATGTGTAGTTTAGCATGTGCACTGAGCACTGAGTAGCTCGCTAGCCGTCGCCTTGCCGCGCTATTACGCCTCGCCCGCTGGTCAATTCTGCTATTTGGCCCCCTACCAACACGACAGCCTCCACGTCCACATAGCTGTTCGTTGGCAACCAAGGCTGGCCAAGTATAAATACGTCGGTCACTTATACAATATCCGCTGCTCTGTTTTATTTTCTGGATTAACTTCGCGAACTGTAAACCTTTAGATATCACGTGACAATTTTATAACACGTTGAAATAAGAGCGTTTTCCTAATTTTCTATTAACGTTCAAACTAAACTGTTGTGTCTGTGTTGATTTTATTATTGGAGGTATTACTACGTTTCAAGTATGGTGCTGTTAAATAATTTAAATTATTCATATATTATAATAAACTAATAAAGTAACAGTTTAAGGATACTGATGTTCTTATGATGACTAATAACTGAATACTGAATAAAACACTGAGTGACCAAATACTTTTTTCTCTTCATTTTAGACCTAAAAGGATAAAAAAATAACCGCGTAACAATAGACCTGCGTACTCAGCGCGTTTCAATTAATTTATGAGTGATTGCAGATGACAGAAACTGCAGGAAGCCAAGTATAACAGTAAACACGAGAAACAGCTTAGACGAAACGAGAGATATAAATAGCGGATACGTCGTGTCAGGGCCGTCTCTTATCTCGGGGCTCAGATCCCGTCGTGGATACGGCTATCACCAATACCACGACACAATACAACAGAAACAGAACCTCGATAAATGGATAACCTTAAATATTAAAAAAATATATATTCCGATTGTTCGGAAGTATTCGTATTTTGTGACGCATGGTTAAAAAACTTTGAATTTGTATCTACTTTGAACTTAGAATTCTAATTATGTTTCTTTAATTCAAATTCGTACCTTAAAAATTCGAAGTTATTATCTGCAATTAGTAGTTATGTTATAAAACAAGCCAGTCGAAACAAGTGCGTTTCCGCAATTTCTCCAGTGCCTTTGTTCACTTCACTTCGTTACAGAACTGATACAGTAGTATAAATATCAACAGTTACAGTTATTGTGTTGTAAACCGTTCGATTATTGGTGTGCTATCGTATTTATTTTTATCTCTTGAGAATTTTTCTCTCTTTTGAGAATGAGTTCAAAGAAGTCCCAGTTTAATTCAAATTTTATCCTCGCCAACTTCTACAATTCAAACTTCTAAATTGAACCTCTACAATTCGAATTTTAAAAACGCTCTATAATTCAAACTCCCGATACGTCAAACTTCCATTGAATTGCGAATTAGTGAGGCTCGACCGTACAGTCGGGTGTGACTGGATATTGTGTGTGCAGTGGTGCGAGGTACAAGTCCACGTGTACAGTACTAGAAGCTGACCGCTCAAAACTGCATTGCATGCCATAGTCACGCATGTCGTCAGCAACATGCGATAACATTTCAAACTGTGTAACATTCGCATTGTATTATCTTTCATTAACCCATAAAAATAGTAATAATAATTTTTAGAGATAATTGTTACCGCATAATAAAGGTTTTATCAGGTTTTTATCTAAGATTACGAGGGTGTGGGTTATGTTTTTAAATTCAATGTCTAGCTAAACCAATTTTGTGTTTTTAATCTGGTTTAGGCGTAAACACATTTGCCAGGATAAGTCGTTTCGGTGGATAAGTTGAACCTATTTTCTTATCGTGACCTTTGTAACTTAATCAGTTAGTTGTCTCTTAATATCGTGTTACTGTATAGTGATATAATTTTACTATTCGATTATTCTCGAATGAATTCGTCAAATCGCTGGCTTTAGTAATATATTGATTTATTTACAAATTAACTATAATGTATATTGTCGAATTACAATTGATGTGGTCAACAATATTGTCCAGTGTGATGCACTTCCAGCAATATGACAAATTTTCAAATTAAGCACTTGTACTATTTGTACCTAAAATTTTCAGAATAGTTACTGTACGGATATGCTGTCAATTTATACTATCTTTATTTGTTATAACTTAATATTTTGTAAATGTAAAATATGGTTTAATTACGAGATACAGTAATTGCATAATTTTTTATTGGGTTACACATCATAAAGTTTTTTTAAGTAAAATTCTACTTGTTACAGTGTATACTATATCCAATACTATAATACGAGCAGGTTAGTATATTTTTAGAAGGATTTCGAAAACGGCTGTACAGAGTTCCTTTAAATTTTGGAAATAACTAATTTCTGAAAAAAAGTTTGTATTTACTTCCCTATGGGAAATAGGTTAGATCGTCTAAAAGGAATGTTTTCAGTTCCTCTAAACAGTTGTTCATATAACCATATGACGTCACTAACCAAATGACGTCACTGTTTCAAATTTGGATTTCGCTAATTGTCAACATCCTCCAGAGCTAAGGACGTATCCTTGTCAAAAACCTTTGTATTTACTTCCCTGTGCTAACTTGGGAAGTAGGTTAGATCATGGATTGTTCAAGGGATTGTTTCCAGTTCATCTTAACAACTGTTCTCATTCTTATACATCAAAAATTCAATACAATAGCTCTAGTATATTCTATGGAAGTCTGGTTAAAATTTTCATCTTACAAATTGCCAACTAACCTTCAGAACTAAGACATATCCTTGGCAAGATGTTTGTATTTACTTCCCTGCAGGAAAAATGTTAGATCATGGATATGTCTAAAGGGAATGTTTCCAGTTCATCTAAACAGCTGTTCCTATGTTTCTAATTTTCGTCTTACCAATTGCTAACACCCCCCTCCCAGTGCCAAGACATATCCATGTTAAAATAAGTAGTTCTAGATAGGTCTAATATCCAGTAAAATCCCGTGTTTCTTGTAATATTAAATTTTCAATCTAAAAACTTCACATTGAGTTTATGGAGATTCAAATGTAAGCAATAGAAATCAAAACATTTGTTTATCCAATACTATAATACGAGCAAGGTTTGTATATATATATATATATTTGCACTCGGATCTCGAAAACGGCACTAAGGATTTTCTTAAAATTTTGGAAATAACTAATTTCTGAGTAGAAAATAAGTTCTAGATAGGTCTAATGTCCAGGAAAATTCTTGTTTTCTTGTAATATTAAGTTTAAAATCTGAAAATTTAACATTACGCTTAAGGAGAATCAAATGTAAACAATACAAATCAAAACATCTGTTTATAACCGTTTGACAGTTGTTGATTGAAGATGGTGGCAAAAATATGTGAATAGAGGTTTTTCATTAATATTTATTATATGTATGTAATAAATGCAAAATTATCAGGTTACCACACAATTTGTAAAAACTAAAGGGTAAAATAACTGTGCGAAATAAAAGCAGAGAAAATTATTTCCAAAATCTTTTGTGTTTTGAAAGAAAACGTATTCATTCTATTGCATGAAGCCACTGTAACAAACCAATTAACTGGTGTAAATTAAATTTCTCTTTTGCTTTTCAATCCTCATTCCTTTTCTAGCAAAATCAGTTGATCACAGGATAATAATAACAAACTGTATGGACATTTAAATTCAGTATAAGATTAGCTAAAACAATTGAGATTGGCCAAAAACTCTTAAACGATGACGCGAACTTGGTCGACGCCGGAGCTCAGTTAGTAGCGCTCAGATCTCACGTACGCAAGGTCGCGTGATCGATCCCCACCCGAGGGTCAAACTTTTGTTCAGTATTTATGCCATAATTAAGGGGTATGAAAACGGTTTTATTTAAACCACGTAAATGTTTTCATTGAGCAATAAATTTGTTTTAATTTTGCTAATTAACTTGTAACAACATGTCTTTTTCTATCCGAGCAAAGCTCGGTCACCAGGTACTAACTAATAATTGACCATTCCTGAGTAATGTTGATGGCGAACAATATAGATGTGAATAGAGGTTTTGCATGGATATTTATTTTACGTATGTGATAAATGAAAAATTATCAAATTAGGTAAAAACCAAATGGTGAATAACTGTGGGAAATAAAAGCAAAGAAAAGTATTTGCTAAATCTTTTCAATCCTCATTACGTATCAAACTCAATCAGATGACCACAGGCTAATAAAAATCTATGTATGATTAATTATACAAGATCAGCTCCATTATTTAATTGAGGTTGGCTAAACTGCTTTAAACGACATCAAAGCTTAGCGGAAGTCATTGCTCAGCGCTAGCGCGGAGGAAATAAGATCGACCCCCGACCGGGGAGGCTACATTATTGTTTAGAGTTTATGCAAGTTAGTAAAAAAATGTTTATGTTAATTGATCAATCACCAACTATATTTTTAATTCTTAATTCAACAAAGTAAAGCAAAGCTCGGTTATATATCCTGTACCGGTAAGTTTGGTTGATCACCCTAGGGCTCCGACCAAGGCCCATGATCAAAATACTGTATTACCAAACCACGTTCACAGCTGGGCCCTCCCTGCTCGTCTTCTCCCCGGAAGTTCATTTTCAAAAGTAGTGAAATGCAACACCAGGCCCTTAGGCCCTAGAGTGGCGGATGGAAGGTGCGCGGCACGGACATGTGGGCGGAAGTGGAAGTTTAGACGCGCTTCTGCGTCTGCACTCTCCCCCAATTCGGTACTGTTTTAGCCCCACACCGCCGGGCCCTCGTAATAACCGATGACAGTTCCTCCCGCGTTGGAACAAACCTCATTATTTTGGACTAAATCCGGACCCGAGGTGATCTATGTTTCCTTGTCATACATCAGATCCTCGTCTTCTATATTTTAGAGTGATACAGGACGTATTGTTTGGTATACAGAGACTTTCTTTTTCACTTTTTGTCGAACACAAAGACAGGTCGTTCGTTGTTACAGTGAATTAGTTTTAAAAATGACGGAACCTTAGGCTGGCCGCACACATAATCAAAAAGAACAGAATAAGAGTGGATATGGAGTGCCCGCCCACCTCTAGGAACAATACAAGTCAAAATAAGATTGAACGGGTTTTTCATGCTAAAGTTTCGTCTTAGTCAAAAGCCATCAGACAATCTAAACTGCACATGCGCTGCAGAGGAAATTATATTAGAGGAATACAACTGCCCGGGTTGCTGTTCCGTCTTGTTCGATACGAAGAAAATACCGAAAAACGTTATCGAACTAAACAGAACAGAACCGTCTTGTGCTGTTCTGTTCGATTATGTGTGCGAACGGCCTTTTAAAGAGGACAATATAGAATTTGGTGTCCAAAGTGTCAACTTGCGATAGCATTTGAGCGTATGACGTGTAAGGCCGGGCCACTTCCTCATTAGCGACTGGCGAGATGTGATGTGTCACATGTGGTGCGCGGCGCGGGTGTGCGTATCTCATCTCCCGCCCCCGCATGTCGCCGCCCACTGCCCACTGCTCCAGGAGAACATCTTTCGGAACACATCAGAATTATTTCATTTTTATAGTAAAATATAAATATTATGGAAAAGACAGTTACTATGCAAAATAAACGGTATCAGTGGACTGACACATACTTTCTCCCTTAAGTAAATTTAAAAACTACAATCTGTAATAAAACTATCATGTTCTTCAAAGTTTATCTAAATATCATTTAATAATTTATTGTTTCAAAAATAATCATCCTATTTCTGAAAATAAAAACAAGAGAGACAAAGTTAAATTAATTGTTCGAATTGTATGGGGGACCCCCCCACCGGTAATACCAAGCTTTTTGAGTTGGTTTTGTTCGGTGATTTGACCTTACGTTTCATACTAAGTTTAATGAAAAACGGTTGGAAAATAAGGAAAAAATTTATTTTTTAATATTCTCCATAAGAATAACATTGGGCGCTTTCAGACAACGTACTGCGTTTATCATGGACAGTAAATTTTACTTTTCTCTGGAACCGTTAGTCGTAGACAAATAATTCAAAACTAATTTGTTTATTTTTTAAGCTGGTATCAATGGTGCCAGTCAATATATGTACTTTACTTTTAATATTTAGTTTTTACTCAAATTATTTATTACTCTGTGCACTATAAACTATCAAATTTAAATCAAAATCGTCAGAGCCGTTTT
Organism: Nephotettix cincticeps; assembly: GCA_023375725.1. Classification (NCBI taxonomy): domain Eukaryota; kingdom Metazoa; phylum Arthropoda; class Insecta; order Hemiptera; family Cicadellidae; genus Nephotettix; species Nephotettix cincticeps. The sequence continues at coordinate 31,477,687 of CM041786.1, forward strand.
TGAGAAATTTGGATTTTTCACGTTTGTAAGTGTTTTTAGGGGTGAACTACCCTTAAAAATAAAAATTCAAAAAAATGGAAAAAACGCCTGGAGATACGGTGACTATATATATACATGCCAAATTTCATCTAAATCGGACCAACGGGGTAGGCTGTGACACTGTACATACATCCAGACACACACACACACACCGACACACGGACGGACAAACATCACGCCCAAACCCACTTTTTTGGATTCAGGAGACCCCAAAACGGATATATCCACCCTCAACTCAAATTCGAAAATTTTGACGAAAACAATACTTTCTCCATATACTATGTATAAGGGGAGAAAGTAATACAGTTACTTATGAAAGTACATAATAATCACAAAACAAATTTGATGAATCTTTAACTTTATGGTTAATTACCTTTACAAAGAGGATAAAAATTGGTTTAATTTGTTTGCTCGAAATATTTTTGGTAACAGGATACAGAGTGTTCATTACAGTTGGTAACAAACTTTGACGGATTACAATATTAAGAAAATGCCCTTCAACATTTCAACCTTAATTTAGCGGCTATTTGCAATTTTGTATTTTTTTTTTGCAAAAAATGTATTTTCAAAAAATATCTTATCTATGAAACAAACCTTTGCAAAAATATTAATAGCGTAAAAGTTATGGACTAAATCTCTATATTAAGTCGAATAAGAGAAAAATGGTGATTTAAAAAATTTAGGTGTAAAAATATTATAACTTTTATTATTAAAAATCCAACTTCACTTACTTTTTCAATAAAATTCGTGTTAAGGATATGTGAGAAATGCACTTTTAATGTGAGCCTACAAACATTACAGAGAATCCAACAGGCTCGCGACTCATCACCACTATTGGAATTTTTATGAAAATTAAAATATTTGTTGTCTTGTAAAGTTTTGATAAAATCGTTGGTTTTTTCATTATTTGACTTTAAATATTAGAAATGGCCGCCATTTTGGATATGTTAAAGTAAGTTGAATAATATTTTTTTCATATTTTGCTTCTTTACTCACTAAGGGTTGAACGTCTAAGCTATAAAATATTTTGTTGAAAATACAAATTGCCTCTAGCACCTAAACAACGAATTTTTCGACGTGTATTTAATAGGTATTTTTGTTAGAATTATCATCAATAGAAGTTTATTACCAATTTAAACACTCTGTATAATACATAATTGAGATACTCCATCTTTCAATTAATTTATTTTTTATAATTTTTAGGAAATTGAAATTATGAGAATTTATAAAATACTGCCTCGCAGCAGATCTGCGTAATCAGCGAATTTCCAAGTCAATAATAATAAATGACAAGTTTTACCAATATCTGTCTATAAAATAAGAGAGTTGCCTATTCTCTAAAGATTAATATGGGAAAGAGTATGCAGGTTTGCTGCCACGATAAACTATGATTTTTCTGCATTGTAAGTGTTGTGTTGTATGTTTTGAGTCACGAATCTGTTTAACTGTTCCAGAACGCTGCCCAACCAGCTGGAGGGCGACTTCTCCTTGCCCGTATTCGATTCTCGTGAGTATACTAAATCATAGGTTAATCCACATAAGGAAGTTGTTTAATATACTTAAATTTTTTTTTATTTTATTTTTATATGTTTATTTAATTTCCTCCATAAGAATAACGTGGGAAAATAAAAAGTAGGTTTGCTGCCACATGGAACCAAAGAAATAGATTTTCAGCCTATATTATATTTATATTCTGATTATATTAATGAATCATATAATATTATAATATAAACTATCAACTGACAGTTCAAGAATCAATTACTACTGTCAGGTGCTATTGTTTCTGATGGTTCATTAAAGGGTGTGCCAGATTTCTCCCATGTTATTCCTTAGGGATCACCTTTTCTCCTTTGGGACAAAAACTACATACTTTTCCCCCCAGTGGAGGAAAAATTATGTTTGATAATTTCAAACTATACCCACCACTATATTTCATTATAGTTTCCAGTATTTATGATTATTTTACGAACCAACTTTAAAACCAGTACAAAATATTGAACAAATTAGTATTTTTAATCATTTATCTGCGGTAATACGTGGTTCAAGAGAAAAATTTAGTTTACCTTTCAGTTGTGTGAATTGACCCTGAAAAAAATTATAATCTAAGTCTCTATTCCATAAAACATGATTAAAAGTACGTATGTGAAACTCGCTTATCATTTTTATTCAGGTGAAAGATCCCAGGTAAAATATCATCACAAAAAATATGTGATAGCTTCCCTTTTAAAACAAAAGGAGAGCTTAAAATCTTAGTGAAAGCTACTTCTCATCTTGAGTTTTATATAAGACATCCACACTTTCATAGTTATTATTCAGTTCAAGTTACCAAGAAACCCCGTCAATTCGCAAAGAGCATTACCGCTGTTGGAGAGATGATTCATTTTGTCTGTTGTTAGTGATTTGCTATTGTTGCGGCATGTTGGAGACATGTCGCTTCACGTGGATATTCTTTGTCACAATACCACAGCGCACACTTTGGTGGAAAGGTACTAAATGGTTAACTCAAGCACCATATAAATGGCCTAATCACCAGTTCACCAAAGTAGAACCTAATGAACTCATCGAACTTAAACCTGGCCCATTACCCATTTTTGCAGTTTCTCCACAACATGAACTGCCATTACTAACCAAATATTCATCTTGGTCTAATCTGCTTCGTACCACTGCATTATTAATGCAATTGATCTATAACTACAAGTCTATACATCAAGTTCTGGATCCAGTTACAGTAGCAGAACTCAACACAGCACGCAATCACAAAAATATTTTATGTTGTCCAACAATCCACATTATACAAGGAGTTTAATGTACTATCATGCTCATTTAGCTCCATTCATCGATGCTCACTAGTTGATACGTGTCGGAGGTCGATTACGAAATTCACTACTTGGCTTGACATAAAACATCTAGTTCCATTACTACCAAAACATCATCATGTGGTAAATATACTCATTGAACACCTCCATATCAAACATCTACACGCAGGACCACAGTTTGTCCAGTCTGTTTTAACTCAACGAGTTTGGATTCTCAACGCTCGGGATGTCATTAGATAACATTTGCATAGATGTATCACTTGTCATCGCCATCGTAACTCTACGTTAACACCCATCATGGCTTACTTACCTGTTGTACGAACAACACCGGGAAAGCCATTCATATCTACAGGGGTAGATTACATGGGTCCACTTTCTTGCAAGATTATTAACCTACGATTTGTCAAAATATTTAAGATGTATCGAAGTATTTTAATGTGCACGTTGACAAAAGCTGTGCAGGAACTTTGAAACAATAGAATTACGAATTGGTACGGTTGGTGAACCGTATTTATAATGACATTATAGCAAGTACAGTAACTGCAGCGCCGGTGTCTGGTGATAGGCCGTGTTTAAAAATATCTCCGCGAACACTGGCTGTAACACAGCCTGGCGGGACTGTACCGATCGCCGAACTGACTACTGTATACGCTTTTTAAATTCATCTAAAGTGGTTATTTACTGTCCCACATTCTCGTCCCAGGAACCGTATAGGCTATTCTCGTCTAGGCTATCGCCCTGAACCGTTTTGCACATTACTTCAGGCTAGACCTAGTGGGTTGCGACATTATCACTCAGCGAAAAGCTATTGATGGTTGGCGTGATTTGAACCCGGGACCTTGGGCACCAAAGTCCCGCGCTTCACGCTATATACGTATACAGTACCAAGGAGTTGTGGACCAGGACCGAACAACGAACTGACTTGCATACCGATATGCAGTACGGTATCACGGAGTTGTGTACGTCCGCAACTCCATGTCGGATGTATACTGTAACATGTAACTTGGTGGGCCTGTCATGCAGTCCTCTTGTGTCGATGTCAGAATAGCCGAGGAGATGACGTGTATATGTGAAATGAGGCTTAGACATCTTTTCAAGACTGCGGCAAGACGCAACGAAAACTATAATCTGCTATTACGTATAGTGGTCGGTTGCACTTCAACTGGCTGGTTGAATAGCATTAAAACGGCTGGGTGGCAGAGTGGTTATAGTGCCCGCCTTCATAAACTGAAGCTCGCCGGATTGAATCCTGCAAGGGTCGAATCTGTTACCAATTAGTCAATGGGCTATTAATTAATGATGCTTTCCAACAACAGGTCAACGTTAGGTAGTAACAAGACTAGGATTTGCACCGTTCTCCACCAAAACGTTAAAAATGCGTGTAGAAAGACAAGAACTTCTTTTTAAGGGCTGTTTTCACGGTTACATTTATGGTCTTCTTATTATAGTACAACTATAGTAATCGCCGTATTTATGGTTCTCATATTTCTTCGTGACAAAATATGGTTTTGCCAATATTCTGTATGATGTACGTTACTATGATACATATAATAAAATCTTATGCTCTATATCATATGGTATTTATCGTAAACAACACAACCACTCAAAACCAATTTGTTTTCCCGCAATTTCAAACGCAACAACAAACTGTACGATACCAAAATTGTAGTGTTCTCTGATTGCCCCAGTCGGTCGGTAGCATCTTGCAAAGGTGGCTGTGAGTTGTTGTGTACCAGTTTTTAGTCCCAACGTATCCGTGGCCAGCCAACCGTGTAAGAGCCTATACATTGTAAGGTTATAATCTTCTCGTACATCGACTTCCTCGGGCGTTCCTGGCACACCCTCGCCATGTCGGAGTCCGACTCCTCGTCCGGCTACAGGACCACGTCTTGCGACGACCTCCATCTCGGTATTGTGCTCAGTTTTTAGCTTTCAAATATTTCGAAATAATTGATTAATTAATTGATGATAATCTGGTTAATGGCATCTTAAATAATTATCCTTACTATCACTATTGCTAATCTTGCATATGTCTTTTATGTATGTAATTTTAATCTTTTAACGTTAACTAACCATGATCTTAATCCATTTTAAATATGACGTTTTCTATTGCGAAATTGTTATGTGTTGAAAGACAGGGGATCTACGTTCTGAGTACCATTTGAAATAGCGACCCTTACTCTTAAATTCGCACTTAAATACATTTAAAATCTCAACTAATAATACTTGTCCAGATTTTAGTTTTAACGTCATGTTACTTACAATTCGGTGAGTTTATTTTTGTTTGAATTAAAAATTGCTTATTTTAAAATTCAGTTTCTGGGGTCGGAGCTTTGCTCGGATTGAGTAAAACATGTTATCCAATACTATAATACGAGCAAGGTTTGTGTATATATATATATATATATATATACATATATATTATATATATATATATATATATTTGCACACGGATCTCGAAAACGGCACTAAGGAATTTCTTTAAATTTTGGAAATAACTAATTTCTGAGTAGGAAATAAGTTCTAGATAGGTCTAATGTCCATGAAAATTCCGGTTTTCTTGTAATATTAAGTTAAAAATCGAAAAATTAACATTACGCTTATGGAGAATCAAAAAGTAAACAATACAAATCACAATATCTGTTTGTTTAACAGTCGTTGATTGAAGATGGTGGTGAACAATATGTGAATAGAGGTTTTGCATAAATATTTATTTTATGTATAAATGAAAAATTATCAAATTACTAAACAATTTGTAAAAACTAAAGGGTAAAATAACTGTGTGAAATAAAAGCAGAGAAAGGTATTTCCAAAATCTCTCATGTTTTGAAAGAAAACGTATTCATTCTATTGCTTGAACCCACTGTAACAAACCAATTAACTGGTGTAAATTAAATTTCTCTTTTGCTTTTCAATCCTCATTCCTTTTCTAACAAAATCAGTTGATCACAGTATAATAATAACAACTGTATGGACAGTTAAATTCAGTATAAGATCAGAAAAAATAATTGAGGTTGGCCAAAAACCCTTAAACGACGGCTTGAACTGAACATGGCCGATGCCGTAGTAAAGTGGCTAGCGCTCAGGTCTCAAGGGCCGGTGGTCGTGAGTTCGATCCGCGTCCGGGGAACCAACCACATTTAGTTCAGTGTTTATGCCATATTAATTAAGGTGTATGAAAACTGTTTTATTTAAACCACATAAATGTTTTCATTGAGCAATAAATTTGTTTTAATTTTGCTAATTAACTTATAAAATACATGTCTTAATCTATCCGAGCAAAGCTCGGTCACCAGGTACTAGATAAGTTTATTGGTTAAATAAAACACATTTATATTATAATTAATGTAAACACAGTTTATATGGTACTCTATAAATAAAAACGTACACCTCAATATAAAGATGTGTTTCATTTTTAATCTTAAAAATTATTGTTTAAATATTTTAACACTAAAAACGTTTGTAAAAAATAAACCAAACTAAATACTAACCTAAAAATAAAAACAACCTGAATCAGCTGTTTTGGTTAACTACAGCAACATAAAGGCCCCGATTATACAGGACACCGGGCTGTTGGGCGAAACCCGGATTTTCCCAGCCCAGATTACTGCTCCAATCGATTTACAGTGGACGAATATCCAATTTTAAACAAAAAATAATAAATTCTTGGACAGAAATGAAACTTTGCCCGTATAGGGCTTGTTTTGGACATATGATAAGGTTGTTCTTAATACTATAACTTATTGGACTTCCAATGGGCCAATTACTGCACACCATTTCTGAAGGTGATGGACTCTAAAATGTGACCAATATATAAGTACCCATTAAAAGCGATTTACGAATAAGAAAAGCACGGATCAAAGTTAGCAAAGTCATTAAATTATACGACCCAAGTCCTTGCTGTTCAGAAGTCTGATTTTAAACCAGTACCGGTACATATTGAAGGGTTGCTCCCTCGATTCTATCGGTGATTCTTCCATGGACTGATTAGCTTCCCAATCCCTTGTCACTTCCTGACCTTCGGCCGGTGACTAAGACCATTTAGTTTACTTGTCACTAAATGCTAAATACGGCTTTGTTTATTTTATAACTCAGTTATATTTTTGTATTAGGCCTACTTATTATTTTACGTTTGGGTAGTTGAGGGTAGGCCTACATGCTTTTGAAATAGTGAGCAAATTAAATCAATTGACATCTAGTTAAGACATGATTGATTACGCAAGGAACAGTAAGCAGTGATGAACCGGACTACTGAAGCCAGTATCACTAGCTTGTTCATTTCAATTGACATCTAGTTAAGACATGATTGATTACGCAAGGAACAGTAAGCAGTGGTTTACATACTCTATGATGAACCGGACTACTGAAGCCAGTATCACTAGCTTGTTCATTTCAATTGACATCTAGTTAAGACATGATTGATTACGCAAGGAACAGTAAGCAGTGGTTTACATACTCTATGATGAACCGGGACTACTGAAGCCAGTATCACTAGCTTGTTCATTTCAATTGACATCTAGTTAAGACATGATTGATTACGCAAGGAACAGTAAGCAGTGGTTTACATACTCTATGATGAACCGGACTACTGAAGCCAGTATCACTAGCTTGTTCATTTCAATTGACATCTAGTTAAGACATGATTGATTACGCAAGGAACAGTAAGCAGTGGTTTACATACTCTATGATGAACCGGACTACTGAAGCCAGTATCACTAGCTTGTTCATTTCAATTGACATCTAGTTAAGACATGATTGATTACGCAAGGAACAGTAAGCAGTGGTTTACATACTCTATGATGAACCGGACTACTGAAGCCAGTATCACTAGCTTGTTCATTTCAATTGACATCTAGTTAAGACATGATTGATTACGCAAGGAACAGTAAGCAGTGGTTTACATACTCTATGATGAACCGGACTACTGAAGCCAGTATCACTAGCTTGTTCATTTCAATTGACATCTAGTTAAGACATGATTGATTACGCAAGGAACAGTAAGCAGTGGTTTACATACTCTATGATGAACCGGACTACTGAAGCCAGTATCACTAGCTTGTTCATTTCAATTGACATCTAGTTAAGACATGATTGATTACGCAAGGAACAGTAAGCAGTGGTTTACATACTCTATGATGAACCGGACTACTGAAGCCAGTATCACTAGCTTGTTCATTTCAATTGACATCTAGTTAAGACATGATTGATTACGCAAGGAACAGTAAGCAGTGGTTTACATACTCTATGATGAACCGGACTACTGAAGCCAGTATCACTAGCTTGTTCATTTCAATTGACATCTAGTTAAGACATGATTGATTACGCAAGGAACAGTAAGCAGTGGTTTACATACTCTATGATGAACGGACTACTGAAGCCAGTATCACTAGCTTGTTCATTTCAATTGACATCTAGTTAAGACATGATTGATTACGCAAGGAACAGTAAGCAGTGGTTTACATACTCTATGATGAACCGGACTACTGAAGCCAGTATCACTAGCTTGTTCATTTCAATTGACATCTAGTTAAGACATGATTGATTACGCAAGGAACAGTAAGCAGTGGTTTACATACTCTATGATGAACCGGACTACTGAAGCCAGTATCACTAGCTTGTTCATTTCAATTGACATCTAGTTAAGACATGATTGATTACGCAAGGAACAGTAAGCAGTGGTTTACATACTCTATGATGAACCGGACTACTGAAGCCAGTATCACTAGCTTGTTCATTTCAATTGACATCTAGTTAAGACATGATTGATTACGCAAGGAACAGTAAGCAGTGGTTTACATACTCTATGATGAACCGGACTACTGAAGCCAGTATCACTAGCTTGTTCATTTCAATTGACATCTAGTTAAGACATGATTGATTACGCAAGGAACAGTAAGCAGTGGTTTACATACTCTATGATGAACCGGACTACTGAAGCCAGTATCACTAGCTTGTTCATTTCAATTGACATCTAGTTAAGACATGATTGATTACGCAAGGAACAGTAAGCAGTGGTTTACATACTCTATGATGAACCGGACTACTGAAGCCAGTATCACTAGCTTGTTCATTTCAATTGACATCTAGTTAAGACATGATTGATTACGCAAGGAACAGTAAGCAGTGGTTTACATACTCTATGATGAACCGGACTACTGAAGCCAGTATCACTAGCTTGTTCATTTCAATTGACATCTAGTTAAGACATGATTGATTACGCAAGGAACAGTAAGCTGTGGTTTACATACTCTATGATGAACCGGACTACTGAAGCCAGTATCACTAGCTTGTTCATTTCAATTGACATCTAGTTAAGACATGATTGATTACGCAAGGAACAGTAAGCTGTGGTTTACATACTCTATAATGAACCGGACTACTGAAGCCAGTATCACTAGCTTGTTCATTTCAATTGACATCTAGTTAAGACATGATTGATTACGCAAGGAACAGTAAGCTGTGGTTTACATACTCTATAATGAACCGGACTACTGAAGCCAGTATCACTAGCTTGTTCATTTCAATTGACATCTAATTAAGACATGATTGATTACGCAAGGAACAGTAAGCAGTGGTTTACATACTCTATAATGAACCGGACTACTGAAGCCAGTATCACTAGCTTGTTCATTTCAATTGACATCTAGTTAAGACATGATTGATTACGCAAGGAACAGTAAGCTGTGGTTTACATACTCTATGATGAACCGGACTACTGAAGCCAGTATCACTAGCTTGTTCATTTCAATTGACATCTAGTTAAGACATGATTGATTACGCAAGGAACAGTAAGCAGTGGTTTACATACTCTATGAATGAACCGGACTACTGAAGCCAGTATCACTAGCTTGTTCATTTCAATTGACATCTAGTTAAGACATGATTGATTACGCAAGGAACAGTAAGCAGTGGTTTACATACTCTATGATGAACCGGACTACTGAAGCCAGTATCACTAGCTTGTTCATTTCAATTGACATCTAGTTAAGACATGATTGATTACGCAAGGAACAGTAAGCTGTGGTTTACATACTCTATGATGAACCGGACTACTGAAGCCAGTATCACTAGCTTGTTCATTTCAATTGACATCTAGTTAAGACATGATTGATTACGCAAGGAACAGTAAGCAGTGGTTTACATACTCTATGATGAACCGGACTACTGAAGCCAGTATCACTAGCTTGTTCATTTCAATTGACATCTAGTTAAGACATGATTGATTACGCAAGGAACAGTAAGCTGTGGTTTACATACTCTATAATGAACCGGACTACTGAAGCCAGTATCACTAGCTTGTTCATTTCAATTGACATCTAGTTAAGACATGATTGATTACGCAAGGAACAGTAAGCAGTGGTTTACATACTCTATGATGAACCGGACTACTGAAGCCAGTATCACTAGCTTGTTCATTTCAATTGACATCTAGTTAAGACATGATTGATTACGCAAGGAACAGTAAGCAGTGGTTTACATACTCTATGATGAACCGGACTACTGAAGCCAGTATCACTAGCTTGTTCATTTCAATTGACATCTAGTTAAGACATGATTGATTACGCAAGGAACAGTAAGCAGTGGTTTACATACTCTATGATCAACCAGACTACTGAAGCCAGTATCACTAGCTTGTTCATTTCAATTGTCTTTCATTTAATACTATAGTACTCTTTTACCTGTATATCAAAAAGACTTATTCTAAATTAAATTGTATTGATTTGGTTAACAGCATTATGATATCGATTTTATCCATGGCATATCATTTTTTAGTAAATCTTGATTATGGTTTTTAATATTTCTTTTTAATTATAAGATGTAAAAGTACACTATGAAATTGTGTGAAATTATGTTAATTCATTGTCTCAGACTCTTGGATTTTGTTGGCATACTTTCAGACTAAAAAACATGCATACAAAGTATCGTTTAATATAAGTACTAAAATTGCAATCTATAAGTAAAGCAGCAATTTAAGCCAAGAAGTAAAACATGCACAGTTAAACAAAACAGTTTAATCCTTTATTTTTTTAAGTAGTAGTGGTAATTAGTACTAGATTTTTAAAGTGTGTCTTTTAGTAGCCTATTACTGGGGATGAAATTTGTCGTTTATCTGTAAGTCAATACAACTATGACAATAAAAATACTTTATTCAGTAACATTAAAAAGCATTGATGAGTCATAAACATTTCTTCACTTACAACTTACTAACATTGTTAACAGCACTAACTAACTATAGTGAATAATTCACTTCTTATTTATTGGTACACTAAAACTCGTTCAACCAGTTTTGATGGGACCAGGGACATTTCGGATAGTCGAATTTTCGGATAAACCGCTTTACTGATTTTTGGAAGAAAAGGCTAAATAAATGCCTACAGTTTTTTTATACTGTACTCGTAATTTGGTAGCGCATTACGGTTGCGTTTCTTTAATTACAGTGTTTGTACACAGCTGACTTTTTTTAACCGACAGTATTGTAAACGGTCGGCCGAAAACGCCACGTAGTGCTGGCGGAAAAAAGTCGCGCAGTACCGGCCGAAAACGCCGCGCAGTGCCGGCCAAAAACGCCGTGCAGTACCGGCTGAATTCGCCGTACAGTATCGGCCGAAAACGCCGCGCAGTGTCGGCCGAAAACAGCCCGCGCCGTTTAGGTTGTCACAGATCACGCTTTACTTTTCCAAAAACAATTTTTATTCTTCTCTTGGAACTATTTCAGATAAACTGAAATTTCGAATAAGCAAGTGCCAGATGAACGAGGTTTTAGTCTACGTATTTGTTAATGCATTCCTTGTCAAATTGCCTGTTTTTATCAAAGTATTTTTAGATAAAATATGAAGGACCTATAGTTACTAAAGTTATAATTAAAATTAAAGTATAATAGGTGAGAGGGTTCTACTATTAACTTCTGTAAAAAATTTTCAGAAATTTCCTATTTAATTATAGAGTGGCTTGAATTTTAAAAAAGTACCCAAACATATGTGAGTATTAATATTAATTCCTGTTACCATACATTGGTAATTTGTCAACCTAGCTGATTTTTAGCTTTCATGGTTTTTATATGTAGAATGTTAAATGATTAGATGAGGTTAGATTATTGAAATGACAACCTACACAGGTAGGTATTTTAAGCCAAGTATGAATGAGAAATGAGTGTAGGATGATTGTGGCGCGATCTTGTAGTCTTGTTACTGACTAAGGCTGACATGTTCCTTAGACAGGACTGTTAATTAATAGCCCAACAGCCAATGGCAACTAAGGGACCTACAGTTTAACGTGGAATCCGAACCACGGCCTCTGAATTACGAATTGGTCTAATTATAAGGATGGTCTTTGTGGTGCGTTAATCCACATTCAATAGTGCCGACGTTAATCTACCCAAGAGAACAGTACTCCTACCGACCATAACTCACAACTCTCCACAACTCGTGACCTCCAAGTAGCTAGATTACAGGACGTCGCCTCCGTCCTAGTCACTCATTTTAAGTTAATTCATGTCTTGCTTCTCACTCTGAAAGAATTTGTTTTCCAAAGTGCTGTTTCACAAATATGTGTATGCCCAGCAGGCCAAATTCCGTTCAGCCCCACGTCCCCAGGCAAGCGGTCTCCGGGACGGCCGAGGACCATGAAGGAGTACGAGGAGGATCTGGCTACCCTCAAGAAGGAGAACTTTAACCTCAAAGTGAGGATATATTTCTTGGAACAGCATCACATGGACCCCAATGTCCCCAAAGATGTGGATGAGTTGCGTCACCTGTACACAAACTTAAAAGTAAGTGCAAGATATAGTTAGTGTTTATTGGGTGGCCATTTTAAAATAAGATATAGAATTTCCATTTCAAATTTATACTACAGTAGAACTCCAATTATCCGAATTAATGGGGACCGGGACCCATTCGGATAATCAGAGTTTTTTTTAATTGCCATTAGAGAGAAAAAGGCTACGTTTTGATATTGCACTATTTTTTTATTGAATTAAATGTAAGAAACATGATATTTTCACATGTTTCAAATATAAATAAAATGTACTTACAAGTTTAGAAATAAAAATCATTGTTTTTTAAACATCTCAAAAAGGCCTTGGGTTGACTTTTGTAGAAGAGTGGAAGTTTTTTTACGTTTTTAATGCTCTTGGATTTTTTGATTTCCTATCAAAAGAAGTGGTAGTTTATGATTTCCAGTGGAGTTGGCACAGTTAAGCACTGTAACACGTTCTTTACTGACCTTATGTCCAGGGGCACTAGATTTAGACTTTTTTTGGACAAATTTTTTTCTGAAAGTGATTCGGATAGTCGGAGTTCGGATAATTGGAGTTCTACTGTAATTTAAAATAATTCTCAGTGTTATTTGCATCCGATACGATAATCGCTGAGTACCCCCTGTAGCAGCTGACTCTCAGTTTGCACTTATTTAGGAATTATTTGTAATGACTTATAAACTAATGTTCATCTGATCATAGTTTTAGCTGTGTATTACGTTTTTAATTAAGGAATTAATGTCAATTTACTTACTTGCAAAAAATAATATGTTAAACGTTTTAAGTGAATTTTGCTGCCACTGGAAGCAAAATATTGAGGATTTTCTGCAAACATAGTTAACAAGTTAATGCTTTATACTCAGTTTCATCACAATCTTAAACATCAAGTTAGAAATGAATATATACTTTTTAACAAAGGACAAAAAATACTGCAGTGGGATTCCAAAATGCGATATTCTGTGTCTACCAATTTTTTTCATTTACCGATTGATATAGATTGAAGATTCAAAATACTGTTCTAAGTTTTTTTGATGTTGATTATAATGCCTTATATTAACTTGACCAAATAAATGGATGTTTATTTATATGTCTGTATTAAACTACATTAAGATCAGTGTTGTTCTTTTTACAAGATGTGTATACTGTACATACACACACACACACACACACACACACACACACACACACACACATATATATATATATATATATATATATATATATATATGTGTATATATATATATGTGTATATATATATGTATTCATGTATGTTTTTTATGTACGGTATTATACATTGGTGTCATATGCACATCAAAACAGAAAAAGTTGGTTCTTCACAACACCTACTATACTATCTTAATTTTCTTGAAGGAAAATCATTAAAAATGAGATTTTATGTTAAAATTATTATTTTAGCGAACTTCCAATTGGGAAGAAGCTATTACCGTGGGTCTCATGGTAAGTCTTAAGCCCAGGACCATGTTATTTTTCTTCTTTAGGTGCCCAGAGTCCAAAAACAATAGTCGTTAAAATTTATATATATATATATATATATATATATATATGATTTCATTATTATTAGCCTATTATTTTTATAAAAATTTAATTTTTCCTTATCATCCATAAGATTAGCATTAGAACCTTGAAATACAATGTACTATGTTTAGATTTTTTAATATCTCAGTTACCGTTGGAGAAAGAGCAAAACTTTAAGGGAAATTCTAATGGTTAAAGATAAATTTGAATATTTTAAAAATTTGAAAAACACAAAAAACCTGGGGGTACTTTATTTATTTATCTTTGGGTACAAAACCCCCCAAAATACCTCTTCCGTTAGACCATTATGTCTGGATTACGAACTGGTCTAAGGCATACACATCTCTACCAAATTTGGTGTCAATCGGACCATTTTTACGAGATTTACTGTGTTCACACGATAACTATGTATATATATATATATATATCAATTTTTTACCAAACCAAAAAGTAACATGGTCCACGGCTTAAGTCCCGCCATGAGACCTACGGTAATAGCTTCTTCCATATAGGAACTCGCCAAAAAAATTAAATTTAATCTCTTTTCAGGTTGAACATGATCTCCAAAGGAAGGATCTGGAAACAAAAGAAAATCTCTTATTAGACACTTACAAGGCTTTGGATGTACAAAAGCAACAGCTTGAAGCTGTAATAGAAGAACGTCAGGAACTTAGCTGCAGGGTGGAAAATTTGGAAAAGGTACGTTCCAATCTAAAATTATTGGGGCTGTTTACTGTCAATTGACATATTCATTTATAGCCAATTTTCTTAAACTTTTTTTCAATACTTTTACAAATTTTCAGTTTTCTGTAAATAAAATCAAGAATACAGGATTCAAAAACATATTTAACCCTTTGAATGCCATGGACCATTTATGCGATTTTCGACTTTGTTGATCTGATATAGGTTAGTCTAGATAAGTGACATTAATAGTTGTTTTCCTCAGTAGTTGACAATGATAACTTGACAGATGTAAATGTTTATAAGACGAGTCACCTGGTGGTATCGGCAGGAATTGCTTTTGACATGAGCCGACCTCCCCGTCTGGATTGTCATCCCGATAATTCCGCATGGATAGGTAGCGGTCAACCCCGGAGCACACAAACCGGTGGTCACGTGCTCCGAGGACGTCGCAGGTTGGTTCATATTTAAAAGGTTGATGGCGGGACGTGTGTACTATGAGACCGTTGAGTCGGGGCGGGAGAAAAAGGGGTGGAAAATAACCACCGCCGTAGATAATTATGTATGAGACTGTGAAAATGGAATGGAAAACACGGAAGACTACAGTTCGAAGCAAGGTAGTAAACACGTGTATACGCGACTACATCATGAACGCTTCGAGACTATACAGAGTGTGTATGAAAACCGCAATTTGGTGTGGTTGCGATTCGAAAAGTACTCACACCGAGAAAGATTTGTGTCCAGTATGGTGAAAGAGTTCTTTCCGTACGCGCACAAGATGATACTGTACGGCGTGGGATGCATGTTCATAAATCGTGCAACATTCAGAGGCCACCGCAAGTTCTCCCACAACTCGTTTCTATGTGAGTTGAAAAGAAGCGGTAGGACGGTGATAAGCGGTACGAGGCGTACACCACAAAAAATGCTACCATTGTTCGTGCGGTTCCAATGTCAACGTGAGTCCTTCTCCTCATCGTTACGTGCACTGCTCAGTGTGTCGTCGCGTAGCGAACAGGGACCGCAACGGAGCAGTCACTATGATGTTGAAAGCCACCGGCAGATGGATATACGAAAACAAGAGTCAGCCCCCTCTTCCAACGGCCATGTTATTGTTACGTGGAGGCGGCACAGACTCTTCAACGTAAGGTCAAGAGTTGTATCCCCGAGAAGGTGGGCCTGGTATTCAAAGGGTTAAGCTTCTGAGCTGCATAAAACATTGTATATTAATAATAATTCAGGAATATTTTTACTATAAAATAAAATTCATATTCTTAGATAAGACATTGCTAGGTATATTAAGGCGAATATGGATGAAGGGTGAGTGAGTGTGATGAGTGTAATAGATTTGATGATATAATATGTAGCTTGGTTACTGACTAAGATCAGCTAATTTATTCGCCAGGATTATAATAGTCCAGACTAGAGAAAAAGAAAGAGTTTAAAATAATGTTGCACAAACCAAATTGCTCTCCTCTTTGTACCAAACAATTCCAAACTTTACTTGTCATTCCAAACAATGCCGATTAAACAGAACAGATTCATCGCAACTGCTAAATTCATGTCTATAAATGATTGTAGCACATTACTGTTTGGAGCCCAAACTGTTCCAAAACATCTAGGTCAGGTTATATTTAACAGGAAGTAATGTTTGTTTACAACTCCATTAAGAAAATGAAATATGCATTATTTCAGTAATTTTTTCTATTATCAACCCCTTAGTGGTACAGTGGATTTTGGGTGCCTTTACTGGTACAGTAGGGTTTTTTAAGACCCCAAGGTCATAAAGACCGCTAAGTCTTATGACATCTCAAGAGAAATTCTAAGTTCAAAGAACGTATCAAAAACAACATGGTCCATCATCAACAACAAAAAAATTCAAACAGGCACAATCAATTTCATATTAAAGTCAAGAACCAAGCCATCAGTGAGCCTTTAAAGGTTAAAGGTGGCTGAAGTCTTCAATGACTTTTTTGCCAGTGCAGCTGACCAGAGTCAAAGCCTAGGGCCTTAACAGGCCTCCCTCCGAATAAAGCAGAGCCCAGTTGCCTCAATGGCTCTGGTGCCTGAGCCTGAACTCACTTGAACAGACACACCGAAGTGAGCATGTATTGGGCCAAATAGTTTGTGAAGTTTATTTGAAGAACATTTTTAATAACTATGCAAGGTGGATAGGAATTTGTACATCAAAACTCAAATGTCCATGGTGAGTGAAGTATATAAAGCTAATATTATTTTTGTTAGGAAGTTTAAATACTTGTTTATATCAAAGTATTTTAACTTTTTAGGAGCTAAAAGACTACCACCAGAGATTCATGGAAACCTCAGTGCCCCTCTTGGATGATACCAACGCCTTGTACACTGTCACGTTTGGTCTGAATGCTAAACCCGGACCAGCACAAACTGACCTTCTAACTGAAGATAAGGTATGTAAATGAGTAGATCAATTAATTTATGAATATTTTCCCCTCAAGAACTATCACTTTCTAGATTCATAAAAAACTGGAGTCAATCTGCAAGTAAATACTACAGATTAGCAGGAACAATCTATAAACTTGATATTTAGCTTCATCTGGCTTAGATCCATCCATTTATGCTTAAAAATCAAAAAAATGCACTTAAAAATCATAGTTTAAGTGTTTATCATCGCAGCTAACATGCATACTTTTTTCCCATGTTAATCGTATGGAGAGTAGGCAAATAATACTCATATTTATTGACAGATTTTTATAAAACTTGTCATATATTATTATTATTATATTTACCTATTCCGTATATAACAGAATAGGCAAACTCCTTTATTTGTGAACGAATGTTGATGAAACTTGGTATAAATGGTTAAAATAAAAATTGTTTATGATTTCTACCATATGTTAATCTTATGGAGGATAAGGAAAAATTAATATTTCACTTATCAATCTATATTTTTGGATGAAACTTTATATTTAGCTTCATGTGGTTGAGATCCATCCATTTATGCCTAAATATGGCAGCAAACTCTTTTCTCATGTTAATCACATATAGAATATGTAAACTCCTTTATTTATGGACAGATGCTGATGAAACTTAGTATAAATGGTCAAAATAAAAATTGTTAATGATAGAAATGCCTACTTTCAGTGTTCCTCACAGCAGCAAACCTGCACACTTTTTCCCATGTTAATCATATGGAGAATAGACAAATAACTCATATTTATCAACATATAATGATAAAACTTGTCATATATTAGCGAATTTCCCAGAGGGAAGAAGCTATTACCGTAGGTCTCATGGCGAGACTTAAGCCCGGGACCATGTTATTTTTTCTTCTTTAGGTGCCCAGAGACCAAAACAATAGTCGTTAAAATTTATATATATATACTAGCTGACCCGGCGAACTTCGTAACACCTCACAGTAAACACATGTTAACTTTAAGATTGGCCATGTTCTGAAGTCGAATAGCAATACGGCTTCATTGTGAAAGGCTATATATTCTGGGTCGCTGCATAGTGAATAACAATACTGAAACGATAAGACATATTAATAACATTCCCATAAAACAAATAAATCTGAGTGGATTAATTCACAATTTTCAAATCCAATCCAAACCCAAACGAAACCTAACTGTAATACGGCTTTTATAGGAAAGATATACAAAAGCTGATTATTATAATAAATTAAATAATATAAACATTGTAATTATCATATAAACACATGACTTTAATCAGACAGAAAATAAAAAATATAAATACATAATCCCCCAAAACCGTAAACTATTAACGTGGTGAATAAAGCTGTTAATTTTTTACAGTACACATTTACTTCATAGTTTAACATTAATGAATGATTCAGATGGCATTGGATAGTAAAGCATATGGTATTGCTAATGGAAAGTAAACCAATCAGCTGTAGCTAAGAAATCAAATGTTTTCATTGTGGACAATTTGTAAACAAACTTACTCTCCATAAGGTTAACATTAGAAATTTAAAACGCCATAAAATGGAAACTTATGGGGTTTTCGAAAATATTGTTTCACTAAAACCTTCCCGGACACATATAGAGCAACTTCCTAAAATTTCATGGCGATCGGATGAGTAGTTTGGCAACGCATAAAGGACATACATACATACATACATACAGACATACATTCAATTTTATATATAGAGATATATATATCTCTATATATATATATCTATATATATCTGTGTGTCTGTGAACACGATAACTCTCGTAAAAGTGGTCCGATCGAGACCAAATTTGGTAGAAACGCGTATTCCTGCAATAGGTCTGACGAGTTCGTAAACCAGACATATTGGTCAATCGCAAGGGGTAGTTTGGGGGGTTTTATACCCCAAAAATGGGGTTTTTGCATTTTTCCCATGTAATTTTTAAAAATTTCAAATTTTATCTTTCACCATTAGAATCAGCTTAAAAAAGTGCACAATTAAGTTTCTTAAAGTTTTTCTTTATCTCCAACGGTTACCGAGATATTAAAAAATCTAAACACAGTACGTTGTATTTTGAGGCTCCAATGTTAATCTAATGGAGGATAAGGAAAAATAATATTTTACTTATTAACCAATATTTTTGGATAAAACTTGATATTTAGCTTCATGTGGTCGAGATATATCCATTTATGCTTAAAAGTCATAGTTTATGTGTTTATCATGGCAGCAAACCTGCATACTCTTTTCCCATGTTAATCATATAGGGAATGGGCAAACTCCTTTATTTATGGACAGATGTTGATGAAAGTTGGTATAAATGTTAAAAATAAAAATTATTTATGGTAGAAACACCGACTTTCAGTATGTTAATCATATAGGGAATGGGCAAACTCCTTTATTTATGGACAGATGTTGATGAAAGTTGGTATAAATGTTAAAAATAAAAATTATTTATGGTAGAAACACCGACTTTCAGTGTTCCTCACAGCAGCAAACCTGCACACTTTCCCATGTCAATATTATGGAGAATAGACTAATAATTCTCATGTTTATGGACAGATTTTTATAAAAATTGTCACATAATATTATTATTATTATATTATTGATTTGGAAATTCGCTGAGTACGCAGGTCTGCTGCGACGGGGTATCATATATTATTATTATTATGTTATTGCTTTGGAAATTCGCTAAGCACGCAGGTCTGCTGCGATAGGGGTATATTTTTCTATATTAAATAATACACTTGATTTTAATACTTTCTGGTTTTTCAGATTAGAGAACTGCAGGATGAATTGTCAAAAGAGAAAGAACGTGTACTGATACTAGAAGAAGAAATTACCATCTTAAATGAAAAAAATGTTGACGATAAAAATAATGTGAAGAAACTTTTGTCAAAACTTCAAGGCATGGAGGATGAAATGAGAAAGATGCTGGATGAAAGAAACCGGTATGAGGAACTGTACAGCAATGCATCAAATCTGACGTCCAGACTTGAAAAGAGTTTGAAAAAGAAAATGGATGTTGTTAAGGACAAAGTGAGTTATGCTATGAAATATCCTTCAAAATTCTGTAATCACAAACATAGAGCTATGTGGTAGTTATTAGTTTTATTTGTAGTTAAGGAGGGATTTTTGAATATGAAAACTGAAAGTTTAGTGAAAAATGTAAAATGTAATTGAAACTGAAAGTGTAATTTTTAGCCCAAGACCTTATAAAAGTGAACCTATTGTTTTGATAATATCTATATGTGAACACAATAACTCCCGTAAAAATGGTCCGATCGAGACCAAATTTGGTAGAGACGTATATTCCTACAAATGCTCGGACGAGTTCGTAAACCAGACATATCGGTCAATGGGAGCGGGTAGTTTGGGGGGGTTTTGTACCCCAAAATGGGGTTTATTGCGTTTTTCACATGTAATTTTAAAAAATTTCTAATTTTATATTTCACTATTGGAATCAGCTTAAAAAACTACACAGTTAAGTTCCTTAAAGTTTTTCTCTATCTCCAACGTAACCGAGATAAGAAAAAATCTAAACACAGTACGTTGTATTGTGGGGCTCGAATGTTAATCTTATGGAGGATAGGTACAAATTATTATTTCCCATATTAATGAATATTTTTGGATAAAACTTGATATTTAGCTTCACGTGGTTGAGATCTATCCATATATGCTTAAAAATCATGGTTTATGTTTTTATCATGGCAGCAAACCTGCATACTCTTTTCCCATATTAATCATATAGGGAATAGGCAAACTCCTTTATTTATGGACAGATGTTGATGAAAGTTGGTATGAATGTTAAGATAAAAATTATTTATGGTAGAAATGACTACTTTCAGTGTTCCTCACAGTAGCAAACCTGCACACTCTTTCCCATGCCAATCTTATGGAGAATAGACTAATAATTCTCGTGTTTATGGACAGATTTTTATAAAACTTGTCATATATTATTATTATTATATTATTGATTTGGAAATTCACTGAGTACGCAGGTCTGCTGCGACAGGGCTATTTTACATTCTCTAAAGTGTATACATTTACAAGAAAAAGTCTACTAACATAGTATAGAATAATGTAGACTGATATTGGAATCAGCAAGTAAAATTTAACTGCTGAATTTTTATCTTTGACTAAAATATGTTTACTATACCGTAATCTCAGCAGTACATTGTAGATAGCAAATTCATCATTGGTTTAACCAAATTTTTATATAGTGACCTAGGTTTGCTATTGGGTCTTAAGACTTTGAATTGTCTTTTAATTTGATGGATGTACTGTATATTAATTTATATTTTCTCTCTACAAAGTTCTTCCTATTTACATACTGGTTCTATTAGCAATTTCTGTGTTTAATACAATAGAAAAAGGATAGTAACAAAAGATTAATATTTCATTACACACTTATTATTCTTCTTGAATTTAAGGCTACATACATGCCGAAGAATATGTAATTAATTGTTGTTTAGGTTTCATTCTTAACCTTCCTGGACAGGCAAATTTGTGACAGAATGAAAATAAAAATTAATTTTCACTATCTGTGGTCTGTTATACTAGTATACATTAAATAAACACAATGAAACACTTCAAACTCTCAAAATAATTTTTTACTCGGGACCTAATACTTACCTTATTAGCAGATATAACCGCTTTCCGTCCTGAACATCAAAAACCATGAGCGGATATATCCGCCACCCGTCTGGGAAGGATTAAAATAGTGCTTCTGATACGAAGTTCCGCACACTTGAAAATATATCATTTCGTCTTATATTTCAGTAACTTTTTTGTATATACAATGGTAATCTACTGCATTTATTAGCATGTAAGCAACAAACCTATAAAGTTATTGGCTATTAACCATTTTCTCTTAACCAGCTAATATCTTCTGTTGCAATTTATTGTAAATATCCGCAGATAAATGTTAAAATTAATCAGAAAATAGGTTCAAAAAAGCGTTTTTTTTTCATTATTAAAAGCGATTATTTTAGCAATTGAGTAAATTGTGGAAATATAGACGAATTTATCTTTATTTTAAAACTAACCTCGTGTAAAACAGTTCAGCATAAGACTCAAGTCCCAAAGAATTGCAGTTTTGAAATTTATCCCATGTTAATTGCCATAAGGAGTTTCTGGTAGTATTAAAACCAAAATTGTAAGTACAATGGAGCCCCTCAAATCCGAACTAATTGGGGCTGAAGCCTGTTCGTATTTAGGGGTTTTCGGATTTCCCGGAAAATAATATTACTCACTTATTTCATCACTGTATTCACAGTTAACGAGGCATATGAGGTTTGGGGTTATACAGGCTGGGTGATTTATTGTTCGAAAGGGCAGTGACCTTGACAGGTGTATGTAAGTCCTGTGACATGTCATTGTTGCTAAGGGAGTGTGTGCTAAAAATAAATCACTCCCCCTACCCCCACACCTACTGGGATAAGTATTGTGCCTGTCTACTGTCCAGTGAGCATTTACCTGCTGATTAGTGAGTATCACGTGAAGATTTTCTTCACTTTGACAGTTAAAGATAACGGGCTTTTTAGTGAAAAACTTATATTTATTTTCATATTATACTTATATCTTGTATTGTATTTTTTGTGTTAAACTTTGAAAAATAGATTTGTGTAATTAAATTTTGTTATAATTTTCAGCTATTTCATTTTTTTCCCCCGAGAATGTGTTTGGATTTGCCGGAATTTTGGATTTCTGGGGTTTGGATTTGAGGGGTTCCACTGTAACATGCAAAAGAATATGTCCTGTGATATCTAGTGTGTTTAAGAAAGTACATTTAAAATTGCAAACTGATCCTTCCACAACCGTTCTTCCATTCTAGCACACTACGTACAAATTATAAACAAACCGACAGACACTGTAAGTTTGACTCTGCAAACAACACGACACATGATGCTCCCGCTCTGTTCATCCATAAACTAATGGATGAACCTAACTAGGTGATTATGCTTAGCGTACTCCGCTTAACTTATATTTAGCCTGAAAACTCATTTTTTAACAGAGTGGTAGTTTCTTCTACATACACTTTGCGTATCCAGAAATTACACTTTTCGAAAAGATTACAGATCTGTGCATGTACCAAGTGAAGCTAGGAATTTGCTGGTTTTGATCAAAGTTATTGGCAATACTGGAACCGAACTGGTAAAACACCATTCTCGGAAACCTTCAGAATCCTCAGTTTCAGGGTTTCACATTACCTGCTAAGCTGATGACTTATATAAATTAAAACAAAGCTAACAGTCAATGACATTTATGTGTGTACAAAAAGACAAATTTGTTTTTAACACAAACTCATAGTGTATTCAAAATGCCTCAGGAATCTGAAACAGAGAAATGGAAGTCTCTTGCCGAGGAGTTGCGGAAGCAGCTGACGAAAGTGGAGAATCAACTGCAGGAGCTGCAAGAGAGGAGTCATAAGTCTTCCAATGAGAAGCAGGTCAAGCTGCTGTTTGCTGAGAATGAAAAACTGAGACACGAGGTGAGAGGTTGTCATTGTAATTACTCTACAGTTACACTATCTAACACATTCGCTGCAGGCCACTCGGATCCGAGTGGTGACAATTAGGTTAAAATCAAGATGGTGGATCTGGCGATGTAGATCGCCTGTCGGGGTCTGAGAGACCTACGACCAGATTTTTTATAACGCAGTATCTATTTCTGTATGGGTATCTTGGAATTTTCCTATTAGTTGATTTTAAACTACACAGGCTGCTCCGCGTGATGAACAGGGGTTTGAGCGCCGCAGCGAATGTGTTATGAGAAAAGAGAACAATTTAAAAAAACAAATAATGTTGTCAAAAAAGATAAGGATTAGATAAGAAATTCAAATAATGTTTGTAGATCAACCCGAAAGGTGATAAACTCGGAGGCAGGCAATAAAATAAGAATTGAGCAAAATATAACAATATATTGTGGAAGTGCTGTGACAAAAAACCCAAGATTGGTTGGCTCAAATTTGAATAGATACAATGCTAAAATGGTGGAATTGGAAATAATAATAATGCCTAAATTGAATTCTTAGTCCAGTGGTAGCTTTCCTACCAACTTCCAACAATTGGCACAACTTTTGAACTCCAATTTGTTTCTGAAAATGACATAAAAAATATTATTCTCTCCATTAGTAATAAGTTTTTGTCAGGATATGATGATATACTGATGCTAATCGTCCAACTTGCAACAGAATATTAAAAAAACCTTTAGCTCATGCCATTAATTCCTAGTTTATTGCAGGAAATTCTCCTGAAAAACTGACAATAACAAAATTTAAGCCACTATTCAAAAAGGGAAATCACTTAGAACTAGGTCTAATTACAGTAGAACCTCGATTAACCGTCACCCTCGGGACCGAGACCATGACGGATAACCGAATAGACATAAATATAAACGTAAATAAATAACAGAAATAATAATAGCACCGATACAACTTAGCACCTAGACAGTGTTTGGCGTGGCAATTTAAGTCCTAATTAATTTTCATAATTGCTGCGCAGTACTTAATGTGAATTTATTTTAAATGAGAAAAAATAAAACTAGCCCAGTTCAAGTGGAAAGTACTTTATTAAAATATTTTACTAAGAAAACAATGAAATATCAACTGTACATGTACGTACTTTTACCCCAAAAACTTACGTTACCAGTATTGTTTTTAAAATAATCCGTCATTTTCTTTTGTTTCTTTCCCCGTCAAGCATTTCAGGCGTTCATGTTTCTAATTTTTCTGAGAAGAAGCACCAGCGTTTAATAATTTATTGTTTATTGTTGATTCCCAAAACTACACGTTCCCGTTTCTCAGCCATAACAGAAGAGCATTACGTATAAATAGCACTGTCATCAATAAACACAACAATAAAACACTAGTAGGCATTGCACTTGAAATCGGCAATAACTTCAGTTCACTGTAGCCACGCACGATACTGAACTGAAATGAAACAATAGCAGTGGAATGCAGAAGACAGTGTAAGGGATTAACCAGTTGGGCTACTACCCTTGCCGCCAATGATTCACGCACATTGTAGGTGTGCAGTACAGTCATCACTACTCATCATAGAGCCTCAACAGACGACTCACGGCTCGGCGCTGACGCGGAAACATAATTTTTTTTTGTGCTAGCGTGGTGGCGGTTAATAGAGACTGACGGTTAAAAGGGTGACGGTTAATCGAGGTTCTACTGTACTGATAATTAGGTCTATCAAATTAAAACCAGATGCCTCTGTAAAATCTTTTTTCAAGATCTCAATATTTTTACTGTATATGCTTTATATCTTTGAATGTATGTTACATTTCACAAATCTAAAAAATAAAACATATTCAGAATTAGTTTCCCACCCATACAATACAAGACGATGAAATGAAACAAATTTTAATAAACACAGGCTAGAATTGTATAAGAAAACCCAGATATATTGGAAATAGAGCATTTCCAGATGAACTAAGACGAGAAAGAAATATTGGGAAATTAAAATCAAAATTAAAATATTACCTGATTAACAAAGCTCTTTATAGTCTTGAAGAATTCTACAATTTGCAAAAATTGTTCTAGGATTTTTTATCTTAAGGTTTAACATTGACACCATTTATTGTATTGTGTACAGTGATAAATAAAGATGATTTTATTAAATTTAAGACTCAGTTCCAATTGATTTCTCGTGACTAAATTACAGAAGAAATCATAAATCCTTCCACAGAAAGTCATTTTGTCTGAAGAGTGCTTGTTTTAGAGTATAATATTTTACACATTTAATATAACTATTATCAAAAATATAAAAAACAAACTGGAAGTAGAATTTTTTGGGTTTTAAAAATGGCACTATTTTTGTGAAATACAAGTTTTTTTATATTTTATATTCACCAAAATTTGGTTGAGCAAAGATTGGGAAATAGGAAATACTATAAAGGAATGTGTGAAAGGCTGCCTAGCTGAGTAGGCCCTGTCTAGAGGGGGGAGCCCAAAATATCCCTGCAGGCCCCATGCTGTTGCAATAGTTATTTCAGGCCAGTTTATACAAGTCTGCTGCTGCCGGTTGTTATGTTTTATACATTTGTGTAGAGTTTATGACTGGAAGAAGTGTTGATTGTGAGAAGAGTAGAGAAACTTATGTGATTAATGATATTAATCCGGTTCTTCTCTAAATACTTATTTTTTATATCATATCATTGGACATTAGTTTGTGTCTATTAGTTGGCTTATTGGAAGTGATTCCCACCATTTAAGACGTGACTTGAGAACACATTTAGTTCGCTTCCTGTGATATTGTTGTGAATATTGTTGTGTCTCAAAATGTATGTGTCATAACTTTTAAGAGATATTTAGGATCAAATTCACACTTAAAAAATTCTCCATGAGTTTAACAAAAACTAAAAGTTTATTTAATCTTGAAAATAATAAACTAAGAACTTTTTTTAAACTAGGAAATATAGAACATTAAATGAAATATTGTTAGGCCTACTGAGTTTTTGATTATATAAAAAAAGTAAAATGTGATCTATTGCACTGTTTTTCCTCTATGAGAGATGATGTCAGAAATGAATGAGGACATTTTCAGTCTCAAGCCATTTTCCAATGCCCGTTGATTTCTGTATTTGTTTTTCAAAAACACCAATGTTTAAATGATTGCTCACGTAAGTATGTGGTACTAAACACCATCAGAAACAACGATTACAACGTAGCATGATCAGAATTGTACAGGATAGTACAGAAAGTACTAGTGCCTAGTCACCTCGCCGCCACGCCGTGCCGGTGCTGGCTGGTGTGACACAACGTTACCTTACTTCCCTGCTAATATTCTTTTTTATTTTAAATTATATTTTGACCCAATCGCGTATGCTCACAGATTAAGTGTAAGATAAATCGTAATTTTACTTTTTGTAAATTATGTGAATTAGTTTTTTTCAGTAAATGATGCATTTAAATTTACTTTGTGCCCTTGTCCCGGCCCACAGTTTGGAAACCACTGTATTATGATATTAATGATTTGATAGTAATAACAGACTGTACATCTCCTGCCTGGAACTGAGTGTCAGTTATTTTTATGACAGGTATTAAAATACACTATCAGTATTAACTAAAAGGATGCTCCCCTAACTGCCCTTCGATCAAATTCCCAACTTTTGTCCTGGGTTGAGAAATGTTTTTACTTAGTACTTTTATAACCTCACTTGCTGTTTTGATAGCAACTGAAATACATTTTATTTGGTCATGTGTAATTGATATTTGGTTCTGGCTTTTTTTCCTGAGTCAGTCATGTTTTCTAGTTTGTTTGTTAAGTGGTGTTATCTACGATAAATTATATTGTTGTGTTTCTTAAATGTTAAAACTGTGTTGTTAAATATATTTTTGTAAATCAGTCGTAAATATTGGAGACATTTTGTGCCTATGAAACAAAAATAAAATTATAATTATTGTAATGATCTTCATTGTTTTACCATTTTTATTATTTTTAATAATTATTGTGGCTGTTCCAGTCATTTTGGTTTAAAACCCTTTTTACTATTGACAAAATGGGTCAGGTTCTAAAGGGGTAGGTTCAAACAGCTTTAACTGTATATAATGTTTTCAAGGTTAACTTTTGACTTAAAAGACCTTCTTTAGTGTGCAGATTACTTATCTGTATTTAGTTTATTAATTTGTTTTATTAGTGATGATAATATTTTAAAAACCATAGAGGCAAATCATTACTATGCCAGACCTCACAGTAATTAATAGGTCTAGAGTAATTTAGAGTAAGTATCGATCATAATATTTAATCTCGTGACATCTATAAACTTATTAAGTGTTTGTGGTAAATCGGTAGATAAGTGAGGTTTAAGTTGTTTATGTTTAATCATAGTTAAGGTTCTACAGATCGTTTCATAGTATGTGATGTTTGGGGTATGTGTGTGCTTCCACTTAAAATCCCCCCTACTCCCCTCTACCCATTCAAGTTTGATTCAGAAAACTGGCATTTTTTCATTAAAATCACGTGCTACAATTGTTACAATTAATTTCTAGACTTTTTTGTCAGACTTTTCGTTCTATAAATAAAAAGTACAATACTATAATTTTTTAATTGTTTGTTTAATTATATAGGTATATATATATATAATATGTATGTTGAATTATTGTAGATGTTTGGTAGTGAATTGTGCCAAAAATAAAAATAAATTCAATAAATAAGAAAGAATTTAAAATAATAATAATAATTTCCTGAAGTCCATATAAGAATAGATAATAATTATCACTCATTTTGATAAATAAAACCTAAAGAAAATAGTTCTCTGATATAATACAAACATATTTTTCTCTTCTATTTACTATGAACTGTAATTTTTTAGCTTAAGCTATGATTAGCTATAATTATTATATGATTTTGAAATGTTATAAGTTTCTAAAAATGTCCACAGTACATTGGCTTTGACAGATTGAGTGTCATTCCTATAAGCTTTTTTAAGACATGTGGTACAAGTTAATCATCCTAATCTTTAATCATCTAAATAGTAATGAATGGTCTGATGTACCAACCATAGTGAAACGATCTGTCCTAGCAGTTAAATTCAGTTAATTATGTCATTATTTATAAAGGAAGTTGTAATCTATTCAACAATGTCAAATATGTTTATATCAAAAGTAAAAAAAAATTAAGGAAAGGCACTGAGCATTTTAGATGTATTTTACATTTTATGAATGAATTTATTTTAATACAGGAAAATTAAGTGGCAGCTGTATAATAATTCGGTTAATATTTTATTATATTGGAGATGACTACTTTTAATTATTTATTTACTTGACCCGTGGATGGTCGAGGGGTGAGCACCACACTTACTTTTCATTTTAAGGTTTTACTAAACATGGAGTTTGTCAAAACTCAAACTCAAATCTCAAACTCTGAATAGCTGTTGTTTGGGGTGTCAGTAGTGGGGGGAATACGGCAGAGGTGGCTAAGTGACATTCAGTCTGTCTGGCACCTTTGCTTCATGACGAATTACAGTGCAATAAGCACAACTAAAAAGGCCTTTTATTTAGTAATAAACTATGTATTTTCTTCAGTTTTGTTGTTGTTATAATACAATGAGTATTAGCAAAATATTTTTTCAATAGCCTCCTGTGCTTTAAATAATTAATAGGAAAAAGTTAAGAAATTAATTTATAACAAATTTTATAGTTCAAGAATTTTTAATTTTTCTATTTTGAAATTAGTTACTTTTTGTTTTGTATATAATTAAAGGTTATAACAGTAGCCAAACAAAAGTGTATATATAATTTGTTAAATATACTGTTAAATATATACTGTTCAAAAGACATTTAAAAAGGTAAGGCTCACCCCTCGGCCGTATTATAAATTCGAATAACTAACCGCCCAACAGCGGGCTAATTACTGGCGTGGTGGTCAAAACAATCCTCATTTAATTAAAAAAATTATAAAACATTTTTTCACAATTCCTTTAACTAAAGAAGTGGCCAAGCCGTAATTCACAACATATTTACACATTAGACATGAAGTCAACAATTTGATGAACTTGTTAGTCGGTGTTATTGAACCTAGGATTTTTTTATAGAAGTTTAGAGGGTGCAACTTGAAGGTACTGGGCCATACAGCAGTGTGGCTAACATACATTAGCTATGAGAACAAAATTTAATACTCTGGAGGTCAGAAATCACCCTGTGCCACTGCTTAAGGATTAAAGATAAATTAACAAGTTTTACTTATGTTATCATTTTGTATTTCATATTGAAGAACTTTTTAAATTTACTTTTAAAGATCAAAATGAACTCCTTTCTTCTTTAATTTATTAAATTTTGCATGTCAATACAATTATATGCCAAGAGTTTAGTTTTAGAGCCAAAAGAGAGATGTATTGTGCTAAGATTACTTGAGCTCCTCAGATTGCAATGCATGTGTTGAAAATAGGTTTTGCTTTAGCAGCTTTGTGGTTACAGCATGGGTATGTATGATGTGAAGTTTATGCTTTTAAGTTATATGTGGTCTCTGAATTAGCTGATTTTTTAAAGCATATGTAATATGCCACAGGAGTAGGATATTTATTATCAGCTCCTTGTGTTAGTTTTGCTCAGGGACCTATACTATAATCTGGTGTCTGTTCAACATTTACTCCGTTAATGATTAAAAGTACCTGGTGACCGAGCTTTGCTCGGATAGAATAAGACATGTTTTTACAAGTTAATTAGCAAAATTAAAACAAATTTACTGCCCAATGAAAACATTTATGTGGTTGAAATAAAACTGATTTAATACACCATAATTAATATAGCACTGAAGAAAAAGTATCGCCTCTGGTGGGAATGGAACTCGCGGCCAATAGTTCTTGAGGCCGACACGCTACAACTCGGCTACGACGTTAGTCAATTGAGCGATGCCGTTTAACGTCTTTTAGCCAAAGCCGATCATTTACTGTCTAATTATCCATACCGTTATTATTAGCCTGTGATCAACTGATTTTGTTATAAACGGAATGAGGATTGAAAAGAAAAAGAGAAATTTAATTTACATAAATTAATTGGTTTGTTACAGTGGCTTCAAGCAATACAACGAATACGTTTTCTATCAAAACACGGAAGATTTTGGAAATACTTTTTTCTGCTTTTATTTCGCACAGCTATGTTATCCTTAAGTTTTTACAAATTGTTTAGTAACCTGATAATTTTGCATTTATTTAATTCATAAAATAAATATTAATGCATAACCTCTATATTGTTCCCCGCAGTCTTCAATCAAGAACTGTCAAACGGTTATAAACAGCTGTTTTGGGTTGTATTGTTTACATTTTATTCTCCATAAGCGTAATGTTAAATTTTTAGATTTTAAACTTAATATTACAAGAAAACACGAATTTTCCTGGACATTAGACCTATCTAGAACTTATTTTCTACTCGGAAATTAGTTATTTCCAAAATTTAAAGAAATTCCTCGGCGCCGTTTTCGAGATCCGTGTGCAAATATATATATATATATATATATATACAAACCTTGCTCGTATTATAGTATTGGATATGCATGTCAAATTAACATCCAGCTTTTACTCTTCTTGTTCCTTTTCCTTTGCCTATTCCACACACTTCTGCCACTGCAATGGAGCCACACACAGCTATCGTAGCTATTGAGTCATTTTTTTACAACCTTACATAAACTATGCCATTTTTATAACATAAATTGAAGAAGCATTACATGTAATATAATATGAATAATATGTAAAAAGCATGTGAGTTGACATAAACTGAAAATTTTAATTTTTTGTTTTTAGTGAAACTTTACAACCATTAAAGATTTTTGATTCATAAACAAACTATTTTAAAATTTATCTGTAAGGAAGGTTTGGATGGTGGAATAGTATGATGTGTTATCTTGTTATCTTTTTTGATTACCTGGCAATTTTAAATTTATAATTTTAGAATCAAAGAAGTATACTGGTCCAGACTGTAACTTAATAATCACCTTCAACAGAACCTGAACTCTGCTTATCACTACATTAATTATTACTTATTTGCTTATAATTATTTATTTGAATCGTGTATTACGTAATTAATTAGTAACTAAGTTTTCCTATTATTTTCACTAAATCATTTCATATGAGAATGAAACCATCTTATATGATTTTTCTTTAACTTTAAATATTTATTTTAAACTTATCAAAATTTGATTCATCCATGTTAATTTTTATGTCAAAAACTGGGATAATAGTCCGAGTTAAATATATTTTTATTACATTATCATCAAGACAAGTATATAGAAACAATTATATGTACATAGATCATGGATCTGAAAATTATATTTTTCATTTGTGGTTGCTTTTCTGCATTTGTGTATAAATTAATCCATAATAACCATCAAACATCTGTTTTGATGGTTTATTAGTTGATTTCAGGGGTATCAAAGTATCAAAATGTCAAACTATAAGGAGTATATTAAATAATTTTATCCATTAAAAGTATGAATTTCTTTCCTTGTCTTCTTCCACACACACATTGTTAGTCAAAAGTGTTAAAACCAACCTTTAAATAATTACACTTTCTCCTTTTTCTGTTTTTTTTTAACGGATCTAATTAAATGTCCATCTTAGGATAGCAGTCCTTACGCTTTTAATGTGACATGTTGTAAAACACATACAGCACAGCATAGTTCAAGTAGTGTCTGGTTCACTAAACATAAGTATATTTAACCTCAGACAACTTCTTAAAGACACTTAGCCAATGACAGACAGGCACTAGAGAGTGGTAAACAGTATGGGGTGGAAACTGGAAACCCCTGCTTAAAATAGTTCGAATATCAGGGATGTTCCTCTAAAACAAAATTAAGGGAAACGTCAATTACTGCTGTACTACTTGAAAAGACGAGTTAAAAATCCAGACTTTCGAAGTATTGAGTCTTAACTATTAAAGTATTACTGTAAAATAATACTTAAAGTAGTACTTGAAGGCCACATTAATCTGTATTTCATTTTAAAAGCTTTTTTGAATAGTGGTTATGGATTATAACACTTTTTTGTAATAGGCTATTTTACATCTGCTTTGTGTATTCTTTAATGTGTAGTTAAATAAACAGTATTAATGTTTGTGCATGAACATAAATTTTAAAGTGTATTGTCTTCTAAGTAAACTATTTAATTTTGTATATATTTTTTGCTTTTTTAATTTCCCTCTTTTTTTCCTTCATCATTCCTTCGCCTTACAGATAATATTTTTTGCAATAATTTTTAATAAATTCTTTTCTAACTTAATTTCCAACAAAGATATTTATTTTATGAAACATCTGAGAAATATTATAAAACTATATAATTTTTGTGAATCTGTGAATAAAATATCACACTTACTGTTTACTTACTTATGTTTTCCACTTCATGTTTAGGTAATTTCGGTAAATTTATTGTACACAGAGTTTATGGTCTCCACTCGTGAACTATTTCTACAATCAGAACCGATGCAGACCAAGTAGGAGGGCTGTGGTCACACAAAGACAAAATGTTGACAACAAACAGGCGCAACTTGATGGAGGAACTTTCTCTGATGTTTGTTCCTCTATTGCAAACAACATACCGAATTTGGAATTTTGAAGTGATATTATTGATGATACATTATTCTATGGGAACCAAAATCATTCCTCAGTGTTTAAAATTACCTTTTAGAAACACTAATAAAAAGAGAAAAATAGTAGTAAATAGACAGATAACTTCAGATCCTCTGGATAATTTCATGAGTGTTATCTGTAACTTCTCTTGTGGGAAAATAAAAGTTAATAACTATGCTCATTGTTTCCTTTGTCTTGTTGATTTTAATAAGTTTAAAGGTTGAAATAAAATAGCTCAAATAGTGGTGACACAGTCCTACAAGTTATCTGAGTTTTAACCAAGCTGCTAAATAGTTGAGAAAATATCTTGAATAAAATAATTTTTTTTAACTTTTTACACAGTCTTTGTAGAAAACGGGATCAAATATTTTAAATTAGGTTGGTTTTGTTTGAATTAGTTTAAACTGTTTCTTCTATGAGCGAATTTCTTATAGAAATAGAATTATTGCCATGGCTTTGTGGTTATATCGAGGACCAAATTATTTCTTTATTTGGGTCCACTCATGCCAAAAAATACCGTTCCTACAAAACTAAAAATACCATAAATGCGTGTGTGTGTCCGTAGACTTGATAACGCTATTAAAAACTGTCCGATCATAATGAAATTTGCTGGGAAAGGATAATTTGTGGGCTTAAGTTTGAAAACCAGACATATCGGTCAATACAAAGGGGGGTTCCTGGAGGGTTTTGTACCCCAAAATTGGGCTTAGGGGATATCTTACATATAATCTATTAAAAAAATTAAATTTTTATCAGCGCCATTGAAATCAATTCATTAAAACAAACATTTAATTATTTTGGATTTTTTCTCTATGTTAATTGGTTCTTGAGCTATAGAAACTGGTATATACAGTACTTTGTCTTTTGAATTTCCAATGTTAATCTTATCGGGAAAAGTTTATCAATGTAGTTTATACTTTTGAAATGTAAACTTATTTTTCACCTTGAAGAATGAAAGATTTTCATTGGAGTGTTTGTGGACTTTTCATTTTCATGCAAATTATTTTATTTTTTACACCCTAGAATGTTTTATTTGGAATCTCAATAAAATATTGCATAATTTTTATAAGTATTTTCAGTGTAAAATTAAACATTTCTACATGCAGTACAGTTTCTTTCAGCTTTACTTCCCCCCAGCCTCTCTTGATTTCAGTTCCTTATACATCATGTGAAGTATTCCCTCAAAAAATGTTATTCTATGTATCTAGTCTGATCAATCTATCTGGTTGGTCAATCTATCAATCTAGATTGATGTTCAGCTATGAAAACGAGAGGTTAAAAAATAAAATTTAAAACTAGAACTGGAGTTTCTACATTGCTATGTTGCTTTGCATGATAGAAATATATTTTTATCTTTAATGGCATGTGTATTCAATTAAAACGAATGTTTTGTGTGATTGTGCGTGTCCCTGTCAAGATGCAGTCAAGTATCTGAATGGTAGAAGGATGTTGCATGTGAGTATTTGTCAGTTGCTGTGGTATATGGAGCTCATCACCATTCTTATCAGCCAACAACTAGGATGTAACCAGACTGGTCATCTATTACATTCAAATTAGTTTGGATTATTAAGAGTCTAAATCCGTTAATTTATGAGAAACATTATTGCTTGACTAAAACACAATAATCCAGTATAGATCTTAAAGAAAGTATATCAAGTTATTTGAAATAAGTTACTTGTACAGTAGAACCTCAATTAACCGTCACCCTTTTAACCGTCAGTCTATATTAACCGCCACCTCGCTAGCACAAAAAAATATGTTTCCGCGTCAGCGCCGAGCCGGATCATCTGTTGAGGCTCTATGATGAGTAGTGACGACTGTACTGTACACCTGCAATGTGCGTGAATCATTGGCGGCAAGGGTAGTGACCCAGCTGGTTAATCCCTTACACTGTCATTCTACTGCTACTGTTTCATTTCAGTTCAGTATGGTGCGTTGGTACAGTGAACTGAAGTTATTGCTGATTTCGAATGCAATGCAAATGTTTTACGTGATTTACCATTTATTGTTGACAGTGCTGTTTATACGTAGTGTGTGTCTCTTCGGAGAAACGGAAACGTGTAGTTTTGGGACTCAACAATAAATTATTAAACGCTGGTGCTTCTTCTCAGAAAAATGAGAAACATTGCAGCTTGAAAAGCTCGACAGGGAAAGAAACAAAAGAAAATGATGGATCTTTTAAAAAACTAAATACCGGTAACGTAAGTTTTGAGAGTAAAAAGTACATGTACAGTTGATATTTCATTGTTTTTTATTTAATAAAGTAATTTTCACTTGAACTGGCGTAGTTTTGTTTTTTCTCATTTAAAATAAATTCACATTAAGTACTGCGCAGCAATCATGAAAATTATTAGGACTTACAATGGCGCCGTTATAACATGCAAGGCAGTGAATTTCGATGTTGCAACGCCAAACACTGTCTAAGTGCTAAGTTGTATTGGCGCTATTATTATTTCTGTCATCCATCTATTGGGTTATCCGTCATGGTCTCGGTCCCGAGGGTGACGGTTAATCGAGGTTCTATTGTATGATGTTCAAAGTAAATAAATAAAAATACAATAAATTCTTGATTGTCTGTGGTTAGATAGTTTGTGAGGTGCGTTGTCCGCGCATGCCAGGAAAAGTGAGAAAAATGTATAATGAATGTGTTTAACACAAAACATCTGAGCGCCTGCTCTGAATTCATGCAGGAGACTGGCGAGCGATGCCCAATGTCACCTGACACCTCTGCTTTATTTTCACTCATAGATTAGATCGAGATGAGAGTGATTGCCAACCGGTCAACGTCTTTCGTGTTAGTTATTAGTGTTTTTGTTACCTAGTACGAGGGGTTTTTCCAATTTAAAATAGTGGAAATGTTGAAGAAGGTTGGGTTGACGATTACACAAAAACTGGAACTTCTTATATAGAAAACAGAAGGATGAAAGTAAAATTTTTAGGTTAATGGTTAAGTAAATTATGAATTGCACTTAAATTTAGCTTTGTTTAACCCTTTAACCGTGGTGTTTAATTATGCTTGCCGATGGCCCTCCACTGGGTTTTTAAAACTAAAACAACCAAGCGGGACATTTGATACTACAGAGAATGTGGTAGGCCTTAGTTTCAGAAAAATTCACTAGATTGCAGCACCAACTGGTCTGTCAATTTAAAAGTAAAAAAAAAACTACTTATATCAACAAATGTAATCAGCTGAGACCGTCAAATCCGACTAAATTTGTGCGTCGCGGTTAATGCAACCAGGGCATTGCACGAGATATCTCATGCATCGCGGTTAAGGGGTTAACATCACTGTTTAGCTTACATTAATGAATAAATTGATTAATTAATTTAAATTAAAATTGCGGTTTTGTTTCACTTTCATGTTACACGTTTTCAGTACTTTAGGAAATTATCCACGATTGCCACTATCCGCGTTAGCCACACCACTCTGTTCTGCAGATGATCGGGAGTTTACTGTATCAAAATAACTACTATTTCACTTAAGTTTCATTATCAGAAGTTTTTGTTAGTAAATTTAAAGATAAGTACATTAAACTTGTATTCACAGGTTAAAAGATTTATTGGAGATAAAGATATGTCATCCGACAAAGATAATGTTGTTTCTGAGCTTCAAGCTAAGATTGAGGTAAGTTAAAAATCTCATAATATTTTAGGTAGCTAATAAAAAAATATATACATATATATATACACATAGTTAAACCTCTCTTAGCCGAAATAAAGGGGGCAGGAGTTATTTTGGATAGTCCGAATTTTGGTTAAAAAATAATGTATTGTTTTTTGAAGTTGAAAGGATATTAAAAATGCTCTTTTCAAAATACGATATATGAATAGTGTTATTCTCCTAAACAAATTATAATAATAAACATATTTACACATAAAGGATTCAGTGTTTTGTAAAATAGTCCTCTATATTTTTTACACCGCTTTCTTTTGGCGATATCTCGCCATCGCTTGATTAATAAAACGTCGGTAGGCTTAGCTTCTTACAACTCTTCCACAATCTGTAACGCAACCTGTAATACACAGTTAAACTTTTTTAGAGCTTATGAGCTTATTATTGTGCAAAGTGAATAAAATTAACGTTGAATAAACAATATGCAATTTAAATTTAATAGCCTAATGTTTTATCTCTGTTTGAGTTGACACAGAGTAAGATTTGCGACTGCATATATAGCAAGTGTTAGACTGGTTTTACAAACAAAGAACCTTGCACATTATGAGAACCTACCTATAGGGCATTGAAAATCTTATCAGCAGTATCACGGCTACTCTCTGCCACAGCCTCATCCTTGTCGTGTGCGTCACATTCAGGTTTTTCGTTCGGCAAAATCAGTAAAATCAAGTTCTCACTCATCACCATTCAACTACTCACTTAACTTGTCATTGTTCATTTCTTCACAACCTGGTATTTTTTCAATCAGATGTAAATTTTGTTCGTCTTCACTCTCATCTTCAATAAAAATCCCACCTAAAAGTTTATTCCAACAGTTTTGCAAAGTTGAAGACTTAATGATTAGTGATGTTAATCATTAGTTTGAGTTCCTATTGATCAAAAATGGTTTATACATATACGTACATACATATTTTTTACGATATGCGGATATATCCGCCCACCTTCCGCTAAGCCAACAAATTCAGCAGATATATCCAGCCTACAGTCCAGGAAGTGTTCAATTATATTTTAACTCAGTCGAATATATCCACAGATCAACTGTGTTGATAAATCGTAATTTTAGATTTTGTAGATTATTTGATTATTTATTGTAAATTATAGATAATTATGCATCCATTAATGCTTAAAAAACATAGTTTATGTGTATCATGGCAGCTAACCTGCATACTCTTTATTTATGGACAGATGTTGATAAAACTTGGTATATGGGCAAAATAAAATTGTTTATGGTAAAAATGCCTACTTTTAGTGTTCCTCACAGCGGCAAACCTGCATGCTCTTTCCCATGTTAAATTTATGTAGAGAATAGACGACTCTCTTTTATATAGACAGATATTGATAAAAATTGATATTATATTATTGTCATATTTATTGATTTGGAAATTCACTCAGCACGCAGGTCTGCTGCAACGGGAGTATTATCCCTCGATATAAATATTTTTATCATTCCGGTCAAAATTTTTTTGGTTGAGTGAGGTTTTACTGTGTATGTATATATGAACAATATCATCAGTTAACGTGTAATATAAAATTTTAAAAATAAATACTCTCAATTTAGCTATTTTACTATGTTATAAAATGTACTCAGGTAAACATATGTTTTTCTCGTAGTTCCAGTGAGATTATGCTGGGGAGATTGTTCATTATCTTGTACTTATAAAGCACATGCACTATGACTAATTTTGAGTACTTCTCTTAAATCTAATTTTACTGGATATTTTTCTTTAGGAATTCACTCGGGAAAAAACACTAAAAGAACTAGGAGAACTCAGAGACAAACTGGATTCTTTACAAAACAGTACAAATTCAAAATGTGATTTCAATATACAATTCCCAGAAGATGGTGTTACACAGAAGGACAAAGATAATGAAATTTTACGGAAAGACTTACTGGAAAAGAATAAAGAAATTGAAAACTTAAAGAAAGAGTTAAAAAAGAAAACCTTCAATTTACAAGGTCTTGTTAACAAAGAATTATGGGATAAGAATAGAGAGATTGAAAAATTGAATAAACTCTGTGAACGTCAACATGTGGATGTTTTGTCTTTGGAGAAACAGCTGAGGGAATGTCAGCTGACACTGATGCAGGACAAAGTGAGTAGCTTCGCATCTCCTGTCAGTTACCAGAGGGGAATGTTTGAGGATAAAGAGAATTTACAACCTCTCACAGACACTCACATCCAGATACATCACTTGACAGAGGAAAAAAGGTGAGAATACGTTAATAATTTATTACCTTAAATTTGCTTTCATGTTAAAAGAAAACTTATTTAAAGTTATCAGAAAGAGGAGAGTAAGTGTTCGAGAGGTAGTTGTTCCTTGGTTACTTATATATTTCTTTCAAATCTGTATTTTGAACCTAGCTTGTTTGCTTTTTTATCAAGAAAAAAATTATCAGAAAAGTTGTTTTATTGTTCAATGTATGTTTAAATTTACAAGCTAATTATTTTTTATTATTTAGCTCATCCCATAACCATATTTTTTTTTACATTTGCTCAGCGCTTTTGTTATTTGTGGGCCCTGTAGGATACACAGAATTGTGACTTTCGTAGTTTAGGGTTTTTGGGGATTATGTATTTATATTTTTTATTTTCTGTCTGATTAAAAGTCACATGTTTATATGTGTTTTTATATGTTGGCCAAATTAAAAAATAATTACAATGTTAATACATATGATGTTTATTATAAAAATCAGCTGTTGTATCCTTCACAATAAAGCCATAATGCTATTCGACTTCAGAACAAGGCCAATCTTAAAGTTAACATGTATTTACTTTTAGTTGTTACGATGTTTGATGGGTCATTTGGTAAAAAATAAATAAAAGTTATAAAAATATTTAATATGAAAATTTTAAGAAGTCAGCAGTAGTGAGTAGAGACAGTACTGACCTAATACCCTAAAGACCCAGGTATGAATCCCAGTTATGACATCGATGAAATATAATTTCTCAGACTGCCACCATGCTTTGGAATGCACGTTAATCCGTTGGTCCTGGCTACATGGTAGGTGTTAAGACACGTTAGAGGATTAGTGCTATCTGAAAACTCCAACCCTAGACTTTCGACAAAGAAGAAACAAATAAGAAGTCAGTTTTAATAACTGTTAAACATCCTTCTCAAATGTACACTCTTTCACATCACCACTTAGGGTGGAAATTAGCTTTCCTGCCTCTGAAATGAAACTGTAATGCTTTGAAAAATTATATATTTTCAAAGATTATTCACAAAAAAATCTTTTTCTTATCTTTTTGGCAGGCAGTTGCAGCGTAAAGTGGAAGAGCTACAGGCGCGACTGCTGAACACACCAGAACGTGATAAAGAGAGTGAGCAGCTGCAGGCACTGCGGGAGGAGAAGGAGGCTGCGGAGAAGCAACGCAAGGAAGCGGTGAATGCTTGTGTTCTGCTCACCACTCGTCTTCAGGAGCTGGCCGACTTCCTGGAGTCTCTACTGCCACTACTCTGTGGGAAGAGGCGCAAATATGTGCAACAAGCTGTAGAGCGTAGCCGGGAGCTATCCAGGTCAGTGAGACCTTATGGTAACTATAATTTCAAAGTCTCGAGCAGCATTACAAAATACCTCATTGCAGAAGACCTGTGTACTCAGCGAATTTCCATATCAATAACAATATATAACAGGTTTGATCAATACTTGTGATAAATAAGAAAATTCGTTTATCCTCCATACGATTAACATGGGAAAGAGTATTCAGGTTTACTGCTGTGAGGAACGCTGAAAGTAGGCTTTTTGAAAATAAACTATTTTTATTTTGACCATATACCAAGTTTTATCAATATCTGCCCACAAATAAATGAGTTTGTCTATTCTCCATAAGATAAACATGGGAAAGAGTATGCAGGTTTGCTGCTGTAAAGAACATTGAAAGTAGGCATTTCTAGCATAAAACGTTTTTATTTTGACCATGTATATACCACCAAGTTTCATTAACATCTGTCCATAAATAAAGGTGTTTGTCTAGTCTCTATATGATTAACATGGAAAAGAGTATGCCATGATAAACACATAGAGTATGACTTTTATATCTTACCCACATAAAGCTAAATACAAAGTTTCATCCAAAAGTATTGGTTACTAAGTGAAATATAAATTTTTCCTTATTGTCCATAAGATTAGAATTGGAGCCCCCGAACACAAAGTACTGTGTTTAGTTTTTTAATATCTCGGTAACCGTTGGAGATAGAGCAAAACTTAATTGTGTAGTTTTTTTGAGCTCATTAATATATAAAATTTGAAATTTTGAAAAATTACACGTGAACAAACCAAAAACCCCATTTTGGGGCACAAAATACCCTTCCGGAAATCCCGGCAAATCCGAACACGTTCTTGGGAAAACAAAAAAAGAAATAGCTGAAAATTTAGAAAAAATTGATTAAATCACACAAATTTATTTTTCAAGGTTTAACACAAAAAATACATACAAGAAACAAAACTTATGTTAATTTCATAACATAAATTTCTCTCCTTACATTTCGTCTGTTATCTTTAAATTTCTAAGTGAAGAAAATCTTCACGCAATTCCAAGCCAGCGTTGCCAGCGTTCGGCCGTTAACAATATGCACTAATCAGCAGGTAAACGCTCACTAGACAGTAGACAGGTACGATACATATCCCAGTAGGGGTGGGAGTCAGGGGACAGTGATCTATTTAGGCGAGCACACGCTTGCCTAGCAGCAATGACATGTCACGGGACTTAAATTCGCACGCCAAGGTCGCTGCCCTTTCGAACACTGATTCATCCAGCCCATTTAACCCCAATTGCTTCATCTCCCTCGCTTACCGTGAATAAAGTGACAAAATAAGTGTGTATTATTATTTCCCGGGAAATCCAAACACCCCTAAATCCGAACAGGCTTCAGCCCCAATTAGTTCGGATTTGAGGGGTTCCACTGTATATATACAATTGTTAACGATTATTTTTTTTGGCCACAGGGTACCTCAAAACGAAAAAAAATATGGTCCCAGGCTCAAGTCTTGCCATGAGACCTACAGTAAGAGCTTCTTCCCTATAAAATATTTTAATAAAGTATTTTTCACTCGAACTGACGTAGTTTTGTTTTTTCTCATTTAAAATAAATTCACATTGAGTACTGCGCAGCAATCATGAAAATTAATTAGGACTTACAATGGCGCCATTATAACATGCAAGGCAGTGAATTGCGATGTTGCCATGTCAAACACTGTCTAGGTGCTAAGTTGTATCGGCGCTATTATTATTTCTGTTATCCGTCTATTCGGTTGTCTGTCATGGTCTCGGTCCCGAGGGTGACGGTTAATCGAGGTTCTACTGTACATTTTAATTCTAGATAATTTTTATAAATATATTTAATTCCTTAGTCACTGATATTTATTTGAAAGGTGACTGGTATCAATGGCAACATTGTTGAGTTGTGGGTTTGTTCCAGATCACTGACATTGGCTGCAGAGGAGTCAAGTTTGCTGCAGTGCAGCACTTGGACGGACCTGCAGCCGAGCCTGGTGGTGCCACTGCTGCCGGACATCTCCACCGTGGACTTCTGGAGTGGTGACGAAGCCGAAGAACCGTTCTCTGCAGAAGATGATGCAAGCAAAACACCAGAAAAATCACATCCGGAAAAAATTTGTGAAAACCCGTTTCTCGATTCTATTTTTAATTTTGATGGGAAAAATTTCTCCATTGGAAACAAGTCAGAAGAGAACCCGTTTAGTGAAATCCTTGCAGATATCACTGAAGGATCTTTGGTTGAAACTGGCAGTGAGAACGCTCTAACCAATTCATGCAATAGAATCACTCCTACAAAAAGCGCCAATATTGGTAAAATAACTTTGTCAAGTAAGAAGAAGGAAACTGCAACCATTGAGGGTGAAGTGAACAAGACCAAGGAAGATGGTCTGTCCGAATGTGAGACTTGGTCTGAGCCTGATAGAGATGTGTCATATGCAAGAATGGGTTTGAAAGAGGATCCAGTGTTGAACAAATCCACCCAGTTTGGTTTTGATGACACCTCAGAAACTGCAGAATCAATTCCCAAATCTCCATGTGAGTAATTATATTCTAATTTATTAAACAATTTTCAAACTATCAAACTTAAATTTTAATGTTTTCAAGATCAATTATTTAAAGTTTTTATGAAACTGATGACAGCCATTTTGTTATTTATTGTGATATTTACGTCTTCTGTACTCAATGAAGATGGAAAATAAGATTATATTTGGTGTAGAGAATGATACAAATTTTGTATTTGAACCCTTTCAACTCTCGTGTTGGCTAGCAGCCAGAGTTGCTGTTCCAATCTCATGGCATCTACCTGTATTTTTGGCCGGTAGCCGACCTCGTATTTACGCTAAATATATGTACATATAAGTAAACTATTCATTCTGTTCTTCTTGGGTTATGTTTAGAGGTCTTTGAAAGTAGTTTTTGTAAAGTTTTGACACTATGAACTTAAATATTGCTAGGTGCCCACGGAATGCTGACTGAATGTTGTTTATCTGTTGCCATGGTCAATATAAATCTTGCTGCTAAAGTAGAGTTGCAGTTGTTATTGTTTGTTTTCCATGTTTTGCTTTTGTTTATAAAGTCAAATACTAATAAATGAAAAGATGAAGATATTGAACTTTATTTGGATGTCTATTCTGAGATGAAGAAATATTTGAAGATAGAAATGATAAAATTCAAAATTTTGAAAATTTTACCACATTCC
Source organism: Nephotettix cincticeps (assembly GCA_023375725.1). NCBI lineage: Eukaryota > Metazoa > Arthropoda > Insecta > Hemiptera > Cicadellidae > Nephotettix > Nephotettix cincticeps. The sequence goes on from CM041786.1 coordinate 31,521,377, forward strand.
TAGGTAGGCCTATAGTTGAATAACGTTTCCAGTGTCGAGAAGAGGAAGTGAGATTCAACGACTACAGAGGAAGATCCGTAACTTAGAGCAGGTGAACGCAGCTCTACGCAGTGAATTGCTTATCCTCCATCAATTGACACCCCAAGCTTCCAGTCGCCAGGACAAGTCCACCAGCATCGAGGTAGGGCCAACAGAGTTACATACATTGTATGTCATTTCAAATATTACAAATGGATAGGATATCAGTAAAATTTAGTTTTATTAAATACAGTTACTTTTGGTAATTTTACTGCACTGATTATTTTTACTTATTTCTACTATACTGAGTTTAGTATAATATCTTGGTCCAAAAGGTGTTTCTCATTCTTTTCCGATCATTCATTCAGTTTTCCTGAGTTTATGGTACAAGACAATTGAGCTAAATCAAAACTCATTTAAATTGGCCCATTTTCCAAATAAGGAATTTTAAATATACTCCTCATCTTATTTATATTTCACATTCATTCAACCTAATATTGCAATCACATCTGAGTTTACTGTTTCGTTAGTATCAGGAACGGTTTAATATCGGTACCTCATTCAAATTATAAGACCAAAATAAATTTCAGCTATCTCGTCAAAGTACCTTTTCTGTACCTGCTCACCTTTTGGAAGAAATACGAAATCAAAGAGAAAAACTTGAAGCGTCTTTGTTTCACAATGATTACATCCGCCGTCAGTTGGAAAGCACTGTGTCAACGTTGCAGAGGAATCAGGTATCAGAGATCTGCATCGAGGAATGTTTGATGACTTGCAGCTACTGAACATCACACTGACTTATCTTGTGTGGTTTTCTATTCTTCACACGGCTTTCTTGCTAAATTTCAATGATTCTGCATGACTATTTTTATTCTGATGATTGTTCTTGATTAACTGTAAGTTTTTTACAGAATCAGATTGGTTTCAAAATACATTTTCTTTAGTAATAACAAGACAATAGTTATGAATATTGCTGTTCTAAACATAAAAATGTACATTGATACAAAAAAAACTATCTGATTATCAGTAAGATGATTCATTTGCATGATGATTCAATTACATTTAATTTTAAATAATTCAATATGGCTCACTTTCCAAGAACCTATCAAATACTGAATGTTCTCTTCTGTATTTTCCTATTTTATGAAATCCATTTGCATGTGCTTCTTAGTTTGCTTTTAAAACCCAATTCATTAAATTATACAGGTAATGGTCTCTAATATTATAGGAAAAACTACGACATAGCTACATGAAAAAGCTGATATAGTTACCAATTGTCTTATTACTAACATCGCTTAACCCATTGGCCTAGACTTACGAGCGGTTGTGAATATTCATGTATGACATCATATACTACTCGTACAGATCCCGCCTGGAATGTTCCTAGACATACGGCCGTCACTTGTGTTTTGGTGACTAATTTTCTGTATACTGCTAGTTTTACATAGTTGCCAGAAAATCCGCTAGGTTATGGCAGTATTAGAAAAAATATTGTACACATAGTAAATAAAACACAATTTTTGAAAAAATCATGTTTTTGTGTAGGGAATTAAATGCTTTATCAAGTAGTATTAATTGTTTAAATTCAAAAAATATTCTACAGTTTAAAAAATTTCTAGTTTTGTTTTTTAGCGAATTTCCCATAGGGAAGAAGCTATTACCGTAGGTCTCATGGTGAGACTTAAGCCCGAGACCATGTTATTTTTTCATGTTTAGGTGTCCAGAGGCCAAAAACAATAGTTGTTAAAATTTTAATAAATATATGTGTATATATATATGTAGGGAGTTCATTAAAGTCGGGGACAAATTTCGAGGGGTGATAGTACTCATCAAAATAAACAAAAAAAAATCCTATAAACATATGTCGAAAGATCCTTCGTTTAGCCGTAAGCCGCCATTTTGTATTTTATACAAAAAACGTTACATATCAATAACTATTTAAGATACAGAAACCAAACTTTACACCCATATTTATTGGCCAAGGAGAAAAATATTCTCAAAATATCATGTAGTCTGCTTTTATATTTTCAAAATGGCGGTGGTTTTATTTTTTTTTTATTGGAAGGGGCAAATTACTCCCAAGGCACTTCAGCCGTAGCGGCTTTTTGCGCACCCCTGTGTGGGTTGCGGCATTATCACATAGCGAAAAGCCATTGGTAATTGGAGGGATTTGAACCCGGGACCTTGGGCACCAAAGCCCCGCACTCTACAAAAGTGTTGAAGCAGATGACGAAATTACGCAATACATAACTTTTTGGAATGTAAGAACGTCATTTGTCAATCCAAGGATTCGGTATGGTTATTCGATTCGTCAACTACCGTATGTACTCCAGCAACCAAAGTTCAACAAGATATTGGTTTTTTAAATACAAAGCATATTGTAATTGATAGTTTTGCCGAGTATCAGATTGCGGTTTGTTATTATTCTTCATAAAATATAATTTCGGCAATGACAAATCTTGAAATGTTTATCTGATATTTATAAACAAAGCTCAATCATAATAACTCATTTATCAACGGTATTTGTATGAAAAATAATCCTTATTTTGATCGTCTACTGTTTTGTTTAATATTTTAACATAGCGGACTATTTTTCGTTATCACATTCACAAATTCACTGCATGTGCATAATTTGAGCAATAAGATATAAAGTGTTTGGCAAATTAACGACATTTATTTGGCTATTTCGTCGTTCCGGTGTTTGCATAACCAACAAATTTACAGAACTTGTTTGTCTGTTTTCCTCCTACAACGAATACATATTCTAGTTTATGTAGATGTTTTCAATTCATATGTTGTTGAACACTGTGTAAAAATATCTATTGTATTTTATTTGCTATAAATATTACATCTATTGGTTAATCCGACCTTGTTTCATTCCAACGATGGTCCTGGTCCCGAAGGTGGCAGATTAGAGGGGTTCTACATCTACTCTACTCTAAAAGCTTATAACATTTAACTGTCATTTTTACAGGCATTTGGGCGCTGTCACATTAAATTAACCCCTAAAATTATAATTATAAAATTGTAATAAAAGTTGTTTGAGACTTTATTGAGAAATTTGGGATTTTTACATTTACCAGTTTTTAGGCTTGAACTACCCTTAAACATCAAGAATTTAAAAGTGCCATGAAGTATGGTATACATAGATATACCATATATGTACATACATACCAAACATTATCAAAATTGGACCAACAGTTTGAGCTGTAACAAGTTCTGTCCACACATTCACATCCATATGTTTATTGTTTACATTACGTTGAAACATGATTTCATGTTTCGAAGTACACCATTACTTTTGTTTCATGGATTTTCACCAGTATGTTAACTTTTCAGGGAGAACAAGATAAGACTTTGGTTATTAAATTGCAAGAAGTTACAAATCAGCTTGAATCCACAGAAAATGAAGCAACTGAATTGAAAAAAGAAAAAGAAAATCTGAATACAAAGGTTGAGTTTCTACACAATTCTCTACAGAAAACATCAGACGAATTGAGAGAAAAACAGCAGTCTTTAGAAAAATTAGAAGCAGAAACATCACGCCAAATCATTGAAATTAAAGAAAAATATTCATCAATATTGTCTCAGAGTGAACAAAAGTGTCTAGAGTATGAGAAAAAATATGTTGAACTTGAAAACCAAAACAGTGAATTGACACGTACAATTGCAGAGTTGAATAATCAAATAACTACTTTAAAGAAGGAAATTGAAAATTACTTGTTTGATGGAAAGAAAAATAAACAGCTTAACGATGATCTAAACTTGAAACTACAGCAGATTAATAGACAAAAAGATGAGCTGCAGGTAATTTATTTTTGACCTTATTTTTACAATAAGTAATTTATTTTTCACTTTTATTTGGGCTATTGCTATTGTTTACAGCCTCTTTGCTATCTGCTAAATGCTAATGTATATGATCCTGAAGTTATAAGCTTGAGGTAATTCAGTTAGCATTGTGTGATACTAGAATTTTCACAAGTGTTTTTGTTTTTCTCAGAGTCTAACTGCAGAACAGGAGCAGCTGTTAGCAGACGCAGAAAGGGAAAGACAGGAGTTGGCGACTCAGCTGATAGCTAGAGACAGAGAGGTGAGTCTGTAACATCTGATATTTTTTAGTGCCTCACACATGTGTGGCTCTCTTGATTGGTAATCGATTTCAACCCTTAAAAATAAGAATGGGGGAATTTTGTTTAAATTCTTGTTACGTGAAGATTAAAGTTAGTATACCATACAAACAATTTATCTGTCTATAAAAAATATCCAAAAATATAATTCCAATATAGTTTTTGAGGACGAGAGTTTTATTATATAACTGCAAGTAATGACTATTTAATTATATGAAAATAAGTTAATTTCCTAAACAAATCCATCTCGATTACAGGTTAGTGAATTGAGCAAGCGACTGAGCAATGTGGAGTTGACCAGTGGCGAGTTGGAAGCGGCCTTACGAACACAACTTGAACTGGCCACTCAGCAATGCGCTCAGTTTGAAAATAGAATCCGGGAATTGGACAGCTGCAACAAGGTAACCATGTAGCAACTCTAGTGTGGGAGAATGTCTGGTGGTGGTTAGTCGGTGTAGTGATGTAGAAGATATGTTGTGGATGTATGGATGTAGATTTCTCTCAATATGTTACTCACTCCATTGTTTACAAATTAAATAGGAATATATTTATATTGTGGCTTTTAGCTTTCAGATTACTGGGAAATACTAACAAGAGGTTTAGGATTACAAATTTAACAATTAGCAACAAATTTGGATTATTTTGAATTTATCTATCCCGATTAAATTTAACTAATGAAGCTGTACAAAAAAAAGGTTAAACCAGACAGCAGCAGTGAACTGGATGGATGTTTAGTTGTAAAGAAGGAAGGGTCTGTTTTATTACACAATAAAAATAAATTATTAAATCAGATTGCTGGGTAATCAGGTCAGATAGAAAATCCACAATTTTTATTGTTTAGTATATTTTGTGAATGTGGTGAGTCTTGTACCAGAATTTTTTTAATTGGAACATTTTTGGTGCTGGAAGATAAGGAAGGTGCTTAGTATTCGTTGAGTAAATTTTTAATAGAATTTATCTTCCTGGTAATGATCTCCTAACTGTTAATGATTTGGTGTCCTGCAAAATGTTCTTCTAAATGACAGAGTTACAGTCAGAACATATTTTCAAGTATTGCTAATACTTTTGTGCTAAGGAATAATAATTTATTAATGAATAAATTATAAAGAGAAAAAAGTCAATAATCACGTTGAATGATCTAAAACTATTAACATTAGTTAACAAATTTTAAAGTAGATACATACACCCTTTAAAGAATCTAGTTAATTTATTTATTTCAGGATAATGGTTGAAATGTTTTTTTATTATTTTTTTTATGACTTCTCAGCCTGTTCGTATTTATACCTGATAAACTATACTTCTTCACTTGAAGAGAGTAGCATGCTACATTAAATTATTGCAAACTGTCATTGGTAACAAATAAGAATAATTCTTCATTGTATATTTTGTTTATTTATATAAAAAATCACATTATATGAAATAAGTGCTCTCACATTTGTTAGCTTGTCTTTATCAGTGTCAGTTTCGTTGCTTGAACATTTTGCAGCGGACCAATCCGTTGTTACGCTGGTGGCATAGTGTTGTGCATGCTGGGTGAGGGTTATTGTCGTGTTGGTAGAGGCGGGAGGGCGATGTGGCTGACCTGCAGAAGCGGTTGGACCACGCCAGGTTCGCCCACTCAGAGGCGCTGTTGCAATATACCAGGGTGACCAATGAGAACCTGCGCCTCCAGCAGGAGCTGAGGGCGCGACAGCTCTCCGTCAACACTACTGTACGCCAGACAAACTCCGACTTCCTGCATGATTATTGCATGTCTTTCAAATACTAGTGGTTTTCTGGTGTTCTCGTAATAAATTTAATATTGGTGAAAGTTTAGTTTTTTTAATTGTATAAGTATAAATAAGGGTTATCTGTAGCTTAGATATTTTCTCTTGTAACAAATTTTTAAACCAATTTTGAAAAAATTCATCAAGAACTACTAATGCAAATCGGTAGGTTTGTGTGTTAGGTTTGGTTGGTTGTAATTTTGTCTGTGACAAATATTGTTTAGCCCCAAACTCAAACTATGCTTAGCAGTAAACTGCTTTGTTAATTATTTGTCATGGTATGAAAAAAACAAAAATAGGATTGTCCATCTGCTCTCGCTACAGAAATAATCTTGAGTGACTTGTGTGTTCATTCGGCAGCACCAAGAGCATAGGAGTGAGTATCTGTCTAATGAATAGATTAAAATTTTCATGATGCTACATACGTAATATCCAACCTCTCTAACCTATTATTTTTTAATTATCAACTATAGGTTCACTAGCAGTTCATACACCTGTAAGAGTAACTAATCACTTTATCTGCTGCCTAACTTACTAGCTTATTTTGTGCCTCATAAGTTAGTAGCATTATATTATTCTGATGGTAACCGTATTGTAACAATCAGCAGACCTGCATGCAAATTTTTAACGATTTAGGAATAAATTATGATGGTTAAAACAGCTTAATTATAGGTTAAATAAAGAAGTTACATCAATTTATTTAATATCCATTTAGGAATGACATAGAAAAAGAGTAGTTAGGTTTGCTGCCACAAGGAATAAAATAATTTATATTTTTCAACATACTATGAAATAGATGAAGCGTGCACCAAGTTTTATCTCAATATTTCAAATGATAAGGAAGTTTTATCAATTTGAGTATTCCCCAATAAGAATCACATGGGAAATGAAAAAAGTAAAATTACAACTCTGTAAAATAAAATAAAAACAATAAAATTTGATTTTTCGGCAAACATTACTATATCTTAACTATGTGAGGGGTTTTTACAACATTACCTACAAATAAAAAGGGGGTTACCAATTCAAATGTTTTCCTATAATAATAATATTGGAGCTCTAACAGACACTACACTGTGTTTACAAGTTTCTATACTTAAATAACTGCATAACATAGATTCAAAATCAAAAGATTCACAATACGAGTACGTAATCGTTTGTTTTTAAGCTGATATCTATAGTGCTAATAAAATTGAATTTTTTAATAAATTATATATGGAACCCCGAAGACCCCATTTTTGGATACAAACCTCCACTCCACCCCCACGAAATAATCCTCCTTTTGATTGACCAAACTCAACCGTGTAAATGTAGGATTACTCATCTCATCCAAATTTTGTGTCGATTGAATCATTTTTAAAAGAGTTTTAATGTTTACAGACACATATACATACATATATTCATATAAAGATTTAACAACTATTGGTTTTGGTCTCTAAGGCCCTCAACATGAAAAATTATAATAGTCCCCTACTTGAGTCAGATGTACCTGCGGTAACAGCTTCTTCTCTATGAGAAAAATGCTAAACATTAACCTGTTAAAGTATTTCTTAAACAGGGTACTCCCCAGGTTGGTTTATCATATTATATCATATTAATATATTATATATATTATTAATATAAATATATTATCTATTAGTCTGTGGAAACTGAGATCACAAAAACAAAATTAAGACATAAATCACATATACGCAACTACTGCCTGAGGCGTTGTCTGCAGCACGTCACTATACATATACATGTATTAATTTTTTGTCAGATCTCGTATGTACTTGATAAATTTGTATTACTTTTAAAATTTTAGCTTTGTTAGTTAAAATCTGTGGCCGTTATTGTAATTTTTTTCTGGAAAAAATTGTGGAGTGAGGCACATATTCGAGAAACCTAACATTAACAAAAGTGATTGTGGGTATAAATATTTTTATTTGATGCTTTCAAAGTTTTCCACTATAATATGAACAACTGAACAAATAAAAAAATTATTTTATTAATATGTTAATGTGGTATAAAAGATAATCTCAGGAAATTTTGACATGATAAAGTTTTTCGTTTTAAAAAACTTACTTCCTATTATCATGCCCTATCAAATTTTTATTTAAATTTTAAGAGTGAATCGATCTCCGTGTCCTATAACAACGGTAATACGGTAAAAGTAAACCTCAATAGCCATAATGAGTTTGAAGCCTCATGGTATTGTTTGTGTTATCAGCAAATGGAAAATGTGGAAAGGATGAAGGTGGAGTTGGAGCACAGAGTTGCTGAATTGGAGGCGGTCAACACGGAACTAGAGGCCAAGTTGTCAAGCCTGAACATCCTGCGACACCCTATGTCTGACTACGAGACAGACGCAGGCTCCAGCATAGCCGGCAGCCCTCGACGCAACGTGCCGCCTCCCTTCACTCTTCCCTCCCCCACCCGCCCTCCTCTCATCACCTCTCCCACACGCAGTCATGATCTCACCTCAGACTACCTGTCCGACCAGGACGCAGCACTGTCTTCACCCCAGGTTTGTGTAGACTATCTCCCTTGTGGCTTGTGGGCGATTAATTGTATTAATTAATTAATTAAGTATTTTGAGAATGTGGTCAAAACTTTTTATGATGTTTTTTTTACAGCCCCACCATCATAATTTTACTTTAATCAGAATAGTGAAATAAAATAATTCATTCATTTTTCTTTCAAGAAAATGAGAGAGAGAACTAAATTACCTGGAAGAGAAGAGGGCAGGTTATGCACAGGGAACAAAGAACACAAAATAAAAACCATATTTCGTACCTCCAGAGAATTCTTCAAATGGAGGTTTTATGTTACTTAAGCTACATTTGTCTTCTCAATGTAATAATATAGTACAATTTAAATGGTGTATAATGACACAGCCTTCTACTTTGCCAATAAACACCTTTAGTGAGCTGCATCAGTGATTTTAACGATGACCATTAAAAAACTGATGATGATAGTGGCTCCTCTTCTTAAGTAAGATATGATTTTGGCTCCTATAGTTAATAAATAATAAGTTATAACATTTTATTGCTATTTATGGTTGAATTATATTCTTGTGTGCATCTGAATTTACTTTTTACTTACTTTCCATAATTTAGTTTATCTAATTATCATTAGTAAATAAACTTTACTATGTATAATAATGAAAGAGGCCAACAATAACTATTGTGCAATTTCCTGGAAAAAGTAATTTGCTTCCCAATTCAGATCCATATACATTGTTGGCATCTTAGGCTTTTCATCACTCAACCAGTTAAGCTTATGTATAAAAATAAGAAATTATTAAACTACAGGTGGTTATATTGTGAACAGCACGTTTACTTGGCATGGTTTACAGGGCCAGATTCATGGGCTGTGGTACCCCTCATCACCCCACTCCCATGCCAGTGCCTCTCCAGACCTAGGCATAGAGAGCGACCATGGACGTTTCTCCAGTCTGGACACCCAGCCTAAATCCACCACTATTTCACTGCGTGAGTCAAACATCTTTTTAACGTCTAGTGGATAGGATCTTATGGTTTGAACATGTTCACTGCTATAAAGGAAAAAAAGAACAACCCAAAACACTGATTTTTTTTATTGAAAAACAAGCCAAATAATGCCTAAAGGTGATACAAAGTCTTAAAATTGGGTTTCCACCGCATTTTCTTTGTCTACCGCGCGGGCGGCAGCCCGCACCTGGCGCCCGCCATTGTTTGCCAACCGCATCGCCGAGCCACTTTTGCTTGACTTTGGTCCTCTGAAACTAGTCTATGTTCTATGTAATAATAAAAAAATGGTTTACAGTATAAAATATTTACATGTAATCACAACAGTCTTGAGTTTAGTTTTTCTACTCTTTGTGATAAATGTCATAACAATTCCTGGGGCATAGTCCTGGTTTGCCGGGGCAGGCCTTACACACAAACTTGCTCTTCTTTCTGAGTTTATTCTTTCTACACACGCAGCAGTCTTTCTGATGTGTTCTGGTTGGATCGTCTCTCCTAGGTCTAAGCATCCTGAGAGTCAGTGATAGTCAGTGTGTGAGGGGTTCCACGAAGGGGCACGACTGGCAGTGGATCTACGGGTTTTGGCAGCATAGCTTCTAGAACACTGAGGCGAAAGTCATAGAAGTTCCACCTATTTCCTCTGGAATTAGTAGAGTATCTATTATGCAAAATATGCACATTCAGCAGCAGCATGTGGATGATGTGTATTGCAAGCTTTTTATACCAGCGGAGTGTTTTGCGCTCCATTGGGTAATACACCATCAATTGGTCTCCCCTGTCTATTCCTTTCATAAACGCATTGTATTTGACAATAGGAAGAGGTTTGTCACGTACGATGCCTCTGTTGTTAGTAAATTGCACGATTTCATTTTCAAATTCCGTGAAGATATAACTAAATCACGCTTGTCCTTCCATTTGCCGATACAAACACCCTCGGCGTATCTAGCAATGTTCTCTCCCACTTTGAGCGTAGCAGATTTGACCTCAGTTGGAGTAAATTTACGTAGGGTCCCTGTACAATAAGTGTGAGGAGTAATAAATACACATAAACAGTTTGCGTGAATGTATTTTACTGACCTAACCTCACAAACTAAACAAAACATAACATTTCTAAATAACAATCTAGATGTTGCCTAGCAACGTGTCAGTTGGTCACCGCAAGTGCCTTCACTGAGCAACTTGCTAGCTAAAAAAAATTAGTTATAGTAGTTGTCCATATATAGACTATGGCCGACATTAAACTTTCGTTCCATTAGTTTCAAGACAACATTGGCCACATGGCCTTTCCCAGCAAGCTCGTCTATAATTCCACAATAAACAAGAAATTTCAAAATAAGCCCTTGGGGGTCACTCAATGTGTATAACTTGATACCATATTTGTGCTTTTTACCCTTTAGGTATTGCCGAAAAATAAGGCGACCCCTCCACAGAATCATCGACTCGTCCAATGACAATTCCTTTTGTGGGTAATATGTAGACTCCATCTTCGAATTGAAATAGTCTACAAAATGCTGTATTTTAGCCAATCTCTCAGTAGAATACTGAGTATTGTTGTCTTTGAAATACAGGCACCTAAATATAGTGAGAAATCTATTTCGTGACATATAAGTTGAAAAGCACAGAATGGAAAATAACCATTGTGTTTTCCAATAATCATTCAGGCGATTCAATTTTGTCGTGCCTGAGTGCATAAAAAGTCCTAGAAACGTTTTTCATCTCATTTGCACTCACATCTTTCCAAGATTATATCCGAGATTTGGGTGTCACCTTAGGATAATGCTTGAAAATATGCATTGCATTAGAATTGGTGAATCGCACCATATTTTCCACCATGATTTCGTCAAGCAAAAATCTGAAAAAATCAATGGGTCTGCCTTGCCCAGATACTGGAACTAAAAACCCTTCCTCTTTAACGAATTCTATTTGCCTCAATCCCATTGTATTTATGGACCAGACAGGGGGATTGGTATTGTAATCTATTTCCTCATCAGAATCTGTCAAAAATAACTCATCGTCAGTATTCCTAACCTCCTCGTCGTCCGATGAACTTGAAACGCCACCTCTATCATTAGTTGGCTCAGGGGACCGCTGGCGTCGTAGATCACATGTGGTTTGGGAAGTAGATGCCATTATATCACGATAAAACACACTAATACATCACAAAATAACACTCAACAAACGTAATGAGTAAGTCAAAATCAGCCAAGTACAGTCTCGGAACGAGTAACGATAATTGCAAACAGATTGCGGCGCAAAACAGCTACTGTCATACACAAAGCACGGACAAAAACTCTCTGACCTAAAATGGACTGCGGCTGCAGTCAAACTGAATAGTTTAAGCGGGGACACACTACCGCTCGGGCGGCGCGCTTCACCGTGGCGGAACGCGGAACTACCGCCCGGGCAGTACCCCGCAGGCAACGTGTTAAAAGAGACATACTTAATTCTTTCTTTGGATAAATTATTAGTCTTAGTCAGTTTTATAAATGCTATACAGATTCATATATTTAAGTGGACATCTTTTATGTGTCTGTGGTCTGCATTTCTTAATACCATTCTATAATTTTCTAAATTTTTATAACATTTTCAGGTGGCACACCTGTTAAGGAACTAATGAAGCTGGAGCAAGAAAACACCCAACTAAGATTGAATTTGCAGAAAACTCGACATGCCCTTGAAGAAACTCTCGCCCAACTCACTGCTGCCAACCAACACAAACGACAATATGAGGCTCAACTCAGTGCTGCCAACCAACACAAGGCTAAAGTGGAACGTGCTATTTGTCGCCAACTGCACAAGACTCACAGCATATTGAAAAAGGCCCGAGTGAACCTAGAAGAGGATGGGAAAAGTGACCGTTGTTAAATAATTAGACTATACTGTCTCATTCTGAATCCATTAAAAGACGTATCAACATGGTGTAAGCACCACGTACACTTTCTGTGTTAGTTTATTTTGTCTGCATCTCTTGTGTTTTCAAATATTTGAAATTTTGTGCTACTATACTATACTAAGTGTTAATTCAAAGTGTTTTATGATATTTAAAAAATTAATTTGTTGTTCATTCTTTTATTTATGTTTTAGTAGAATTACTAATTTGATACCACCATATTTTATTTTATTGCTTGTCTCATTTATTGTTAGGCTTATTTTTTGCTGTGCTCAACTATTGTAAAGCTGAAAGCTATCAGCTGCCTTTCCAAAATTAACCTGTTGCTCATTTTGTGCCTTGAGTGGAAATGTAAAAGAATTTTCCTATAACGTTACAATAATTATTGTAGATGTACAATTATACAAATGTAGCTTTTATTTTGAAGCATAACTCATTCTACTAATGACATCGGTTGTATTAAATATTTTTATATTGTAGATAAATAAGGTGAACATAATGTTTAAACTGTAAATAGCTTTACGTGTAATATTTTTATAATTTTTGTAAAAACAATGTAATTTTACTGAACATATCTGTTTTCTTTCCTTTTGTCTATTCATTCACCAACTGTTCCATCTTATATGGCAAATCAACCTTAACTTTTCATAATGGACCATTCCTAGTATTGTCTGTGTACGTTTATTTTAATGGCTGTGTTTGGTGTTATTTTTAACCCAATACTATCTGAATATCCATGAGATGCCTGAGGCCGCCCTCATGTCTGAATCAAAATCGAGCCTTTTCACTGTGACTGCATTGAAACATTGGACACTAGTAAAAATTATAAATATGACGATTTAAAGAAGAAGCCTATCCAGAAGAGCACTATCTTATCAGATGAGAAATGAATTGGCACATCTAACGGGGGGAAAAAATCTACTTAGAAATTTACATTTCGTTTTTAATATATTTAGTGGCATATATTAATATATATTTAGTAAATATTGATATATTTATTCAAGCTTGCTCAGAACCACTCAGGGCGTACAATGCACGTCTAGTCATCTGTCTAGCGAAATGCGAGGATGTGCAATGTATGTACGTCCTTAGACAGGAATGGGTTAACTAAATCCTTAATACAAATTTTAAATGATCAATATAAATAAATGTACATTTTAGCGAATTTCCCATAGGGAAGAAGCTATTAACGTAGGTCTCATGGTAAGACTTAAGCCCGGGACCATGTTATTTTTTCATCTTTAGGTGCCCAGAGACCAAAAACAATAGTCGTTAAAATTTATATATATGTATCTGTGAACACGATAATGGTCCGATCGAGACCAAATTTGGTAGAAACGTGTATTCCTACATTTGCTCGGACGAGATCGTAATCCAGACATATCGGTCAATCGGAAGGGGTAGTTTGGGGATTTTTGTACCCTTAAAATGGTTTTTTTTTGCATTTTTCCCATGTAATTTTTAAAAATTTCAAATTTTATCTTTCACCATTCGAATCAGCTTAAAAAACTGCACAATTAAGTTTCTTCAAGTTTTTCTCTATCTCGGGATTGAGAACTCTCGCCATCGTCTCATAACGTAAACATCAAGCATTCTGATGCATTCCCTGTTCAGATTATCCGGAGGTGCAGTGTAGAGTTCATTAAAAAATTCCATTATTTTAAACCTGAACAGTGTATTTGGAGCAATTAAATTACATCTTATCCCAGTTCACATATAAGTTTGTCCACTAAATGTTTTGCCTGAACGGCATCAAGTGTTTCTGCTGAGACATTCTATCCGTTATGAACCCGTCATTAGAAATATAAAACATGACACACACATTGACACATTAAAACGAACAATCATAAAACAGTGTCGTCTGTAGGCCTACTTTTTACGCGATCATAGTCATTGCTGGAGATGAACTCGAATTTTCGAAAAATAGTTCATCAAAAGCAATGATAAGAGTCGGACTGTGGGAAACAGATCTATTGTGATGCACTGTGAGTGTAGCTAGACATCGCCCTACCGTCATCTCGAGCAACAGTGTACTGCTACATCAGAATGTTTGATGTTTACATTATGAGATGACGGCACAACTTTGTAATGGCTAATACGATATCTTTGTTAGGTCAAAAGACGATAATTGAATTCTTATGTTCCAAAAAGTAAGTTATTGTATATAATTAACATTGTGTACGCACATTGATGTAAAATTAATGTAACCATGCTATAGATCAAAATGCCATAATTGAAATTAAATTATTTTAATTTTTTTTACAGGTTACTGAGTTTTTAATTTAAACTTAATTTAACATATTTAAACATTTGCTTCCTTTTAAAAAGTGACTGACCAAACTTTAATCGGTTCCGTGAGATCACACAGCAAGTGTCATTTTCTCCTTCAATAGTCCCTCTGGGAAATAGTTGATGATATCTCACACCCAAGGCTAAGTCTAGTGTGTCACAGGTGGTAGCTGCAATTTGGAGGCACGAGGATGGCCCTAAAAAATCATTTTTTCAGGATTAGCTGTACCAGGACCCCAAAGGAGATTTACCCACAAACACAAATTTAAAAAGTTTTGTAAAAATATTATACTCTCTTTAACCTCTGTATTATTGTCTCTGTATACAGTAAAGTGTCTCTGTATTGAAGGGAGGACATTAATTTTGTTGTTTGATTTTTTCACATAAAAAACATATTGAAGTATAATGCACTATAATATGTAGAAGTTAAAAGGAAGTACAGTAAATAAAAAATTAACAATGATACAGAAGCTTGTTTATTGTAATTACTTTCTCCACCGCAAGTCTGTAACCAATGCAATGTGATCCGAGGGAAATACAACACTGGGTATGGCAGAATGCTGCATCAGCTCCTCATCTGATGGGAAGGGAACCACCTGCACACATAAGAGTGACTTACTTAAATGTGAAATGTGCCTATTACATGGTACATATTTATTGTGTATGCAGTAAGACTGGTGTATTATGTATTAAAACACAAGTCAATACAAGGCTAATTATTCACAAAATCTCTTGTGGCACATTAAAGAATAATATAAAATTAAAATTTCTCTTGTACTCAGTGATATGATAACATCCTTACATCAAAATCTTTGAACGCCAAATTTTTCATTACAAAACTCCCTAGCACCAAATTATGAAAAAAAATTACTTTTTTAAGTCAACTATTAATATAGACGAAAAAAATATTATTAGCCAATTATTTAATAAATTGGTCTTTAACTAGCCATATTGTATCACAAAACTACTAAATATTTAGACAAACACAGCCACTAATATTGTAAAAACTAACTTATAAAGATAAAAGACATTTAACATTTGTTTTTAGTATAAACACCAAAGACAAAGACTAGGTTATAAACAATCACCTGACACAAACATCGTCTGCATCTATTAGTCAGCTGATATGCAAGTATACTCGCTCTTGGCGCTAGTCAACTGTGCAGTAAACAGTGACACACAAAAAAGTCTGTTTGCGACCAATGAATACTGACTGGATGTGGTAACTATGTCATAAAATAATTTGGCAAAGCACAAAAATGGTTTGCCCTGCCATCTATCCTCGACTTGGATAAATTTGACTCTAAATGTCATTATGGGAATACGCAAGTATTCTCACTGATGGCGTTGAGTAAGTCAGCGAGTGAACTCGCTTATGGCGTTCAAAGGGTTAAGATGTTGGTTCAAATTCGGCCTCAACAGACCTTAAATTAGGATATTAATTAATTACTTATTCAACAACAGGTTTTTGTTAGATAGTAAAATTTTCAGAAATTTGACCAGTCTCTACAAATACGAGTCACAGGCTTTGAAAATACACAAGAAAGAAGAATCAGGCTTAATCACCTAAAGACAAAAGTACTCACAGCGGCCACCTCCAGCCGGTCTGTCTGGTAATAGATATAATCCAGACAGTCGGCAAATCCCACGGTGAAGTTGGTGTACTTTGGTGTCCCACAAGCACTCTCCATGTTAAAGGGTTGTGACAAACTGAGACCTTTTACTTCCTCCTCAGGCTCTACCATTAAAAAACATCAACTAAAAATTAATGGTTAGCATTTACAGAAGCAATATAGAAAAAAGTAAAAGAAAGGCTACATCATATTCTCGTTTCAATTTAAACTTTGTCAGAGAATCAAACTTAATATTGACAGCTAGTTTTTTTAGTAGAAAATTAGATTCTGTGATACAATTTGTCTCAATATATAAAACCCAAATCTGACTCACTGACTGATTACAGTTTCTAGACTACAAGACTACAAGGCTTTGGAGCTTCAAATTTAGTACACAGATTCCATTTAAGGTCTAGATGTGTACTAAGAAAAGGATTTTTCGAAACTCTCAAAGGGCTCTGCCCTAAAGAGGGTCGAAGTACCCATGTTAACTTTAAGGGGAGTAAATTTGTTTAAAAATTTTCTACAATCAAAACATCTGATTTCTAAGGCTACAGCTATTGGTTTACTGTCCACTAGCAATATGAATTGCTATTCAACGCCTTCTGTATCAATCGTCAATTTAAAAACTATCAAGTAAATACTGTACAAAATGAACAGTTTTACTTGCCACGTTGATACTTCACAGTTTTGGGGGTTTATGTACCATGTTTTTTATTTTGTGTCTAATTAAATGTCATATGTTAATAAATGTCATAGTATTTTACATTGATTGATCTTTTTTTATTATCTATCTAAATAATAAAATTAAGTTATGTTAGTTCATAACTTGAGAACGGCTCATAACTACACCACGACCCAGAATATCTAAATCTTTCACAACAAAGCCGTAATGCTATTTGACTTCGGAACATTGCCAATTTTAAAGTTAAGACATATTTACTGTAGGGCGTTAAAAAGTTCGCTGGGCCAACTATAAAAAATAAATATATTTAGTGATAAATATACAATATTTAGTGATATGAAATACATTTTATTTGTACTTATACTGTATCTTGATTTGTAATAACTCGTAATATAGAGGCTGAGCGCCAACCCGTTCGTTACACAGAGGTTTATATTGAACCCCTGTATAACGTACCACATTTAACCACATTTAAATATAACGAACCTCGGTATAGCGAAAATCTTGGTTTAACGAATTTTTCTTTCGGTCCCATGAGAATCGTTACACTGGGGTTCTACTAGGGGTCTGCGGTGCACCAAAAAAATCGGTACGGTACGGTTCCAGCCTTTTACCGAACCTCGGTACGGTACAAGAATTTTTTCGGTACAAGTTTGGTACGGTACAAATAAGGAAAAATTCAGTCACTATCCAGTCTAGGTTGACATCAAATATAACTATGGAACATCTTCTGCCAAAAACATTGAATAAAACCTGACCGTTAAAGGCTTTATTCTCTACAAGTAATATAGAATTGCAACACTGCCCAGATGTACGGCGAATACTGAACGTAAGACTGACTCATAGTGTTGGTGAATGATCATTTAAAATAAAACAATTTCACCAGGACTTCAGGAAAATCGGGCAACCAGCCATCTCCCTGCCGGCTCTAAATTATTGTGCATTTGCGGCTTATTATCGTATCCACGTATAGCAGCTTATGCGATCAGGGAACCGTTCCTCCTTATGACGCAACAAAATAGTCGTACCAGTATGAGGCTTGTATTATTCGTGTTTCAAATAGTAATGGGAATACCTGTGATTTTTCAATCACATTGAAAACCTTTTAAACTATGATTCATGATTCTTTCAATTGATTCATTCTTTTTCCTCTGACAGCCTGTTGACGATGTTATATGACCAATATAGAACTGTGATTTGCCATATGATCTCGCTCTTTCGGGATTTTCACTCAAATAAAAGAAAAAATCATAATGTTAAGGATATAACTGAATAAATAAAATAAATAAACAGTTTTATTTTTATTTTTTTTACGATATGTTTTGGATTTCCTCATTAGTGGAACCCCTCAAATCCGAACTAATTGGGACTGAAGCCTGTTCTTCCCGGGAAATAATATTACACACTTTTTCATCACTGTATTCGCGCGGTAAGCCATGGGAGACACGGTGATTGGGGTTATACAGGCTGTGCGTGAATCAATAAATTCATAAGGGTAGATCTTGGCAGGTGGAGGTACGTCCCATGACATGCTATTGTTTCTAGTAGTCGAGCCTGTGCTAAAAATAAATCACTCTCCCCCTAACCTCACCATTACTGGGATGTGTATCGCGTCTGTCTACTGTCTAGTTTAGTGAGCGTTTACCTGTTGATAAGTGCATATCGCTAACAACCGACGTGGCTTGGAATTACGTTTGTGTGAAGATTTTCTTCACTTTAACGGTTAAAGATAACATACTTTAAGCGAAAAACCCTGACTTTGTTAAACCTTGAAAAATAAGTTTGTGTGATTAAATTTTATTCATATTTCCAGCTATTTCTTTTTTGATTTCCCGAGAACATGTTCAGATTTGAGGGATTCCACTGTAATATTAAAATATCAACCACTTTAAAAATACTAAAATAACTATTTTAGTCTAAAGAGCCCTTTGACACTTTATGAAAGTGTTTGATTTAATTTGAACAATGATTGTGATTGGTTGAATTAAAAATAATAAACCAGGACAATATAAAACATAGGTCAAATGAACCCTTGACTAGGGGTATTGACTCTATACCTCTATATAGTATATTTTCTGTATTTTTTGTTCTGCAATAAAATACATTATAGTTTTTTATTTTGTTTGTTCATCCTTAGTTTCATATAGACTTGAGAAGATTATTTCCCCTTATTAATTAGTTACAACATAAATAATGTTTAAATAATTATTAATATGTTTAATGTGATATGTTTTTTAAAGAATGGATTTTAAAAATCATATTACAGTTTGAAAATTACTACAGTAAAATATTTCTTCTAACATTGTATATCCTTTTTTTTAAATCCTTTCTCTATGTTTTCACTACTTATGAATAAAAGGATGAGATCAGTCAATGTTACTAGCGGCATTATTCTCACGTACCGTACCGAATTTGTACTGAGAACCGAGGTACAACAATTTGTACCGTACCGACTTCATAATTTCCTGTACTGCAGACCCCTAGGTTCTACTGTATTGAACTTTCACAACAGTTACAGAACTTACTGCTCTTCCAGTCTATGAAGTCTGAAGGAATTGTTTTTGAGGTCATGAGTTTATAGATACCACATGATGGAACACTGTTGAAATCTCCACAGCAGATGAGTGAAATCATTCGACCATGGAACTGAAAACAGTTACATAAAACACAATTGACGTAACTTCCGAGACTACAAGTACAGGATTATTTCTCATCATCTGATTTACTATTATCAATGAAGCATGTTGAGTTATCATTTAAATATATGTTCCAAGATAAAAAATCCTTACAACCCAGGCAGGTCTTTACCTAGAATTAACTTTATCTAATAATAAATAAATAGACTTTACATATCCTAGGTATTAGGTTCAAAATACCCAAAAATTACTTTTATAAATTTTATAACTTTTTTCGTATGAAAGTCTTCAAAACATGGACGCACGCATAACGCCATATTACATTCTTTGCACTGAAAGGTTGCCTTTTCTCTTTGTGAAGAATGCTCTCATACTTCACGTTGAGAACAAGTTATTCACACGCTTTTATTTCCTGCCAAAACTTCATACCGCGGCCGCCACCTTTCCTGCCGCAGCCACCATCGTATGATACCCCTCCCCCGCAGATTACCTACCCTACCAAGTACACCAATACAGAAGTGTCGCATAACTATGTGTCTTTAATTATTGATTTATGACTTAAGAATCAATCTGTATCATGTTACAAATATATATAAATGAATTGACGTTTGTATAAGACATTTTAAAACTTCAATACTATTTTGATGCAAAGTATGGTACTCCTTCAAAGGGTTAAATAAAATGCTCAAATTTTTTGTCAATCCAAAATGAAACATGAGGAATCCTATCATCACTATACTCAAGGATGTAAATAAAAATAATCGTCAGTTAGTAGTCAATGTTGGTAAAGTATGACTTCAATCCTGAAAGCTGACTCTGGTGACGATGGCCAGTTTTTTTCATTATTGACTAGTCCCTTATAAGTACCACACACAGATCTATAGTCTATGTGAGCAAAAAGACACTACAGTTATTACAGGTTAGTTAGTTTGGATGAATAAAAGATATTTCTTGAAACCAACAACATAACCTAAAACATTTACGTTTGGTTATTATATTAGAGTGTATTTGTCAGGGTTAAAAACCAAACATTAATTAACTGAAAGCAAATAACTAACTTTTTAACCATTATTAACAAAACTTGACAAGGAACTCTATCCTACAAAGCTCCATGAATATGTTAGTAAAACTGCAAATGTTAACATTTTCCTTGTAAACAGAATCGTTTAAATTACGAGGGTTGTCCGTAAAATACATGGCGCTACTATTGTGAAAAGCACTGTTACGGTGGATACTGCGCTGCTGCAGTGTACCTTGGTTCCTCCACTCCAAATCCCTTCTTAGCGAGCCACATACAGAGCTCAGTCTTGGCTTGGAAGAAGTACATGATGGATTTTTCTGTTGCTTAGCCCGCCAACTGCGAGCTGTGCTCGGTGATCTGTTTCCTGTCTGGAAAAACATTCTACCGATAGAAATCCATTCCCAGCTATGCAAAATATATGGAGACAAGTGTATGTGCGAACATCACGTATGGAAATGGGTCAAAGAGTTTAAGAACGGGAATTTTTTTTTTAAACATTCCACCGATTCCTGTCGGTGGAATGTTTTTTTCAGACAGGAAACAGATTACCGAGTGCAGCTCGCACCTGGCTGGTGAAGCAATGGGCAGATCCATCTCGTACAGCTGCCAAGCTAAGACTGATCTCCCTAGGTGGCTCGCAAAGGTACACTGCAGCAGCGTGGGATCCACCATAACAGCGCTTTTCATGACTGTAGTGCCATGGGAACCTTACTTTACGGACAACACTTGTATAAATAAATAAATTCAATTAATAGCCATAAAGAAATGTTCAATGAAAGAGGCATGTCTTTATAAGAAGAATAAATGATTTACTGCACCTTTCTCCTGGCGTAGTTGACAATCTCAGTCAGGTAGCCGAGCACAATGCCGCCTTGCAGTAGACGGATGTGGTCAGCGTCAGGGTGAAAGTACAGGTGAGTGTTCCCCACCACTAACAGCTCATTCGGGCACTCTACACTTTCTAGGATCACTGCCTGGCAACAGTTGACAATCTCAGTCAGGTACCTGAGCATAACACATTTGACAAATTTCAGTCGAGTTACAGAGCACAATGCTCCCTGCAGTAAAAATTTACAGTTCACAACTCCTCCGGATGCTCTATATCCTCTAGGAACACTACCTGGAAA
This sequence comes from Nephotettix cincticeps, assembly GCA_023375725.1. Classification (NCBI taxonomy): domain Eukaryota; kingdom Metazoa; phylum Arthropoda; class Insecta; order Hemiptera; family Cicadellidae; genus Nephotettix; species Nephotettix cincticeps. The sequence goes on from CM041786.1 coordinate 31,543,034, forward strand.
CATAGATGTCAATCTCAGTCGTGTAGTCAAGCACAATGCTGCTCTGCACTAAACAGATATAGTCAGCGTCAGGGTGGAAGTACAAGTGATTGTTCCGCACCAACATATCCCTCTGACACTTAATGCTGGCTCACTGCTTGGCAGAAAAGTGGCACCTTGTAAAGACAACCAAGCAATTGCATTTTCACTACATTATAATGCATCCTGCAACCAACTTGTCGAGCGATTTCAAAGTATGATCCTTGGCAAGCTGGTAATTAGGTTGAAGATTTTTTTAGGACTATCTATGAATTTTGTTACATGTGGCAGTATTAAATTAGAGTGTAAATATTTTTTGACCACTCACTTTTTATCTACAGAAATCTCAAAGACTTAACAACTGAACCCTAAATATATGATAAACTACTGTAAATTGCCGCTTAAAAAAGGAAAGTGGACACCTTTGTCTTCTACACTATTTTTTTATCAGTTATTGCGGTATTTTACTGTCCGTGTTTGCAAATTCATAATATGAGGGTAAAGGGGTAGAAGCACTAAGAGTGGTGAAGAACTGTATTGATTAGCTTCTATTTTTAGACAATCTTTGGTCTCCCAGATGTCTACTCACTGGAGTTTACTCGCTAGAAACGGAGTCGCTCAGTTGCTCTTGCTACCTCAGGCAGGACCCAATCTCATCAAAAATTCACATCAGTAATTGATAAACTGGTGATGGATTATTTTTAACAAATTTCCCTATAAGGGAATAAGCTATTGACGTATGTGTGCTGCCTTGGCTGGTTTTATCAAGAAATTTATTCGGGGCCCAAAGGACATGATACGAGCCCCAGTCTATCATAAAAATATTTATTTATGATAGTACTGTCAAGAAATTACTAAATTAACTTTTAACATAATTATGCATAAAAATGGTGTTAAGCATAATTATTTAGAGAGCTACGTTAAATATTTATTATTCACGTCTTAATACAAAGAATGTGTATTGCTATAGCCACCTATATGATCAATCTAATCTAATCAAATAATCTAATCTATATGACAATTTATATCAATATCTGTTCATATACGAGGGTTGCCCTTGTTATGAACAGATATTGATATAATACATATTGATATAGATTTTGTATAGCTTGAATGGATTTCTACCGGTGGAATGATTTTTGCAGACAGGATCACCGAGCGCAGCTCACACCTGGCTGGTGAAATGACAGGCTGATCCAACACGTATGGCTGCCAAGACAAGACAAAGCTCCATATGTGGCTCGCTAGGAAGCGGATTTGGAGTGAGGGAACCAAGGTACACTGCGGCAGCGTGGGATCCACCGTAAAAGCGCTTTTCATGACTGTAGTGCCATGGGAAACTTACTATGGACAAACCTCATATAAGAGAGTTTGCCTATTCTCCATAAGATTGACATGGGAATGTAACTTGACCTATTAAGCTTTTTGATTAATTTCTATCATCTCATAAAAATTATGTTTTATAAATGTATGGAAATTTGCTGAGTACTAAGGTCGCTCCTGTGGGGGTATTCCTATGTTATCCTTATGAGGATAAACTATATACAAACTATATACAGGGCAACCCAAAAGTAACCGGAATTACGCTGTCAAAGGCGTGACCTGTGAAGGAAACCCCCTGAAGGATGTCCGTCGACAGCTTCTCAACATTTCGTCAGTTTTGTCAATCAACGGACTTCCTTCACGGGGTTCGTCAACAATGGACATGTCGCCATTTTTAAAACGTGAAAACCACTTGTACACTTGAGTTTTACTTAAAGCTTCATCTTTGTAGGCAGTTTTCAACATAACAATGGTATCTGCAGCACTCTTCCCTAACAAGAAACAAAACTTCAGAGCTGCGTGCTGTTAATTTACGTCCGCCAAAACGAAAAAAAACCACGAAATGGCTAACAGTGTTGACTAAAAAAACTCACTGAACACGAACACGCCCACCCACGGTGACGACACTGTACTCCAGATGAGCTGCACTACACACACGTAGCGGCAGACATACATACTATACAGGCCACGCCTTCTGCAATGTGATTCCGGTTACTTTTGGGTCCCACCTCGTAACTTTCTTTCATAAGAGATGCACTGAGACAGTCAACCTGTCTACTTTTTTTGCGCTTAGTTCATGTGTAAGTGCAGTAGTGCAGGTTTTACGGTGTCTGTTTTGTGTTTACATAACATTATTTTCAAAACAATTCACAGTGATAACCAGATTGAAAAAGGACATACAACACTGCATATTATAATTAGAGGAATAGTAGAGTTGGATTATTTGAAATACTTCAACACATCAAACACTCAAACATCCACTAACATCCATACTTCAAACATCCAAAAAAAGTGCTATATATTTATATTTAACTTACTTTAATAATCAGCTGATCATTTATTTCATTGTTTAATAGTTCAATTATTTTCATCACAGAGTTTATATTTCTATTTCAGACACCTTTTGTAGGTCGGGACACATTTAACCGCAACAAGCCCACACTTCCGCATAGCCAAGCTGAGTCCACGACACAGACTACTGTTGGTGACGGTGGTAGAACACACTGTCCCATCACTACTTCGAGCAACAGTGTCAATATTTTCTCAGTTCTGTAGTGTGCTCATGTTATGGGTGCTCTATTTGTGATCTCAATCATGTTTTTAAAATTTCGGAACAGTGATCTTAGCAATCATTGCCTTGGCTCCAGAAGAAGACGAGAAAGAGAAAACATGGAGAAGGCGAAGGAAGAGAATTTGGGAAGAAAGAGAACACATTTATAGAAGAAGAATATGTTGTTGAAATGATCTTGACCATGAAAATCTACTAATGTAAAAAAACATGCAGTTAATTTAAAAAAAGTATTTTGTAAAGGGCATACTGTTTCACAATTCAACATTAAAAATCAGAAATGGACATCACATGTTAATCATCATGCATAGGGCAGCCAAAGTGACCTCGAATGTCGGTAGACTGATGGCAAACGTCATGGAGCGGAGATTTGGGCTGATGCGACAAAGGTAAAGAAATACCGAACTCGCATGCTTGCGGTGCAGAGGCGAGGTGCTCTAAAAGTCGCGTCTGCATACCGATCAGTCTCTGAGGCAGCTGTGCTGGTGATTGCGAGGGCCATCCCAATTGACCTGCTAGCACAAGAAAAGAAAACTATCTGGGTGCGTGAGCTAGTGGTAGAACGAGCTGAAGCAGCTGAGCTGGCTCGTGGCCAAACAATGGCCACATGGCAGCGTCGATCGGATGAGGGGACAACCGGAAGATGGACATGGCGCCTCATTGGGAACTTGGAACCATGGAATTATGGAATTTATTAAAAATGATAATTACAAAATTACTTTCTACACCTTTTTTCCTTGTATTCCGCATTCTGATATTTCTCATTACATTGATTGTACAAAACCGGAAATTTCTAACTCTTTCAATATGTTTTTTACTCACGATGTTACTACCCGAGGCCACACCGTTAGTATCAAAATGTAGACGAAACTAGTCTGTGATGGTGCGGCCTCGGTGCAGACAACAAACACCATGACGGTGCTGTCATGGCGCAGTGGTGTGTGTTCCTACACGTTTGAATGCATTAATTTCTTTCTTGCTGCAGCACATCCAATACTCACTCAGCCTTGTGGGCTCGATGCGGTTAAGTGTGTCCCGAACTTATACATGGGTTTTCAAAAGGACAGTAAAAAACAGGTGTTCTTAATACATTGGATGAAATGGATGCATTTATGCACTGTCACCGATGTTTGAAACTATGTGCATTAACACACACGGTTTTTAGCAACGGATGACGAAGACAGAGCTTTAAGTACGTGGTAGTATATAAACCCATTAATGGAAATCTATTTCTATCTATTTAATATATTTCTACCTGTGCAGTTGTGCCCAGACCGGTTATTCTCTCCTTGAGCTTAGTGTTTTGATTCACGTGTGATAGAATAGTTGCACAATATGTTTTGTTCAATAATTCATCACCTAAGACGACTTCTTGAGCCTCTAGCATCCTAAAAACAACCATATAATGATTACAAATATAAGTATGTTTAATATTATGTTGATGTATGTTTAGGTGTTTGGCCTTAACCGCTTTTACTTAGTGTATAAGAAAATTTAAATATAGTATAGATGAACCCCACACCCTACAGACAAGTTTGTAAACTTTGTAGGGTCATGTCATTGTAGTAGATATGTATTGATTCAAATAAGTATACGTTTATTAATCTTTACCGTGCGGCTAGCGCCTTTAGACGCAGCGCAATAGAGTCACACAGCGCGGCTAACGCCTACAGGCACAATCAGTCATTTCGCCACGTGGAGTGCATGGCGATGTTGTTTTTACCTATGCACAAAACCAATATGGCGGCTTTGTTGGAATATTTAGTGACTGAATTCCGTTGCTAGGAACTTTGGCCAGTATTTGTTCGCTCCTGTACTGCAGCTTACGCCTATAGACGCGAGTGATTACGGCCAGCTGTTTTCACTTTAGCTAACCTTATTTGTTGACATTTTTGTCGATGTGTGTTTATTTTAATTGTGTTTTAGCAGTAAATAGTGAGTATCGTGTGAAAGTTTTTAATGTATAGGATTTATCAACTAATTATTATTATCAACTGAGATGGCTCTTTATAGCTAAAGAACCTTGGGAGAAATCTGCCCATTCGAATGAATGAATGACTCATCCAGATGAAAAAAATTACTTTTTAATAGGGCCTACCTTAAAATTGTCTTAAAATCTTATATAAATAAAAATGAAGCAAATTTCATTATTCTACTTTATTCAAGCTACCTAAATCCAAAAATAACATTGGGAAAATAATATTTTTATTTTTTACACTAAATGAGCAGGGACCGTGATTTTCAGTAGCGATTTAAGGGTTAACATTTTGCTTCTAAACATAGTTGTGTTGGTGGCTAACAAATTATAGGATGAAGTAAAAACTCACGTCTTCCAACACTACTTAATATATTTACACTTATAATGTAATTACTTATATACAACGGTAAATATATACAAAAGTTGTTAAATTGGCGATCAATTTCGTCCAGTTACACCGAACATCAACAGGCCCAAATGGAGACTGAAAGAAACAAGATGGCGTATTGCTTAAATACTACTGGCTACTGGAAGTTTCTGTCATGGCGTCATAGGTAGCATTTATTGGCTGGCTGAGTTCCGGAAATAGATTTTTATACGTTCTTGCAGAATCAAAATGTATTTGTTCATTTATTAATTTTGTTTTATCTTTACATTTTTCTTTAACATATAATATTTTTCTTTAAAAGATAAAACAAAATAATCTTCTAGTATAAAATCTTTCCTGTAAAACATCACAATTAATATTTTTTAACGATTAGATAGCATATATCATAAATACTTGCTTAAATTTAGATGTTGAGTAGAAACAGGAGACACCTTCGTTGATGGTAGACTTTTTTGCATAGACTCCAGCAAGACCCTGTTCTCCAAGCACAGGAGTAAGGTCTGAATCGAACACTTTCATATCCACTTCTTGGAGACAAACTATGTCTGCATTGTAGCCTGCACATGTACAAACAAGGTGTTTTGGAATACAAGTGTAAAAAAACTTTGTCAATTTCTTTCATCTAGACAAGAATGTTGTTTTTAACTTAAATCCAAAAACACGATTTTTACAATTTCAGTGTAGTTATTGCACTGTAAGCCCCAATATGTCTTGCACCCCAAGGTGAGAGAGTTAAAAATACATGTTGTATTGCCGGTTACAGTAAAAAATTTAAAACAGCTATTTGGTATTACACAAAAAAAGATGATTAAAAAGTTGACTATGGTAAGAAAATCAGCACCTCAAAAATATTCATAATTTTTAAGATGCTTTCATGTCAATCATGACTTTTTTCTATTTAAGCTGCAAATTGATCGAATTTGGAGAATTCGATGAAGAACAAGACAATATCGTAGTAGTACTTTTAACTTATCATTATTAGTCATACTATGAGAACCAAAAATAAAGTATAGAAATATTAAACAATGAAAATGACAAAAAAAACAGCAGCTGAAAGGATTTCATATCACCTCAAATAAGTTTAACCCTTTGCGCTCGGATGTGGCGTAGGGGTTGGCGATCCCACCGCACAGGTGCATGGCCATTGCAAACATTATAGACTCTCTAATCTTCATTCGAGCAGGGTCTTTCCTATCTACCCATGCTTCTTCTACCCTCCAATGCGTGGAAGGGCTTGCGATGTATCAGATATGCAGATGATGTAGTCATCATCACAAGAGGGAGGTTTGAAAATACTCTCTGTGATCTAATTCAGGGAGGGCTTGACTGTACGAAGGTTTGTTGTGAATCTGTTGGTCTGTACACTTCAACCTAAGTAGAGGATACATGAAAAGGGAGATTGTTATCCTGGCAGATAGCCAGGCTGCCATTGGAGCCTTGAGCTCAGCAGCCTTCAGATCTAAGATGGTCTGAACAGTCGGAAAAGTCTGGACCGGTTGGGGAAGATACACCTGGCCACCCGAGCGGCGTGGACAATATCAAGGGAAATAATTCCGAGCTGTCAAGGAGTTGGCACGGCCAGGGCTACTGGCCAACCAAGCGCAGAGGGTTAACCTTCCTATCTGAAAATAGCATTCCCAAACCAATTAAAAATCTCATAAGTTTATAAAAAATACTAGTTCAATATTCAAGTTACAATATATAATTAAATATTTTATACTTAATTTTTAAGTAGTAACTTAACATTTTAATTTGTATTTAATAATAAACAATAACATTTCTTTAACAACAATCAATTTAATTACAAACTTACTAATATTTAATTAATATCTTGCAGGTATAAATGTGGCATGAAATGATATAAGACTGGACAGTTTGGGTAAACAAAGATACTCCCATCGAACCAATGAATTTAAATATTAGTCAAAAATATAATACTATTATACTCAACACAGAACAAGACTTAATAATTCAAACATTAAGGACTCAATGAAAGCTCCTTTAGCTTAACTTAATAAAGTCAAAAGAAATATATTCTTGTCGCCTGACGATGGCTCCCTGGAGCAGAAACTAGTCGCTACAAGCAATTAATAAAGAATTATTAATTAGCAGGTATTTTTACCAATGGAAAATCCAATTTAAAAATGAATTAGAGATCTGACAAATTTATATTTTTGATAGTACAAAATTCTAGACAAATTTTAATTAGCCAGTAAAATCACTTAAATATTATTTGGGAAAGCTACACAAATCCTAATAAGCTCTCCAACCCCAAATTGCATTCACAGAAAAAACAGAACTTGTCATAATCACAAAACACTGCAGTTGCTTTAATTTGTTTAATTGCTTTAATTTAATTTTTATTTGTAATTTCTGTTACCACAAATTGTGGATAGTTGACAGCGATGGTCAGTGGGTGTAGTTTTTTCTCTTGTGTGGATTAATGTCTCACAACTGAATACTATGTTAATCCGCAAAGACTATCCTTATAACTTAACCAGTTCGTAATTCAGAGCCAGTGGTTCGGACTCCACATTAAACTGTAGGTCCCTTAGTTGCTTAGTTACTGTTGAGCTATTAATTAACAGTCCTGTCTAAGGAACATGTCAGCCTTAGTCAGTAACAAGACTACAAGATCGTGCCACAATCATCTTACACTCAATCCTTATTCATGCTTGGCTTTAAATACCTACCTTGTGGTAGGGTTGCCAATTCAATAATCTAATCTTTATGCCGAGTGTACCGTGCTACCTAATTATGGCAGTTGGGATACTTGTAATTCCAATTTCGCAACTCAAGACACTTTGCAGACTCCACATGTGCAGATAGCCTGCACATATTATAGCCTACAAAATTCTGCACTTAATGTATTTAGTTCTGTTGTTAAGTAGTGTACGTAACAACAGAAAAATTTTGTCCAGCCAAACAATAAAACAAATTCATACCAAGTAACTCCTTCAAAAATAACTGCTTCCTGTAGTCAATATGGAGGGCATAGGGGGGACAGTAGCTAAATAGTTCATTCTGAGCAGTATCTGTAGATGAGTAGGCATCAGCCAGTATGTTGTAAGAAACAACTCTAAAGCTGAAAAAATAATATTGCCTAAAGGTTCAGTTTAATGACATTAAATAACTAATTATTGATTAAAAATAAATTTAAACTATACCACCCTGACACCAGATGAGTCCATCCTTCCTGGCACTAGTTTAAAGTTTATGATGATTTTAGCAAATTTCCCATAGGGAAGAAGCTATTACCATAGGTCTCATGGCAAGACTTAAGCCCGGGACCATGTTACTTTTTCGTTTTGAGGTGCTTAGAGACCAAAAAAATAGTAGTTAAAATTTAACAAACATATATTCCACATATATATATATATATTAAATTCGCATAACTTTTCATTTTCATTTTTCATTTCTTCTATCAAACAAGTTGAATAATTATATATATATATATATTATATTGAAATAATCTAACCAAGTACCCTTAGAAAACATTTTTATTTCTTCTACATGTTTCGGGTAATAATCCCATTTTCAAGAAGTTTAAATGTTAACCTTATTTGGTAATATTAATCTGGTAATTAATATTTGGTAATATAGGATTCTTTATTTCAATTTGTGAAGTGTTTAATATGTTGTTTTTGTCAATTTGATAGTGAGCGTAAATTTGGAATTCTTCTTTTGTATCCAATTTTCTTCTTTGTGTTCAAAATTCAATATTTTCATATTATGTGTCATACTAGTGTAATTGTGGTTTGTTGAAAGAATGTGTTCCAAATCAATCCTGTACCACGGCAGCCATGGAGGGACTCCTCAGACATCCCTCATTGGAACTGGAAATTAAAAGAAGAGTGGCTACAACAGCTCTAGACGATCAGCAGGAACCAAATCCTGCCCAGGACATAGGGTCATGCATCCATCCTAAGTGAACTTCCAGACTTGGGGATGGAGCTAACTCCAGATCTAATGGTGGAGGTCCTTGACCTAAACATCCCTAACCAAGTGGACACCAGGGGGCGGGACCGGTAGCTGCAGATAAAATCGGAGTTGGGCGACTCAGTTCTGACCTACTACACTGATAGCTCGCATATGGATGGCAGATCGGGGATTGGAGTGTTTGGTACTAGGACACATACATATCTCCCATCGGATCCTGGAGATTGAATGCTGTGCCAGAAAACTTCAGGACAGACGGCGGAATTGGGCAAGAATTCTAATTCTGTCTGACAGCCAAGCTGCACTTAAAGCACTGAAATCACATTCAGTGACATCCAAAGTTATGTACAGCTGCAAGGGCTCTCTCAAGGAACCTGCAGCTAAGAAATGTGTATAGCTTGCTTGGGTTCCAGGACACGCAGGACACGAAGGGAATGAAAAAGCTGACGGTCTAGCCAGAAAGGGATTAACGTTCTTACTGGTAGAGCCTGAACCATTTTGTCCAGTATCTATCTGCCAGGGTCTGGACAAGCTTCGAAACTGGGAGAAGGTCATGATGAGGGATGCGTGGGAGTCTCTTCCGGGCCTTCGACAGTCAAAATCGCTGATTGAACCGTACTGGAAGGAGCTACTCAAGCTCTCTAAAGGGGACATCAGCTTATTGATGGGGCTCCTGACAGGACATGGTTCACTGAGAAAACACCCCATTATCATCAGACTCACTCCATCAGACAAGTGCAGATTCTGAAAGGAGGAGGCTGAGTCTGCTACTCACTTCTGGCTTGAATGTCCAGCTCTGAGCCAGAGAAGACAAAAATTCTTTGGTCAGATCTTTGTAGACCCCCGAAGAATTTAAACAACTGAGTATCACACAACTTCTGGGCTTCGTCAAGAGACTAGAGTTGTGGGACAAACTTCAACTACGGTGCTACAAAAGATCTTAAGGTTGAGCTAGCCTAAGGGTAGTTATACCCTTGCCCTAGGAAAGATAAAAAAACATCTTTAAACAAAAAATTTAAGTTTAATAAGGCTTTTTTCTTCACTCCCATTATTAACGCACAGTCAGGTTATTTTGCTGTAACCAATAGAGGTAGACAGCTAACTAGACTGCCCGAGAGCAAGAGCATATGAGCATTAGCTTCTTATTTTTTTTAGTAAAATGCACACTCCAATTTAACACACTATAAATCTTTGAAGACTCACTCCTAAAAATTAGTGGTGGTAGAAAATATTAACAAACTATCCATGTCATGGGCCATAGCACATACATCTAGTTAGCAGTGTCTGGCTTGTCAACAGTATGCAATACATTGCATAAAACCTTTGAAAATGAATAAACAGGTCAAAGGTTTGATTCAACATAAACATTTTTAAGACTTTGAACTGACATCCTTTAAAAGCAATTATGTCTGAAAGTTAAAAATTAAATTATGAATTGAAAATTAAAAATTACTAGGCTACTATACGTCTGTGTTGTATCAAAGAGTGTTACCAACTGACAATTCGAACTGGCTGCATTTCATGTTATCAGGATCACAGTTGAACACTCACAACAACTTTAAACTTAAAATAAACTCCTGATTAACACTGTCAAAGAAACAATAATTAAGACTATTTACCTCCCACAAGAAGTTTTTTTACAAGTATACAAATGACGGTCTTCAAAGGGACAGTGTCCAGGACCTGCTTCAACAACAGTTGATGTCTCTCTGTGTATACTGGGTCCAGTTGTGGTTGAGTTTTTTGGAGTACATTCTAATTTCAGTTTATCCCCTATATCAAAATTGTTCGGTAAATAGATAAATCCCTCACCAATGGTATTCCATTCATCTTCTTGATTTAACTTGGCAGTATCTGATTCAGCTGATCTTATTTTCTTTGATTTCTTCCAAACAAATGATGACAGAGACTTGTCAGTAAACTTTGCTTCAAATGAAACAGGATAGACAGGAAATCCTGCCATCATACTTGAGGGCAGTACCAATGTATCAATCCATGGAAAATTAATGGCAATTATATAATCGCTTCCCATTATTCTTAAGGCTAATGTTTCATATTTATATTTATTAGAAAAGAAAACATCCTTGCACACAGCTTCTTTTGGAATTTCTCTATCACTGTTTGAAATCAGTTCTACTACAACCTTTCTTTCAGGCTCACTCTCAGTAATGTCAGATTTTTTAAGTTTTTTTAATTTCTTCCCAACAACTTTTTCTAGGTTGGTTGTCACCCTTAGCAAAAAAGATTCCACTGTTTCGACCAACTTTCTCTCAAAGTTGAACTGTCTATTCACATTTGGTGACTCACTAATATACCAAAAGTTAACTTTGAAGGTATCTGATCCTTCAAGGAAATGGAAGTATGCAACTTTAGATGTGTTCATTGCAGGTACTCTCTTATGATATTGTCTAAAAGTGAACTGTTTCAATCTGCTTAAAACATTATGTTGTGAGTTGTTTAGCAATCTAACCACCAGCATAGCAGAGTACTTAAATTATTGAAATGCAATTCATCTAATAGTTTTAATCAAGATTTAAACCTGGCACAATAAAACACGAAACCCTTGCTCTTATGTTAAAAAACCAAAAATACTACTGTATTTCTAAGGCCTTGTTCATTAATAAACATAACCTAAAACATGAAGGTGGACTATCAGCAATTTTGCAAGTTCTTTGATTGCGAAACCTTAAAAAATAAATTATTAATGTATAATAATATTCAATACTTTTCAATTGCAATCGTACTGAAACCTGACTTAAGCACAAGGAACAATACAATACTAAACCACAACATAACAGCAAATTTAGAAAGGTACTTTCTTATTTAATCCCAAAACAGCTAATTATTTAAAAAGTCTAAACTAACCTATTCACATCTTTTCTAATAGTGGCAAAAAATATTATATTTAAACCGTCTTAACTAAAATTATGTTTTCAGACAAGTTGAGATGGTTTGAATTTCAAAACAAATTTATGTAAATATTAAAATTAGTATATAATAATATAACCTAAAATGAAGGTGGACTATCAATTTTCAAGTTCTTTGATTAAAACCTTAAAAATAAATTATTAATGTATTAATATTCAATACTTTTCAATATGCAATCGTACGGATAGATTGACTTAAGTTTATAAAATTTAAAAATACGCACAAACCACACACATAACATGAAACACATGACGGACGTGACTAATGGGTTTTTAAAAAGCTCATAACTCATCCAGCCTATAAATTCTATTCACCTATTCCCGGATTTTCAATTTAAAAGCCTTTGAGTCCAGATCACACACTTCAGCTTAGTGTTAAAAATTTTTATAGATTAGCTCCTAAGTGTGTGAACAAATTCAAGTTTAGTGCCAAGTGTAGATTTGAAAACTGCTGCAAATTTTTTTTAGGAGCACCAGCGAGTTAATACTGGCCGATGATGTAGATTAGCTGGGTGAAAAGAGGCCGGCAGTGATCTCTATGTCCAGGCTGTAATAACTCTTACTGTTTTTTGTAAGAGCAGTCGCTGTGCAGCAGGGGAGTGACAAGGCCATACCAGATCTAACCGGACTCAACCAGTCCTACCTAACCCTGGGGTGGCCATACTACAATGGCACATCGACCTATTCAACGGTCGGTAAGAGCTTATGGACGGAGAAAGCAAGTATCAAGTAAGTTGACATGTTCCTTAGACAGGACTGTTAATTAATATCCCAACAGCAGATGGCAACCTATAGGACCTGCAGGGACCTACAGTTTAACGTGAAATCCGAACCACTCAGCTACTAAATTACGAACTGCATGGTCTAATTACTAGGATGGTCTTTGCGGATTAACGTAGTATTCGTTCTAATGATTCGTCGTAATGATTAGATTATATTAGATCATTGAAATGACAACCATACTACAACGTAGGTATTTTAAGCCAAGTATGAATGAGGATTGAGTGTAGGATGATTGTGACGTGATCTTGTAGTCTAGTTGCTGACTAAGGCTGATATGTTCCTTCCACCTTATTGTTTTGGGTCATGCTAATTTTGCATTATTTTGTCAAGGTGTCCTCTTACAGGTCTATGACCTGAGGTTCAGACTGTTGGTGAGCAGAATATTTTAAAATTTTAAAAACGGTTTCTGTATAATATCTATTTATATGTTTTATATATATATTAAATAATTATGCATAACTTAGTACCCTTTTTTTGTGTGAGAAATTATTTTATTTAAAAATTCACAACATGTTTCAGAACTCAGTCCATTATCAAGTGGTGTATTAATAAGAACATAACCTTGATGTAAATAAAATTTATAAATGTCATATGGTTAATTTTGAAAAGTAAAGAAGAGAGGAGATGGATGTTGTTTGTATATGTGATTATGTTTTTTGTTTCTTATTTTTTCAATTTGATCGTAGATTGGGTGAATATGTGGTGGTAACATTGAATTTAAAATATTTGTTGGATCTTTTTTCCGATATATATATATATATGTATGTATGTATATATTTATTTATAATTAATTGTCCATAATATAGTATGCTCGTTATTTTACACGTGCATGATGCAGCTGAAATTCCAATGTATTGATTCCTTTATGATAGAAGAAAAGTAAATCATATGCAGTGAAGTTTAACCACACCGGCCATCGCGCTCTACTTTTAGTCATCTGCTAGCTTAACGGTTAGCGTCTTGGACTACGGTGCAAAAGGTGACGGGTTCGATCCCCGGGATGACCACAAAATTTAGTTGAGAAATTGATAAACAGTGAACTTCGAAACTACCTAGCGACAAGCTGAACCTACCAAATGGCAAACAAGGAAAAAAGTTTAACCACGACTTTGAATTAACACTGAGAAAGTGTCATTATGATTTTATCAAAAATACAACCACAGTTTAACTTATAGACTGTGGTACAGCTTTAAAAATTAGACCATGAAATGATAATCAATTCTTGAGACCTAACTTCTCAAAGGTTTTGTCATTAACATGAGTGATGATTATGATATAGGATGAGGTAAAAACTCACATCTTCCAACACTTCTTAATAAGTAATTGTTTGTGAGTCTCAGTTTGGGCCTCATGATATCCGGGTTGTCTAGACGATATTGATCGCCAATCAAACTTCTTTAACGGTAAATATATGCTTACCGTTTGTATATAATTACAATATAACTGTAATTATATAAAGTAGTGTTGGAAGACGTGAGTTTTTACATCATATAGTTAAACCAACACGTGTATAATGCTAATCAAGAAGTTATTTATGAATATGATGTTATTATGTTCTGTATTGTTGATAAATAGCAGCATTTTATTTGTCAGCATTAGTAAGATAAACAATGTGGAAGTAGCTGCATGAACACCTAGCCTGAGGATTTAATTCGGTGTATTCAGATTACAAAGTGGACTCTACAACCATCAGCTACTCAACCAATTTGGTTGTCAGAAAAATTAATAAGCTTATACCAGAGTAGCCTAATTTGGTATGAAAATTTGTTCATTTTGTAATTGCAACTCAGTACCTTATCAATATTATCTGCAGTAATGTTGTATATAGTCCAGGAAATGAAGCTCGAAAAAAGGTAAAACCTCGCAATTTTTTCGTCCTGCATGGATTGACTTGAAATTTTAACTGAAGGTAGGTGATAGCCCAAGGTTCAAAATCTATATTGAACCGAAGGGCGCTAAAGCCTTGGGGGTGGTTGCCACCCCACCTCGGGGGTGGGAATTTTTTGTCACATTTTAATAATTTTTGATTTTTCGAAAACAATAAATTTTAAGTTGGTCAAACTTCTTGGACATATTAATCATACATATACAAAGAGAATTGCACGAGGGTAAAGATCAATTTTGATTAGGGGGGTAGTTAGGGGGTTGTTTTTACCGATTTTTTTTATAAAAAACTTGGTATTGACCTTATTTTTGTCATAACTCAGTCAATTTTGATGCTACAGACCTTTTATTTTTTTAAAAAGAAAGGTCTAAGTATGCTCTTCAAAAAACATTCTATGAACTTTCTACGAAAAAAGCATTATTTTTCCGGTATTTGACTTTGAATCTATCAGTCTTTGCATTTGAAAATAAAACATAATTATGGATAGGTCGTATCTCGGTTCCTATTGGTCGTAGAAAAATTATAAAATAAGCGTTTTGTTTGTTTTTTTAATAGCTACAATTTTGTTTTCAACAATTTTTTTGATAAAATGTATAATTTTTTAGTTATCCGCAAAAAACCGATCAAAAAAGTCGATTTTTTCCTCTAAAAAGTGTTACTTTCAATCGCGAATAACTTCGAGAATATTGATTTTACAAAAAAAATGTATAGAACATTTTTTGCTTAGAATCACTTATTCAATCGATTCCTCTGGTTGAAATGTGACGAAAAATTCCCACCCCCGAGATGGGGTGGCAACCACCCCCAAGGCTTTAGCGCCCTTCGGTTCAATATAGATTTTGATCCTTGGGCTATCACCTATCTTCTGTTAAAATTTCAAGTCAATCCATGCAGGACGAAAAAATTGCGAGGTGAAATGCTTCATTTCCTGGACTAATATATACGGTACTGCCTTTCCTTGTGAGATCAATAGGATCGTTTATGTTGTATTTTTATAGGTGGATGTATATAAGCTCATCAGAGACAACAGTCGAAACACCAAACATCATATATTTTGTCTGAGGACTCAGATACTCATGTAGTTGATTAGCAGAAAACAAGACATTTTTAATTGAGCCTAATATAGGGTCATCGCAAGGAACGCCAAAAACTGTCTCAAGATTCTCATAAATAAAGAATTGAATTTCTTCTTGTTACGGCTCAAAATCAACATCACACTTACCAGCGAAACTCATCCAACCCTGCATACGTGATTGTTCCAAGTAACAATTGTATAATATATATTACTGATCGCTATGGTCGGAGTTAAGAGAGGACTACTAAGTCTTCTGGTAAAGTAAGTACAAAAATAAATGATTCAGTAAAATAATTGAGATTACAATCGTTGCCACTTCAATATAAACGTAACATTTTTGTCCTATAAATCAATGTGTGGGGCGTATTGTGACGTATTATGTAACGTTGATAAATTATGAAACATAAAACACTTTTATGCTTCTATTTTTCAAACATTTCCCGGCGGAGGGCCCCAGACCCCTTTGAACAAGTTGGTATACATAATCCAAACCCCCTCGGATGTTATTTTCCCCATCAAATGACTTTATTTAACTCCGCCAATGGTGATCGCCCATTTAGGCAGCATAGCTACATCCTGAGAGAGGACATGGCCTTCGTGGTCCACGGTTGCCTTGTCCACTGGTCCAGCACCACACCAAAGACAGGATTGATATAAACCACTGACATCGTCGTGCACGTAGGCATGTAAAATAGACAGGCATCAAAGTACAGCTACATTATGGTTAGTCTATGGAAATCTTATACGTACTATATTTGTATGCTTGTATGACACATCCCAATGGGGGCTACAAAAAGGCAAAATCAGCGCGAAATCCGCACTATTAACATTAATTTGTTCAGATCATCCTCATAATAGGAGCAATTTGAAATTCAGAGGCAAAACTGGAGGTGGTCCTGTAAATGCCACTGGCTGTTGTGCATTGAAAGATACATCTTACAATATTCTTTGCTACAGTCTTTGTTCGCGCCTCAATCATCTTACACTCATTTCTCGCATTAATTTTATTTATATTTTCTTGGCTTAAAATACATATCCGGATAGGTTGCCATTTCAAAAGGTAATTGTAGTAATAGATACCCTCTAATTGCCGAGCATCTATTCTCGTTAATCCTCTTAAATGTTTAATAAGTAACAACACTTAAAGAAATAGTAGGTATCACGGTAATTAGAAATGAACGAGAACTCCTACTTTTTGTCTTCATTTGGATAGTTAAAAAACTAAAATCATTATAAAAAATATATTATTATTGTTGTTGTGGGTGAATTGTAAAAAGTTAAAAGTATTATAATAATATCTATTAAAAACCATCTGAATCTTAATTCTCTCTTCAAAGAATTAGTGACGTCATTCTTCTAAAGTCTGTTTTTTGGAATATCAGTGGAACGTGATTCAATGACAGTCTTCCTCTGTTAAAACGATTGAAGTTTTCAGAAATTATAAAATGTTTCTGTAGTTTACTTACGTAGTTCGATCTTAATAAATTTAAATTTGTTATTACTCTCAAAATCTCCGTTTCTATTGCATAGTAATTGCTAAATCACACTGCAACGATGGCGTCCGACCCACACTCAAAACACAGGATGCAAGTCTTCAAAAACAAAGGGAAAGATCAAGATGTGAGTTTTCGCCGTTTTCAACAAATTTTTACACAAAATATCATAGTTAACAATAATAGTTCAGTCAGTTACTTTTATGAACGTCAACATCGATGTGATTGCCTAGGCCACTATGCTAAGTTATCATGACCATGAAATTTTACCTTTAGCATGGTATCTTCTTGTGATGACGTTTCGGTTTTTAAATTTAATATCAAGTCGTCACGAAACTAAATTAAATGTTTATAATCATTTCTAGAATTATCTTGAAATGTTATTTGAGAGGGTGTTATTTAAAGGCAAGTAGTTAAACTGCTTGACCTGAAGGTCTACTAGGCCCATGGTGCAGTGATTTGACCCCTTCACCTCAAGAAAATGCAATGTTGACCTACTATTGATTATTTTTGAATTTTTATATATTTATTAAGTTTGAGACTCTAAACCATAATATAATAATTATCTCATCTGTTCACTTGTTGGCATTTATAGGGCTAATTTAGGGCTATTATTTAATTAACTATGTATAACAAAAGGTAAGTAACGAGACCGAGGTATCCAATTATAATGCATAATCTTAAGGAATACTATTGGTGTTGGAAATATTTCATAATAGCCTACCTACCTGTTATAAGTTTTTTTATAACAACTCAAGAAAACCCTATTATGTTAATACTTTTTTCACCTTTAACCCTAGAACTGATGTATATAAATTCCCCAGTGATAAGCCATTTCCATGCTTCGTGTATGAGGCTTTTTTTTAAATCATGAAAAATATATACAGTAAACCAAGTATAAGTTAATGTATTATTTATAGGCCTAACTTTGTTCAAAAAAACATGCCTAACAGGAAAATAGTACACATGGTATCTAGATACTTTGTGTGGGAGTAGAAATAATCCAGTTTAAAGACAAAAAAATGTTTTTTGTCTTTAAAAGGGCAGACTTAGCAAGTCTGCCCTTCTGTCTATAAAAGGTACTTATATGCTAAAAAATGTATGGTAAACGACATATGAGAAAAATGTGAAACTATGTACACACAAAATGGAAAAAATCCACTATAGCCAGTCGGGGAAGAGAGAAATTCTTTGCACACAGGGGAACACCTTGAAAAAGGAAAAAATCTTGTGTATACATCTGATAATTTAAAAGTTGATTGTACATTTTCTGTTCATGGGTTTAAGCTGCCAATAATGGTCACATAAACAAAATAATGAAATAAGCTGTGAGTAGAAACAAAAATAATTCAGCTTGTGAATTTATATTTTGCTTGTTTGACTATGGAAGTTCTAAAGCTCTATATTTTAGTGATCCTAATGTTAATTGTAAAATCTACAGGAAATGAGGAGGAGAAGGAACGAGGTTACAGTTGAATTACGGAAAAATAAACGGGAAGAAACATTACAGAAGAGGAGAAATGTTCCTATCACAGATTCAACAGGTATTTATATAACTATTTTATTTTCACCTTAAAGAGATATGAGTGCATTTCATTCCATTGAAGGGTTATTTATTGAATAAATGTTCCTTTTAATAGCGCTAAATTGATTTGAAAAAAAATATATTTATTTATCTAATTATACAAGGATACCCCAATGGATTATTGGGCATTTAAATAAAATAATAGCAGACCTTCATACTCAGCGAATTTCCAAATCAATAAAAATAATATCTATAACAGGTTTGGTTTGATCAATATCCGTGGTAACTAAGTGAGTTTTCTTATTCTCCATAATAATAACAACATGGGAAAGAGTATGCAGGTTTGTTGCTGTGAGGGACACTGAAAATAGACATTTTTATCATATGCGGTACCAAGTTTTACCAGTATCTGTCCATTAATAAATGAGTTTTCCTTTTCTCTATATGATTAACATGGGAAAAAGTATACAGGTTTGCCGCTGTGAGGAACACTGAAAGTTTGGCATTTTTACCATAAACTACAGTGGAACTTGGTTATAATGTCATTGAAGGGACCACACAATTAATGACGCTATATCAGAGTGATACTATAAAAGAGGTTACATAATTTTAATTAAAAACTGAGGAAAAATAGAGAAACACATTTTTTACATGAAATTAAGACATTTAATCAAGGTAATTTGAAATACACATAAAAGTTTATGTTTATGACTGACTGAACTACTCTATACTATATAAAAAATCGAATTTGAAAATATTGCAATGAAGTTCAGCTTGGTGAATTCAACTGTTGGTTCGATTTTAAAAAACAAGCCCGGACACACGTCTGCTATCTTACGTCCCTCCTCACACGCTCTTATAACTCACACCTTTTCTTCGGCAAAACCTTTCTCTTAACACTTGCCATTATTTTTCAAGACTGTATTCGTAAATTAAAATAACGAAAAACAAACTGTAAAAGACGTACACTGAACTAACGATAGCTACACGAACTGTAGGTACGTACGAACGGCATCACAGTGCTTTGACGCGACGTGAGTCACTGACACTGACCTTGATGACGGCGACAGTGGATATAGGAGAGGGGGAGGGGGTTGGGGTGGTTAGCGGTAAGACAGCAATAAAATGCCGTTTCTAAAAATAGAATGTAGCTAAACAATAGCCACAGCCCTCACGTTGCACCATCGACTGAACTTTCGCTATTTAGCTATATGTTGCCTTCATCTCGGCCCAAATTGCGTGAGGTTATATACGATTAGAATTTACTGACGATATATCCGAGGTTTTACCTATGTAAATACCTATAGTTTGGCGGGACCTAAAAATAAATTACATTATATCCAAGTTGACGTTAAAGCCGAGGTCGCAATAACCAAGTTGCACTGTATTATCATTTTGACCATACACCAAGTTTTATCAATATCTATATATATAAAATTCAAAGCCCTCACTCACTCACTCATCACTAATTCTCCCACTTCCCGATTACCTAGGAGGCTGAAATTTAGTATAGGCCCTACTGGTTCTTTAGGCCTAAAATAGGAAAGTCTAATAGTTTTTGTGACAATTTTCCCATAAATCTCTACCCTATACGCCTTCAAAGTTCCCATGTTAATCTTATGGAGAAATAATTTTGTTTTGGATTCCAACATGTGTATTTTACCTTTTAAGATATAAACAAACAGCAGCTGTTTTTATTTGAAAAAATGAGCAAGCCAAAGAAGCAAGCATAAAATAATATTAAGTACTCAATGGTATCTAATTACTGTATAAATATAATATTTCTCAGAGGGAAGTTTTGTTTTTAGACTATGTTTTATGATTTAAAATCAAATGTTTAATTATTATCGGTACGAAGTTCGCCGGGTCAGCTAGTCAGTCCATAAATAACAAAGGAGTTTGCCTATTCTCCGTAGGATTAACATGGGAAAGAGTATGCAGGTTTGCTGCTGTAAAGAACACATACACTATGATTTTTTAGCTTAAATGTATGCATCCAAACCACATGAAGCTACATACCTAGGTTCATCCAAAAAAATATTGGTTTAAAAGGGAAATATTAATTTTCGAAGACCTGTAAATTTGAATCTGAAGTGCCATTTTTGAATATTTTGAGTTATAACCGGAAATGTAATCCATGAATCAAGCCAGTTTAGGGTATATTCAGATCTGTTTTCAGTGCCCCAACTATGGTCACCCAATCTATGGTCACCAACAGAATGTGTGGGCCATATGCGCCCATGCATAGTGCTCATTCATAGTTCTTGGTGAAAACGCTTTTATATCTCAAAACGTTGTGAATGGCACTTAGATCCTAATTTACTTAAGGTCTTCTTTTCTTTATCCTCCATAAGATTAGTATTGGAGCCTCAAAATTCAATGTACTGTTTCGATTTTTTAATATCTCTGTAACCGTTGGAGATAGAGCAAAACTTTAAGGAACTATATTGTGTAGTTTTTTGAGCTATATCTAATAGTTAACACTTAGGGCCTGGGGCTACTAACACTGGTTTAATACTGTTGCCTGGGAGTTTTGGGGTAGTAAAACAAAAATTATTATTAGAACAAATTTAGTATTAATTATACACTAGCGTACCTGGCGCACGAAATCGTGCACCGTCAAGGAGACAATCTGTCCACCAATGCATGTAGGCAGTCAATCTTTAGTGTTGCTATTTCGGCTATCAACGACAATAGTATTGTGTGTATTTCGTTCGCGTCTACCATTTAAATTTCGTCGGCCTCCTCCTCTTGGCCGCCCTTGTCGACGCCTTCCAGTCTCCATTATGTAGAACGTTTAGCTAATAGGTCACCAATGTGTATTTTTTGAAAAACTGTTACTTCCGTTGTGTCAAGCTGTAAACATCTAGTCACGTAATGTTTGCATCCTAGTGTTTCTATTTACTCATCAACTGCACAATACATAACTACATTATAATAACTATGATTATGATTATGACTTATGAAACTAAGATTAGATTTTCCCAACAGATTTTCATTTAGGCTATGTTTTGGTTTTGTGCAAATAAAAACCGGTGTTTTATTGCCAGCTGTACGATGATGTCTTCATTAAACGAAAAAATAAAGAACCATGTTTAACAGTCAGATTTGATTTGTTTATTTAACGACTATCTTAAATAAACAGCTGATTTCTTGATCGTTTGTATTTACCTCCATATTAAGTTTATGGGGAAAATCGCGACCTTGACCCCATTATTTTCCATGTCCACGGTGAATTTTCAAAATATTTTTAATTGATGGCAAAAGTACATGCTACGACCTTTATAACGACACCTTGGATATGTTGATTGGTAGCACCACCGCTCCAAAACAGTTATCACAAAAATAGGCCTAGTGTATTAAATATATATATATATATTATTCGAAACAGAAAGAAACCCTCTTGATAGAACCATTAACCCTGGAAT
The DNA here is from genome assembly GCA_023375725.1 of Nephotettix cincticeps. Lineage (NCBI taxonomy): Eukaryota > Metazoa > Arthropoda > Insecta > Hemiptera > Cicadellidae > Nephotettix > Nephotettix cincticeps. The sequence continues at coordinate 31,565,084 of CM041786.1, forward strand.
TGGCAGACACTTACCCTGCAGTGGCAGGCTGATTTTTGAAATTTTACATTGCTATTGTTTATAGGTATGTTATTGGTCAAGTCCCTTTGAGAATAATGATGTTATATATTAGCGAATTTCCCATAGGGAAGAAGCTATTACCATAGGTCTCATGGTGAGACCTAAGCCCGGGACCATGTTATTTTTTGTTCTTTAGGTGCTCAGAGTCCAAAAACAATAGTTAAAATTTATATATATATATATATATATATATATATATATATATATATTTTTTGAGTTGGTAAATGAGGGCTACTATTAATATTAAATAATTATGCATAACTTAGCACCCTTTTTTTTGTTGGAGAAATTATTTTATTTAAAATAAAGTAATTTCTCAAACAAAAAAAAGGGTGCTAAGTTATGCATAATTATTTAATATATATATGTATATATATATGTATATATATATATATATATATATATGTATATATATATATAGGTATATATATATGTGTCTGTGAACACGATAACTCTCGTAAAAATGGTCCAATCAAGACCAAATTTGGTAGAGACGTGTATTCCTACAAGTGCTCGAACTAGTTCGTAAACCAGACATATCGGTCAATGGGAACGGGTAGTTTGGGGGGGTTTTGTACCCCAAAATGGGGTTTTTTGCGTTTTTCACATGTAATTTTTAAAAATTTCTAATTTTATATTTCACCATTAGAATCAGTTTAAAAAACTACACAGTTAAGTTCCTTAAAGTTTTTCTCTATCTCCAATGGTTACCGAGATATTAAAAAATCTAAACACAGTACGTTGTATTGTGGGGCTCCAATGTTAATCTTATGGAGGTTAGGGAAAAATTAATATTTCCCATATTAATGAATATTTTTGGATAAAACTTGATATTTAGCTTCATGTGGTTGAGATCTATTCATTTATGCTTAAAAATCATAGTTTATGTGTTTATCATGGCAGCAAACCTGCATACTCTTTTCCCATAATAATCATATAGGGAATAGGCAAACTCCTTTATTTATGGACAGATGTTGATGAAAGTTAATTTAAATGCTAAAAAAATAATTGTTTACGCTAGAAACACCTACTTTCAACGTTCCTCACAGCAGCAAACGTGCATACTCTTTCTCATGTTAATCTATGGAGAGTAGGCAAATAATACTCATATTTATTGACAGATAATGATCAAACTAGTCATATATTATTATTATTATGTTATTGATTTGGAAATTCGCTGAGTACGCAGGTCTGCTGCGACGGGGGTATTTTTGTTTTCAGCATTACTTGTAGAATAAGAAAATATAATACAGTACAACCTCGATTAACCGTCACCCTTTTAACCGTCAGTCTCTGTTAACCGCCACCCCACTAGCGCAAAACAAATTATGACGTTTTCCACGTCAGCGCCGAGCCGGATCGTCTTTTGAGGCTCTATGATGAGTAGTGACGACTGTTGTACTGCACACCTGCAATGTGCGTGAATCATTGGCGGCAAGCGTAGTGACCCAGCTGGTTAATCCCTTTCACTGTCTTCTGCATTCTACTGCTACTGTTGCATTTCAGTTCAGAATGGTGGGTGGCTACATTAAACTGAAGTTATTACCGATTTTGTGTGCAATGCCTACTAGGGTTTTACGTGCTTTACCGTATATTGTTGACAGTGTTGCTTATACGTAGTGTGTAATGCTCTTCTGTTATGGCTGAAAAAAGGAAACGTGAAGTTTTGGGACTCAACAATAAACAATTAATTACTAAACGCTGGTGGTTAATCTCAGAAAAATTAGAAATATGACCGCCTGAAAAGCTCGACGGGGAAAGAAACAAAAGAAAATGACGGATTATTTTAAAAACTAAATACCGGTAACGCCAGTTTTGAGAGTAACAGTACGAACATGTACTGTTGATATTCCATTGTTTTCTTAATAAATATTTTAATAAAGTATTTTTCACTTAAACTGGCGTAGTTTTATTTTTTTCATTTAAAATAAATTTACATTAAGTAGGTACTGTACTGCGTAGTAATCATGAAAATTAGTTAGGACGTACAATGGCGCCGTTATAACATGCAAGGCAGTGAATTGCGATGTTGACACGCCAAACACTGTCTAGGTGCTAAGTTGTATTGACGCTATTATTATTTCTGTTATCCGTCTATTCCGTTATCCGTCATGGTCTCGGTCCCGAGGGTGACGGTTAATCGAGGTTCTACTGTAATATATTATGAATATTACAATTTCAAAATATTTTTGGGGGCACCATGCTCTTCAAACATACATACGGTATATAAGAACTTCAAAATCTCAATATAGCCAAAATATTCAGAATTTAATCTAGTTTTAGAAAATATATACTTCTACAAGGTTTTATTGAGTATAAATATATATTATAATCATATAAACAAACCATTGTAGGTTATTGTTGAAAATGGTATATAAATATCACCACCAATACCCGATTAAACGACTATAATTAATTACGCGACCCTTGCACATCGTCGCTTTTCCGATGACTGCCAGTTCGAGGGTAAATTACTTGTAATTTGTAAAAATTTGTAATTTTGACGTATAGGCCCTATATATAAATTAGGGAAAATTTTATGAAAAAATAGCTACGTAGGTTCATATGTACTGTAATTGGCCTTTGTATGATTTATCGTATAACATTCAAGGACATATATTGCAACATAATGAATAGAAATAAATCTCCTTGAAACATGAAATACTTGTTATTGTAAAAAATTTGTCTGAGCAATTTGTAAGTTTCAACATCATTATTGATCTCATCAAGCAATACATCTCGAATCGTATCACTTTTCAATGGATCTGAGCGAACGAGTGAAACATCGTTCGAAACATTTTTTTGTAAATATGCAGCAGAATAAAAGAAAACCGAATACGTGTAAAGATAAATGACTAAAGATGTTACAGTAGAACTTGGATAATTTGAACCTCAAGGGACCAGAAAAAAATTTGAATTACCGGTATCCAAAAATTCGAATTAGAAAAGTTTTTGCAAGTGGTTGAAATAAACAGTAAAACATCATGTTTTAACATTGTATATTAAAAGTTAGGTTAATGAAGATAATTGATTAAAAATCCTAATTTTGGTTAAATGTCGATAATGTGTTTGGAGGGATCCCGAAACTTTAGCTTTCTCAAACTTTTAACATGAACGCAGACGAAATCACAAATGCCAACACGAAACAAAGACGACGAATATCGGTACAAACCACCATCAATGATAGACACGCTACTGAACTGCGCCGGCGCCGTGTAGTGACAGACTAGAGATGTCAACGTTGTGATTTATGAGCATTGAGCAGTAGTTGACTGGTGAGGGATTGGCGGGGTGCGCGCGTTGATCTACCTAAATATAGTCTACGGACAGGAAGCCTGAACGTCGTTTCCCGGAAAATCGCACACAATGACTTGTTCTGTTTATATATTTAGCTTGAGTTTAGCTTATAGGAGTTTAGCTGGCACAACGCGGCTTCTTAGCCACAGCCGCTCTGCGGTGGCGCGTGGGCACTGTATTCTAACTTTTAAAGTGCATTTTCTCGGTTATCCGTGGAAAATAACATGGTCCCGGTTCAGTTATCCAAACACCCTTACATACAAATAAATTGCCAAATGACTAATAAAGCCTTTTTTATGTAGAGTACAGTAGTGTAATAAATAAATATGATTGTTGTTGCTAATTTTCGTTTTAATTAAAAAAACGTTTTCAACCAATGAATGAATTAAACAACAAAACATAGTTAAGTAAAAATTAAAGTTAAAAAATAAATTTTGAAATCATAATATGAATAAATTATTAAGGGATTTGTTGATTTAATTGTGTGCTATGTTGGGGTAGGCTGAATATGATTATTTATGACTTTTTAATGAAACATATTTGATGGGAAATTATACAGATCAATAAGTATTATATTAGATAAGGAGGATGACTTTCTGAGGAGGATGAGATAAAATGGTTATTTATGAAACAAGCATAATATGAGATAATTAATCATGTAACAACATAATTAACAATATTATTATAGACAAACCTAATAATGAATGGGTGACATGAAATACTACAACAGGGATGGAATTAAAAACGTGTGAGTACTAGTAGCGGGTTACAGTTACAGTATCGCAGGTGAAATGCAAGTCTACAAGGATCCCTCCTAGTGCTGCCATTAATGTGCTGTATTCTCACACAGTTAAAATGCTGTTTGGGATTTGTAAGCAGATATCCAGAGATATCTTAATTGAAACTACATTTATAATAGTATGACCTACTTATGACGTTATTATTAAACATTTTTGTCTTTAAAAAAAAATTGCAGTATCCAGAGGTGAACACAGTCATTGCCTCTCCACTGTATAGTTACACCACGAAATACCGAAAACTAAATAAACTACTAAACGAGGCAAAGTCCGGTATGAATTAAAAGTTATTTAATGTAATTTAAGTAAAAATAAGTAATTTAAGTTATTTATTTACGGCTACTACTAATTGTGTGATGGTTGAATCATTATTAATTGTAATTTTTATTTCAGTCTCCAACCCAAAGTATTGTTTATGTATTGTGCTGTGATCATACAGACATATTTTGAGCATGATTTGTAATATTCTAAATACAATTATTTTTTAACCAGTTAAATTTATACAGGGATGTTTGATATCAAGAATCTCCTTATATTCAATTACAAATAAAACACCAGACTTCAATATCGATACTGGAAGTTTGCTCCTATTTTTCAGCAAACCATTAAAATGCTATGAATGAGCATAAATGCATTACATGCAATGCAAATGTAAAATAACAGAATTAAAATTCAAAAAGTATTGTTATAGAAATATTTAACTGATAAAAATGTTTTTGATGTTGCAAAGTGCTCTGTGTCGGAATACTCTTTGCCAATATAATTATAATGGTAGATAATACAATGCAGACTTTTCTCGTCTGGATCACCCTTGTAACTGCTAATGGTTATTGATTTGACTCTTTTCCTTTTTAGTTTTGACCAAGAGAACAATTTAGCAAAGTTTGGGAAAAATTGTGGTTGACCCACACATTGCTCAGTATTTTGACTAGGGGTCTGCAGTGCACCGTAAAAATCGGTACAGTACGGTTCCAAGCCTTGTACTGAACTTCGGTACGGTACAAGGATTTTTCGGGTACGAATAAGTAAAAATTAAGCCACTATCCAGTCTAGGTTGCCATCAAATATAACTACGAAACATCTCTTGCCGAAAACATTGAATAAAACCCGACCGTTAAAGGCTTAATACTTTACAAGTAATATAGAATTACAACACTGCCCAAATGTACGGCAAATACTGAGCTTAAGATTGACTCAAATCGTGTTGGTGAATGAACATTTAAAATCACATCTTTCAGTTGTTGTTATGATTTAGCTACAAAGAGGTTAGCGCAGTGGAAACCTCCGTTGTAAGCGTATTTCATTTTAGGTTATTCGTGAACATTTGAGCTGATCAATTAAAATATCTCCGTAACCAAATGATTCATGAAACCATTTAGAAATTACAAGGTAACTGTAATATAGTTTTTTCAAAAACACTGAAACAAGTATAACAACTCTTTAAAAAGTAATGAAACTCTAAAAACTATAAAATACTGTTTTTAATTGTAATCCGGCATCAGTTAAATTTATTAGATTAATAACAAAGTTAAACAATGGTTTCGGCTTAATCACACAGTGACACAGCTCAGCAGTTGATGCAGTTCAATGAACGACTTTTTCATGGAATGGTATACCAACCTTACATGATTATAGAAACTCGAATTTTGGCACAAAAATTGTTACCTTCACACATTGTCTAACCTCTATTCATTAGCTACGATTGTGTATTAATATTTTCGATCTAATTTGTTTGTTAAAAAAATTTTCTATTTGACTTTAAAATGCAATTAAGCAGTTAGGCCTAACTGTTTTCAGAAATAAGTTTTTCGACGTAATCTTTAAATAATATTTAACCCTAGAACTGGCAAAGTTGGAATTCACGACGCATTTACATATTAAATGAGAAGTGGCAGGTGGAGGCATCTGTCGTCAGTTTAGTGAACTTGTTAGACACTAGCGTCTACATGACCGTGTTGCCCTCTGGGGGCAAGCAACCGAACCTGCTCTCGTAGTGCACTAGACTGCCACCGGGCAGGTCTATAACCAAGTAAGCGCTTTCTACTCCTATGCACTGAGTCGCTGAACCGGCTAAACGCGCTACGCTGACGAGCGTAACGCTCTAGCCATTTGGAAGTGCTAGTGTTCGAATCCAAACCATGAGCAATCCCAAATTGGCTTGCAAATGTGTGGTAAAGCGGAGAGGGGACCATAAATTAAAAAAAATAAAGGGAAGAGGGAGCCACCTTAAATAAACGGTGGCCGGCTTGGGTGGAAGTTGACAGCATTTGTAGGCTTAATTGGGATTGCAGTGGACACCTGTTTTGCTTTTGTAATTAGTGGTCATAAGGGGGGCATGTTTTATGCTTTTTTTGTTTAAACTTTGATATTTCAAGAAGATATTAGTTGACACTTCTAGGGTCAAAGCAGTTGTCATGTTAAACTAAAAAACTGTATTATTTATTATTAGGCCTACTGTAAATATTAGTCTATTAGAAAGTGTGTTTTTCAAATGAGCGTCAATAATTTTAAATTAAATAAGCAACAAGAATTTTTCAACTATTCAAATATGACGTGTTTCGATCATTTAAAGATAAATCCCTTTCATTAAAATGTTATATCTATGTTTGTTGTTCAATCCAAAAAGTTGTATGAAAAAATCTCGTTTTTAGGTTATAATAGATTCATGATTAGAAAATATTATTTTCTTTACTGCAAGAGAGGCAGTACAGTAAAAATATTTCAAGTTTAGAAACCACACTACTTTGTTCTGTATACATATACAGTAAACCCTCTCATATCCGGACCCTCCGATATCCAGGAGTGATTTTGAAAGAATACAAAAATTTGAAAACATTTCAGGAGGCCAATGTTTGTTAACCCAGTAGTCGCGAACAACGTTTGTAGGCTGGTTGCCGAACGCGGGGTTGAAGCGATGTGGACAGCGGTAATGTTCAAAAGCAGAGTAGATGGAACGATGAGTTACTCTTGTCCCAAGCGCCTGAGTCTTGAGCACTACCCTCTGTATTCTGTGCTATCTGGTGCAAGGTCACACTGACTTATGCTTTTCTCTATCTCCAACGGTTACCGAAATATAAAAAAATCTAAACACAGTACGTTGTATTTTGTGGCTCCAATGTTAATCTTATGGAGGACAATCTTATGGAGGATTAATATTTCACTTATTAACCAATATTTTTGATAAAACTTTATATTTAGCTATATGTGGTTGGGACTCATACGTTTATGCTAAAAATCATAGTTTATGTGTTTACCATGGCAGCAAACCTGCATACTCTCTTCCCATGTTAATCATATGGAGAATAGGCAAATTCCTTTATTTACGGACAGATGTTTGATGAAAGTTGGTATAAATGTTAAAAATAAAAATTTTTGATTGTATAAATGCCTACTCTCAGTGTTCCTCATAGCAGCAAACCTGCTTACTCTTACCCATGTTAATTTTATGGAGACTAGGCAAATAATTCTCATGTTTATAAAACTTGTCATGTATTATTATTATATTTTTGATTTGGAAATTCGCTGAGTACGCAGGTCTGCTGCGACGGGGGTATTGTTTAATTTCCATGTTTCTGTTCCATGCAAAAAAATTATATTACATTTTAAAATTAGTACAGTAAAATATTTCTTCTGTCATTGTATATCTTTTTTTAACCTCCTTTCTCTAAGTTTTCACTAATTAAGTTCTGCAAAATACTTAAAAATAAAAGGATGAGCTGTCAATGTTACTAGCGGCATTATTCTCGCATACCATACCGTACCGACCTCACAATTTCCTGTACCGCAGATCCCTAATTATCACCTAGTAATCTTTATTACTTCAATAAACTGAAGCAATTCAACATTTTCCAATAATGTGAGCAGAACTGATCCTGTTGGTTACCAATTCAATGTAATCGTAACCCAGAAGATATTGCTTGAATGAGGTGATAATCAATAACCAGGAAACCAACCCAAGGGTTAGAAAATTTGAAAAGATGATGATTAAACGAACCAGCAGATATTACATTTATGTTACCTTTTACAGATGAAGATGACATTGACAGAAATCTGACAAATATAAATTTGGAACAGCTGGTTATGGAAGCCGCAAGTGATAACCCAGACAAACAACTTGTTGCCGTCCAATCTGCACGTAAGCTGCTGTCTTCTGATAGAAACCCTCCTATCGACGCTCTCATTTCCAGTGGCATACTTCCCATCTTAGTCAGATGCCTTGAAAATCATGAAAAGTATGTATACATCCACATATATATCTCTACAGACCATTGGTATTTAGCTGTATTATTTTAATTGAAGGGAGTAATATTTTCATATTCATTCATATTTCCATTTATTCCTATTTGACCCTTTGAGACTTGTATTGTATGTTAATTAGTTACTGATATGTCAAGATATTATAGATTGGTCATTCAAATTCTTAGAGTAAATTTATTAAACATGAATGAAGATGTATACTTTGTAGCGTTTGCAAAATACATTGCCAGCTATTTTTCTCAATATATATATATATGCTATCTCTTGGATCATGATTATTCCCTCTATTTATCTTTAATAATATAAAAAAACAATTTTATTATATTAATGTATGATGTTATGTTAAAACAAGATGTATACAACTGATGATATTGATACGACTATAGTTGTCCCACCATAATAATAAATATAAAGAAATCTTTTTGGTTATAAACATCATATTCTGCAGTCTTATCATACTAAAAATGACACTTCAGTAGGTTGCTACATGAGATTTATGTTCACATTCAATACACTCACTGGCAATGTCTAAATGACAGCAGCAGACAGCAGATAGGCCTATCCATCACAAACCTCTTGTTGTAACATTCTGTTGAGATGTTCAACCAGCGATCAACCAGTTAACTGGGCCACGATCAAGGATTTGGTAATGGTAATGTTGTACAACGGTTTATTTGTTTGTCTGCAGCCCTTCCCTGCAGTTTGAAGCGGCCTGGGCTCTGACAAACATCGCCAGCGGTACGTCGCTGCAGACGCAGGCCGTGGTGGGTGCTGGTGCAGTTCCTCTGTTCCTCCAACTGCTGCATTCCTCCCATCAGACTGTCTGTGAGCAGGCTGTCTGGGCTTTAGGTAATTCAGAAGAAACTGATTTAACTTATTATCTTCGCCTGGTCCTGGCATTTTGTGTTAAAATAAGTTTATTCATATCACCTTATTCAATTTATTATTATTTCGTTACTGAAATATTGAATATTTTCAAATCGAATATTAGCATAAGGGTTTATTTTCATCCATGTAGATGATCTTCAAAACTTGGGCGTGTGAACAGCCTAAATAAAAAATGTAGTAATTGCATGGCTTTTAAATGATGTAGGGCCTGTATATATGATTTGCTATTCAATCCTCTCAATTAATAAACGGTATCAGTGTACTGACACATACTTTTCCCTGAAGTAAATTTAAAAATATAAATAATACCCGCCTTCAAAACTGAAGGTCGCCGGATCGAATCCCGCAAGGGTCGAATCTGGACCCAGTCGCCATTTGTCATTGGCCTACTAATTAATGATGCTTCCTAACAACAGGTCGACGTTAGGTAGTAACAAGACCGGGGTTTGGACCGTTCCCCATCAAAACGTTAAAAATGCCACTGGCATAGAAATACACAAAATAAAATAAAAAAAAGGCAATCTATAGTAAAACTATCGTGTTCTTCAAAGTTTATCTAAATATCATTTAATAATCTATTGTTTAAAAAATAATCATCCCATTTCTGAAAATAAAAAACAAGAGAGTATTTATAAGTGCTAAATCATTAAATAAAAGGTACTAGCAAAGCTTCAAGTTACTGTTAAAGGTGTTATAGACTATCCTAATTTATCAAATAATGATAACAATTACATATTTAGGGATGAATATAAATTAATTTCGATCGATTTCATAAATACCCAAAATACCCGGGTATTTATGGATTTTGGGTATTTACCCTGAGTTTTAAATACCCGGGTATTTTACATCACTAATAATAATATAAAAAAGGTAAAGAGTATGCAGGTTTGCTGCTGTGTGGAACACTAAAAGTAGGCATTTCTAGCGTAACAAAAATTTATTTTTACCATATATATCAAGTTTCATCATCATCTATTCATAAATGAAGGTATAATCTGATTCTAGCCTACAGAAACATCTAAAACAAAATTTATAAAATTGAATTCTTCCTGTATCAAATGCCATGTTACTAATTTCTTTACCATTTGCAAACCAGTTTCAATGTGCTGAGGATAATGTTTTCTAATACCTAATGCTGTTTTGTCTGTGTTCATAAACATTTGATCTCTCTTTAGATGCCTCTGGCATTTTTTCCAAATTAGAGAGTAATTAGAAAAACATAATGGAAAGACAGTGTAATCCCAAGTGGACTTTAAGGCTTTTAGTTATGTAAAAATTCTAGGGTTAAAATTAAAATATTGAGTTAAACATTTTATGGTAGAGTTAAAGAAAGCCCAACTGCTTTGATATTCCAAATAAATTTATCAACTATTTTGAAAAATAGGTTGATGTACACATACTTTTTAAGGAAATGATTGCTGGATAATGATTTTTTTTAACTGCAGTAACCATATTCATAAATATATATTCAACAATAACCAACTTTGTAATTTTTTAATATTATCTTTGAACAAGTACGTTTTGTAACAGATTAAGCTTTTGAAGTGTGATTTACAACATTCATTATCGAGTTCTTATTTTAAAGGGCTCAAAGATAGGAGGCAGGGGTGTGATATGAACATGATTTTATATGTGTTATTCTTATTGGTGAGAGTTATTAGTGTCCTTAAAAATTTTTGTTTAAAATGTTAAATCTTGATTGTTTTAATGTACATTTAAAAAATTCATATTTACTTTGATTTACAATTTTTCATCCTGTAACCATGTTAATAATAGAAAATATGATCTGATTCTTGTAATAAATGAGAATAAACTTAATATCTTATAATTAAAATTGTTATCAGTAGTAATTTAATGTAAACTAACATTATAATTTGGCTCTTCCTCTTTAATCATGTAAGTAATCAATAGGAAATATAATTGGCGATGGACCGGCACTGAGGGATTATGTCATCAATCTTGGTGTGGTGCAGCCACTGTTAAACTTCATTAAGCCAGACATCCCGATAACATTCTTGCGTAACGTGACATGGGTGATAGTGAACTTGTGTCGCAACAAAGATCCGCCGCCATCGGTACAAACCATCAGTGAGATCCTGCCTGCCCTCAACATGCTGATCCACCACACCGACATCAATGTGAGTTAAACTACAGTACTGTATCACTGTTTGGCTTTCAAGAAGAGTGAACAACTTCTCTTGTATCAACTCAGCCACCTCTTCGGAGCACAAACTCCACTCGAAGGGAGATCAGTGGTTTTTCATGCTTGTTAAGTTCCCTTCATTTCACTATGTAAACCACACGTTAGATGTTCCTTCTACCTCCTAAATGACTTGGACTACTCATTCCTACATTTCTAATCTCTAATAATCTTTTCTTTCTGATAGATCATAATAATCAGCATTGGCCTTAGTGCTTGTCTAAATTTTAGTGGAGGCCTTATCATCAGTAAGTTGTGAAGTAATTGAAAACACAAGAAGAGAATGGAAATATGCAGCTTTAGATATAGGCTATTTGAAACACTTATAATTAATATTAATTACGAGTTTTATCTTGTTTAATCTTTTTTTTATCTTGTTAATTTACAATTATGATTTTAATATTCCAATCTAAATTATTATTCAATTCATATTCGTTAGACACCAATCCAACCATTTAGTAGTTATTTGTACAGTGTTATTCGAAAAGAATGGTGTTAAACTAAATAGTTGGTACCTCTGATTCTGTAAATTTCAAATTGCTGATTGTTACGACAATGGAACGGGTGTGATTATAAGTTTTTTTGACAAGATTATGATTTCTCAGTTGCTTGTTTGAGGCCTGTCAACAAATGGCCTACTTCAAAATAAGAAAAATTGCTCGTACAAATGCTATTGTTAGTGTTCAGCGGAGTTTTAGTATCGTACTTTAGTATAGGGTAAATCAAATACAAAATGTACTACCCTACTGTAATTCGTGATTCTTTTAAGTAATGTTGGCGATGTTATACAACCTATTTAGAACTTTGATTTATTGTCGTAATTGGCTCTTTTGGGGTTTTCACTCGAATGAAATAACAAATCTTATTGTTAAGGATTCAACTGAATAAAAAGAGGAAATATAACAACCGTAATCACAGTTCTAACTATGATGTGGTGTTGTGAGTCGGCAACCAGGAGTATTATCTAGACGTGAATGTGAAATGAATCACAGTTTCTTATGGAATTGGAACCCATATCTGCTGAATATTCAACAAATAACTTGTTAACATTTTGGTTGAGTTCAGGTGTATTGATTTGGATTAATACATATTGGAAGAAATAGAATATATCTCAGTGTTCGTATTTTCTTGCTACATTTTTCTGCTAGCATTGTTAAATGTATTTTTGAATGCAGCAAATAACATTTATAGGATAAGTGACTAGCAGACAATGGTGAAATAAAAGCAAAAAAATAGTTCCTTAATATTGTTGTAAAAACACATTTAATGGTTTTTTTTTATTCCAAGTTATTTTATTTAAGCCTATATTTAAAATAGTTTGTAAAATTTACATCATAATTCAATTTGATGTGAAGTTAAGTCCTCACTTTTAAATCAATTGAAAGATATGTGTAAGTGCGTGCTTGTTTGTGTTTACCTTGACCTTGGTGATTGATCGATATGTTGTTGATGCATATTACGTAGTATTGTCAATAGTGAGGTAATTATCCCATTTGGGGTAATATTATGAGCACTGGGGTATTTTTTATTTCGCTAGTAGTTATTAAAAATATTAATTATCATAAAATATTAAATAAACTATATTGACCTTGGCTTTTAAATTTATATTTGGAAACAGTATTTGATCAAACTAGTTTGTAGATTATAGAACTTTTTAAATATGTCTTACTAAATAGTACACAATGTGTGTGCCTTCAAGTGGTGGTGAACGAAATCAACAGCACACACTAACTGTTGACTACTGAAACCAGCAGATTCCCAACCCTCCGATGGTTCATTGACGACGCATCAGCAGCATTAGTGCATTTGTGGTGGTTTATTGCCGATGCGTCGTCAATTGTTTTGATTTATTTTGTGGGCTAAAATCTTTCGCTAAACATAGTATATTAGGTATCGTGTATTAGGCTTATATTCTGAGGTCACCGACACTGTTTGAGGTCACAAAAAGTCCCCGAGTTTTGTTTTTTGAACTGGTAGACACCCTGATATTGCCCTGTACCAATATGTGGTTTATATTGTTCTGTATGTGTTGACCGTAATGCTTTTCAGATACTGGTTGATACAGTTTGGGCCCTCAGTTACTTAACAGACGGCGGTAATGAACAGATTCAAATGGTCATCGATAGTGATGTAGTTCCCAATCTGATACCTCTTCTGTCACACAAAGAAGTCAAGGTAATATAGGTATAGGTAGTTTGTTAACCTAATATAATATACTTTTCAAGGAACTCAATTAATGATGGCAAATGCACATGCTAAAGTCGACCTCCTTAGAAGTGGTGAACTTTGTGGAGAATCATCATGTTTTTTATTTTGCCAGCCTTCAATGTTATATTGTAGTGTATTATTGTATTAACAACACAAATTAGTTAGTTCTGGTGTTGCATTATTTTGTTATTTATAATAACCTCAACTGCCCTTCACCAGGCCTGGACCACTATTCGGAGATTAGTCATCGAGACAGTGAGGTGCCATAGCAGCATGAGTAACTCATGCTAGCCGGAGGTCACTGCTCATGATCTGACAGGACTTGCAGGCCACCAATCTCGATCCAGCAACCTCTGACTTACTGTGCCAGAGCTTTACCCTTGGGCTACCATGCCGGTTAATTTATGTTGTGTTTTAAAGAGTTTTTGTCCAAGCAAAGGCAAAGAAGGTTATTTGTAATGATTATATTAAAGCTCTGATTATAGTATAGGATGCGATTATCTCAATCGTTTTCTTAGAATTTTCATAAAAGTAAAATAAAGAGAAAAAAGGCACTATGTATCCTTACATTATATGCTGAAATCAGGACAAAATTTGATTGGAATCAGCAAGCCCCACAATGGCTTTATGATCCTAATACCTATTTAATTATTTTTCTTAATTTAATAAACCTTTTGGGATTATTGAAGTCTTTTTAGTAAGAATTGTTGTGTTCAGGTCCAGACAGCAGCCCTGAGAGCAGTTGGCAACATTGTCACCGGCACAGATGAGCAGACGCAAGTCGTGCTTAACTGTGACGCCCTCTCACACTTCCCAGCTCTGCTGACTCATGCCAAAGAGAAAATTTGCAAGGTCTGTTTCTATTGGTCGAAAAAGTAATCAATGAATATTAATAATTCTTAATTAGAGTGTTTAAAGATAGAGAGAGAGTGTTTAAGGTAGGCCTATCTATTTATAATTGCATATATGTATTTATGTATCTACATATCCATATAATTTATCTATGTATATTTTTAATATTTTAGTATTGAACTAAAATTTGACCTCCAAATATACTGTTGTATATTTAAGCAACATTGAATAACGGTACTAAAATCTCAAATCTTGACTTTTACCATGTACTGAATTTCTGAACATAGTTCATGCTGGTGTTATATTTTTAGCAAATTTCTCATAGGGAAGAAGCTATTACCATAGGTCTCATGGCAGGACTTAAGCCCAGAACCATGTTATTTTCTGTCTTTAGGTGCCCAGAGACCAAAACAATAGTCGTCAAAATTTTTCGTATTTGTGTGTGTGTATGTGTGTCTGTGAAAACGATTTTTACTTTGTTTTTTTGGGGCTCCAATGTAAATCTTATGGTGGATAAAGAAAAATAATATTTCACTTATCAATCAATATTTTTGGATTAAACTTAGTATTACCTTCAAGTAGTTGAGATCTATTCATTTTTGCTTAAAAATTATAGTTTATGTGTTTATCATGGCAGCTAACCTACATACTCTTTTCCCATTTTAATCATGTAGAGAATAGACAAACTCCTTTATGAATAGGGCAGATTTTTATTAAACTTGGTATAAATTGTGAAAATAAAAATTTTTTATGCTAGAAATGTCTACTTTCAATGTTCCTCACAGCAGCAAACCTGCATTCTTTTTCCCATGTTAATCTTATGGAGAATAGGAAAATAACTCATATTTATCGACAGATATTGATAAACTTGTTATATATTATTATTATTATTATATTATTGATTTGGAAATTCGCTGACTACGCAGTTATGCTGCTACGGAATATTTAGATTTTATACAATTGTCTTTATATAGCCTGCAAATTAGCAAAATAAACCCGGGCTGGGGGAAATGCCTGGTTATTGCTGAACCTGGAATTCAAGAGCTTAATGCAAATTAATTCATCATATTATGTTTTTTTGCAGGAAGCTGTTTGGTTTCTATCAAATATAACAGCTGGAAACCAAGCCCAAGTTCAAGCAGTTATTGATGCTGGACTATTACCCAAAATAATTAAGAATTTGAGTAAGGTAAGTTTTGAACAACTGATACAACTAAACCTCTCTTTAAATTAGTTAATACACAAGAGTCCCAGTAATCCGAAACAGCTGATGGGGAATAATGTTACTGAGATTAAATTAAAAATGAAGAATGTAATCTCAATTACATACTTTAATCATTTATGCTGGACTATTACCCAAAAGACAAATACAGAAATAATCTCTTATGTTATGCGAAATACAAGATATAAGACAGGCTCCAACCATAGTCTAAAAAATAAAATCCTTATCTGACAAGTCACATTTTAAGAATTCTTCTACAATAAAATGCTTTACCATTTAAATATTTTTTAATTTTGTTCAGAAATTTAGCTAAGGGGAGCTCTCTGACATTAAAAGGCAGTTCATTAAAAAAAACATATTGTAGGTACAGGTGGCAATTTCATTTGCCTAGTCTATAATTTGTTTTAGATAGGCAGATTTGTGGAGTTACTTGATCCCATTTGTGTCTGGTATTATATAGGTGTGATCGGGACAAAAATTTGGAAAGTTATTTTTTACATGAATAAGATTGCAGAGGATGTTATAGAGGGAAGTGTTAAAATATTTAATTCTGAAAAATGCACTTTACATGATTCATAGGCCTGTAAACCCAGCATTGCCCTAAGAGATTTTTTTTGTCAGACAAAAGCTTTTTTAGCAAAACAAGAACCACCCCATAGACGTAAGCCATATTGAAGTCGAGAAAGAAAAATACTGTAATATGTAGTTAGCAGGACGCGGCAGACTAAAAGAAAACCAAAGACGTGTAAAGATTAATGACCAAAGAATATGTTATAAGTACCAAAACCCAATTATACTCCGAAAATTTTTGCTATGGAATTAAATAAGACCGCCCGATTTAGGGTCAGGCACCGGCCAATGGGACAAACAAGCTAGCCCTTCCCAGGGTCTTTAAACAAATGTAATGTGTCGTTAATGAGTATGAGTGTTTTGCTATTTTTTTAAATATAAGTAAAGCACATTAGAACCCCTCTAATCCACTACCTTCGGGACCAGGAAAAAAGTCAGATTATCCGAAAGATGTAATATTTATAGTAAAGAGATGTTTTTACACAGAGTTAAACAACATATTAACTTAAAAACGTCTACATACCCTAGAATTTGTATTAGTTCTAAAAGAAAAAGAACAAACATATTATTTTCTGTAAATTTGTTGGTTATGCAAACGCCGCAATGACAAAATAAGCCAATTAAATGTCGTTGATTCGGCAACACTTTATATCTTATTGCTCAAACTATATAATTAATAAACTATAAAATTATATAATTGGAAAACATAGGACAGAACTTTTTCAAGACAACCCTTATATGCAAGTACAAAGTTTTTTAACTGTCTGCCTCCTTTCTTAAAACATCCTGAAGGAGGCAGGTTCAAAAGAGCTTTGTTCACATTTTTAATCGAACACCCCATTTACTCCTTTTGTGAATATTACCAAGTCGTAAAAAAGATTAATTGTTGATGTTTTTTTTCTCTTGTTCAATACATTTTTTTTTAATATTTGAATGTTTATGTTTTTCTTGTAAATAATTTGTACTATAAATATTTTAATGTTGATGTTTTAAAACGATCTATATTTTAATTAGTTTTAGTCTTTTTCATAGATGCGTTGTGACGCCATTCATGTATATTGTATTTGTGCATGATGAATAAAGATATCTGTATATGAATATGCATAAGCAGGGAATTTGTGAATGAGAAAACTAAAAATAGTCTGTTATGTCAAAATATTAAACAAAGAGTATACTATCAAAATGAAATAGTGTACAGTATTATTTTTCCTACAACTACTGTTGCCAATAATTATGACCTTTGTTAAGAAATATCTAATAAACATTTCAAGATTTTTCGTTTTCTAAACTATATTTTATGAGGAATAATAACAAACTGCAATATGATACTCAGCGTAATTACCAATGACAATATGCTTTGTATTTTAAAATATAACATCTTGTTGAACTTTATCCGTTACCGGACATAAGGTAGTTTACCTAAAGCATAAGCTTACCGCATCCTTGGACTGACCAATGACATTCTTGCATTCCAATAGGTTATGTATTGCGTAATTTGGTCATCTGCTTTAACACTTTGGTTCAATCAAAGATGTCCCGTGTCGCCAAGATAATCTCAAACAGAAAGTTTTGCTTTATCTTTCAGTTTTAATGTTCATTTTAGTTCAGCTCATGTTATACTGTCTATTCAAAAGTTCAGATATTTATCAGTCTTTACCAGATACTTGTTCAGTACTTAAATATCGTACCCGTCACTGTACATTATCGCTTATGGCGATAAACATCTCACGAGATATGAGTAGCCTACTGAAGCCAAAGAGCAGAAGTGACAACAAATCTAAAACAACGGCGAGGCAGATGTCCCATCAGTGACATCTCGGTACAGGCTCGCGAGCCTGATCATGGTCGGATTAGAGAGGTTCTACTGTAGGTACTTTGCAACAACATAATGATGACAATAATAATAATTTACCTTTATTACAATTATTTTCCTTAGGGATAGTACTTGCGAAATATTTATAGCAAATTAAAAAAAAATTTATTCATGTAATTAATATTTTGCCATAAAACTGGCCTGACTGTTCCACTCACTAGAGTGTGAAGCTACATGACATTGTCTACCCAGGGTGAGTTCCAAACTCAGAAGGAGGCAGCTTGGGCCATTAGCAACCTGACGATCAGCGGAAACCGGGACCAGGTGGCGCGGCTGGTGCAGGAGGGCGTGATTCCTCCATTCTGCAATCTGCTAAGCTGCAAGGACCCGCAGGTGATACAGGTGGTGCTGGACGGTATCAACAACATGCTCAAGATGGCAGGGCCACAGGTCGAGGCGCTGGCCAACATGATTGAGGAGTGCGGAGGTAGGCCTACTAAAGACTATCAGATTAATAATAAGTTGAATCTAAATATTTATTCTTGTTCCATTGATTGTAAGCAACACTATCCTATCAAAGGTTGCTAACAATCCAAAAAATACATTGGTATTTCGAGCATAATATTTTCAAGAGCTGCCATTATGTGTTTGAATTTAAAAATGTGCATAGAGAACACTTGTTGTAATAAGGCTGAAATGACACCATGATTTTAAATCATTGGGGGCCTAGTGATAATCAGCCATATCAGTAAATTACTTGACACAAGATATCTCTAGAACCGGTTGGAAATGTGGCATGAGTCCTATGCGTGAAAAATGGCCATTATAGTACTTAATTCAATAAAGAAGGAACATAAATTAAATTAAAAATTTCTTCAATTTTAAAGTATGTATATTATTAAATTGTGTTCTCTAATTGTATATTAATGTAAATGACCATTACGATATCTTATTTTATTAATGCACAATGAATCACCTGAAGTTACCAAAACTCTTGACTGTATTCATTGCTCACACTGAATTGAACCTCTATAAATCAAACTTAAGGGAAAATCAACCTTGATAAATCAAACCCTTTTTATTCGAAATACTCGATAATTTGTAGTTGTCCCGATCTCCTTGGAATTCGATTTATCGAGGTTCCACTGCATATCTAAGTGGATGAACTTAATAAAGATTTATCAAGATTACAAGCCTTATTCTCAACTTCTGTTCAATGTGCACAGTAAGGTTGCCAACAGAGTTATGTTGTTATGTTTTTAATGTAAGTAATTTTTACTTTCTCCCCATATACATAGTATATGGAGAAAGTATTGTTTTCGTCAAAATTTTCGAATTTGAGTTGAGGGTGGATATATCCGTTTTAGGGTCCCCTGAATCCAAAAAAGTGGGTTTTGGCGTGATGTCTGTCCGTCCGTGTGTGTGTGTGTGTGTGTCTGGATGTGTACAGTGCCACAGCCTACCCCGTTTGTCCGATTTGGATGAAATTTGGCATGTATATATATAGTCACCGTATCTCCAGGTGTTTTTTTCATTTTTTTGAATTTTTGATTTTTAAGGTTAGTTCACCCTCAAAAACCCTTAAAAAACGTGAAAAATCCAATTTTCTCAAAAACGGCTCTAACGATTTTGATTAAAATTTGATAGTTTATAGTGCACAGAACACTAAATAATTTGACACCACCCGCATGTCTGTAAAAATGACGGTTCAAAAGTTATGGGCTTTTAAATGTCAAAAATCAATTTTTTAAATTTTCAGCGAAAACAATAAAAGTAAAGTATAACTTGACTGGTACCATTGAAACCAGCTTAAAAAACTAAACAAATTAGTATTTTGAATTATTTGTCTACGACTAACGGTTCCAGAGAAAAGTTAAATTTAGTGTCCAAGATAAATGCAGTACGTTGTCTGAAAGCGCCCAATGTTATTCTTATGGAAAATATAAAAAAATCAATTTCTTCCTTATTTTCCACCCGTTTTCCATGAAACTTGGTATGAAGTGTAAGGTCAAATCACCGAACAAAACCAGCTCAAAAAATCTTGGTATTACCGGGGGGGGGGGGGGGGGGTTCCCCCCATATAATTTGAACAATAAATTATTAAATGATCTTTAGAATTACTTTGTAGAACATGATAGTTTTATTACAGATTGTCTTTTTTAAATTTAATATATACTATAAAGGGAGAAAGTATGTGTCAGTCCACTGGTACCGTTTATTTTCATTGCAGGTCTAGACAAGATAGAACAGTTACAGAACCATGAAAATGTTGACATATACAAATTGGCTTATGACATAATTGAACAGTACTTTTCTGAGGTAAGCCAATTAACATTATTAAAATTTGCTTTATATTGATAGTATATTCAATATATTTTTAAGTTTACCATAAATTTATTATCTCATTACCATTACCTCATTATATAGTAAAAGTAGTAGGAAGTAAGCAGCTGCAAAAGTAGCATATTTGTTAAATAAAGATATAAGTTCAGGAACTATTGTTTACCATTTCCCTAATTTCAGTGATTTCTAATTACTAATTATCATAAATATATTCTCTCTACGTATGCTGTGTACTTCAAAAATCAAAAAAATATTCTTAAGAAATTCGTTTAGAATTCATCCTTTAAGCGAATTTGCCATAGGGAAGAAGCTATTACCGTAGGTCTCATGGTAAGACTTGAGCAAGAGACCATGTTATTTTTTCGTGTTTAGGTGCCCAGAGGCCAAAAACAATAGTCGTTAAAATTTATATATACAGTATATATATTTTTTCAAATATAATTAAAATAAGATTAGTAATCCTTAACAGTGAACTCTATAGATCAAATATATATTTGTGTGTGTGTGTCTATGAACACGATAACTCTCGTTAAAATGGTCCGATCGAGACCAAATTTGGTGGAGACATGTATTCCTACATTTGCTCGGACGAGTTTGTAAACCAGACTGTAACGGTAAAAAATGAAAGGGGTGTACGGTTACGCGTTTTTATATTTGCCTCGGATAGCCTCACGGACATTGAGTTGTCCAGGGTTCTTTAATTTAATTTTGAGAAACTAATTTATTTTATATGGTTTGTGAGGGCTCAGAAATCCTTTACCATTTAATTCACAAATCTCAGAGGTTAGGTATCATCCTCGCCCACGAACTCCTATACAATTTGGAAAAGGGTTTTTTATTCTTTTATAATTATTATTAATTGAATTACCTTAATTCAATCTTCAGGCTTCTTCCAGCCTGGATCCTAGCTGTCTCACAACACCAGACTTGTTTCAGCCTTGCACTCTAACTGAAAACACCAGGCTAGTTCCAGCCTTATACTATCGGTATTTAGTATTTTATAAACACCAGACTTATTTCAGTCTTGCACTCTAACTGAATTGTTAATAAACACCAGGCTTGTTCCAGCTCTGTATCCTACTGAATGAATACACGACCTGGGTGCTTACTTAATTCGTCTACTACAAAACTCAACTCAACGCTAGTAATTAAATAAAAGTTCCTTTCTCGGACAAACTAAAATCTCTTTATTAATCAAATTAATAATTTCTCTACTACTCGCAGCAAATTAGTGAATAAGAACAAGGAGGCTATCCCGGACTTACTGATCCGCGGACCACGTTGCCCACCCCTTGGTCTCCTAACTAAAACGGATGCGAGTTACCTACAACCTGAAGGTCCGAGAGCCGACGAGCGAGTGTCCACTACCTGCAGGCCCGAGAGCCGGCGATCGAGTGTCCACTAGAGCTGCGCTTGGTCGTCGTTGTCTCCAGGGCTCCCCACTCCTTCCCCCACAACCGACGGTGGTGCGGTTCGTGGCGGCTCCTTGAACTACAGGGCCAGCTGTTCGCCTCAGCCGGCGGGAACATTTAAATAAACTTAAATTAAAACCAAACTATACCCACCTTAATTTTGCTTCTCACAAGACATATCGGTCAATTGGAACGAGTAGTTTGGGGGGGTTTTGTACTCTAAATTGGGTTTTTTGCGTTTTTCATATGTAGTTTTAAAAAAGTTTAAATTTTATCTTTGACCATTAGAATCAGCTTATGACCTATACAATTTAGTTCCTTAAGTTTTCTCTACCTCCAACGGTTACCAAGATATGAAAAATCTAAACACAGTACATTGTATTTTGGGGCTCCAATGTTAATCTTATGGAGGATGAGGAAAAAATTAATATTACAATTTTCAATCAATATTTTTGGATTAAACTTGGTATTTACCTTGATGTGGTTGAGAGAGATCTTATGCTTCAAATGCTTAAAAATCATAGTTTAGGTTTTTATCATGGCAGCTAACCTGCATACTCTTTTCTCATGTTAATCACATAGAAAATAGGCTTTATTTATGGACAGATGTTGATGAAAGTTGGTATAAATGTTAAAAAAAAATTATAGTAGAAATGCCTACTTTCAATGTTCCTCACAGCACTTCATACTCTTCCTATGTTAATCTTAGGAGAATAGGCAAATAACTCTCATAATTATCGGCAGATATTGATAAAAACATTTCATATATAATTATTATATTACTTATTTGGAAATTCACTGAGTACGAAGCTCTCCTGTGACGGGGG
Organism: Nephotettix cincticeps; assembly: GCA_023375725.1. NCBI lineage: Eukaryota > Metazoa > Arthropoda > Insecta > Hemiptera > Cicadellidae > Nephotettix > Nephotettix cincticeps. The sequence continues at coordinate 31,587,830 of CM041786.1, forward strand.
TATTTTGGTTTTTTTAAAGTAGCCTACAGTTGACTCCCCCTAGTCCGGACTCGGATGGTTCGGATGCCGGAGGGTCGAGACTACTTCTTGGAAATGAGTCATCAGCGTGCGGTCGCATTTCTCATGGTAGAAATCGACAGGATTGAACGTGTTTGTTTATTTCTGTCCTATCTATAAGTAAATAACATCAGTTCAGTTTACAATTGTGTTCGATACGGCAGATTTTCAGTGAAGCAGGAAATGGCAATGCCGGTGTGGGAATTATGCGTTCAAGAGAACAATTTAAGCGAAAAAGCAAAAGAAAATATCAGATTACTTTTAATATGTAACAGTATTGTAATGCCAAGCTTTTTATTTTTCATAGGTTATGGTAAATACATTTGAGATAATCTTATTAATATAAAGTAAGTATACAGTTTTTCAATAGGCGGTGCTTTATAATTTCATGTTCATTTGTATTTATGGTGACATATTTTATTTATCGATGTCACAATAAACTACAATCGTGAGTTAGAAACAAAAACCTTTATTATTTCTGAAATCACGCTTTAAAATCGTCTTAAAATGTGATCCATCATTTTAAGAGTAATAAAATTCATTATTCGATATAGATACTATACATTAATACAGGTTGTAATTTATAACTGCCTGATGGTTCGGCCTTTTTTTAAATCTGGATAGGAGTCCGGTCCCGAGGTATACAGATTAGAGGAAGCCAACAGTATATCATTTTTATTATATGCACATTTGAAATATAATTTGTTTGGAGTTGATATAATTTTTTGTTAGGCCTGTGAACTTCATTTTTAGCGAATTTCCCATAGGGAAGAAGCTATTACCGTAGGTCTCATGGTAAGACTTAAGCCCGGGACCATGTTATTTTTTCTTCTTTAGGTGCCCAGAGTCCAAAAACAATAGTCGTTAAAATTTTTAAATATATATGTATATATATATATGTGTCTGTTAGCACGATAACTCTCGTAAAAATGGTCCGATCGAGACCAAATTTGGCTCAGACGTGTATTCCTACAAATGCTCGGACGAGTTCGTAAACCAGACATATCGGTCAATGGGAACGGGTAGTTTGGGGGGGTTTTGTACCCCAAAATGGGGTTTTTTGCGTTTTTCACGTGTAATTTTTAAAAATTTCTAATTTTATATTTCACCATTGGAATCAGCTAAAAAAAATACACAATTAAGTTCCTTAAAGTTTTTCTCTATCTCTAACGGTTACCGAGATATTAAAAAATCTAAACACAGTACGTTGTATTGTGGGGCTCCAATGTTAATCTTATGGAGGATAGGGAAAAATTAATATTTCCCATATTAATGAATATTTTTGGATAAAACTTGATATTTAGCTTCATGTGGTTGAGATCTATCCATTTATGCTCAAAAATCATAGTTTATGTGTTTATCATGGCAGCAAACCTGCATACTCTTTTCCCATAATAATCATAAAGGGAATAGGCAAACTCCTTTATTTATGGACAGATGTTGATGAAAGTTGGTATAAATGTTAAGATAAAAATTAATTATGGTAGAAATGCCTAATTTCAGTGTTCCTCATAGCAGCAAACCTGCACACTCTTTGCCATGTTTATCTTATGGAGAATAAGCAAATAATTCCCATGTTTATGGACAGATGTTTATAAAACTTGCCATATATTATTATTATTATTATATTATTGATTTGGAAATTCGCTGAGTACGCAGGTCTGCTGCGACGGGGGTATTTTAAACTGCCTTCTGAAGCAGTGTAGGTAGCCGCACAACTCTACAGTAACTCAAGCGCAGAATACTAAGAAAATATTCTACTCTAAATTTCTTTCATAATTTATTATATACAGTATCAAATTTATAAAAATACCCATTCATATATGAATAATGATTAATAATGATGAATAATGAATAATTATTCATATATGAATAATGTAACTGAATTATCTTCACTGTGGCCCATGTAGTAATTTAAAGAACTACCATACTTATCACTTCGCTGGTCTACCCTTGTATCAGGTTAAATTCTGTTAATGGTGTTTCAGCTGGAAGAGGATGTTAACTTGGCACCCCAGACGGCTGAAGGTGGCTTCCAGTTTGACCCGAACACAAGTATACCTAGTGAAGGTTTCAAGTTTTAAATAACAAACAGTCCTGTAATGATTGAATAATCGCTTTTGAATTTTAAGCTACTTTTGTAAATGACCCTACTCGATATTAGAAAGCGGTGTATATTTTCTCGGCCATATTTTTTTTATTTAAAAATGTAAATGATTGCGAAGTCACAAACTTGGACATAATATCAATTGATTACTGTGATTTGTCTTTGTAATAAAACTCAATATCTTGATTTTATTGGCACAGACGGATATATGTGAATAAACTGTTATCTCTATTCTTGAGGTATAACAATAGATACTGATTAAATTTATTTATACTCGATTTATTTTATCTAATGCACGGACCCTGTTTTTAATTTGGGATTATCATACTTTATGAAACATAATGTAATAAAGGTATGTTCCATTTAATACATGGGTTTGTAGATTATTAACCTTTTACCACCTATTGTGAATGAGTATAAATAATAATGAATTTACAATAGATATCTGTAATTCTTTTTTTCCTTCTACTGCATCATTGAAATTTAGATCGAAAAATCACCTTTACCATTGTAATAAAATAAAAGTATTTATTCGAGATAAAAGTAAAGTCATAAAAGTCTAGTGTAGCTAATGTAGATGAATGAGAATTTTAAGTGTGAATGACAGTGCTGCTGTGTTGTTTGGGGCATATATCATAAAGTTAGTTGCATTTTGGATTTTGATTTCAAATTAGAGGTTGTTCTCGGTTTTGAAGGGTTTTATATTACTCAAAAGAAAACACGCAAAGTTATCCCATAAAAAGTTGCTAGTTTATTCAGATACAGAAGTGGGGCTAGTTTTATCTTGAGGGCGAGAGCAATGACAAAATTCAGACTGCAACAGTCGCTCAGTCTGCCCTGTACGCAGCTTTACGGTAGTCTGCGGAGGGAAGTTGACTACGAGTCGCAAGGCTCCATGCTTCAAGACCACACTATGCGTCTCAACCACTGGGAACCTGATCAGAAACACCATCAAGAGATGAAGTATAACAATCTTCCAGGCTTTCTTCCTTCATTTTCCTAACTAGGTCTATTCATTAACAATAACAGGGTTATTTTTTAATTATTCCCCTGAAATCAAATAAATGTCATGTTTTTAAATGTAATGACTTATGTATTTATTTTATTTTATAGTAATTCAAATTGTATTTTGATCAGATTTTGTAAATTTTATTTTGAAAACACAAAAATATTTTAGTTAGAATAAGTTTGAATACACAACTCCTTAAAAACTGGTATTTGACTACATTATTTATAGCTGTTTATTTATTGAATCTACTCAACTAGGAACCCCCTCCACTAAAATAAACCACACAACAACAACAACCATTGAACAGTTGTTTTGTTCGTCCTCCACTAACAACTAACCTCTAATGGTGAGGAACAAATGTAGGAATACGTAACTTCCTCCAATTGTGACAACATTACTCTAATATATGAAACTACTAAAAATAAATTAACAAAATCTAGAATTTATGTTGAAAAGAAAATATTGATTGGTAAGTTATGTTTTTGTTTACCTCCGCTGAGTGGAAGTGCGACCAGTGCCAGTGCCAGTGCTGGGCCGTGACATGTCTGATGTGCTAGGGGAACTCTTGGGGGTTGTGTTGATCTTAGATAGTGACTCGTTGGATGCTTTCTTTTTGCTTTCCTTGGTGTCCTGATATCATTAGATTCAATATTTGTTTCTTTATTTTGTTGTAGGAGACAAAGATCCATAAATATGTTCTTGAAAATTAGGTCAATATAACTGAGTTTAGTTTAATACAATGTACAGATTATATCTTTGAAATCGGGTTAACCTAATAACGGGTTCTTTTTAGACCTTAATGTTCAAAAAGTGCTTGTTTATTTTTGTGATGTCTTAATTTCAAACAAACGTGATTTTTCAAATAATCAAACAATAAATTAATTCTACTTCAAATTTCTTGGTCTTATTAACTATAGTAATGAAACATGCAAAATATTGTTTTATATAATTTATTGAACTCCAAATATAACAAAAAGAATAATATATTTTTTAGTTTTATAGTTTTAACTTTATTTTAGATAAAGAAAATATTTTTTGTAGTTTAACAAAGGAAGTCTAAAAAGAAAACTTAACTGTCTACAATTAAAAAAATTGCATTAATATTTGTAAAATTCAATTTTCTTTGACCTTTCTTGTCAAACATTACATTTTCATGAAAAATGCTGCAGCACTTCTTGCACGAGAACCATCGAAATGGCCCCGGCACTCAAAGAGCTAAAGAGTTAAAAACATTTATTGAACCTATTTTGAGTGTTAAAATTGGAGTGAAACTTCTGCTCAATTTTAGGATTTTCTAAACTTTTACTTAGGTAGGATAAACTTATTTTGCACTAATAACTATATCTTACTTCACAAATAAACAAACACATCAGAAAGCTTATCCGTAAATAAACCAAACACACGCCATACAACCAATAACTAAACACTATAATGGGAAACAAACCACTGCGCAGCTGTTTAGGTTTCTAGTCATCTACGAAGTATCATAAAAAAGCAAAGTGATAAGGAATTCGTTTATAAGTGAATGCTAACACATTCTAGCGGTAAACTAACAAACTACATCAATGTAATGTGGCAAATATCAACTCAGAACATAGTTTTACCGCGGAATGATGTATCACATCAGTGGCCCTTTTTCAGCACTTTCACAAGGACAACATATATCAGCAAAATGTGTTAAGGGGTTAATATGACCAGCGGCTTAGATTAGCTTAGTTGATTGTGTGGTGGCGATTGCTGTGGATTAAGAGGTCTCTAAAGGGAATGTTTTTAGTTACTCTAAACATCTGTCCTTAAAGTAACTATATGACAACACTTCCGTTTCAAATTTTGACCTGATGGATTGCCTACCGACCAGAACCAAGATATATCCATGTCAAAATTAAACAAACTGAGTACATTCATGAAGTTTTCTACAATTGAGAAATAGTGTTTAGCAGTAACTTACTGTCCTGTCAGAATCCTCCATGAAAGATGAACTTCTTCTGGATAATCTCTTTTTGGGTGCTTCCCATGGTACCCTCTCCTCTGGGATGTGAATCTAGAGAAAAGAGACAGTTCATAAAAATTAGCGTTATACTTTGGGTTGGTATTGTAGTTAGTATTTAAAACCGTTTTTTTTTCAAAACTTCTTATATTCTAAAAGAATTTAATGTTAGAGTTATCATCAAATTTGTCTCGGTTTTCTTTCATGCAAAGAGGTTTTAGACTTTCTAAATTATTTTTCTGCCAAGATCTTTTTATTCAAAGGTCTTTTTTTACTTTAAGATTAAACACTATGCCACTGAGGAGATGTGTTACGCAATTTCACACTAATGTGAGTTTGTGTTACATTATTACTAAAATTCATTTCAAATGATAACCTTCCTAAAAATAATTAGATTGGGATCTGAAACGTTCATTTTTCCAGCCAATATGATCATGATGTGGCTAGTTGCAACTTTACGCCAAGATCATCCAAAGATACTCTTCTACAAACCTGAGTCGGTAGCAGGCTGGGGTTGCAACCGAGGCACTTTTCCTTCCTCGTGTGAAGACTCCTTCCTTCTTCCTCTGATGTTCGCTCGGTCTCCTTGTGTTCCCTGACTTGATATATGCCTACCCGGTGAAGGAAACTGTAAAATAGAGGTAACACAACTTATAGTGGTTATAATGGAAGGAAGAGAATTGTTCCATTGGCCAACATGGCAGGGCACAGGCACAGTGATGAGCAATTTCAAGATTTTTTCACTGAATGCAGTAGTAAATAGGCTAAATGAAGTGGTTGGTAATAGCAGTGAGTATATAGGGAACGCTTTATACTCACTGGTAATAGTAATGAAATAGTACAGGAGCTTAGTTCCTAACCAACTATAATTTCTAACTAATTTCGGTTATAATTTCTAACTATCGGTCTAACTAAAATTTTGTCACTTCCTATACCTCACATCTATATAGCTGTTTTCTTTTAATATATATAGTACCAATGGACGGAGTGACATATAATAAAATGAACATGTATTAAAATACCCCGAAGCAGCAGATCTGCATGGTAAACTAATCTCCATTGATTTAGGAATTACTTCTGATGATAAAAACTAAGCTCACTCTTAGGTTAAGCCACCTGAGGAAGGTATAATTTACATACAGTAATCTATAATATTATAAAGAAGAGGCGTTTTCTGCATGTTTGATTAATTGTGGGTTTGTTGTGGCAAGTCAACACGAAAAATACAGAACCGACCAGTTGGAAATTTTACACAAAGGTAGATCTCAAACTCATGCAACCCATCTCCGCTACGCCCCGTGAACATCGTGGTAGTGACTGAAGAGGAAACAATTTACACAACTTCTGACCATTTTATCCTTGCATTGTAGACTTAACATCAACAAAAATAATAACAAACACTGTGTATTTGTGTTGAATGTTTTTAAACTTAACTTTTAATTTTTTTCATTTCTCTAGTCCAGGCCTTCCTGTATCATATTTTGATCTTCCTGTGGTTCATAGGCGGATGGATATATAAATAATTATTAAAGTAAAACAATTTTTTAAAATTGTATTTACTATCCAAAAATACCGTAAAATAGAGGGTGCTGCAAGAGAAAAAAGTAAATTGACCGCCACATTGGAAAATGGTGAGTACCAGTACTGTATTCATAAAAATCTTAACTATTTATTTTAAAACATTTCCGTAAACAAAATAATGTTCTTCATTTAAGTTCTACTGTCAGATGCATAGTTTAAAATATACCAAAGGTGACAGTTTAATAAGCAAAATGTTTAGTTAACTTAGACCCTTTGTTCATTGTAAACAGTTGGGTGTATAAAAAAAGTCTTAAAGTTATGTTTGCCATCCGAAACCTAACAAGGAAATGTTAAAACTCCCTGTTTATCCTTGAAGCCTATTTAAAAGCTTAAACTAGTTAAGACCGCAAGAACCTGGAACGTCAGAGATAACGTAAATAAACCCATTTAAATGTTATCTTCAGATATGACATATAGTTACTTGGGGGGAGCCTCAACCCAACAGTTGTCCAGCCGGTTGGTTTTCATGATGCTGTTCAGGTGCTGCAGCAGCGTGAAGTTATCTTGATGGATTCTCTCACACCTCTCCGCTTCCTTGGGTAACAACAGAACAGAAGCCGTTTTTGCTATTACTATTACAATTAATTACGCATTAAAATAGTTTTGAATGTTCCCATATTGTGCACTCTTGGAAATACATGATTAAAAAGAAAAATAGTTTATTTGAATTTTCTAAGGATGAATGAAGCTGATTAACTTATTTCCAAAAACAACAGAACGTTTTACATACAATAAAATACATAAACGGATATTATTTATTTGGGGAATATCCATCAGGCACTCGATACTAGCAGAATATTATTATGCTATAGAATGTAGCCTACATACAATAATTAAATTAGAATAATACACTTTATAAATTAGAAAAGGAAATAAATCAATCAACAATATTATATATATATATATATTTCGATTAATATCTTTTTATATTAATCGAGATCATAGGCAGAGAGTTTGCCTATTCTTCATAAGATTAACATGGGAAATGGGGAGGAGTAAGCAGGTTTGCCGCTGCGAGGAACACTGAAAGTAGGCACTTTTACAATAGGCTAAACTATTTTTATTTTGACATTTCATCAACATTTTCAAATAAAGGAGTTTGCTTTTTCTCTATATGACTAACATGGGAAAAGAGTATGCAGGTTAGCTGCAATGATAAACATATAGACTACGATTTTAAGCATAAATGGGTATATCACAACCACAAGAAGCTAAATACTAAGTTCCATACAAAAATATTGGTTAATAAGTGAGATATTAATTTTTCCTTATCTTCCATAAGATTAACGTTGGAGCCCCAAAATACAATGTAATGTGTTTAGATTTTTCAATATTTCGGTAACCATTGGAAATAGAGCAAAACTTTGAGGTACTAAATTGTGTCCTTTTTTGAGCTAATTCTATGGTAAAATATAATATTTAAAAATTTTTTAAATTACATCTGAAAAACACAAAAACCCCATGTCTTTAGTATAATACCCCTCCCCCAAACTACCCATTCTCATTGATCAATATATCTGTATTGCAAACTCGTCAGAGTCAATGTAGGAATACATCTCTACCAAATTTTATCTCGATCTGAGCATTTTTACGAGTTATCGTGTTAACAGACACTGTGTATACTGTGTGTTATACTGTGTATATATACATACATTATTAAATAAATAACTCCAGAGTACTCTTTTTTTCATTTTATTTACACTAACATGTGTTTCAGAGGAGAAAAAGAAGCTACAGAAGAAAGATAACTTGTAATTCATGGATAAAAATGAAGATTATATGATAAAAATGTACGAATTGAGATACAAGTGAGACTAGGATACCATTCATACACAACAAACACACACACACACACTCATGTCACGCGCACCACTGACTCTGTCAGCCCTTGACTCCAGATAGCATTGCTTGTGGAGTCAGCGTTACCTCACACCACGACCATCAGACGGCTGGTAGCCCTTTGATAGTGAGTGATCAAGCCCATTTTACACGCACACATTTACAACGCTCCAATAAGTCAATTGCATTAACACATGGAGTCACAAATAAAGCGAAACAAAAAAACTTGATCAGGCCACGTCCGATATCCTCTAGCCATTTATTGACTAGGGTTTTATACATTATTTCCCTAGACTTCATGGATGTCTAATATAGCTTGGTAATTTGGAAAACATAATTGTGATGTATTTTGGCACAGTTTTATTAATAGACTTTTTTTCTTGTGAATCTAAATACCAGTATGAACTGCATGTTTTGTTGGATAGTTGTGTTCAGGTGGACTAAAAATAATTGGTTTATTTTTGAAAACATAGACAAGTATAGTGATCTGATATAAAGTTGTGATAAGTTAAGTACTCAAAACTCGTTAAATAAATAAACATTAAAGGGCCATAAATAAATAAATGTTAGATATTATATCTGGCTGGTTAAAATTTTTTGCAGTAACAGTTACCACAAAACGTCCTGATGAGTGACAGCTTCCGGTTCAGGTATGCAGCCGCTTTGTGGAAGCCAGCACTAAGATGTCAACTCTACCATGCACAAAGTTGAGTGTTTCAACCTATTGTATATTTATATTTTTACAACTGACCAGATCTTTAGTTTAATAAATGACTAACCTGTTTCCATTAGTAATTTTCCAGGTACTCAGGCATATTAGTAGGTTTTACATTACAAGATATACTATTTTGGTCTAATCATTTTGGTCAGTTGTAATATATATAGCTAAATTGCATCAGTAAGTATATAAGCATGGATTTCTAACCTAAGAATTCATGGTATAAGATCTTAATAACTATTCACATGAACAGTGCTTGATTTGTTTATAGATTTTCTTGGTTTTTTAAGCTTGAAAGTTAACTTGTGCAACAACTATTTTTGTTGTATAGTTTTTGGAATATGATGGATCCAAAAATATTTGTATTATTTATCAATTGAACTCATCATTTTTCAGAACTTTTGAAATGATGAAAATGTTATTGCCTACATTTACCTTTTGAAGTTTTTTCAGTTTGCATGTGACATGTTGGCGCTGTGCTGGTGGCCGCACATCTATGGCCGGCAGAGCTGTCTCTACCTGAATAATAGTCAGAAATTTATGATCATTATCTTTCATCCAAGCAAACCTCAATGAGCTTGCTGTTTGGTTGAATAAATACAAAGTAAAGGTTAATAAAACAAAATCTGTGCATGTGACTTTTACACTGAATAGAGAAATTTCCCACCTGTCTCTTTGAACAATGTCCAGCTATCCCAATCTTAAGTGGTCAAGTACTTAGGCACACACCTCGACAGATGTTTAACTTGGCTCACAAACATTTGGAAAAAACGACAACACTTAAATTTGAAATTCAACAAAATGTATTGATTTTTTTACACAATTCTTACCTCACAACAAACATTAAATAACTCCACTATAAATTTATTCTCAAGCCAGAGTGGACTTATGGCATCCAGGTGTGGGGATCAGCCACCAACTCAAACATTGAAATTTTGTACATTTTTAATCAAAAGTTTTACACAAAATTCTCCATGCACCTTGGTATATCATAAATGACACTATACACAGAGATACAAAAATGCCGAATGTTAAATAGAAAATTTCAAAATTTAGCCTTAAGTATCAATCACTCGAAAATCACATCAACTTTCTCGCCCTGAATCTTTTAGACAACAGCCAATACAAAAACATACAGAGTTTCAAGAAACAGCATTTTAGATATGTCATCTACACATTATGAAATTTTAAAGGTTTTTTTACCATAATATTTAACATTACCTCAACATCCTAGTTTGTCTGTGCCAGTGTGTATTGGAACTTTATTAATTATTTATTTATTATGTATCATTGTATTCACTCATTGTTCAGTATAAGTTTAACTGCATAGATTGTGAATTAAATAAAATAAAAAAACATATAAATAAATTTATTTAGTGAGCTCTATTTGTTGTTATTACTAGCAGTAAGCCCTTCCTTTGTACAGGTTGTAGGTTTCAGTTTAAAGAAGAAAGATTGTCATACCAAAATGTAAACCTTAAATCCTTAACAAATCAGTTCAAAGAAAATAAATAAATACCCTGGTTTATTATTTAGCATTACTTTACAATTAAATATATTGGAACATTTTTGTACCATTATTAAAATTAGTTGTATGTTAAAAAAACTTTTTAATATAGTATAATTTCGAAATGGGTATAAAACCATTGAACAATATAAACTAACTAATATTGATTTTAATTTGACAGCTGTTTGCTTTTCATGTTTACCGGTTCTCCTGTTTTTTCGGAGAAGACGTCGTAAAATGCTTACTGGAGTGTCACAGACAGACACAAATTGAGATAATACTTGTTTTGGCTTTCTTATGCACGAAATGTAAAAATAACTAAAAAATTAATGACTCTGAGCAATGTACAGACAAAACTGTAATTTCATTTATATAGATTATTATCTTTCTGAAATGGTGACATAATACAAAGGTAGGTCATTTAGTATGAATGAGAAATGAGTGTAAGATGATTGTGGCGCGATGTTGTAGTCTTGTTACTAATGCTGACATCCTCCTTAGAAAGGAATTGTTATTACAAATAATAACATTGTAAAACAGTGCTAGTTCTATTTGTTTGCACGGTGAGTATTCTTAAGGGGATTTGAAAATACAGTAATTTAAGGTTTTTTATCTGGGTTTCCTAATTGACCAAATGTAAATTGTTCATGACATGGCAATATAAAAAAAATTTACTTTAACACACTATTGTGCCTCATTTTAAAATATTCGTCAACTGTTATTGGCCTTAAAACTGTCTTAACATAGAGACTTTGCAAAGTGTTCGGCCTGGTCTATGAATATTGGACTACCAAGAGGAATGTTCTTTTCTCTGCACTGCTTAAACCACTTCGTCATGCACTCTTCCACATCAGGAGACTCAGCTGCTCTTGTCCTCTTACACCTAACATAAGTCTTCATTAGTCCACTTTTTGATTTCTGCCCGGTCTTTCAAAATAGTTGACAGAGTACTACCTGGGATGTTGAACCTAGCAGCTATGTCTTTCTTCTTTTGCGACCCTTCATCTACAATCTTAACTATCCCTAACTTTTCACCGTCAGTAAATGTTTTCACTTGTCTTTTTGTACTCATTGTCTCTAGAATACTGTAGGCACAAGCACTGCACAATACAACAGTATACTGTGACAGCAGTCAGACGATGGTCTAGACACAACTCGTTGCAACCTGTACGGTTGAACTTACACAAGTCCGTTGACAAAACTTCGAGATCTAGAGGTACACTTCGTCATGTGGAGGTAAAGTGCAAATTGAATTTGATTTAACCACTGAAATTCCAGTTATAAAGGTATTTTTTGTGTCTCTTATAGAGGTAAAATTATTTTGAGTTATGTATTGTTTTTTTTTTGCTTAAACTTTAACGCTTAAAAGTTTTTCCAAAGGGGATTAAAATAATTCAGGATATCGAAAATTTCGAGTAAGCGAGTCGACTGGATATAACTATTTTCATTTTTGTACAATTTGTTATGCTATTTAAAGTTAATGAATTTTTAAATTAATAATACCTTTTTTCTTTTGCTTAATCAACCTGAACTGAGGGGGAAATTTTCTGTTTCTGTTTAAAACAGATTTTAGTTAAGGTCAAACTAGCTAGTTTCAACGATAAATAAATTAATTCAGTAGCTTTCCTGGCCAGTTAGTCAACTTAAAAGTATTAAATCATTACTATAACATTTTGTAAATCTATCATTATCTGTATTTATATCCCAATAAAAAAGATATATTTTGAATTTTTCGCAAGTTTTGGTTTATTCAAGGTTATTTCTTTAACTCCAAGATCTGTTACAAGCCTCACCGCATGGACTTTTTTAAAAAATTTTTAAGAAAATGGCACTAATCTTGCAAATGATATCCGAGTTAATGAGTTGTTTAATGTTACATAGTCGGACTGTTTATTGGATGATTTTATTGTTTTGCAAATCAAGATACAGGAATGTTGTGCAAGACATCATAATCAACAGAATAGGGCTTCAACATCCCAGCAACAAATGAGAAACAACATTGTGTTTTAAACAATGGAAACACTGGAAACAGGAACACACTCTGTCTCCGATGAGTCAGAGTCCATCACCGGCCAGAGCAGCAACAATGTAACTACAGTAGAACTCCAATTATCCGAATTAATGGGGACCGGGACCCATTCGGATAATCAAATATTCGGATAATCGGAGTTTTTTTAAAATTGCCATTAGAGAGAAGAAAACTACGTTTTGATATTGCACTATTTTTTTATTGAATTAAATGTAAGAAACATGATATTTTCACATGTTTTAAAAATAAATAAAATGTACTTACAAGTTTAGAAAATTAAAATCATTGTTTTTTTTAACATTTCCGTCAATGTAAGCTGTTCACTTCGCTTTCTCATTCGCTTGACGGTGAGCAGTTGCAAGTGGTCACACTCGGGCTGACACTCCATCCACTTCAAAGCAGTCTCGAGGCCGGCAAATGCTTCACTAGCTGATGGTCCAGCGTCTACTTCAACATCAGCAGAAAGTTCTTCTTCCACTTCCACTTCAACATCTTCTCTCACACTTTCAACAATTTCATTTTCATTGAGAGTTTGAAAACCAGGGTTAGACGTGTCACAAGCCATCCACTCTCCTACATATTCAGCACTTACTTCTGTACAACCAGGAATTTTTACAATCATTCTTCTTATTTCCTCTAGTGACAACATATTTTCATCATCTTCATCCTCTCCATTTTCTTGTTTCTTATTTTCTTCAGATTCTTTTTTTGTTCTCAGACGGTAGGCCTTTCAGTTTATTCCACGTACGTCTTAGCGTCATTGCCGTAACCAAGCTCCAAGCTTCCGCTACCATGTAAAAGCAGTCCTTTAAATTTAAATTTTTTTCTGAAAGTGATTCGGATAATCGGCGATTCGGATAATCGGAGTTCGGATAATTGGAGTTCTACTGTACAAAGATTTGTATATGTATCGTAGTGTGAATTGTTTATAGATGTTGAGTTTTTTTGTTTTTATTTTTTATGTATTATATGATGATTTTTTTTATATGAATATATGACGAATCAAGATTTGAAGATAAAATGTTTTTGAATGGTCTGAGGATGAAACCATGAGGTTTCGAAATACGTATAAAATTATCAAACTTTCAACAGAAAATAAGATATGAAATGGATTTGTTAACATATACAAATGACAAAGACAAGATGATTCTTTGTCACGTTCATTATGATAACCCAGTTAATGTGGGCAACTTGGTCTAGTACCAAATCCACATAATAAAATTCATACATTATAAAGATATTTTTATAACTCCTTTTTCTAAGATTTGGGGAGGCTTAAGAAAATTTTAAAATATTTAAATCGCCAAAAATTAATTAAAAAATATTAAGATTTTTCCAAATTTTTTATATAGCTTTATTCTTTACATACCTTCTGTCTGTGATGAATATATCTCCTCTCTTGCCAGGGCCTTATCAATAGATTTTCTCTTCTAGTTAACATGACTACTTTTCATATAAGAAAAATTGGTCTCCAAAATTCATTTATACTAATATAAATTTTAGGAGAGGGGCTTTATAATAATTGATCCATATCTATTTTGCCAGTGTGCAACTGTAACAAGCAATCTGTTACCTTGGCAACATTTAAACAGTAATACACCTCTGATTGTGAGAGACTCTAGTTTGAACAAAAGGATTGCTGATATTAGAAGTAAGAATAAATGGAAACAATTTGGATGAAAATATATGAAATAGCCTTAACTCATTTATTACTATTTCTCCAACATTCTGACTAATACTAAAGCTGAAAATTTGTCAATTCTATTATTTAGGTTTATAGGAAAGTTAAACTATTTTCATGATGATTCATGAAAAGAACTATACCCTGGAAGCTATATAAGGTCAAATAATATTTGTATTCGTGATGGAATGATGGTTTGAAAAATAAATGAGTGTTTATTTTAAAAATAATTTATTGCTGTATTGCGGTACAAAATTCAACACTTTTGGAACATTTTACATAATTAATTAAAATGTAAAAAATCTTTAATTCTAAATTCTATATGATGTGGACAAGAATACCGATAACAAAAATAACTTTTCAGTACACTGCTCGTCAAATCTATGGTGTGGAAGAGATCTGAAAAAAGCAACAATGTGTTTGAGGGTTTTCTGAGATCAGATGTTGACCTGGAATAACCATCTAGACTTTATCTCAAGATTGTCGGACTCGCACAGATGGACTCCTGCAATTTCTGCGAGGAGGATGTTTAGTGAGCTACCCATTACTTTTTTTTATACATTTAATTTTCATTTTTAATTATACTTTTTTTATTCTGGCTCAACTGTCCAGCACCGAGTCAGAAAAGGTAAAAAATCCTTGGACGGGTCTTCTAGACCCAAAAATAGTAAGGATCTGTATGTCACAGTTATTGGGCTTTGTGAAAGGCCTAGAGCTGTGTGACTAAATCAATCAGGGTGCAACAAATGATCTTCTGTTCCAGGTAGCACAGGGTAGCTATACTCTAGCCCTGTTATATGAAAAAGGGGGAGTAGGTAAAAATCGTGCTGCCTGTATGTTCTTTATATACAGGGGTGTTCATTAAAGTTGGGAACAAACTTCGAGGAATGGTAGTAATAAGTAGAAAAATTGTCCTATAAACGTTTGTCGAAAATTCTTTGTTTAGTCGCTAGCCACCATTTTGTATTATTTACAAAAATCGATATATCTCAAGAACTATTTAAGCTATAGAAACCAAACTTTGCACAAATCTTTATTGGCTAAAGAGAAAAGTATTCTCAAAGTATCATTTACATTGCTTTTATATTTACAAAATGGCGTCGGTCAAAAGTCTTTTAATTTAAATAACAACAAAACCATTACCTTTATAATATTTTTACAAAATAAAAAGATAGTAATTTGAATTTCATTGCCTTATTTATAAATTTTTTTACAA
Organism: Nephotettix cincticeps; assembly: GCA_023375725.1. Taxonomy (NCBI): domain Eukaryota; kingdom Metazoa; phylum Arthropoda; class Insecta; order Hemiptera; family Cicadellidae; genus Nephotettix; species Nephotettix cincticeps. The sequence goes on from CM041786.1 coordinate 31,603,561, forward strand.
GATAAAAAAGATAATTTAAATTCCAAATCTAACTATACTTTTTTGAACGAAATCCGTTCACAGCATGGGCGAAGTTAAAGGAGGGTATGGGATACCAGACCTCTTGAAAGTTTTTGAATTTTATTACCAATCTTTTTATTGGACACAGATATTTTGATGGGTTTTTGCTGTGGTATTATATTAGTTTTAAGTCTTTTACTCCATATTTAAGCTGTATTGTGACAAAAACTAGAACACCAAGTCTGTGCCCCCCCAACGTGTAACCTCTAACTCTGCCCATGGTTCACGGATAAACGAGAAAATAAACTTTTGATGTTAGATTTGACACATGCCCCGTTTGAGCCGGCCCGGCCTTGGCTCTATAATCTAACATTAAAAGTCCATTTTCTTGCTTATCCGTGAACGTATTTGTATTTCGTTCAACAAAGTAGTTGGATTTTAAATTAAAATCACAACCTTTTTTATTTCCCGTAAAAATTTTATTAAGTTAATGGTTTTCTTATTATTTAAATTAAAATATTTTTAACCGCCGCCATTTTGAAAATATAAAAACAATGTACAATTAATTATAAATGATACTTTAAGTATATTTTTCTCAGTAGCCAATAAAACTGTGAGCAAAGTTTGGTTTCTGTAGCTTAAATAGTTCTTGAGATACTAAAACGATTTTTGTAAAGAATACAAAATGGGGGCTAGCGGCTAAACGAAGGGTTTTTTTCGACATACGTTTATAGGACAATTTTTGTTTATTTTGATGAGTACTACCATCCCTCAAAGTTTTTCCCCAACATTAATGCGTGGGTTCCCATCTCGTAGAATCCTATTTCGTAGAAAATGAGGGTTTCCCATTCTGTAGAAAATGAAGGTGTACAATCGTGTAGAAATATATAGTTTTTCCCTGTTTTGTTGGCAATTCTCCTTGTTTAGTTGGCAAAGCTTGCATTTCAACACGTTTGGACACCCTAACTTTTCTACAAAATAGGAAACCTCCATTTTCTACGAGATGGGAATCCCGCATTTTCTACAAAATAACACTCATCCATTTTCGTAATATAGCACTGATATTGTTATATTGTGTCAAAAAATCCTAACCAAATTATACCAGAAAAAAGCGCAGTTGGGGTTAACAAAATTATCGTACTGGTATCAGAATAAATGCAAATGAACAATGGAAAAAGCTAATGGTAGCTAACGATCATATTGAAATGCAAATGAACAATGGAGAAAGCTAATATTAGCTAACGATCATATTGCTGTTAGGAGGAAGGTGTACATTATAAAAAATGCATTTTAAACTCAAACATTAAAATAGATAAATAATTAAAGACTACGACCTTCAATAATTAGGCTTAGATCTATCAAAGTTAAGTAAATTAAAGCTCTCAATGGATTATATTTTGTATTTGCAACTAAAAAGAGATGATATGATATTTTATAAATTCTGTCTCAGAGGTCCAATTAAGCTGCACATGAGTATATAATAATTATTTATTCATCAATGCCTATTTATCAACAGTGACTAGAAACTATTATTGACTAATTTTACTGGCTCGTAATGAAAACAATATAACTCATTATGTTAAGCCTCCAAACTGGAATTAGTTTTTATGTATACAATACCTTTTCCACGTATTTTCCCATAATCGTCGACCCAAAAGAAATAACTTCGAAAAGTTTGTATGATATTTAATTTATGATTTGTAACTGAGACTGGAAAAATATCAATGTAATCTTATTTAGTTACAGAAGATAAAGCTATATGAATTGTTGTCAATGAGTAGTTAGCCTACTTTGACCAGAATTTTGTAAATTTATAGATGAAACTAATTACTAATGTGTTTTGCATTAGCTTTGTGTAACAACTGCATTCAATTAGTTGTTAGTTCAATAATTATCGTCTTTCTTAAATGGAGCTGGTATTAGTTCATCAGAGACAGCATGGAAATGCCAAACGGTAGGCTTCAATATAATAATATATTAACTGAAGAGCAATTTAGTTTCCATTCATGGTAGTGCATATGCCATCTGCTATGGAAAATTATATTGACAACAGACTGTCAGCTCCAAGTACATTGCAAGTCAATATCACATGACAACAGTAACAAAACGGAATTTTAATAATACAAATCTGCTTAATATACATATTAATAGACTTTTAACATTTTAATACAGGGCTTCCATCCTGCATTACTTTGGAGCTATGAGTATTTGAATTGCCCATAAATCGTGTTATATAACATATGAAACAAAAACAAAAATAATACATCGTAGAAAATAACTTTATTTGGAGATCTTTTAAAAATTTACCTGAGGATCAACTTAAAAGCTCAGGGTATATTAACGCAATATGCGAATAATGGCAACCACCACTAGAAAATCAGTTTCACTCTGATTAATTTATTCTAATGAATAGTAAGCTTGACTAGTAGGTAAGTAGTACTGTAGTATATAATGAATAGTAACGTAATCTCCAACGAAACTATTATTTTCTATAGATAAAAGGCTGGTTACAGTTCCATCACAACAGATGAATGATCGTCCCTCAGAAGAGCTTAAACCAAAGGTAGTCATGTAATCAATTAAGAACTAATTAATCAGTAATTCGTCAAATAACATGGCTATTCATTTGAAAAATAATTACCATAATGGCAACATTTAAAACTTGAAATTCAAAATGATACACTCTTTTTCCTATCGCTAATATTTTTAAATGGAATATTTTTTATTTAAACAATAAAAGAAACGTTTTAAATTTGTATTTACATGTTATACTCACCAAATAACTCAATAACCGAGACCAAACGTATACCAAACCAATATATTACCACTATATGTACTTTTATTGTTTTAGCTATTCATACTAACTAATTCTATAAACATCCTGGTTAGTTCCTTCACTTTGTTAATTAATTATTATTAGTAGATATCTTACAAGATTTAAATCAGTTATTAATTATAAACGTTTATTTCTTATGGTTACGTATATTATGAATGATGAAAATACCATAGATGAACGGATAGTAAAGAACTTATAATCCGTTCCTCTCTGATAATACATATCAATCAAATTTATAGGGGTTTATTCTTCTTTGAAACTAGTCACAGCTAAAAAGAAGAAATAACGTTAGCTTACTTGGCAGTGACAGCTGTTAACCGTCCTCAAAATTATTATCGTGCACATGGCAACCCTGTCTATTTGTTCCATAGAGTAAGAGAAATTCTACAAAATTGGACGACCTTATGTTTCTACAAAATGAGAAACCTTCATTTTCTACAGAATGGGAAACCTTCATTTTCTAAAATTTAAGACGATTTTAAATATTTCTAAAGAATTGTAAGAGCTCACTTTCTGCACGATTGGAAACCCTTAAATTTCTACACGATTGGAAACTCTCATTTTCTACGAAATAGGATTCTACAGGATGGTATTGCACCCATTAATGAACACTCTGGTATACTAGGCGTGTAAAACGTGAATTGGATGAATACAGAATAGAAAATTACAGAAAATATGTTTCGGACATTCATCCTAACGATTCAAATATGTGGCAAGCTACGAAACGCCTTTTGCGAACTCGCCCCCTCATCCCTACATTGACTCAAAATAACTCAGTTTTTGAAAGTGACTCTCAAAAGTGTGACGTATTTGCTGATCATTTTCAATCTGCTTTTAAGCCAAATGATAGTTTAGATTCTGATTTTGTTAAAAGTGTTCAAGAAACCATCAACTGGACGTTTATGTCAGCAGAACTACCAATACGATTTGCCACAAAATGTGAATTGAGATCAATTATTAAGGATCTGCCCCCACGTAAAACTCCAGGCCACGATCTCATTCCCAACTTGGTTTTAAAAAATCTTACAGATAAGGCCCTTTCTATTTTGACTCGCATACTAAATTCTTGTTTGTATTTATCCTACTTTCCATCAAAATGGAAACATGCTGAAGTTATTGTTATTCATAAACCTGGAAAACCACAAAAATCTCCATCAAGTTATCGGCCAATAAGTCTGTTATGCACCATTTCGAAAGTTTTTGAAAAAGTTATTTTGAAAAGGATAATAAGTCATGTTGATAGCTCGGAAGTTATTCCTTCACACCAGTTTGGGTTCAGGAAAAAACACTCGACGGTGCATCAACTTCAGCGCTTAACTGAAACAATTGTGGGTGGGTTTGAAAGAAAACAACATTCGGTTGCTGGTTTCCTAGATATCGCACAAGCATTCGACACCGTATGGCATGATGGACTTATTCTTAAATTGATAAACCATGGTTTCCCTCTCCACTTAATAAATATCATTAAATCTTTTTTACTCAACAGAACATTTTCTGTCAAAATTAATTCTTCTACTTCCTCAATTAGACCAATTAAAGCTGGAGTGCCACAGGGATCGATACTTGGTCCTGTGCTTTTCAACATTTATTTGTCGGATATGCCGGAACTTCAAGACGCAACTTTGGCACTTTATGCGGATGACACTGCCGTTATCTGTCAAAATTCAAATATTGACATAGCTGCCGAAACATTGCAAACATCTATTGACACTCTTATTGATTGGTTTTTGAAGTGGCGGTTTAACCTTAATCCAAGTAAATGTGAAACAAAAATATTTTCTTTGAAAAAGTATCTTCAGCCTCATGAAATTCATATATACGGAACGTTTTTACCTTGGAACAGAGATGATCATGGAGTAAAATATCTTGGTGTATGGCTTGACAAAAAACTTAATTGGAATCTACATATCAACAATAAATTGACTCAAGGTTATGCCCGCCTAGCAACCCTCTTCCCGTTAATTAACAGAAAATCAAAATTGAAACCTGAGTGCACCATTTTGATGTATAAATCAATCATAAGACCATTAATAATGTATGCTTCCCCCGTTTGGGGGTTATCAGCTTCAGAATCAAAAATTAAAAGAATTCAAATTTTTCAGAACAAAATTCTCCGTATTAGTGTTAACGCTCCATGGTTTATTAGGAATAAACATCTCCATGAAGAACTTTGTGTGAGCCCCATTGAAGATTTTATAAGAAAAAGTTCAACAAAATTTATCCATACATTGGATCAAGTGCATGGGGCAGTGCAATTCAATATCGGTCAACTGACTCTTAATAGACGATTAAAGCCTAGACTCGTCCAGGATTTTCTTGATCTAGAATAACAACAAAATTATAAAATCGTAGTTTCAATAAGTTTTACTTTCTTTTGTTAAAAAATGTGTCATTTATGTTCCCGGGTGACTCAAAAAAGGGCGAACCCACTCGATGTTTTTATTATTAAAGTTAAGTCGAATTATTGTTAAATATTCTGTGTAAAATATTGTATATTGATCCGGAAATAAATAATTGTTAAAAAAAATCTATGGTCGTTGTATATATATCTAACTCATTTTGGGACAGTATAACCAATAATTACACTAAGACACTTAGACCATCCTCATAATTAGACCAATTCGTAATTCAGAGGCCGTGGTTCGGATTCCACGTTAAACTGTAGGTCCCTTAGTTGCCATCGGCTGTTGGGCTATTAATTAACAGTCCTGTCTAAGGAACATGTCAGCCTTAGACAGTAACAAGACAACAAGATCGCGCCACAATTATTATATTACACTTAATCCTCATTCATACTTGCCTTAAAATACCTACCTTGGTCGCCATTTCAATAATCTAATCTAATTTATCTATGACGTTGCATGGTTTAGCCAGAGAGGAACGTTCATCTATGGTTTAGCGAATGGCCACAATATCGATATGATGTTCGGTTCAATATTTTGTTTGTATAAATCGATATTCAGTCGAATGCCTAACAATCGTTGTGAACTTACTCACATCTACCTAATTGCTATGTAATAAAAAACGAACTAAGGAACTATTCATACTATTCCCAAGATTTAATTTTCTAACCTCAAACCTCCATCTCCATATTTCATTTTAAGCTGAATGATACAAAGAATGAGGTAAATTATTTACTATACAATTAAGTTTGTGCCCATATAATTATAAATTATACACACACATCATTTTATGTTTAAATAAATATTTGAATGAATTTAAAATTTAAATATAGCCTACCGACGGAAACGCACAACAACACCTCATTTCGAATTGCATTTTTTTCGTGCTCGTACCCTCACCCTGTCTCCTTACAAGTACAAGAGAACCTACATTACTGTGTTTAGCCTTGTTGTTACGCAGTGCAGATAACACTTTTTAGTAAATTTTATCTTCAAACCTCAATTATATCTTTTCAAGTACGCATTATTATGTGACCTCAGACTATCTAGAGCCGTTGTTATCATATCAATTTTCGATGACCCTTTTACTGAATTATTTTCTTACTAACATTTTTCTTAGTGGGTTCCTTTATGTAATATATAGTTTTAGTTAGCCTGTGTTAAAACATCAGATATTTCTAATAGATACTAACCTGTTTATAAAATATGTCACATCTAGCTATTGAATGTTCTAAATTTGTTAGACCTAACAGAGGAAGTTTGGGTTCCCTTACTAAGTCATTATTCAAGAATAATAATTGTAGATTTAAAAAAAGACCAGATTTATTTTCCTGTACTGCTCATAATCAGGTTTATTTCTATAGTTCAGAACCACCAGAAGGTTTAGAAAACCCCGTTCAAAAGACACTACGAGTACTTAAAGGTGATTTAAAGTACACAGTTGATCTCCTTGATGGTAACCTTCGTGAAGAAGAAATCGGGCGAAGAAACATAATACCCAATGAATGTGATATTTTAATTGTCGGAGGAGGTGTCATAGGATCATCAATTGCGTACTGGGTGAAACAGCGAGCTCTTAATGGTCTGAGTGTCATCGTTATAGAAAAAGACTCATCGGTAATAAATTATAAGTCTAGTGATAATAAGGTAGGATATATGTTAAATTTAAAAATAATAATATGACAGGTTAAAGTTTTGTAGGTCTACAGAAGTATTTTAAGGATAGATAAGTAACTTAACAGTGCAACCCAATTAGGCCTACTTGAGTGAAAAACTGACTTTGCTACCAAATAGAAGAAAGTTACTCTGGCATTAAGATTGTGTTCGAATTTCCATTTCGTTATGCATTAAAGATGATTCATTCAAATTATGTTAATGGAAATAGTGCTTTGATGGCTTGATACAGTTATTTTAAATTATGTTTTGTAAAAATACTTTTTATTGAATATAGAAGAATTATAATTTATTTCCAACAACACAACAAATGTTCACAATAATTTATCAGTACTATGCTATAAAACACAAACTAAATACTAAGATGACAACAATTAAAAGCATTTTGGAAATTTAGGACCTCCATAGGCATAGCCTGTTAGGTTCCGTCATTTTAAATAAACATTATATTAAAAAGTCAGAACGTAAATTGGTCTAAAGAATAAACATTATTTTGCAGTACCGAGTTATATATATAAACACATCACATAAAAAAACCAGTAATACATAGTAACTTTTTGTTACACAAAAAATATTAATGAAATGGAACAATTGAACATATTTATGACTGTATTTTAATTAAAAAGTCAATGTTTTCTTTTCTTAGGAGCCAAAGTGTTTGTTTATAAATGAAACTAAATTATTACATTGTAATAGTTCTTCTGGAATAATATTAACCCGTTTAGGACCTAAAAAACTATAACAATTTGTAAAAAATACAGAATTAGGTTTAGGCACCAAGATTTTATGCTTGTTCCTTGGTTAGTCTTTAAAGGAATTAAATAATATAGTATTGGTACTACTTATAACATAAAATATCCTTAGTACCTTAAATACATACATGTACTTCAGAGAGAGGATCTTAAGGCTAACAAATAACGGATGTGGTGGTTTCATTTTGCTTCTGTTTTTAATTATCCTTGCAACGTTATTTGTAAAATAAATACAAGCTTCATGTTGGTTTCATATGTTCCTCCCCAACAGAATATATAATCAGGTCTACTATGGACAAAAGAGAAATATAAAATTCTTAATACATTTTCAGGACAAAATTTTTTTAGAAATAAAAATATCTTAAAAAGGGGTTTAACTTTTTCTTTAATTTTCAATATGAATTTTCTTGGTCTAAAATTACCCTAAGTACTTTGTATTATTTGTTTGTTCCACTTTGGTGCAAGTAGAACACAACAAATTTGTACATAAGCAATCAACACATTTGTAATGAATGGAATTAAAAAATCTATTTCTAAAAATAAAATTTATCATTTTTCTGGACTTAGCAACATTTTATTTTTAGTAAACCACTACTGTAAAACATATAAATCTGAATTCTTTCATCCTCTACTTCTTCCACGTTTCTTGAATATAGCATAATCCAGTATCGTCTGTAAATGACGTTAATTTTGCTTTGAAAGTTGCAGTACAAAGATCGTTTATATATTTAAAAAAGTATTGGACCCAAATCCAAGCCTTGTGACAAACCGTATTTAATTTAATTATACCTTCTCCAATGAAAAATATTAAATTTTAACTACTTACTTTCTTTTACTCAAATAACTTTCAAACCACTAGTAAGCTACACCTCTTATGCCACATTTAAACAATTTCCAAAAGTATTTCATGCTTCACTGTGTCGAAGGCCTTTTTATGTCAAGAAATATTCCACTAACTCTTTTACCTGCATTCATTCCATTGAAAATTTCATACATAAAACTCTTTAGAGCTAACTCTGTATTCATACCCTTTCTGAAATCAAATTGATTTCATTCATTCATTCATTCAAAGGGGCGGATTTCCCAAGGAGCTTCAGCCGTTGCAGCTTTTTGCGCACCCCTAAAAAATTCTCTTTCCTGGAGAATCAGGAATCTTCTAGATGAAGAGACCTGTAAAACTGCAGCATCCTGTCAACAAGCTCGTCAGGAGGCAGAAAACTACTCCTTACCAAGTTGCCCAGAGTGGAGGACCTTACCTCTATCAGCTCTGTGCAATCAAAGAGTAGATGATCTGCAGTTTCCTCCAGCAGATAACATTTCCTACACAGAGGGTCGCCGTTGAAGACCCCCATACGTAGTTGGTGCTTCCTCAGATTACCGTGACCAGTGACGATACCTGTGACGAGTTTGGCATCCTTCCTGCCAAGTTTCAGAAACCTCTTTGCAACTTGACGAGAAGGAGAACGAAGATTAAGCTTACTAACTCTATGCAGGGAAAGTTCAGCCATTCATTCATTCATTCCATTGAAAATTTCATACATAAAACTCTTTAGAGCTAACTCTGTATTCATACCCTTTCTGAAATCAAATTGATTTAGGCAAAAGAACCTGAATCTGTTCTAAGAACAGAACAGTTCTGTAATCTGTTCTAAGAACTCAGTAGATTTTTCTTCATTAACTTTTCAAATATATTTGAGAAATTCAATAGCAGGGATAGAGGTCAGAAATTATTGCAACCATTTATTGTCCCAGTTTTGTGCAAAGGAATCACCACAGCCATTTTCAGTCGTTCAGTGAACAGTCCTTTCTCAAAGCTCAAATTAATTATATACAACAAAACATATTGTATTATCATATTGTAAAATCTTCTAAGTGTACATTTTCTAAGAATAATGATTTGACAGATAGAGTAGTTTTAAAACATTTTCCCTCATTACAAGAGTTAAAATTCATAGGTAGGCTATAGGTTTATTAATGTCCAATCTATCAAAAGTTTATAAGAAAAAGTTATTGAGTTCATTAGAAATTATGTTTACATCTTTCACTTAATTTCCATTAAAATTTAAAGTTTCAATTGACGTTTTCTTATGAGATTGAGCAATAACAATATTCACAGTTCTCCAATAATTTTTCGAATTACCATTACATCTTTTAAAGATATTCTCATAGTAAGCCTGTTTTAAATTTCTAATTTCTTTCTAGTATCACTTTATTCCTAAATGATTTATAATATTTACACAGTTTTACACTATTAGAATGTTAAATAACTTTTCCCTAAATTTTATTTTTAATTTTTACCTTCATTCATATAAAACTACCTGACTACCCTGTTCCTGAGCACCACATTCTACAACTTTTGATGAAATATACCACAAGCCTCCGAAGGGTCTGTTTACTCATACACCTCTGCCCAGTCAGTATTATCAAGAAGTATATTTGTATATTTAAGACTAAGACTAATTATTGTTGCTATTGCTAACCTCAGCACCATTATATAGCAGTGGTCGATTTTTGTTGTGACCTATTACTAAATCTTTTCATTGTTACCTCTTAATTTACTGGAGGACACCATGATTTTTTTACGCTTATGCTGTTTTATTTCCACATGATATTGACACTGAAAAAAACAATCCAGAACATCAATATTCACAGGTTAATGTAAAATTATAGTTGTTTATGTACATAACTATGCTCTTATTTGTTTGTATTGTTTCAGTGAGAGGCTCATTTTAGGGTTCATTAAGTTTGAGGGATTCATCTATTGCTTGGTGAAAAATATTAACATCAATTTAAATAAACAAACATAGTAGTTTGTGACTCAGTGTTACGATGCCATTATAGGGCCTACCTGTAATTATGACAAAATATACATCTAAATTATTAAGAAAAATGAAAAGAAAGGAAAGGAAAAGAAGAATTAAATAAAAAGCTCAGCAAAATTATTAAGTAGGCCCAAGGGCCCAATAATTTTCAATTTACAGTGTATCCACTTGTGTATATAGATAGGCTTATGCACGAGGGTCGTCCACAAAGTAACCTACCTCAGGAAATAAAAAATAAACCAGTTGAGACACAAGACTTTAAATATATACAGCTTAAAACTACAGATTTCCTAACATTTTCTATATATATAAATAAATAAATATATATATATATATCTGTATATATATATATATATATATATATATATATATATACACCAAATAAATTCCACCACTTATATCTCTTAACAGGTTTTGTAATTCCGTCTTAAAAAAAAATGCGGCCTGAGAACATAGCCAACCTGTCACAGCATTTTGAAGCTCTTGAGATACAAGCCACCTGGCTTCATACCCCATACATGAATGGGTAAAAATGGAACTCAACAGGAGTCAAGTCCGAGCTGAAGGGAGAGGGGGTGTTCAAAACCCCATTTGAACTTTTTCAAAAGGTCAGTTGTTCTTTGAGCTGTATGAATGCGGATGTTGTTCATGGACAAACACAACACCACTCCGGTCTTTATCGTGCACGTTCATTCACCCATTAAAAAAAATAATAATCCATTGACGGACTACATCTTTGCTCAATTGTTTTATAACACCATACATGTCACATGTGTTGAGATTTTCTATTGCTGCGCTCATGTTTTTAGGTTATAACTCAAGAATGTGTGATCGTTCAATGCTCTCTTGCACAGCTAGAAGCTTACTGAACGGCTGTGCACTTCGATATGAGAATGGCAGCGCTACCCCCACTACCTATTATGCCATGCCCAAATGGTGGTTACTTTGTGGACTATCCATGTCCAGCCCTATGTATTATATACATACCCATATGATATACATGTAAATGATGAGGAAAACTATTTAGGGATAGGCGTAAAGTACATTGATGATATTATATTTAACCGATTATGTTGAATTAAATTACGTAACAACACATTTTATGTATTGACTTACTGTTACAGTTATATTCAAATGTTCAATCATTTGATGAATTATTGAAAAGTCCAAAAGTTCTAAAGAAAAGTTCGTGTTCTATCAATATTGATCCATTAACACATAATCCATCATTAGTATTTGTGACTTTAGGGTTCCAGAAATGTTGTATAAATTTTAGAAATACTGTCATGTAACCCAGAACACAAAGGCGTATTCTGAGAGATGACAAGCAAGGTGTCATTTCTACCCCTTACACCCTTCCACTCCACTAAAATTCACAAAACTCTGAGAAGCTTTCGGTCTTGGCCTGCTATTGAAAGGGTCTGGTTGGTGTTTGTTTTGCGTCCTTTGTTTAACGAGTTTTTTAAGTTTGCATCGTCAGGTCGACTACGCCTTCGTAACCACGCACAGTTCGTGGCAGACTTGCAACGTTACGATCGTGGTGTCTTATTGCAGATTATTGGATTGTAAATATATGTTGTATACAGTGTAAATATTTATTTGCATTGGACCAAATGTGCAGTAACACTTCCTGCAGTTGTAAAACAAGAAGGTGGCCCTATGAATGTTTTATATCTTGATAAACTTCACTTTAAATAATACATATGTATTTTATGTAGAAAATTGTGTCTGAGCCAATTGTAAGCCCCTAATTCAGCAAAAATTTCTCAGAGAAATGCACAGAGAGCTCCTGAAGTCCTGGCTACAGGCCACAATGTTGCCACAAACTCTCGTCCGGCAATCTATTGTTTATATTTTAAATGTAAGTGTGCCAAATAAAGCTGCACAACAAGTCCAACAAGGAAGGAAGGTGTGTGCCTTCTGCCCTCCAATATTACGGCGCATGACAAAACATTTTTGTGGACGTTGCGCAAATGTCATGTGTGGCGAACACCAAGGGACAATCTGCTGCGAGTGCCAGAACAATTATGATTTGGACATTAAACTCTTTTAAAACATTAATTCAATGTTCATTTTAAGAGTTTTCATAATTTTAAAAAAATTTCCCCATCATTAGGAGTATTTTTTATTTATTTTCAAAAAAAGTAGTCTGTGAGACTACGCCTTTGTAACAACACTTGGCTCAGGGTGCCTTTGTGTTCTAGGGTTAATTTAATATTAATACAAATCCTAACTTTTTTGTAAATAATCTGTATATTTAACATCAACAAAGATTATTTTCATGGATAGAAGTAATCTTATAGATATATTCTTTTTATTTCAGTATGCACATTGTTCAACCGTGTTATCATGTGGAGGAATACGGCAGCAATTCTCATTGCCAGAAAACATTGAGATGTCCATGTTTGGAGCAGAATTTCTCAGAAATATTACAGACTACCTGGGAATCAAAGACCAAGAACCACCAGATGTCCAGTTTACACCTCAAGGATATTTGTTTCTGGCTACTCAGAAGGGTGCTCATATTCTTGAAGAAAATGCAAATATTCAGAAGTGAGCTTTGATATTAAGAATAACTATAACATTACTTATGATTTTTTTGACAGGAGTATACAAACAGTCGAGCATTGGTTTTTTCTAAGCTAAGTTTACACTAGTCAATTCAGAACCTTTAATAAAAAACTCTCTCGCTCAATTTGAGTTTTCTTACAAAAAGAGGACCTAGGCCCTCAATACATTTTTACTTTCTAAACTCCTACCTATGTTAGTTTAGGTAGAAATTTCTCAACTGTTCCTTGTAACTTGGTATACATTGTAAGTGTATAAGGTCACCTTATAATTACATATATATGTTTCATGAGATATGTTTCGACTCATCATTAAGCTTATTTCAAATCTTAACCAAATAAATAAACATTTAAATTTTATTACATATATATGTTATGTGTGTGTGTCTGTAAACACAATAACTCTTGTAAATAAACGGTACCAGTGGACTGACACATACTTTCTCCCTTAAGTAAATTTAAAAAAGACAATCTGTAATAAAACTATCATGTTCTACAAAGTTTATCTAAATATCATTTAATAATTTATTGTTTCAAAAATAATCATCCAATTTTTAAAAATAAAAACACGAGAGACAAAGTTAAATTAATTGTTCAAATTGTATGGGGGGGACAACCCCCCCCCCGTAACACCAAGCTTTTTTGAGCTGGTTTTGTTCGGTGATTTGACCTTACGCTTCATACCAAGTTTCATGGAAAACGGTTGGAAAGTAAGGAAGAAATTGATTTTTTTATATTCTCCATAAGAATAACATTGGGCGCTTTCAGACAGCGTACTGCGTTTATCTTGGACAGTAAATTTAACTTTTCTCTGGAACCGTTAGTCGTAGACAAATAATTCAAAATACTAATTTGTTTAGTTTTTTGAGCTGGCTTTAATGGTACAAGTCAAGTTATACTTTACTTTTATTGTTTTCGCTGAAAATTTAAAAATTTGATTTTTTTTACATTTAAAAGCCCATAACTTTTGAACCGTCATTTTACAGATATGCGGGTGGTGTCAAATTATTTAGTACTCTGTACACTATAAACTGTCAAATTTTAATCAAAATCGTTAGAGCCGTTTTTGAGAAAATTGGATTTTTCACGTTTTTTAAGAGTTTTTAGGGGTGAACTACCCTTAAAAATCAAAAATTCAAAAAAATGAAAAAAACGCCTAGAGATACGGTGACTATATATATACATGCCAAATTTCATCTAAATCGGACCAACGGGGTAGGCTGTGGCACTGTACACATCCAGACACACACACACACACAGACAGACACACGGACGGACGGACAGACATCACGTCAAAACCCACTTTTTTGGATTCAGGGGACCTCAAAACGGATATATCCACCCTCAACTCAAATTCGAAAATTTTGACGAAAACAATACTTTCTCCATATACTATGTATAAGGGGAGAAAGTAAAATCGGTCCGATCTAGACCAAATTTGGTAGAGACATGTATTCCTACATTTGCTCGGACGAGTTCGTAAACCAGACATATCGGTCAATCGGAACAGGCAGTTAGTGGGGTTTTGTACTCAAAAATTGGGTTTTTTGCGTTTTTCATATGTAATTAAACACTTTTGTATTATCACCTATTATTTTATTTTATTTTTCACCTTTAGAATCAGCATAAAAAACTACAAAATTGAGTTCCTCAACTCTTTGCGCTCGGATGAGTATTTATAACTTGTTCTGTGCACTCAGATGTCCAGCTATACTGGCCGTCACCATTTTCTCGACAAAGTCAAATTAATTTTTATATGAGCTGTCCTCACCGCTCGGATGGCCAGTGGTACTGGACGAGATTAAATTTGAGTTGCGGTCGGAAGGCCAGCAGTACTGGCCACTAATTATCATCTGGTTTTTTACATTATAATGTTGTGTGCAAGGTTCGGGATGTGCTGCATTCTTTCGGGAATATAATGAACTAGTGAATCAGATGAATTCCCGCTTCTAAAACTAGACATTTGTTGGAAATTAAGATTATGCTTGGTACATTGTTCTGCTGTTGCGTTTACAGAGAAGGGGTGATATTTAATGCAAATAACAGCTGTTTATGTTAATCTTTTGGAGGATAAGGAAAATTTCATATTTCATTTATCTATCTATATTTTTCAATGAAAATTTATATTTAGCTTCATGTGGTTAAGATCCATCCATTTATGCTTAAAAATCATAGTTTATGTGTTTATCATGGCAGCTAACCTGCTTACTCTTTTCCTATGTCAATCATAACTATAGAGAATATGTAAACTCTTTTATTTAAGGACAGATGTTTATGAAACTTGGTGTAAATGGTCAAAATAAAATTTTTTGATGCCAGAAATGCCTACTTTCAGTGTTCCTCACAGTGGCAAACCTACATACTCTTTCCCATGTTAATCTTGTGGAGAATAGGCAAATAACTTTTTTTTCCACAGATATTGATAAAACTTGACATATAATATTATTATTATAATATTGATTTGGAAATTCACTGAGTATGCAGGTCTACTGTGACCTGGTAATTTTTGTTTATACCAAGAGACCAAGCTTTGCTTGGATAGAGTAAAATATCTATTAGATAAATCGATTAGCTAAATTAAAACACATTGTGTGCTTAATGTAAACACGTTAAACCGGTTTAAATAAAAACACTTTAAAACTCCTTAATAAATAGATATTCTATGTATATTAAATATATTTAAATTTTGATCTGTTTCCTAATGATTGTTTTTGGATTCTCCCTTGCATATTCTCAAAATTTTTTTCGGAAATCTTGCACGTTTCATATTTAATCCTAAAAATTATTATTATACTAAAATAATTTTTTTAAGCCAATCCTTCATAACGTTTTCTGTAAAATTAAACCGAACTAACTATAGTTATTCTTTAAATCGTTTCTTTGAAACTAACCTCAAAATGAAATGTTCATAGATAGCTTAAAATACGTTTAAGGCTTTCATTTTAAAATTTTTTCGGAGAACTCCAAACCCCTCTTTTAAAAAATTAATTATTTAAACGCTGAAATAATTATTGGTTTTTGGAACTCTTCCATTCATATAATAAGTACAGTGGATCCTCGATTTAACAAATTTAAAGGGACTAATAAATATATTTCTTATATAGGAGTATTCTTAAAAACGAGGTTCGTTAAATTCTGCCGAAAATTGTAATGTAAGGGTTAGTTATACCATAAAGGAACGGATTATAAATGAATTTACTATCCATTCATCTCTAGTTATAACCTCCAAATAAAGAATATTGTACGTGTCCAACGTCTATTCAAAGTAAATTTTAGGCATATATGTCATATTTGTGGAAGTAAATATGTGCACAGTATTATTGCACGTTTATACGTTCGTTATTACATTTTTGTCACAGCATTGTTAAAGCCATAGCATGACAGCAGTTTCGAAGTTCTGTAATTCAGGTCATTTGGTCCTTTTACACCCACGTATTGATATTTAATTTTATATTTGACGATTCTTGCAAAAGTTTTAATGTTAACTTCCTTCGCAATGTCCTTTTTCTTCTTATGGTGGTTTTCTTATATGGTTTTTAGTACTTTATGTTTGAATTCAACACTAAGAGCCTTTCTTCTAATTTTCTCCGCCATGACGCACCAACACAAAAACACAACTTATTAATCACACATGAAAAACTGCTACTTTATGTACCATGGTTTTAACCCTGTGGTAGATGTGCACTTTCTTCTTGTTACAGGCGGCGGAAATAAGGAAGAAATTGATTTTTTAATATTTACCATAAGAATAACATTGGGCGCTCTCAGACAACGTACTGAGTTTACCATGGACATTAAATTTGACTTTTCTCTGGAACCGACAGTCATAGACTAATGATTCAAAATACCTATTTGTTTAGTTTTTAAGCTGGTTTTAATGGTGGTAGTCAAATTATGCTTTATCGGCCATCGGCTGTTGGGCTATTAATTAACAGTCCTGTCTAAGGAACATGTCAGCCTTAGTCAGTAACAAGACTACAAGATCGCATCACAATCATCCTACATTCATTCCTCATTAATACTTGGCTTAAAATACCTACCTGGGTAGGTCGCCATTTCAGTTAACAGTATAACAGTACAGTATCTTTATTGTTTTTGCCGAAAAAATGTTTTTACATTTAAAAGCCAAGTTTTACATTTAACTTTTAAAAACCAATGTTTTGAGAAATGCGGATGGTGTCATTTTGTTTATCTTATAAAGAACTTTAAACTATATAATAATTTTATTCAATATTGTTAGAGCTGTTTTTGAGAAATCTTCATTTTACATGTTTTTTGGGGGTTTTAGGGATAAAATACCCTTAAAAATAAAGAAAAGTCTTGAGATATTGTGGATTATTATCTAAATGCCGAATTTCACGGAAAAACGGACAAATATTCTCGTCTCTAGGCTTCCATACACCCCCTGTCCCATACACACACACACTCACACGCACACACACACATACACCCCGACATCACCAAAAACCCACTTTTTTCGATTCAGGTGGCACTAATGTTTAGGCCTCTGCACATTCCTACACACACATTCACAGACAGACATCACTCTAAAACCACTTTTTTTTTGATGGGGCACTATAATAGATATATTCACCAGAAACTCAAATTCGAAAATGCTGACGAAAATAATTTTTTCTCCTTATACTATCGTATAGGAGAAATAATAATACGTAATACAGGGGTCTGGACTGTGGGAATGCTTTTAGAGGTTATGTTTGTTATGTAGAGATTTCTTACTTTCGATATTTGTTATAAAGGGGTAAGAAAACTACTAACAAAGGCACTAAATATTAGTTCTTAAAGGGTTTAATACATATTTTGTTTGCTACATAGGGGTAAATTTTCTATTGAGTTATACGAAGTTTTCAAGGGTACCTATTGAAAAATAATACGTTATACTGGGTTATTCGTTAGGTTCGTTCGAGAGCTTCCACTGTATTATAATATTATTATTATTATATTTATGCTCAGCTAAAAAATGTAAATTAATCACTTTAAAATTAATGTTTAAGCTATCTGTCTCGCCACATGTAGAGAGAGGCCTGAAGCAATACTCATACTATGTATGACCATTTTTAGAGCTGATTTCTAAAATACCTTCATAAAAATATTCCAGGGTTTTGTTTACAGTGGTTAATCTGTTGATTGTCCCATGTATTTTTTAACCCTAGAAGTGATAAGCTTTTTACTCTTAACTGTAACATAAAAATAATTACTAATATCTTCTTGAAATATCAAAGTTTAAACAAAAAAAGCTTAAAACATGCCCCCCCTTATAACCACTAACCACAAAAGCAAAACAGGTGTCCACTGCAATCCCAATTAAGCCTACAAATGCCGTCAACTTCCACCCAAGCCGGTCACCGTTTATTTAAGGTGGGCCCTCCACTCCGCTACACCACACATTTGCAAGCCAAATTGGGATTGCTCATGGTCGGGATTCGAACCCTAGCACTTCCGAATGGCTAGAACGTTACGCTCGTCAGCGCAGCACTTTAGCCACCACGGCCATCCAGTGCCTAGGAAAAAAAAGCGCTTACTTGGTTATAGACCTGCCCGGTGGCAGGCTCGTGTACTAAAAGAGCAGTTTCGGTTGTTGGCCCCCAGAGGGAAACACGGTCGCGTAGGCGATAGTGTCTAACAATTCCACAAAACTGACGACAGATGCCTCCACCTGCCAATTCTTATTGAATATGTAAATGCGTCGTAAATTACGACTTTATCATTTCTAGGGTTAAATCTAAAAATAATAGTCAATATCACTGAAAATATAATACCATATGCATTTTAAGGCTTTGCTTGTTGTTTTCAATAATAAATGTGATAATTTTGGATTTTATAGTATTTTTTCATATATGTTTGGTGGCAGATCTCTGGGTGCCAAGGTTGAGTTGTTGAGCCAGAAGGCGTTGAAGGAGAGATACCCGTGGATGAACACTGGAGATATTTCCCTAGCGTGCCATGGCCTGGAAAATGAAGGCTGGTCAGTTAACTTTGGTTAATTTTTCTTAAGGCAGAGAATAGCTGGGGATTAATAGAAAATAATTAAAGTACATTAAAACCTATAGAGGTCAAATTCACTGGGAATTCACTGGTTGTTCACTGGGAACAACTGTCATGTATGTCAATTCATTTCATACAAATCAAATACATGTAAATTAGAGATGGGTCAATTCCAATTTTTTTCACTTCCAATTCCGATTCTTTAAAATTGATTCTGATTCCAGACATTGATTGCCCTGCCACCAACGTATGCAACGTTTTAAAATTTAAATAAGTATTTTTAATTACAAGTGTGTACCTGGAATTTTGGGATTGAGTCAAGCTGTGCTTATTTATTAGAATCAAGGATTTATTTTTATTGGGATCGAGAAAGCTTATTTTTGCCTGTAATAAAGTAATAAAAATAAATTATATTATGTTAGGCCTGTGGTGAATAATATGATTTTATACTTTATTATAAAACATGCCCTTCACAAAATATTAATTTTTTTATGAACACCATGTTTTGTCAAATTTTACCTATAAAGATTATTTTTAATAATGAAGTTTTATTACTACTGGTAATAAATTGCTATAATTTGTATAGTGATGAAAAATCAGAAAAATAAATAATTAAATACAGATATAGTAAACTTATTATTAGACATAGAACAGAATAAGATTTTGTATCATCAGTTTTTCCTCTGTTTCTTCTTCTTCTAGCCCCAAGGAAATGGCAAAAATCTTCATTCCAAATTTTTAAAATCATGATTGGGATAACAAACAGAACATACCTAACATTAGCACACTTCAGAACTGAACTGAGACAACAATGGTGACAGTTGCTTGGTATTGTGAAGACCTTTACCATTAGTAGTCAGTGTCAAAGACTCAGCTTGGCATTTGTCTGTCAATGCAGCCTCAATTGTGGCTTTGTGTGTTCTTAAGAATATTTAAGGAATACTTATACTGTAGTATTTTATTTTTAAGTTTCTTAATTGTCATAGGTTTCTTTTAAACACATTTTTATATAATTTTGATGTAGTAAAACTAATTTTACAAACTAGGTAATGAGGTACATTTTGTAGGTTTGACCCATGGAGTTTACTCATGGCTTTCAAGAAGAAAGCCATGTTTTTGGGAGCTGATTACATCAACGGAGAACTAGAGAGCTTCAATTTTCAAGATCAGCCGTACGTACAAGTAGATACTGCTCCACTTGGCGAATATGTTGGAATAAATGAAGCGAATGTGAGTTGAAGTGTAAAGATTCATTTTTTAAATTTAAAAAAATTGTTGGTAATAATGTGAAAATGTAACTCTTCATAACTCAAGAAACCAGTCAAAAATCATCTTAAAATTAAAAATTATTACTATACTTTGATTTCCACTGTGAATTTCCAACTGCCGTGGGTGTGGCTGAGATTAAATATCCTGCAGATGACAGATATCTATCACTACACTATTAACTACAGCCCACAGAGCAGAAACAAGCTCAAGTCTCTTCGTGTGACAATGACCTAATCTATAAAACTCCACACTAAGTCAAACCTCAGAAAATTATATGAAATAATAAAGATACAATAGATATCTGGTTCAATCCATGTAAAAGTGTGACCACCATACCAAATTGCTGGACAAACAATTCTCCATAGTATTTAGCCAAGCCATAGCCTACAATCTGAAAATAATATTTGAATTTTGACTGCACATTACTCAGAGCTATTAATTTTTTAGTTATTTTGTTTTGTGTGTTAGAGAAGCCTACACAAATCTTACCTCAATTTGTGTCTGTCTGTTTGTCTACCTGTGACACTCCAGGAGACATTTTACTACGTCTCCTCCGAAAAAAAACCAGGAGAACTGATAACAATGAATCTTATTTCTTACATTCTCTACATTCCAGAGAAGGTTTTTCAATGTTTGATATTGTCCGCCACCCCTTGAAAAGTAAATAACAAGCAATTTGGCGTAGGGGTTGGCGATCCCACCGCCCAGTGGCGAAGCCACTGTAAACAGCCTCCCTGACTCTCTACTCTCCTCTTGAGCAGGGTTTTTTCTATCTACCCACGTTTCTTCTCCCCTCCAATGCGTGGATAGACTGTCTTCATCTATCTGTACAAACCCATTCTCTTCTTCTTCTCCCATCTTATCCCCTGCTTTTCCGCTTTGTTTCAAGCCAACTCAAGGTGTCACGTGGACCGTGCCGAGGAGTGGATGGCACCAGGCCTTATATATGGTGTCTAGAACGGTACCTGCAGGATACCGGTCGACCTCCTGCAGTAAGCAGCCTTACCTGGACATGCGGGGCTCTGTTCAGGCGGACGGATATTTCCCTAGCTACTCGTGGGAACAGACATGGAAGAAGAAAAACAAAATAAAAAGAATTCAGGGCAGGATCAACTGCCGCGGGCAAGTACCGCACAAGCAAATACTAAGAACACAGGGCAGGAGCAACTGCCGCGGGCAAGTACCGCAAAACATAGGAGGGGGGGTAAAAGGTATCGACCGTTGGCTAGATACCCAAAACTGGG
Organism: Nephotettix cincticeps; assembly: GCA_023375725.1. Taxonomy (NCBI): domain Eukaryota; kingdom Metazoa; phylum Arthropoda; class Insecta; order Hemiptera; family Cicadellidae; genus Nephotettix; species Nephotettix cincticeps. The sequence goes on from CM041786.1 coordinate 31,625,130, forward strand.
ACAACCAGGGGGTAAGGACGACCCTCGTAGACAGGGACTGAGTGGGGCAGGAACCCGCAGATACCTTCGACTCCTGGAGCAGGGCATGGAACCTGACGAGGCCAGGAAGAGGGTAGAAGAAAGGAAGGCAGCAGGGCAGAACGAACCTGCGCCCAGTCAGGGGAAAAGGGGTACGCAGGAGATCACCCCACCCCAGAGGGAGTACGATGCTAAGAGGAGGAGAGTGGGTACAGAGGGTTCACCCTACGCACCTGCACGTGGGCAAGCAACCACATATGCAGAAACCACTAAACTCGTCAAAGTTGCTGTACTCCCAAAGGAGTACCCTAAATTGAGGCTGGGGAAGGAGGAGCTTTCACAGCTAGAGGACGCTATCATCAGAGAGATAGCGAGAGGTACCTCGTGCAAGGTTAAGTTTGCGGGCGTGCACTTCAGGCCTGGGTATATGCTGGTGGAGTGCATCAACCAAGAAACTGCTGACTGGTTGAGGAGTAAGGCCAACCAGCTGCAGGAGTGGAAGGGGGTAGAGCTGATGGCGTGCCTTGGGGACGATATACTCAAGGCTCATAACGTCACGATCTTCTTCCCAAGAAGCAAAGGCGAGGACGACAAGTTCATCCTGTCCCTGGTTGAAAGCCAGAACGAGGGGCTTGGTACCCAGACGTGGCAGGTTCTGAGGAGTAAAGAGGAGGGACAGGGAAAGCTCCTGCACATTGGGATTGATGACCAGGCATGGGAGCAAATGAAGAAGGAGAAATTCCAAATTTTATACCGATTTGGGAGGATCCCTGTGCATGCCCGCAAGCCCACGGAGAAGGAGGCAGGCGAGAAGTCGGGAGACTCCAACCAGCCAGGGGGAGCTGAGGGAAGCGATGTACAGGGCGATGACCTGGACCTCTCTAGCCTCAATATAGCAACCCCCAAGATGGTAGAGAGCACCCTAGATGGCGAGGAGGATGCCATCCCTCAAGAAAAAGTTGGGAAGGGATCTCCTCAACTTTAGGATAGCCCACGTAAACCTTCATCATGCCAAGGGAGCCTCGGCCTTGGTCTTGAGAAGATTTTCCCGGGAGGGACAGATGGTGGTGCTGATCCAGGAACCCTGGGTTCTCAGAAAGAAGATTATGGGCCTCCAGAGCAAGGATGCAAAGAGTACCTATCACGGGACCTAGTGCCAATTAGAACCTGTCTAAGCATAGGGGGCACCGACCGATTTCTAACCGGACACTGTAGGTTCAGGGGTCATCTGAGCAAGATGGGCATTGTCCAAGAGGGTGAATGCCGCTTCTGCCAATCTGGGGAGGAAACACCTAGACACCTATTGGCTGAGTGTGACGCGATAGGTCAGAAGAGAGCCAGAAGCTTGGGAACACACCAGGTGGCGGTGGAGGATTTTCCAAAGTTAGAACCCCTCGTTATACTAAACTTTATTAAGGCATTAGGACTAGAGGGGGTTCTCTAGGCAAGAACTAGAGACTAGTCTGGGGGGCACAATAGATCTCAGGTCGCAGTGCAATCTTTCCCCTAGATTTTATCAAGTATCAAGTAAATAACAAGCAATCAAAAACCCACTATTACGCGATATTTTATTAGTTATATTTTACTTTCAGTTTTCAATGAATCAACTACTGGTAATAATCAGCTGTCTCTTTGTAGTAAAGAAAAACAAAAGGCTGTCAAATTAAATTAATATTAGTTAGTTTGTATTAGTCATTGATTTTAAACTCATTTCTTATTATATTAAAAAGCTATTTTAACATATAACTAATTTTAATAATGGTATACAAATGTTCAAAACTATTTAATTGTAAAGTAATGCTAAATAATAATTAGGGTATTTATTTATTTTCTTTGAACTGATTTTTAGGATTTCAGGTTTACATTTTGGTATGATAATCTTTTTATTTAAACTGAATCCAACAACCCGTACAAAGGATGGGCTTACTGCTAGTTTTAAAATAAATTTTGAAAATTCCTAAATTGCAATCTAAAAATTCAGATTTGACCATCCTTACCACATAAATTAAAACCATAGAAAATGACCTGAATTTAGTAAATTGTTATAATGTTATTGTTTTTCCATTGTTTTGTAATTTCTCACGTTTGCTCTCTTCGTCAGGTAAAACTGTCCAATGGTGAGAGGAAGACTATAAAATTCTCCCAGCTGATCATCGCAGCTGGTTATCAGTCGGGTGAAGTTGGCAAACTGGCTAGAATTGGGAATGGTTCAAACTACTTACAATTACCCATCCCTGTGGAACCAAGGTTTGTGGCTGCTTGAAGGGGTTCACTGGACTTAAGGAAATAGTTTTCCAAATGAAAAAACACACAGATATTTATTGAGCTAATCCTAATAACTGTATTTTTAAAACTCACATTAGGGGAGGATTTGTAATTGTTTAATTAATTTTTTGGACTTTTCCTTCCGCGTCAAATGTTTAACTACACTACGTTTGGTAAGGAAACTCCTCCCGTTATCAAGTGACCTTAATTAAAATCTACATTACTCTAGTTAACCTACATTTTTTAGGGGGTTTTATATTTTATTATTATTTTTGATAAATATCATAGATCCATACACATGTAAAACGTGTACAAAAAGTCACACCATTACATATGCTTACAGTAAAACCTCTTTTATCTGGTTTTGATGGGACCAGGGACTGTTATAAACTGTTTTACCAATTTTTGTAGCAAAAGCAAAATAAGCGCCTTCAGTTTTTTCCATACCGTACCCGTAATAAGGGAGCGCATTACGGTTGTGTTTCTTTGATTACAGTGTTTATACGAAGTTGACATTTTTCGGACGACAGTATTGTGAACGGTTGGCCGAAAACGCCACACAGTACCGGCTGAAAACATTGTGCAGTACCGACCGAGATCACCTTGTAGTACCGACCGAAAATGCCGCGCAGTGGTGGCCGAAAACACTGAGCAATGCCGGCCGCGCCCTATAGGTTGTCGCAAATCGCGCTGTACTTTTCCAGAAAAATTGTTTACTTTTCTCTTGGAACCATTTTGGATAAACCAGAATTTTGGATAAGCAAGTTCCAGATAAACAAGGATTTAGTGTATTCTGAATCTAAAAACATGGTAATAAATTACTCAAGATAAGAAACGAAACAATTCTTGTTAAAAACATACCTGTACATTTACACTGGCAATGTCGCCTCCAAGCTAGTGAGGGCCTACCAACACCCACCATGTACTCACATACACACACATCACTCGCCAGACTAGACTGACTGGTGCGTGGGATGTATTTGGAGTGGGGAGGCCCACTCCCACCATGGGCACTAGTTGCTGCCAGCTGGTTTTAGATCCACCTCCGTTGACTTCCGGGAACATGACACTGGCCGGCTTCACGTTTCCTCCAAGCACCTATTTTACATTTTTTTATTCTTGTGTTTCATTTGTATTCACGTATATTCATAAACATAAGGATAAAAAAACTTGTATTCTATGTTGGGCTTTGTTAGCAAATTTATGAATCAAGTACAGCTCTAGTTATTAAAATAACAAATTAATTATATTTGGTAATTTTTATGTAACCATTTTCTTAATTAGTTTCTGTTTGTATGTTTGGTCTTCTTTTTCCTGATAGTCTTTATTTTCGTCAACATTGCCCAACTCTTCATTGGTGTTGCAGGAAGCGATATGTTTATTGTTTCCACTGCCCAGATGGCCCAGGTCTGCAAGCACCGTTCCTCATTGACCCTAGTGGAATGTATTTTAGGTGAGATAAGTTCAAACAACCCATTAATATGTTTTAGTGAATCTATAGTTATCTCTAGTTACATTCATTTACTCTTGCATTGGGTCAATGAATAATTAGAAGTCAATGTTAAGTTATACAAAATGATAGTCCTACAGATCCTTTGTTTGCAACAAGCAAAGGAATATGTGTGATTTGAGGACCCTTAGATTTTTATCTGGTTAAAATCGACTAATTTTTAATGCAACTTCTCAGAGCACTCATCTCTCCGTTGGTTTTATTCCTGAGCAAATACTTTCAGGAGAGAAGGCCTTGGAAACAATTACATCTGTGGCCGTTCTCCAGATCCTGAAAAGGAGCCCAGCTGTGACAACCTGGATGTCGATTACAAGTTCTTTGAAGAGGAAGTGTGGCCTTATCTTGCCAACCGAGTTCCGGTTTTTGAAAAAATCAAGGTAAATTAGATCTCATTAACGAGAACTCGAGAACGAGTAATTACTCGTTCTCCATGGTCATGGAAGTACTTACCCTTAGCAAAACACTACCTCTTATCCCTTATCTAGGACCCTTATCCTTTTAAGAAGTTTTTTGTACTCTTATGCTCGTCATGTATCTTACATTAGCCTTTGTTTTGTTATATTGCTTTGAATTATGATTTTTTTGATTATTTTTACATTTCCATAACCCAGAATAGCCGAAATGGGTCTCATCTCAATTTAGGTTATGTTGTAGGTATTTTCCCGTTAGGATCAATGTAAATATAACTTTTAGGGCCGGTTCACGAGCTCGGGGTTATCTTAAGTCCGAGCGCAAAATCCAGTTATAACTGAGCCGCAACTCAAAAATCGGCTTGTCGAGCTCGGGATTAGCTATGCCCGTGCGCAAACGGTTATACTCCAGGCAATTATGGCAGGGATAAACCCTGGCTTAAAAAGTTCGCTTGACGGTCCAATTGTAGATAACCCCGGACTAAAAAAGATAAACTGTCGGCTTCACGAGTCAAGTTCTAGCGCAAAGAGCTTGGTCTCAGCTAAAAAGAACAATGGTTTTAGACTTGAACTTAAACCCAGCGGGGGCCAGGGTTAACGGGACATCAAGTCGGGATTATCTCATTTGCTCGTTTATTATAAATTAAAAATTATGTTAAATTCGAAATCCTCATTAAATTTTGAACAATTTTACTATCCTTAAAATTTTTTAATTTTATTTGATTTTTTCATTACCGATTGTTAAAAAAGTGCTAAACATAGTTAAATTTAAATAATAATTACCTAGTACAGTATAATTTTAAATAACAAGGAAAATTAATACTTTTACTCATAGTTTAAACAGATACCTAAGAAAAACTCCACCAGGAATCCAAAGCATCGTAAGTTTGTGCAGAAAAGAATGGGAGAAAAACGACAAATATTAAATCTGAAATGGTACGATGGCAATAAGGGCAGGCTATCTGCTGTTAAATATTTCTATTTACTTCCCTGGGGGAAATAGGTTAGATCATGGATATGTCTAAAGGGAATGTTTTAAAGTTATTGGCTGTTAAATGTCAAAAAAATAAAATTTTTAAATTTTCAGAAAAAAAAACAATAAAAGTGAAGTATAACTTGACTGGCACCATTGAAACCAGCTTAAAAACTAAACTAATTAGTATTTTGAATTATTTGTCTACGACTAACGGTTCCAGAGAAAAGTTGAATTTACTGTCCATGATAAACACATTACGTTGTCTGATGTACGTTGTCCCAATGTTATTCTTATGGAGAATATTAACCCTAGAAGTGATAAGCTTTTTACTCTTAACTGAAAAATAAAAATAATTACTAATATCTTCTTGAAATATCAAAGTTTAAACAAAAAAAGCTTAAAACATGCCCCCCCCCTTATAACCACTAACCACAAAAGCAAAACAGGTGTCCACTGCAATCCCAATTAAGCCTACAAATGCCGTCAACTTCCACCCAAGCCGGTCACCGTTTATTTAAGGTGGGCCCCCCACTCCGCTGTACCACACATTTGCAAGCCAAATTGGGATTGCTCATGGTCGGGATTCGAACCCTAGCACTTCCGAATGGCTAGAACGTTATGCTCGTCAGCGTAGCGCGTTAGCCGGCTCGGACAATCAGTGCCTAGGAGTAGAGAGCTCTTACTTGGTTATAGACCTGCCCGGTGGCAGGCTCGTGTACTACTAGAGATGTTTCGGTTGTTTGCCGCCAGAGTGCAACACGGTCACGTAGGCGATTGTGTCTATCAAGTACACTAAACTCACGACAGATGCCTCCACCTGCCAATTCTTATTGAATATGTAAATGCGTCGTAAATTACGACTTTATCATTTATAGGGTTAAGAAAATCAATATCTTCTTTATTTTCCAACCGTTTTCCTTGAAACTTGGTATGAAACGTTAGGTCAAATCACCCAACAAAATCAACTCAAAAAAGCTTGGTATAACCTGGGGGGGGGTTCCCCCATACAATTAAAAAAATTAATTTAACTTTGTCTCTCTTTTTTTTATTTCCAGAAATGGGGTGATTATTTTTGAAACAATAAATTATTAAATGATATTTAGATAAACTTTGAAGAACATGGTAATTTTATTACAGGTTTTCTTTTTTAAATTTACTTAAGGGAGAAAGTGTGTGTCAGTCCACTGATACTGTTTATTTTATACTAAAAATCCAATGAATTCAATAACTGGCCTGGAAGTTTCTATGGAAACATGTTACATATTTTTCATCATAAAAATCACTAACGCCCCCCACAGAGCTAAGACATATCCATGTCAAAAATTTAGTCAAAAGAAAAAGCATACATTTAAGATTACTTATTTTATAATATAATTTTTGTTTGCCTATAAATAAATTACATTAATATTATATTACACATGTGTGTGGGTTTACGCTTTTATTAATAAAAAACCTCACCCTTCAATGCCATCCCATTGTTTTGGTTTTGGGACATTTCACGAAAGAAAAGAGTAGCCAGGCAGATATAGCGCATGTGGCCCTTGCCAACCTTCCCAGCGAAAATTCCCGGCCATTCCCCGCTGTTAACCCAGGACTAGCGTTGGTCTCGGCTAAGCTTGCTCTCGACCAAATGCATTTTAATCTCTGTCTCGTCAACCTGATTTTTAGTCCGGGGTTAAATTTGGCCGAGATCAACGATAACTAAAACTACGAAACCCCAAGCTCGTGAACCGGCCCTTAGGTTTCCAGTGACCTCCCTTAGTTTCATTGTGCAAAACCGGAAGTTAGTGTTGAAGGAACGACTACCGCCTATCAGCTGACTGAGCACTTAATGCATGCTATTGGTTAGTTTCATATAGATTTGGAGTGTTCCTTCCTTGTGATTGGCCGGTTACTTTACCACACTAGGATGGATATGATATGTTAGCCTCCCTAGTGTGGAAATGTACTACTTTTACATTCTGCCAAAAATGCGAAATGTACCTGTTATCGTACGGTTTGTACGAAAAAATTATTATCTGATCAATTTAATGTTTGCAGTTGAAGTCAGCATGGGCTGGGTACTATGACTTCAATACTTTTGATGAGAATGCCTTTGTCGGCCCTCATCCAGCCTACCATAATGTGTTTTTGGCGACAGGTTTCAGTGGTCATGGTATGTCTTCATTTTATTATTTGTCTCCTATTTCTTTATTAAGTGTTATAAGTAGTGTGTATTAGGTTTTTGTTTTATAATATTCATAGAGATGTATAGATATTCTAGGAGTCTAAAAAATTGGAAAGTGTTTGAATAAATATCCTTTCGACCCAATTAAAGTGAAAATTTTCAGACATTAGTATAAATACAAACAACTAAACTCAACAATAAAAAAATTTTTTAGTGGGTCGAACTTGGAAAATGGAATATTTTATTTCCAAAAATAGTGTCTAGATTTCAAAATTGCAATATTTGTTTTCTTTTGAAATTAAAGAACGCCATTGATCAGTTTCTACTACTGCAGTTGTGGTTACTATTGCAGTAAAAGACAAACTTCGGCAAGGTGTGTTAGTGGTGCACAAACTATATTAACTTTGATATGCGACAAATCTTTTATTGAATTTTATCACTTTCTTAACCCCAGAACACAAAGGCGTCGTCTGAGAGACGACGCGCAAGGTGTCATTTCTACCCCTTACCCCCTTCCACTCCACTATAATCCACAAAACTCCATGTAGCTGTCAGTCTTGGCCTAATATTAAAAGGGTCTGGTTGGTGTTCGCTTGCGTCCTTTGTTTACATGAGATTTTAAAGATTTTTAAGTTCGCGTCGTCAGGTCGACTACGCCTTTGTAACAACGTACAGTTCGTGGCAGACTCGCAACGTGTACGAATCGTGGTGTCTTGTTGCAGAGTTTAGTATACCTTTGCTTTTCCGCGTGTTATGGTGTTAGTTAAACATTATATTGGAAATATATGTTGTATATAGTGTAAATATTTATTTGAATTGGACCAAATATGCAGTAACACTTCCTGCAGTCGTAAAACAAGGAGGTGGCCCCTATGCATGTTTTATAACATCATAAAAATCACTTTAAATGATATATACGTATTATATGTAGAAAATCAGGTCTGAGCTAATCGTGTAAGCCCCTTAGTCGGCAAAATGTTTTAGAGAAATGCACAGAGAGCTCCTCAAATCCTGGCTTCAGGGCACAATGTGCTACGAACTCTCGTCCAGCAATCTATAAATCTTTTAAATGTAAGTGTGCCAAATGAAGCTCCACAACCAGTACAACAAGGTAGGAAGGTGTGTGCCTTCTTCCCCCAAGATTACGGCGCATGACAAAACATTTTTATGGACGTTGCGCAAAAGTCATATGTGACGAAAACCAAGGGACAATCTGCTGCCAGTTCCAGAACAATTAAGATTTGGACATTAAACTCTTACAAAACATTAATTCAATGTTCACTTTAAGTGTTTTTATAGTTAAATAAATTTTCCCGTCATTAAAAGTATCTTTTATATATTTAAAAAAAAAGTAGTCCGGGAGACTACGCCTTTGTAACAACGCTTGGCTCAAGGAGCCTTTGTGTTCTAGGGTTAAAATGAAAAATACTTTTATAAATCAATTACGTTTCCATTTTAAGTTTTCAAGACACTTACAAATTGTTGCAATTGTAACATTATGAAAGCAATGTTGTGGTCAAACTATAAAATTTAACCTTTTAATTTTGTTGTATCTTATTTTTACAGACTAAATAATCAGTTGTGCTGATACAATTAATTCTATTTTCAATTTTCAACCAGACCCAATTTTAACCAAGGTAAAAAATAACTTAACAATTCAAGATGAGAAAATCAGAACCAGTTCAAGATCAGAACCTGTTAATCATTTAAAATATTTATGTTTTGTGTTTTCTTATTGATTTGGTAAAATATTTTTCAGGAAACTATACAAATTGTTACCTCTAGTTTTGAGATGATGGCCAAAATTTCATTGAAATTATATATCTTTATAACTAAGAAAAATTAGTTTAAAGTAATGCTAAAACTATTTAATAAATGGTTTATAATACTTCCATAGATCACATTTTTTTCCAGGTATCCAACAAGCTCCAGCTATTGGAAGAGCAGTCATGGAACTCATTATTGACGGGCGATTTACTTCTATTAATCTGACAAGGATGCAGTTTGAAAGGATCTTCCATGAAGAATACCTCTTGGAGACTAATATTGTTTAAGGCAGTCATGTGTAAAGCACTGTGCTCAGTCAGGAGAGAGAAAGTTATTGTTAACTAGTTCAGTAAATGTTAGATACAATCAATATTAATTTTAACAATTTCATAAACTTTATCCATTGTTTAAGAAGCTTTATACACAATATTTTTTTCACAAATACTCTATTTGTGGTTTCACTATTTGTAAATAGAAAATCCAGAGCAAGATTTTTTAAAGTAAGTTCTTTGTATATTTACTATACACTAGAGCCCTGCTAATCTGAACCTGTTAGTCCTATTTTGCGGAAAATCCGAACCACCAATATTATGTTTTACAACAAAGTATCAAACACAAGTTTTGTGTTGGTTTCTTTGTGTTAGATACTTTTTGACAAATCAACAAAGTAATGTGTTCGTCAAAATTTTCGAATTTGAGTCAGAGAGTGGATATATCCGTTTTGGGGTCCCCTGAATTCAAAAAAGTGGGTTTCGACATAATGTCTGTCCATCGTGTGTCTGTTTGTGTGTGTGTATGTGTACAGAGCCACAGCCTACCCCGTTAGTCCATTTTAAATGAAATTTGGCATGTATGTGTATATTCACCGTATCTCTAGGGGTTTTTTTCATTTTTTATTTTTAATGGTAGTTCACCACTAAACCCTTAAAAAACGTGAAAATCCAAATTTCTTAAAAACGGATATAAGGATTTTGATTAAAATTTTGTGGTTTATAATGCACAAAGTTCTAAATAATATGACACCACCCACATGTGTGTAAAAATTATGATTCATAAGTTATGGGCTTTTAAGTGTCAAAAAAATCAAATTTTTAAATTTTCAGAAAAAAAAACAATAAAAGTAAAATATAACTTGACTGGCACCATTGAAACCAGCTTAAAAAACTAAACTAATTAGTATTTTGTATTATTTGTCTACGACTAACGGTTCCAGAGAAAAGTTAAATTTACTGTCCATGATATACGCAGTATGTTTAATAATCTAACGTAATGGACATAATCCAAATTATTAATCATCCAACAAATATTATAAACCATTATAGTTAAAATAATTAAAATCCTGAACACCTTGAAATTTTTAATTGAAATAGAGTTTAAACATTAATAAAAATCATAGTACTACAGTGGAACTTGGTTATAACGTCATTGAAGGGACCACACAATTAATGACGCTATATCCGAGTGACACTATAAAAGAGGTTACATAATTTTAATTTAAAACTGAGAAAAATAGGGAAACACATTTTTTACATGAAATTACGACATTTAATGAAGGTAATTTGAAATACACCGTAAGTTTATGTTTATGACTGACTGACTACTCTACTATATAAAAAATCAAATTTGAAAATATTGTAATGAAGTTCGGCTTGGTGAATTCAACTGTTGGTTCGATTTTAAAAAACAAGCCCGAACACACATCTGCTATCTTACGTCCCTCCTCACACGCTCTTATACTCACACCTTTTCTTCAGCAAAACCTTTCTCTTAACACTTGCCATTATTTTTCAATACTGTATTCGTAAATTAAAATAACGAAAAACAAACTGTAAAAGACATACACTGAACTAACGATATCTACACGAACTGTAGGTACGTACGAACGGCATCACAGTGCTTTGATGCGACGTGAGTCACATGACTGACCTTGATGACTGGCGACAGCGGATATAGGGTAGGGGAGGGGGTTGGGGTAGTTAGCGGTAAGACAGCAATAAAATGCCGTTTCTTAAAATAGAATGTAGCTAAACAATAGCCGCAGCCCTCACGTTGCACCACCGACCGAACTTTCTCTATTTAGCTATATGTTGCCTTCATCTCGGCCCGATTTTCTTGACGTTATATACGAGGTTTGAGAATTTACTGACGATATATCCGAGATTTTTTCCTATGTAAATACATATAGTTTGGCGGGACCTAAAAATAAATGACGTTATATCCGAGTTGACGTTATGGCCGCAACAACCCAGTTGCACTGTATAATAATAAACAAAATCCACATTATGCTATAGACCTGAAAACAAGATTTCATGTCTAGGGCCATGGGAACAAAAATATTTAGAAAAATTAGTTTCTATGAAGTTAAAATATTATTTCTGATATGAACATTTGAATGGAACAGTATTATTTATTTAATGAATGTTTAAAGCCTTATAAATAATCTAATATGTAAATTACACCTCTATTCTGTGTATATTCTGCTGATATATTGCTCTACGTTACAATGTGACTCAGTATCACGCTTAGTAACAGAAATTGGAAAACCCAACTCCCACACTTCAGTACCTACACGAAAGTGCGTCTTAAGAAGTAGCTTCTTTTACCGTTAAGCGTCCAGCGCCATTATATGCAAATGTGGCCATAGCCTTAGATAATGTAATTTTCTTACTGCAAACAGTAATTTAAATTTCTTTAGGTACCATTAGTCATAGACTAATAATTCAAGATACTAATTTGTTTATTTTTCTAAGCTGTTTTTAATGGGTATAGGAAAATCTATAATATAAAAATGAATTTCGAAATGTCTTGGTAAGCGCATAACTCAACAATGCCTGGACCAATTTGGCCAATTCTTTTTTTAAGATGTTCGTTGGAGTCCAAGGACGGTTCTTACGGCTAGAAAAAATCGAATAATTGCCGGGAAAACCCTAAAAACAGCCCTTTTAAAAAGAATCCCATATACTATGAAGCCAGAACTTTGTTTAAATTATAAATATTTTCTTTTCAACAGCTGATTGCTATACTATATCTGTTAGTTAAAGATATACACGACAGATTGAAGCACTTGCATTTGTTTATGTTTTTTTATTTTGTGTACATTTGTTTTTTGTTTTTTTTTTATTATGCGAGTGATTAAACAGTTTACATTTTTAACTGTGACTTCTTATTGCACATTTTTATACTATGTTACATTATTTTAGTTTATAATGGTATGGACTTTTGCACACACTTTCCCTACACTACCATTACTCTATTCTAAATACTAAGGACAGCCGACAACAACCATGGGGCCTGGGGGAGCCCCAGCTAGCAAAGCTATGATTGGATAGACAATGAGTAGTAAAATAATTTGTTTTTCTTTACATTTTTGTTTTAAGGTTATGTGAGTGACTAAACAGTTTAACTGTACATTTTAACTGCATACACTTTTACTTGGTCAGGTGATCTGTTTTTCTTAACTGTACATTTTAACTGTATACACTTTTACTTGGTCAAGTGATCTGTATTTATTATTATTGATTTTAACCTTATTGCCTCGGTAATTAAAAGATATAGGGAAACGTGAAAATAAATAATTTATTTTGCAGTATATTTTTTATGGCATGCCTCCTAAAAAGCCAATATTGGCAGAAGAACCAAAAACGCTCGATGTATTTCAGCACTTAGAGCTTTTGAAACATCTGGAGAAACAGAAGCACGCTTGGAAGCTGTCCGAATAAGGGCATCGTCTTCAAGAGCTGTCGAGCCCCCTACAGAGCGGGAAGCACGACTTGAAGATCTGCGAGAACGAGCTTCGATCTCAAGATGTGCGAAACCCCTGCGGAGCGGAATGCACGACTTGATGACCTGCGTAGACGAGCTTCGACGTCAAGAGATACAGAAACACCAGCAGAGCGAGAAGCACGACTCGGAGACCTAAGTGGACGAGCTTCGACGTCAAGAGATACAGAAACACCTGCAGAGCGAAATGCTCGACGTGACGTTGAACGCATAAATTTGTTCTACAAATGTTTTTATTACTTTATTTTGCTATATTAATGAAAAATTAAAAGCGAGACAACATCCGCCGGGTTAAGCTAGTCATTTTATAAAATTCTTGTTTTGTCAAAATATTTTACAAAATTATTTCTTTTTTTACATTTGAAAGCCCATAATTTTACAGACATTCATTGTACAGAAATAAGGGATGTATAATATTATTTGGGACATGTACAAAAACAAAAACTTAACCATATTTTAACAATCTTAATAATAAAAATTATAATCAAAATCTATAAGCAGAATTTGAGAAATTTGTATTTGTCAAAAATGTTCTATCAAAATGTTTAAATTTGACACCTAGGCTTCAGGTCTTTAGCATAATGTGGCTTTTGTTTATTATTATGGTACTGTTATAGTATTATTATAGTAGATCTGTATTAGTTTTTAAACTCTATTTTAATTAAAAAATTCAAGGTGTTCAGGATTTCAATTATTTTAACTAATATGGTTTATATTGTTTGTTGGATTATTAATAATTTGGATTATGTCCATTATGTTAGATTATTAAATGGAATTTTTAATTCAGACAAACTTCCAAACAATTCACCATAAACCATAGTCGCATGTGGGGCTGGTAATTCGTTATATCCAGAAAAGATACTTGTCATAAAGACTTGATAAAGATCAATTATCAAGTATGCATTTATAAAATCTATATGGCCTTATTCACTCCCACCTTTCCCATGGAATAAGGTTATGGGGTAGTTGTGGAAAGAGAGATTTTGAAAGGCTTTTTAGACTCCAAAAGAGCCATCAAACTAATTGCGGATTTGAGTAAAAGAGTCGTGTAGACAATCTTTCAGGGAACTAGGAATCTCAACTCTAGCATCGCTTTATGTATTGAAAAAACTGTGACTTATTGCCAATATCAATACTTGCCTGTGCAAGGCGATGCTTTCCACGGTTATGGGACACCAGCAAGGAACAGTTTACGCACTGTTCAACAACGCACATCTGCATTTGCGAAACTCCCTTCTCAGGTAAGTGTCAGGCTCCTCAATCACCTTCCTAAGAGACTCAAAAGTCTGGAGAGCTCTAAGGAGTCCCGCAAGGGTCGAATCTGGACCCAGTTGCCATTTGTCATTAATGATGCTTCCTAACAACAGGTCAACGTTAGGTAGTAACGAGACCGGGGTTTGGACCGTTCTCCATCAAAACTTTAAATAATGCCTCTGGCATATGAATACACAATGTATCAACATTGTCAACAGCAATAAATATATTACAGTAGAGTATCGTAAAGTATTATCTGGACTAATTGACGCATGATATTTTCCGGATAACTGATAATCGGATGAGCAGGGCACACAGGATCGCACATGTGCGATGAAATATAGAACATTGAAACCTCCCCCGTTTTTAAATTTTATTATACTACCCACCTGTCATCTGGATAACAGATGTCCATATGTTTTAGCGAATTTCCCATAGGGAAGAAGCTATTACCGTAGGTCTCATGGTGAGACTTAAGCCCGGGACCATGTTATTTTTTCTTCTTTAGGTGCCCAGAGTCCAAAAACAATAGTCGTTAAAATTTTTATATATATATATATATGTGTCTGTGAACACGATAACTCTCGTAAAAATGGTCCAATCCAGACCAAATTTGGTAGAGACGTGTATTCCTACAAGTGCTCGGACGAGTTCGTAAACCAGACATATCGATCAATGGGAACGGGTAGTTTGGGGGGGTTTTGTACCCCAAAATGGGGTTTTTTGCGTTTTTCACATGTAATTTTTGAAAATTTCTAATTTTATATTTCACCATTAGAATCAGCTTAAAAAACTACACAATTAAGTTCCTTAAAGTTTTTCTCTATCTCCAACGGTTACCGAGATATTAAAAAATCTAAACACAGTACGTTGTATTGTGGGGCTCCAATGTTAATCTTATGGAGGATAGGGAAAAATAAATATTTCCCATATTAATCAATATTTTTGGATAAAACTTGATATTTAGCTTCATGTGGTTGAGATATATCCATTTATGCTTAAAAATCATAGTTTATGTGTTTATCATGGCAGCAAACCTGCATACTCTTCCCATATTAATCATATAGGAAATAGGCAAACTACTTTATTTATGGACAGATGTTGATGAAAGTTGGTATGAATGTTAAAATACTAATTATTTATGGTAGAAATGACTACTTTCAGTGTTCCTCACAGCAGCAAATCTGTATGATCTTTGCCATGTTAATCTTATGGAGAGTAGGCAAATAATACTCATATTTATTGATAATGACAGATAATGATAAAACTTGTCATATATTATTATTTTAGTGTTATTGATTTCGAAATTCGCTGAGTATGCAGTTCTGCTGCGACGGGGGTATTTAAATTTTATTATACTACCCATCTGTCATCTGGATATGGTAACAGATGTCCATATAATCGATGCTCCACCATGGTGGCGATGCTAGATAAGTTCTAAAACTAATAGAAAACTTTTGTTGAAACAAAACACATACCAAAAAATATTTTACGGACGTATACAAAACACGCAATGACAGTACACTGCTATTTCAAATTGTATGTGGTTGTCTTGATATTCAACTTTGATCTGCTACAACCACACTATCTCTTAATTGGAATTCAAATATGAGATTATTCATCAAGGAAAAAAAGACAATTTGTAATAAAACTATCATGTTCTTCTAAGTTGATCTAAATGTCATTTAATAATTTATTGTTTCAAAAATAATCATCCCATGTCTGAAAATAAAAACAAAGAGAGACAAAGTTAAATTAATTGTTCAAATTTTATGGGCGAGGAATTTCTCCCCTCCTGCCCCGGTAATACCAAGTTTTTTTGGGTGATATGACCTTACGCTTTATACCAAGTTTCATGGAAAACATTTGGAAAATAAGGAAAAAGTTGCTTTTTAATATTCTTCACAAGAATAACATTAGGCACTTTCAAACAATGTACTGCGTTTATCATGGACAGCAAATTTAACTTTTCTCTGAAACCGTTAGTCGTAGACAAATACTGTAATGCAAAATACTAATTTGTTTAGTTATTTAGGCTGGTTTCAATGGTGACAGTCAAGTTATACTTTACTTTTATTGTTTACGCTGAAAATTTAAAAATTAGATTTTTTGACATTAAAAAGCCCATAACTTATGAACCATAATTTTTACAGACACATGGGTGTTGTCATATTATCTAGTACTTTGTGCACTATAAACTACCAAATTTTAATCAAAATCCTTTCAGATGTTTTTGGGAAAATTTGATTTTTCACGTTTTTTTGGGGTTTGGGGTGAACTACCATTAAAAATAAAATACCCCGTCGCAGCAGACCTGTGTACTCAGCGAATTTCCAAATCAATAATATAATAATAATAATATACGACAAGTCAAGTGGTCAATATCTGTCGATGAACATGAGAATTATTGAACATGAGAATTATTTGTTCAAATATGAGATTATTCATCAAGGAAAAAAAGACAATTTGTAATAAAACTATCATGTTCTTCTAAGTTGATCTAAATGTCATTTAATAATTTATTGTTTCAAAAATAATCATCCCATGTCTGAAAATAAAAACAAAGAGAGACAAAGTTAAATTAATTGTTCAAATTTTATGGGCGAGGAATTTCTCCCCTCCTGCCCCGGTAATACCAAGTTTTTTTGGGTGATATGACCTTACGCTTTATACCAAGTTTCATGGAAAACATTTGGAAAATAAGGAAAAAGTTGCTTTTTAATATTCTTCACAAGAATAACATTAGGCACTTTCAAACAATGTACTGCGTTTATCATGGACAGCAAATTTAACTTTTCTCTGAAACCGTTAGTCGTAGACAAATACTGTAATGCAAAATACTAATTTGTTTAGTTATTTAGGCTGGTTTCAATGGTGACAGTCAAGTTATACTTTACTTTTATTGTTTACGCTGAAAATTTAAAAATTAGATTTTTTGACATTAAAAAGCCCATAACTTATGAACCATAATTTTTACAGACACATGGGTGTTGTCATATTATCTAGTACTTTGTGCACTATAAACTACCAAATTTTAATCAAAATCCTTTCAGATGTTTTTGGGAAAATTTGATTTTTCACGTTTTTTTGGGGTTTGGGGTGAACTACCATTAAAAATAAAATACCCCGTCGCAGCAGACCTGTGTACTCAGCGAATTTCCAAATCAATAATATAATAATAATAATATACGACAAGTCAAGTGGTCAATATCTGTCGATGAACATGAGAATTATTTGCCTATTCTCCATAAGATTAACATGGGAAAGAGTGTGCAGGTTTGCTGCTGTGAGGAACACTGAGAGTAGGCAATTATACCGTCAAAAACATTTATTTTTAACATTTATAACAACTTTCATCAACATCTGTCCATAAATAAAGGAGTTTGTCTATTCTCCATATGATAAACATGGGAAAAGAGTATGCAGAATTGCTGCCATGATAAACACTTAAACTATGATTTTTAAGCATAAATGGATGAACCTCAACCACATAAAGCTAAATATAAATTTTTATCCAAAAATATTGGTTAATAAGTGAAATATTAATTTTTCCTTATCCTCTATAAGATTAACATTGGAGCCTCAAAATACAACGTACTGTGTTTAGATTTTTTTATATCTCGGTAACCGTTGGAGATAGAGAAAAACTTTAAGGAACTTAATTGTGTAGTTTTTTAAGCTGATTTTAATGGTGAAAGATTAAATCTAAAAATCTTTTAAACTACATATGAAAAACGCAAAAAACCCCATTTTGGGGTACAAAACCCCCCCAAACTACCCGTTCCCATTGACCAATATTTCTGGTTTACAAACTTGTCCGAGCATTTGTAGGAATACACGTCTCTACCAAATTTGGTCTCGATCGGACCAGTTTTACAAGAGTTATCGTGTTCACAGACACATATACAGTATACAGGGTGTTCATTAAAGTCGGGGACAAACTTTAAGGGGTGATAGTACTCATAAAAATAAACAAAAAATCACCTATGACAATTTGTCGAAAAATCCTTCGTTTAGCCACTAGCCGCCATTTTGTATTTTTAGCAAAAAACGTTATATATCAGGAACTATTTAAGATAAAGAAACCAAACTTTGCACACATATTTATTTGTCAAAGATAAAAATATTTTGAAAGTATAATTTAATTTGCTTTTATATTTTCAAAATGGCGGTGGTTAAAAATCTTATAATTAAAATAACAAAAAACCCATTAACTTTATAACATTTTTACAAGACACAAAAAATATTGCAATTTTAATTACAAATCGAACGGTATTTCGGTGAACGAAATCTGTCCATGGGTAACGGAGAAAATGCACTTTTAATGTTAGAGTACAGGCCCTATGCGCCACCGCAGAGCGGCCGTGGCTGAGAAGCGGAGTTCAGCTGACAGAACACGGCTTCTTTGCCACGGCCGCGCCGCGTTGGCGCGTGAGCCCTGTAATGTAACATTAAACCTGCATTTTCTCGGCTATCCGTGGACGGATTTCGTTCTCCAAAATACCGTTCGATTTGAAATTAAAATTGCAATCCTTTTTGTGTCTTGTAAAAATTTTATAAAGTTAATGGGTTTTTTGTTATTTTAATTATAAGATTTTTAACCACCGCCATTTTGAAAATATAAAAACAAATTAAATGATACTTTGAAAATATTTTTCTCTTTGACCAATAAATAGGTGTGCAACGTTTGGTTTCTGTATCCTAAATAGTTCCTGATATATAACGTTTTTTGTAAAAAATACAAAATGGCGGCTAGTGGCTAAACGAAGGATTTTTCGACAAATTGTCATAGGTGATTTTTTGTTTATTTTTATGAGTACTATCATCCCTTAAAGTTTGTCCCCGACTTTAATGAACACCCTGTATATATATACATTATCTTTAAATAAGTCAACCGAGTAGGTACCCTTAGAAAACATTTTAATTATTTTTTCGACATGTTTCGGGAATCATTCCATCTTCAAGAAGTATAAATGTTTAGCCTAATTTATAAATGTAAATAAATGTCATATGATAATTTAAATTTAAAAAAAACTATATATATAAATTTTAACAACTATTGTTTTTGGTCTCTAGGCACCTAAAGAAGAAAAAATAACATGGTCCCGGGCTTAAGTCTTACCATGAGACCTGCGGTAACAGCTTCTTCCCTATGGGAAATTCACTAAAATGAAAAAAACCCCTAGAGATACGGTGAATATACACATACATGCCAAATTTCATTTAAAATGGACTAACAGGGTAGGCTGTGGCTCTGTACACATACACACACACGGACGTACAGACAATATGTCGAAAACCACTTTTTTGGACTCAGGGGACCCCAAAACACCAAACAGAAGACATCAAAGTGCGATGACTCCATCTATTCCTAGATGGAAACTGCAGTAGCCTAAAAAAGACTACAAGGCTCGCTTTGACAGTAAGGTACTTTACTTTTACTAACTTACTTAACTTTTTATTCATTTATTGAAAAAGCGATTCAGTGGCTGATAACAATATGTTGTTAGGTAACAATACATCAAACTACAGTAAAACAATCTTTTAATTATATAGAGTACAAACAAACTCAGTACACAAATGATGTGGTTATCTAGTGGTAGAATTATGGATTGAGAATATCAAGTTCCTCAAATATATTGTACTCATCAACAAAGAAAAGTACTTAAAATGCGGCGATCAAAGAAATAAACTTATTCACTTCACATATTTTTCCATGAATTTTCTGTGGAATTCTGAGCGCAGTGAATCGTTGATGAATGTATTTTTGCTCTTTTCTGGTTCAGATCGAGCACAGTTTTTAAACACAACGTCATCGTCCCACCGTCTCTTCACCTGAAGACAAATACAACTTTATTAGACACTCTTTTTAAAGGGTAGCATGCTTGTGTGTTTCTTTTGTGTAAATAAGGGTTTTTATTCAAAATTTGGTATTAAAGTTTAACCCATTGCGGATCAAAGACTTTGTGTTAATGTCCAGTGTGCAAGTGGATTGACATGACGTTATTACAATATAATACAATTACCTCATCAAAAGTCAATGTTGACTTTTTAGTCTAATATAGTATTTGTTATGTTTATGTAGTGTAAATAACAACAAAATGTGTAGACAAATGCGAGCAAATAAAACCGGCTGGCAAGAGCACAGTTTTTGCGGAGTACAGCTAGGCAGGCGCTACGCTTTGTGATCCGCAATGGGTTCAAGCAGAATTCTGTTTAAAGAGTTTGTATTACCATATACGCTCATTTACTTGATTTTTTCAGAAACATAAACTATTGACTAGTTATCAGATGAAAATATTTAGTTTGGTCATATTTAATGAGCTACGTCATGCTCCTTGAGGTTTACCTTGAGGTCTGTTTTTGTGGCCTGAGCCGAGTAGTTCAGTAGAGGATTCCCACTGAGTATGTTCTCCATGCGGATACGCTCCTCCTCCTGCCTGCGCTCTGTCTCCTTGCGCACCTGCTCCAATGCACGTTCCTTCTTGATACGCGCCAGTTCAGCCAGTAGTTGAGCAGTATCATCGTCACTATCCCCCTCATCAGAGTCATCTTCATTCAGCGGATCATCTGCATCTAAACTGGCTGCTGGAACTTGGTCCAGCTTCAGACGTTTGCTGTAAAGTTAATGCAGAAATTAACTATTGTACAAAAATGTAATAAGTTAAAACCAATTGTTCCAGAAAGTGTTTCAAAACTCGTTTTAAGTAAGCAATAATTTAAACTAGTAAAAAAAGGAACTCTCAAATTTCATGACGGCTGAAATATCAGTACTTATTTTTTTAGCATAATAAATGCAATATACAAGTATAATTCTGATTGATTCAACAAGTATACAGGTTTATATTTACATACTTATCCCTGGAATCTGGAATTCGCCTTCCTCCTCTCTCCTTTTCTCTTTCTCGGTCTTCGAGTTCTCTCCTAAAATCACGGCCCCTCAACTCATCTGTTGTACCCTGCCCATGTTCTCTGTAAAATTAGGTGATATGTAATGATTTAATGTTAACAAAAAACAAAATAGATTTCAGATAAAAAGGTTCACAATTATTAGTTGAAGTATTTTGAAGAAAGAAAATCAGATACGTTCAGTACTTAAATTCAAACAGCTTAAAAGATGAAAATAAATCATATCACAAAGAAACAATTCTAAGTATTATTTATTGGATTATTAAAAATACAACTAAACCTCACTACATCACCCCATTACTCGACAGTCTGTGTAACTCAACAGTCGACTTTTGACATAACACATCTTACAGTATTAGTCTGTTCAACTTTTTTAGGTCGTGGAACGTCCTTGAATTAATTAATGGAAAATTGCTATGTTCTGGATAACTCGACAACTCTGTAACTTAACAAACTCTAGGCCCATAAAGTGTCGAGTTAGTGAGGTTTTACTATACCTTTATACTAGATATACTGAAAATAAAATACCATTTACTGATACTAACTTAGAGGGATACTTTTTAAGTGAAACGTCTACATAAATAAATTGAAAGTTTTGTCTGCATATTGCTTGGGTTTATGATACTGTATGTTATTCCAACATTTTATGCCTTAGGAAAACCAAAATGGGTCCTATCTCAATTTATGTCCGTCTGTCTGTGACACTATGGAACACATTTGTGTTTGTCTTTTAAGTTAAACAAAGGTAGGACTTTATCCATCTTGATAAACTTTTTTTCATTTATCTATGCCAATTGGCAAAGTCAAAAAATTTGCATAAAGCATTTCAGAGCGTAATAAACATAAAAAAAGTCTACAAGGATCATGAATTGCTGCAATGATACTTAGTAGTTTCTTTACTGGGAGGTTTAGGTGAAGATGGGCGTAGAACATTGTATGAAAATGTCATCTGTGAGAGACTATTACACTTTAAAAATAAACGGTACCAGTGGACTGACACATACTTTCTCCCTTAAGTAAATTTAAAAAAGACAATCTGTAATAAAACTATCATGTTCTACAAAGTAATTCTAAATCATTTAATAATTTATTGTTCAAATTGTATGGGGGTAACCCCCCCCCCCCCGGTAATACCAAGCTTTTTTGAGCTGTTCACGAGAGTTCACAGACACACACACACACACACACACACACACATATATATATATATATATATATATAAATTTTAACGAATATTGTTTTTGGTCTCTGGGCACCTAAAGGAGAAAAAAATAACATGGTCCTGGGCTTAAGTCTCGCCATGAGACCTACGGTAACAGCTTCTTCCCTATGGGAAATTAGCTAAAAATAAAGTTTTGATCTTGATAATCCTATTGCATTTTCAAGTTAATACTACTACCTTCAGAAAGGCACAATGCACATTCAAAATAACTTTCAAAAGCTTCTCTTTTCTTATAAATTTATCTCAAATAGACATGTAAGGCTGCAAGATCAAATGGATTAGGTAGGCTATTGAATCAATAGGCCTATTAAAAATGGCATCAATCGTGGTCTAAATGGTACTGAATTGATTTTTAATCGAAGATGTAGATCCTATAAGAATCAAAATTGTATTCACATGTTATAAGTGCCATGATATTTAATAACATTTGAAAAGTTTTCCTTTAAGGAAAAAACAGTGTTTTACAATAAAAGAGGAAAAGGATTGGTTGGGATACAAATTGTCACTAATCAATTAGGTCAGGGGTGAGATGGGGAACACTGTGACTATAGACAGCCTTTAAAGGGTGGTAGAGGTGGTGGAATTTGCCATAACCAACACCACGAATCCAGGCTGATCAATAAGATAATCCCCTGGTGGCAAGAGAGAATAGATAGATTATAGTAGATAGTGTATAGATTCTTAATAAATACTATTTGAGAAATGTTTTCCATGTAAATGGATGGATGAAAGATCGAGGAAGCCAAATGAATTGAAAAATAAGAACAAGTTAAATTGGTATACCCCTGAACTTGAACAGATGAAAAAGTATATATTAATTTGTAAAGACATATATACAAAACACTAAGAACCCTCAGTTACTTTTGAAGGTAAGGACATTAAGACACCACTATTGATTAGCCCTACAAGCAGAAAATAAAAAAAAGAATGAAGAAGCAATAAATAATTCATCTAACAATAATGTAGAGTTGCATGGAACATCATAAAGAAAAGCTGTAGGGAAGATCAAGCTCTTTGTCACTAGCACCCCATCCATTCAACCTGATAACTTCAACCATTATTTCATTTCATCGGCTGGAAAGTTAGGAGTGAGACCTAGCACTTCTTAATGCAAAAAAAAAGAAAAATTTCTGGAAAAATGTCAACTTGGTGCGGCAAGTGATAAGTACCTTTTCAACCATGTTCTTTAAGGAAATGTTTAATGTTATAGTGTAACTTAAGTGCTCATCTACAAAATATGTTTATGGCCTGTCAAGTGAGGTTTTAAAAAGTGTTTCTATTGAGATCTTGGATCTGATATAAATCAGTAGGTGTTTTTCTATCCTGTATGAAACTTGCCAGAGTGTTGCCTATATACAAAGAGGGAAATCCAGATAGTCTCAACACTTATCGTCCAATTTCCTTTAAGCCTGTCATGCCAAAGATTTTTGAAAAAAATTTGAAGTATCATGCCAATAACTTCTTTGAGTCTTTTAACTTATTTAGTGATTTTCAGTATGGGTACTACTCTGGGAGGTCTACTACCCAGGCATTAGATGTTATTGTACAACAGTTGCTTTTGGCTGAAGAGAATTGTAATTCAGCTCAGTTAAGTAACATTATTTAATCTTAGCAAATCATTTGACACAGTAAAGCATGATGTGTTATTGGCTGAACTTCAATTTTATGGATTTCAAGGAAAATGCTTAAAAATGTTTGAGTCATATTTAAATTATAGAAAACAATTGGTAGAGGGGTGTGAGTTCACAGGTTTATCGGTGCTAGGGCTGATACTCTTTTTGATATTGATCAATGATTTTAGTCATAACAATTTTAGTTTTATGACAATATATGCCGATGATACCTATCTCCTAAATGTTCACAAAAGTCTAGAGTCTCTGGGAGAATTGTCAGATAAAGCACTGTTGGTTGCAACTAACTGGTTTGAAATAAATGGTTTGTTACTAAATAAAGACAAGACTCAAAAAATTTTTGTATCAAAATGAGAAAAATATTGTCAACAGCAAAAATTGTGTTATACTGTTAGGTGTAGCCATTGAATCAAATCTTTCATTGAAACCCCATATTGATTTAGTGTGCAACAAGCTGTCTAGGAATAAAGAAACTAGATCGATATTTTGTGTGTGTTTTATGTATGTTGTGTTACTGACGAGATCCGGCCACAAAAAATAAAAATAAGTGAGTGTGCCCAATAAAACAGATAATATGGAATATACCTCATCAAAAAACATGTCATTTAAAAATTAAAAGCTGTCTGTATTATATTTACTGGTAAACCTGAAAAGACATGTAAGCTATGAATATTTAAGAATTGGCTATTTAAAATTTCTCAGCATAAACTGCACAGTAAGAACTAAAATTGAGATTGCTATAGGTTTTCCTAGATACACACAGGAGCTTTTATACTTCATAAAGATAAATAACCCCGTCGCAGCAGATCTGCGTACTCAGCGAATTTCAAAATCAATAATATAATAATAATAATATATGACAAGTTTTATAAAAGTCTGTCCATAAACATGAGAATTATTTGCCTATTCTCCATAAGATTAACTCCATAAAGAGTGTACAGGTTAGCTGCTGTGAGGAACACTGAAAGTAGCCATTTCTACCATAAATAATTTTTATCTTAACATTTATACCAACTTTCATCAACATCTGTCCATAAATAAAGGAGTTTGCCTATTCCCTATATGATTAATATGGGAAAAGAGTATACAGGTTTGCTGCCATGATAAACACATAAACTATGATTTTTAAGCATAAACGGATATATCTCAACCAGATGAAGCTAAATATAAAGTTTTATCCAAAAAAATTTATTAATATGGGAAATATTAATTTTTCCCTATCCTCCATAACATTGGAGCCCCACAATACAACGTACTGTGTTTAGATTTTTTAATATCTCAGTAACCGTTGGAGATAGAGGAAAGCTTTAAGAAGCTTAACCATGTAGTTTTTAAGCTGATTCCAATAATGAAATATAAAATTAGAATTTTTTTAAATTAGGCCTACATGTGAAAAACGCAAAAAACCTCATTTTGGGTTACAAAACCCCCCCTAACTACCCGTTCCCATTGATCGATATGTCTGGTTTACGAACTTTTTCGAGCATTTGTAGGAATACACGTCTCTACCAAATATGGTCTCGATCGGACCATTTTTACGAGAGTTATTGTGTTCACAGACACATATACATATATATAAAAATTTTAACGACTATTGTTTTTGGACTCTGGGCACCTAAAGACGAAAAAATAACATGGTCCCGGGCTTAACTCTCATCATGAGTCCTACGGTAATAGCTCCTTCCCTATAGGAAATTCCCTAAAATATAAGTGACGACACCTCACACAGGTGCTAAGTAATCATAAAAGGGGTGAGGGTGGAACAACATTGAAGGGGATAAGACAAATGCTGTCCATGAGCATGATGATTTGTAAGATGGTTTGGTGCTCCCATGCTTTGGAATCTTGTTGTTACTTCATGGATCATTGCCGAGGCTGACCAGGCATTGGCTGCTGATACATTGTCAACACCAAAACTCTTTGCAATATGATTCAGAAAAGGGGTGAATCTATCAATGCAATGGTTTGAGTCTGAAGGGCTTGAGGTTAATTTGACAAATAACCTCACATCCCATTCCCAAGAAAGTAAGGAATTACTGGTTTACAACCTAATCCGGTTAATAAAGTTGCTAGGATGGAATTTGAGGTAGTACAATGGTCCTCAAATTCCATCCCTGCTACTTTATTAATCTGAATCCTACTGGATTTTACCAATGTAACCGCTAAACCATTACACAATCATGGTCATGGTTATACATAAGATGAAAGCAAAATTAAAAAAATTCTGGGCTATCCTATAGTGAGGCTAGTGCCATAATTATTTTAAATAGTGAAAGAACACACCAAGACTTCACGTCAGATCTACACTTACCTGAATTTTAACTTTGTATGTCCAGGTAAATCTCTACTTGAATACTGTTTTGATATAGCACTCAAATCCTTTTCTCCTCTACCTTGGCCACCTCTTGCAGGTTCAAAGGTTGGTCTAGCTGCAGTAGTCATATTTTTCTCTCAAAATATTCTACTCTATTAGGGCTTAAAATTATTCTAAAATCTGAAAATAGCAACAATACAGCAAACTATATTCCATGAATCTATATATTAACTAACAGTCGATAACCTCTGCTAAACTACACCACACCAGGCAGGCAGTAATGTAAAGTGTATAAATATTTGTGAGATTGAGATTATTGAGAAATGACAGATTGACAGGGTGACCACCAAGGCTGAGCGTAAGTCTGAAAGTCGGGATAGTTGTTCATGGAAATCCCTACTTGTCCTACAAATTTTGCTGAGTTTACAATCTTGGCATTAAGACTGATCAATCAAATGTTTAAACATATTTTCAAAAATATATTAAAAAATATTTGGAAACATATGTCATTGTAAAATTTACCAAACGCATAAATGTTTGTGTAATTTTGCCTAAATACACTATATGTTACATAAATATTAACTTCATAGTATAAATATGTTAAAATACCTTATAAAGCTAGTACTTACATTCGGTTGATTTAGTCGCCAAATATACCTTGCCTTAACTACATGGCTACTCGACCCCTAACGCTCGTTACACATTGGGCAGTTTCTGCCGCGGTGGTAATTTCGCCATCGCCGCCGTTCTAGCAATCGCCTGAAAGATTATGGAAGTTTACACACTGGGCGGCTGAAATGCCGCGCGGTCATTTTGATGTCCGCGGTTTTCCTGCCGCCTTCCGGCACGGAGTGGTGTATGTGACCAAATGCAAGTCTATGCAAGGTTTGTTGAAGAATTTGGGAGGCATAAATAGCGTTTGCTGTATCATCTGCAAAAGTAGTAACGACCACTCTTGGGTCAGCTGTGTACAGTAAATATAATACAGGTTCAAGAACACATCCTTGAGGAACTCCAGATTCAATCCTACAGGAGCTAGAACATTCATCCTGAAATTTTATTTGAAAAAAACTACTATTTAAATAGGTTTTTATTCAAGTTTTAATGAAGTGAAATTCAAGAAAAAAATTATTATCCTTGTGCCTGATGATGGCCTAATTAGGCCAAAACTATAGTTGCGCCACTTTAACTACTAAGATTGTTTTAGAGAGGTATATAAACCATTTAATTTATATAGGTTGTAGAAAGGGCGAGGGAGCAAAGATTTTATTTTATAAAGTAGACCATCATGCCATACAATGAACGTTTAGCTACTCAAACCACTGTCAAACCAATGATCACAATACAGATCAAGCAGCCAAAATCAAGGAACCAGCTGAAATCCACATGGCAACAAATTAGAAAGACAAAAGTGGGGTGTTATTTGTTTACCAGGTACATTTGTAAGGAACATACCACACACCTGTAACACCGCTGTTTTGAAATCCCTGGCCATATATAGGGCGATGAGGATGAAGATATTTAAACAATTGGGGTCACATCCATATAGAAGTAAATTTTGAATTTACATTCTAATGGAAGACACAATAGAATTGGCATTTTTGAAATTTATTTTTTTAAATTACAGTACGCTGCAGAAGTAATCGAACACAACCAATTTTAATCTTAAAACACTATACGGTAAACCATTTTGAGCAAATTATATGAAAAAATGTTTTTTCTACATTATATATTTTATGCTATTAACTTATGTATTTACTCGTATATAAAGTTGTAAAATAAAATATAATACCACTAATCTGTGTTTATATTGTATTTACCAAACCTGGTCTTTTATACAGTGCGAGAGCATATTAGCAGTGAGTATATAAGCAATGGTATGGGTCCTCTGTGATATTAGTAACATCGAGAGGCGCGACTTGTGCAGGGTTGTGAGTCATATTATTTTATAAAAAATAAAATAAATACTTTCTTGACATTTAAAAGACAATAACTTTTGAATTATTTGTTCTGCAAATACACGGTGATCCCATATTATTTGACATCACCAATATGATCTCCGGCATAGTCACGTTCAGTATCCTGGGAGCCATGGCCCACGACTTGGGAGTGCCTGTGGACCATATCGATCGTCAAGGAGGGGCCGGGCCTCGCGTTCGTCACACCCAGAGAGCTCCTCTGCCTCCCCATGCCACAGCTATGGTCTATACTCTTCTTCATGATGTATTTCATCTGGGGTCTTGATAGTGAGGTGATTTATTTTATTTTCTACCTGATTTGTTGATGTAAAATATAAAGTTTTATAGGAATACAAAAGTGGTGTGTTATTTGTTTACCAGGTACGTTTGTAAGTACCTGGTAAACCAATAAATACCTATTAACTATGAAACTTTAATCAAAATAAATTTGCCTTTTGAGAAATTTTTGTTTTCCACATTGTAAGGGGTTTTAAGAGTAAACTTCCCTTAAAAATAAAAAAATCGTCTGGAGATATGGCCAAATTGCACCTGTGTACCAAATTTCATCAAAATCGGACGATCACTGTGTGGTCTCAGGGTTTGTACACAGACAGACGTCAGTCTAAGAACCACTTCTTTGGATTCAAGGAGCCTCAAAACGGAAATATCCGCTCTCAACTCAAATTCAAACATTTTGACGAAAACAATACTAACTTACTCCATATAGATACTGTACTATCTAAAAATGTTGACCTTGTGTCTTAAGAATGATGATCTTTTGATTGAGATATCTCACATAAACTCTTACTTGGATAAAATAAAAAAATAAAATCAAACTAAACTAAATAATTCTTTGCATGTTCAGGATGTAGTCATTGAGGAAAAGGAGGCTATGTCCAGGGATTTAATGGCTTGTAAAAATAAAATAGTTAAACTTCAAGCTGCGCTTGATAATGTGAGGCAACAATGTGAGGATAAAAAGAACCTGGAAAGGTTATTAGAAACTAAGAATAAGGAAATAGTTAGCCTAAATAAATTTGTGGCATTGTCACAAGAGTCTGCATCCCAGCTTAAAAAGGACATTAATACACTCAAAGCTGAAATCAAGTTAGCTAAATCTGACAACTGGTCAAAAGAAAGGTGGCTTGATGATAAAACAATTGAGTCATACTTTAATGGTCTTAATTCACAACTTGCCTGTTCTAAGCACTTATGTTCATATGTTGGGCCTTCGGTTACTCAAATCCTTAGGCACGGTAGTAACGTAGATATTAGGAATATTATGTCTGACATTAATTTTGATAAGCACGATTATGTTTTTTGTTACGTTAATAACTGTGTAGATCCTCTTGTCTCTGACAATGGTTCCCATTGGAGCCTTTTGATTTTTTTTATAACAATCTGCATAAAGCTTTTCATTTTGATTCTAATGGACAAGTGAATAGTACTGCAGCTAAATGTATAGCTAAAAATTTAAGTTTTAATAGTAATGATTTTGTTCATGTTCCTTGTCCACAACAAAAGAACACATTTAAATGTGGAATAAATGTTCTCATAAATGCCAAAGTTGTACAAAACCTTTATTGCCACAACATTAGTAATAATCAGTTATCTATAGCTCAATGGTTTGAACTGTTTATGAATGGGGATAGTATAGAAGCTCAAGCTTCTCCTGTGGACGATTGTAACAATAGACTTAAGACCACGTGTAAGTCCGTCAGCGAAAGTAATTCTTTTGTTTGCTCACCAATAACATTAAAGAAGGATAAAACTGGTGTCTGGAATGTTGCAGGTAATAAATCAAAATGTTCAAAGGTAAACCATTGTAAAGTTATTCCTCAAAACGTTGACTCTGTAAATAGGTTTGACGTACTGTCGGCACTTTCTGAAACTTGCCCTGATGGTCCTGTAGTGGCTCGCCCTCAGCTAAAGGTTCCAAGTAAAAGGTGTAACGCTCAGAGAGTAGAAAAGTGTAGTAAGTTAGTTAAGCCTGTCTCTCGGGCTGGTGATTTGGTTCATAACTCTGGCTCAAACTGTGACACTGCCATGGAGCGTGGCGTGAGCCATGGAAAATCTGCTAATGCCTTAGACATTACTAAACGAAGTATTAAGTTGTTCACGGACAGTCATGGCCGCTTATTGAGGGATTTTCTGTTGAGAAAAAAGAGCATTACGGACAATTTCAATGTATACTCTTGTGTTCAGCCTGGAGCTAAGTTAGCACAAGTGATTGCTAGTGTGCCAAGCGCGTTAAAGACAATGACTAAAGATGATTTTCTGGTTATTATAGGAGGTACCAATGACATTGTAAATGGACACTGTAGTGGCTTGGTCGGGGAGCTGGAGACGGTGTTAGGTATGGCGCAGCACACTAGAGTTGTTGTGGTGGGGTTGTCTAAGCGTTACGATCGTCCGGGGCTTAACCTCGTGGTGGAGGAGATGAACCGAGGGATCGTGGCGCTTGTCAGCTCTTACCCTAATGTGTCATTTATTTCTCTTTCCATTCTTGATAGATCATGCTACACCAGACATGGTCTGCATCTGAATGGCGGGGGAAAGTGGAGACTTGCCACCTGGGTAGGGAATTTTGCTAATCCACCTTCGTTATCCTCCTCTTCTTCAAGATTCCCCTCTACCAAGCAAACAAATACCGACTCATACAACCAAAGACATTCCAAATCCATTGGTAGACATCGTAGCTTCCATACTGTTCCATCTCTAATTAGGGAAAAAGGAGGCCGGGTTTTTTTCAATAAGAATTTTTTAGAGATGACTCGGAAGCAGTACCGTGTCCCATGGATGACCCCAGACCATGCATGGGCCTTGCACATGCCGATTATCTAAAACTTCTCCATCAGAACATTAGAGGTCTTGTAGATAAACACGAATTGTTTGAATTGTTTCTGCAAAACGAATCGCCTGATATAATCTGTGTATCTGAGCACAACCTTAGAGATTTTGAGTTTGAGATGTTCAAATTGAATGGTTATTCTAATATATCTGGCT
The DNA here is from genome assembly GCA_023375725.1 of Nephotettix cincticeps. Lineage (NCBI taxonomy): Eukaryota > Metazoa > Arthropoda > Insecta > Hemiptera > Cicadellidae > Nephotettix > Nephotettix cincticeps. Next base: position 31,656,317 of record CM041786.1, read on the forward strand.
TTTGTCGCTCAAATATGTTGAGAGGTGGTGTCTGTATTTTTGCTAAGGGCCACATTTCCATTCAAAAGATTGACGTTTCAGAATTCTGTGTTGAAGGTGAGTGTGAGGTTGCAGCAGCAAAGGTTCTGTTAAGTAATGAAAACTTGCTTTTAATAGCAGTCTATAGACCCCTACCTCCCATCATGACGTATTTTTTTATAATATCTCTGAGTTTCTCATAAAACTGACCAAAGGTAACAATAGAGTAGTTTTAATGGGCGACCTAAATATTGATCTATCAACTGAATCCTTTACAAGTGTTAAACACGTAACGATCATAAAATCCTTTGGTCTCAGAAACATAATTACCTCCTTCACAAGGGAATTCAAAGGTTCCAGATCCTTAATTGACCACATATTTACAGATATCAATTCTAACAGAGTACAAAGCGAGGTCGTAGTTTCTGCCCTCTCTGACCATCATGCTCAGATCATGTCAATATGTTGTAGAAATGGTCATGAGACTGAAACAGAGAAAAAGTTCACACGAAAGTTTACCCCCTCTGCCAAACAACTTTTTAGGTCTTTGCTTATGCAAGTAAATTGGGAAACTTTGTATGACGCAGGTAATGTTTATGACAAATTTTGTATTTTTGAGAGAGAATTGCGTTACCACTTTGACACTGCGTTTCCAATGCAAACCCAAAAAACCATAAATAAGAAATCGTCCAATAAATTCTGCTTTGACAAAGAGCTAATTGATCTTAGACAGCAAATGATTGACCTATACACAATTACAAGAGACCTTGCATCAAATCATCCAATGCGACAAAATTACCTTTGCCTGAAATCTAACTACAAAAAACTCCTGAGGAGGAAAAAATCAGAACAGTTGCTGCACAAAATTAAAACATCAGATAATAAAAGTAAAACAATATGGCAAACTATAAATGATAATAAAAACTGCAGTGATAAGAAAATGGAAAGGATCAACCTCCTTGATGATTTAGGAAATTTAATTAAAGACCCTCAACTGGTTGCCGGTAAATTTAATTCATTTTTTATCCAGGCTGGCAATACTACAAATCCATCTCAAAGACCCACTCTTATTAGTGGGGTAAACAATGCATCCGGTTCACTCTTCCTTTGGCCAACAACAGAGCAAGAAGTTTATTCGGAGGTTAAACAAATGAAAAATAAGAGATCTGCTGGTACCGATGAAATTTCACCCAGATTACTAAAAGAAGTGGGGGATGTGCTGTTGACATCGTTAACTCACCTGATAAACTTTTCATTTCAAAATGGCCAATTTCCAGAGTCTTTGAAACTCTCTGTTGTAAAACCATTGTATAAAAATGGTGATAATCGCCTATGTGATAATTTCAGGCCAATATCTATTGTCTCGTCAATCTCTAAACTGCTTGAAAAGATGTTTTTAAAAAGATTATTGCAGTTTCTTGATAAAAATAATTTGATGACTGAGAATCAGTTTGGCTTCGTAAAAAAAAAGTCAACGACAAATGCAATTTACCACTTGGTATCTAACATCGTGAAAGCAATGGATAGGGGTGAGAAGGCATTGGGTTTTTTCTTTGACCTAAGTAAAGCCTGCTTCGACACTGTTAACCACGTTATACTTTTGGAAAAGCTTCACCGTCTGGGCATAAGGGGCCTTGCACTGCAGTGGCTTACAGCGTATCTGACTAATAGAAGTCAGTATGTTGAGGTGATTGCTACTGATGCAGTGGGATGCCTGAAGCCATTTAGATCTTCTACTACCATGATTACTAGTGGAGTACCTCAGGGGTCTGTCCTGGGGCCGGTAGTGTTTCTGTTGTTCATGAATAATCTTCCTTCTGTCATTCAGGGGGGTACCATCTGTCTTTATGCTGATGATACGTCTTTCTCTGTTTCCAGTTCCAATCGTCAGGAGTTGACAGTGAGTGCTTTTTTGCAGGCGAGTAACTTGATGCAGTGGTTTGATGAAAATCTCCTCAGACTCAACTCGCAAAAAACTCAATTCGTGGATTTTTCAATAAGAAAAGTCAGTAATCAGCAGAACTTCTTGCTCAGTGAGGATGAGCTAGAAGCCACTGCTCAAGTAAAATTTCTGGGCCTTTTGGTTGATGAAAACTTGAATTTCAATGTTCATACAGATTCTGTTTGTAGAAAAGTTAGTTCCGGAATTTTCCTTCTTCGACAGTTGGCCAAGTTTGCAGATCATGATGTTCTGTTGACAGCCTATTACGGTGTTATCTATCCCCATTTGGCCTATGCTGTAGCAGTGTGGGGTAGTCAAAATGTAAGAACATCTTTCCTCTTTCGCCTCCAAAAACGAGCGATAAGAATCGTTCATGGCCTACAGAGAAGACAATCATGTAGTGATGCTTTCATAACATCTAAAATACTCACCTTTCCGTCTATTTACATTCTAGAAGTTCTCACTTTTCTGAAGCTCAACTTTTCACCGTTCCACAATCCAAATTTTCATGCGTATTCACTTAGAAACAATTTAAACTTAAAAATCCCGCCTCATTCAACCACTTTTTTTAAGAAACATCTATTATACAATGCCGTTCAATTATTCAATGTACTACCTCATAATCTGAAAATTGAAATTGACCCGGGTCGCTTCAAAAGGCAACTTAGGTCTATTCTTGTTAATAAGTGCTACTACAGTGTCCATAACTGCATCGCTGGCGGACTATATAGCTTATGTCTTTCTAATATTGTAATTTTAAGTTTTGTTTGGTATAAGCTATATTTTAATATTTTCTTGACCTGGCTTATACAATTGTACATTGTCAATCTGGCTTGAATAAAGAGTTATTGAGTTATGTATAAAGAGAGAAATTAAAAACGGTATTAAAACGTTTGACTACGCGGTTGTTCTATCGATAGCTATCTATCGAATGTATCGTCAACACTGTTAGAGCTGGCGGATTATCGTTTAGTGTTGGTGTTTAGAATTTGGGAAATTTGAGTTCGTCTATACGTCGTCTGTAACCTAACTTTTCCAAGACATCTTTTTAAGTACTGAATGTAAAATTTAACAGCATATAAGCAATCTAATCCTGTCAAAGTGGAATCATCTCCTTGGCTTTCTGTCGTTGAACCAAAAATGAAGCCAATAACAGCAATTGTCGCAGATGAAATGTTTCCTGAAGGAGCTGGCTTTGGAATGGATATGGAGGATGTAAGTAGCTACAACCAAAGACAATCTACAACCCACTAGCCATATTAAGACGACATTCTTCTAAAAATTTATCTCAAACCAACATGGATCTTTCATTACTTAAATAAAAAATTGCACATTAAATCAATCAATTCTAGCATCACAATCACATAATGTAAAGTTAAGCTCAGATACTTAGATTTTTGAAATGGCAACCTACCCAGGTAGGTATATTAAGCCAACTATGAATGAGAAATGAGTGTAGGGTGATTGTCATGTGATCTTGTAGTATTGTTACTGACTAAATCTGACATGTTTCTTAGACAGGACTATTAATTAATAGCCCAACAGCCTATGGCAACTGAGGGACCTACAGTTTAACATGGAACCCGAACCACAGCCTCTGAATTACGAATTGATCTAATCATGAGGGTGGTCTTTGCGGATTAACGTAATATTCAATAGTGCAGACGTTCACACAAGAGAACACTACACCTACCGACCATCGCTCATAACTATCCACAATTCATGACCTCCAAGAGCTGGATTACAGGATGACGCCACCATCTCTGTGGCCAGCTCATCTTTAGGCATTTAGAAAGGGAAGTACAATTTAATCATTGTGATGGAGTAATCAGAAATTTTACTCTTATGAAACATTTATTACAAAATGCTATTACTTCCTTTTTGGACATAAACCTTTTTCCACTTAGCCATTGGAATTAATAAATAATCACTGGGGACCAAATCTTGTGAATGTGGAGCGTGTCATATTAATTGGAACTTTAATTCTGCAATTTTGGCTATTGTAACTAAATACACAAGTGTGCAGTGGTGCATTGTCTTTATGAAATAAGATCTGTTTGTTATTCAGATGAAGTAAATTTTCCTTGATTTCTTGCTCAATTATTCCAATAATGATGCATAAAAAGCTATTTTCCTGTTGGTGTGGTTCTCTTTTTCAAGTAATTAATATAGACCGCATCCCGAACTGAATACACATGTAAGAATCCCAATAGACCGCGGCTATAATCTTACTGACTTTTTACTTACGGACTTTTACTCTTACGGACTTTTTCACAGTTATTGTCTTCTTCGGAGTATATCCGTCTTCAATATCCTATGGTTTTGACTGTTCTTTTGTTTTGATTGTGATAATGTATCCATGTTTTGTTAATAGTTTAATTTCTTTTAAACATCAATATAAGTTAGATTAATACCTAGTTGGGCATAAATATTGATATAGAAACTCATAGAAACACGCCCTGTCACAAACTCAAGGATTGTGACAGAGAAGGGCCAAAACAGCCTGAGGGACCACAAGATTGTATTTATTCTTCTCTGTCAGCAATTACAACACCTATCTTGTGGAAGATTGCAGTTTTTGTGCAAAAATTAAGTTACTGTACATAGCTAAAAACCTTGCCTCAACTATTTCTCTCACTTTGACTCATTGATCACTTAAAATAATAAACATTTATTTTTTTCTTAAGTTATCCGAATCTGCATTTATCTTGTGTACGCCCACAATTAAATTCCTTCACCCGATTATGAACAGTTGCAATCACTGGAACATGTGCGCCATGTACTTTGTTGAACTCGGCTGTGATTTCTTTTGGTGACAACCCTTTTAAATACAATATGATTTTATTGATGAATAAAGTTTTTTATTCCAATTAGCAACAATAATGAAACCAATCGCCAAGTGCAGCTGACATTGTAACAAGATTAGTCAGGAGTGCAACTATAATTAATCAACAAAACTTTTTGTCGTACGATTGCAATTTTTTACATTTTTAAAGACGTATCTTACTATCTTACATAGAATTTTTAGAAGTCTTGAAAATATCACTTTCTGACAATATAAACAGATTTAAAAAAATCATCTTAAGAGGGCCACGTTTAAATATTAAAAATATTGTGTAATTGAGAATCAACGTTGTATACTTCAGAGTTAAGTTGGTAGTACCTAAGGTTGGTTATACTATTAACTAGTTGGTCCGGCGAACTTCATAACGCCCTACAGTAAATATATGTTGACTTTAAGATTGGCCATGCTCTGAAATCGAATACTGTAGCATTACGGCTTTGTTTTTGAAATATTAGATATTCTGAGCTTCGGGCTTGTTAATAACAATATTGAAACGATAAGACATATTAATAACATTCTCACAAAACAAATAAATCTGAGTGGATTGATTCACAATTTTCTAATCCAACTTAAAACTAAACAAAAATAACTGTAATACGGCTTTTATAGGAAAGATGTACAACAGCTGATTATTATAATGAACGTAATATATATAAACATTGTAACTATTTTTTATTAGGCCAACATATAAACACATGACTTTTAATAAGACAGAAAATAAAAAATATAAATACATAATCCCCCAAAACTGTAAACTGTTTAAGTAGTGAATAAAGCTGTTCATTTTGAACAGCACATATGCACATATGTACTTAATAGTTTTAAATTAATTAATGATTCAGATGACATTGGATAGTAAAGCATATTGCTAATGGTAAGTAAACCAAACAGCTGTAGAAATCAAATGTTTTGATTGTAGAGAATATGTAAACAAACTTACTCCCATAAGGTTAACATTAGACATTTAAAACAAAATAAAATGGAAACTTATGGAGTTTTAGAACAGTTTTTGGCCATCGGATAAGTAGTCTGGCAATGCATAAAGGACATAAATAACACACATACATATATACAAACATACATACATACACAGATTAATTTTTATATATACTATTAATTATTTATCAAGCCTACTGTATTAATACTACTGTATTAATAACCAACGTAACAAATACAATGGGGAGTAGCCTAATGTTTGAAGATGGTGTTCTTATACCTTATACCTATCTTCTAATTTAGCCACTAAAAATGTGTTATACTGTGGTTCTAGAAGTAGTTTTCTAAAGGTCATTTTCAAATAATTCAGGAAAAGCTATTTACAAGAAGAATAATCTGTGAACCAGAGTCTTTGGGTGTGGTTGGATAAAATTAAAATTTCTTAACCCTTAAAGTTACATAAGCTAGAATAGGATTCAATAACAGTAATAGATTGAGAAGTCCATGCTGTTAAATCACATGCCTGATCGCAAACAATTGCTTTATTAGTGTGAGCTATATAATATTCATATTTTGTAACCTAATAGTCTACCTTCTTTGTTTCAGGCTGGGGGGCCTACTAGTCTTTTAGTGGATTTAGCTGCAAATGAGAAAACTGTGCACGCTGATTTCTTTAATGGTAAAAACCCCTTTTAAAAATTAGCATTGCAATATGGTTGATTTTATCAAGTTTGTTTACTTTTGGCGAATTTCCCATATGGAAGAAGCTATTACCTTGTATTCCTACATTTGCTCGGACGAGTTTATAAACCAGACATACCGGACAATGGGAACGTGTAGTTTGGGAGGATTTTGTACTCAAAAATTAGGTTTTTGCATTTTTCGTATGTAATTTAAAAAAAAATTTAAATTTTATCTTTCACCATTAGAATCAGCTTAAAAACTACACAATTTAGTTCCTTAAAGTTTTTCTATATCTCCAACGGTTACTGAGATACAGTATTAAAACATCTAAACACAGTACGTTGCATTTTGGGGCTCCAATGTTAATCTTATGGGGGATAAAGAAAAATTAATATTTCCCATATTAATCAATATTTTTGGATAAAACTTGATATTTAGCTTCATGTGGTTGAGATCTATCCATTTATACTTAAAAATCATAGTTTGTGTTTATCATGGCAGCAAACCTGCATACTCTTTTTCCATATTAATCATATAGGGAATAGACAAACCCCTTTATTTATGGACAGATGTTGATGAAAGTTGGTATAAATGTTAATATAAAAATTATTTATGGTAGAAATGCCTAATTTCAGTGTTCCTCACAGCAGCAAACCTGCACACTCTTTCCCTTGTTAATCTTATGGAGAATGGGCAAATAATTCTCACGTTTATGGACAGATTTTTATAAAACTTGTCATATATTATTATTATTATTTATAATTGATTTGGAAATTCGCTGAGTACGCAGGTCTGCTGCGACGTGGGTATTTTGGGTGATGTGACTATACACTGTGCCAAGTGTCATGAAAATGGTTGTGAAAATAAGGAATAACTTTTTTTTAATTTTCTTCTTAAGAATAACATTGTGTATTCTAAGACAACATGCTTACTGTGTATAGTAAATTTAACGTTTCTCTGAACCATTAGTCGTAGACTAATGATTAAATTGCTAATTGGTTAGCTTGTTGAGCTGGGACATATTCAAACTATTTCACAAATTTATCGGTTTCCCAGAAAATTAATAAATATTTTTTTACATTTAAGAGCCCATAACTTTTGAACCATTACTTTTACAGGCATGCAAGTGGTGTCATATTATTTGGGACCTTAATAACCATAAACCATTCAATTTTAAACAAAACCGTTTTAACTGACTTTGAGAAATTTAATTTTTTTTTTATTTTAAGAGTTTTTAGGGATAAACTATAAATAAAAAACATTTTGGTTTGAATATATTGCCAAAGTGTGCCTGTGTACCAAATTGCATAAAAATCGGAAGATCAGTATGGTCTGGGGGTTTGCACTACAGTAGACAGACAGACATCAGTATGAAAACCACTCAAAACTGACATATCCAGTCACAACTCAAATTTGAAAATTTTGATGGAAAAAATACTTTCTTCATATAGTATGTGTAAGGGGAGAAATTGGCATTCAATTAACTTCTCAACTTTTGCAGGTGATTTTCAGGCAACGAATCAGTAACTATAACAACTCAGTCACCCAGCTAATATAATAAGTGTGAAGATATATGAAACATAAATCTAAAAAATAGTATAATAGTATTCAGTTAAAAAGTATAAAGTACAGTGATAGTTTTAAATCATGATCAAGATTTTTTTGTTAAAGTAGAGTACATCTTTAAATAGACAAGATATAGGCCTAATAGCTGCACATCACAAATCAAAAACTACACTATAAATTGTTTAGAAACTCAAACTTCTTATTGTGAATACTGTAGCCTATATTAATCAGATTAAATAAACCTAATTTTCCTTGTGTCTAGACACTTTCCAATAAATTAATATCCAATTTTAAAAATATCCTCTTATTTTTCAGACTTTGATGACCTCTTTGATGATGAAGACCTGAATTGAATGAGAATGAGTATCAATATAGATTTTTTCTGTGTTTCAGTGTTTATTTACGAATTATAAATTTTTCAATATATATATTTGTGTGTTCTATTTATCATCTTTTGAATACTCAACTCCACAATGCAATTATTTAAGCTAGTGTTACACTCTGGTGTGTATTTTAAGGTGAATATATTTAAAGTATGATTGTAATTTGAAAAATTGATCACCCTTCTTTGTGGTGAGGCCAATGTTTCTAATAGAATAGGTGCATATAAAATTTTCTTTATTCCACATATTTTAATTACATAAATCATTAAATTAAATTCTTAATTTCAAAGTAAATTAATCTTCCTACAAGTTGACCGATTTTGACTTAAACCATTTTTCAAATTTTTTTCAAAAAGGCATTGAGAGAAAATAATTTTTCAATATATTAAGACTGACCAGGTATGTGAATAAATTGTTAAAAAATAGCCATGGTTCACTGTAGGTTTGATGGTGCATGTAGGGCACTTTAAAATGTTTCAAAGAATAAAATATTCCCATACTCCCTTTGTAAGCCATATAAATTATCTGGTCTTTGAACTTGAATCCACAAATTATACTTTACATGTTGGTATCAAATATTATTAATTTAAGATAATGCTTACAAGATTTATTGTGTCTAAAAATCTCGTTTGTTTGTCATAGGCTACTGAATTATAATTTGTATTTAATTTTCTCAGTAACCATTGTAGATACATGGACTGCCACCCCCTCTCCCACCATACAACCGAGTGGTGCTGGTGTGTTATATATATATATAAGATAACATAAGACCAATCACCAACATTGGTACACAAAAAAAAATTAAAAGTAATTTAATAATCTGATCCCTTGTAGTTGTAAAACAACTAAAATATGGATACTCGATTTGTGTGTTTAAAAAACCTTTTCTTTTGGGCAAGCCATGAAGGTAAAATCCCATGCGAAAACTTGAATTAATAGTTTTTAAGATCTGTATTTGTATTTTTTGGCATCATTCAGCAAAATGATGTGATGACTTTAATTTGGGAAATTAAAAGGTTACGTCACATTATCCTCAGTCAAAAATTCTTTATGTGAAAAATCAGAATTTTGTTGAGTTTTATTATTTTAAATTGCTTACAAAACAAATAAAATGTTGAAAAAAGAACGATAAGGTATCAAAATCTTAATCCTCCAGGTGCTAACATCTCACTGTGAGATGTCAGCGAGGTGCAATTGTATAGCGCTATCGAAGTCAAAAATTACTGTTACGGTGCTGCCATCTGCGAGCCAATACATGCAACTACTCTGTAGTTCCCTATTCTGACGCTTGAGTTCGTTATTTTGCCGCCAGAGTATGCTTTTATAGCCAAATAAGTGCTTTCTCAGACGGTGGTCCTTTGTAGTGTAGTGGTTAGACTGCTGTGCTGACGAGTACAACAGTTGAAGCCATTCGGAGGGACGAGGGTTCGAATCCCGACCATGAGCAATCCCAATTTGGCTTGCAAATGTGTGGTATAGTGGAGTGGAGGGCCCACCTTAAATAAACGGTGACCGGCTTGGGTGGAAGTTGACGGCATTTGTAGGCTTAATTGGGATTGCAGTGGACACCTATTTTGCTTTTATGGTAACTGGTTACAAGGGGGTGTTATAAGCCTGGTTATAAGCCTTTTGTGTTTTTTTTGGTATTTTTGGTATTTTATGAAGAGTTGCATAAAAATAACAATATTTAAATAGTCATAACACTTGGAGGGTTAAACAACATTAGGTAGGTGAAATAACATCAGTTAATTTGTTTTTCTAGAGTTAATATTGACAGTAGAATATTAAATATTATTTTGCTTTTAAAAGAGATAATGATGTACAGGTGGTTTTAAAGTTCCTTTAACCCTACTTTTTTCAATTTATATTTAAAGTGAGACTAATTATTGGAATCATTATACATATGTTTACCCTAACTTTTGCTTTAATAAAAGTAGTTTGAGCTCTCTGAGATCATGAAGTAAAAGTTATTTAAAGTTAATAAATTGTTGAAAAGGGCTAGTTTGACGCTAACTACTACCTTGTAATAAGCAAGCAGAAAATGTCCCCTCGGTTTAGGTTGACAAGTAACATAACTAATAAATGAAAGAATTTATTAACCCTTATAGTAGCTTTTCTGGTCGGAAAACCAGCTTAAAATAATTATTATTTTTATAACATTTTATAAATCTCTCATTATCTGCCTCAAGTTCAAATGTAGGCCTATGCACAGTAACTTACCTAATGCATGATTGTTTTGTGAATAAATATTTTTAAATGATTAAAAGTATAGGAAGGACTTCCTATTTTGACATGGATATGCCTTAGCTCTGTGGGGGTGTTGACCATTTTTATGATGGAAAACATGTAACAGGTTTCCATAGAAACCTCCGGAGCTATTTTATTGATTTTTAATATAAAAGAATAAGAACAGCTGTTTAGATGAAGTGAATACATTACCTTTATACGGTGTCGTGGAGCCGGAGCGGTCCGTCTTTTAAAGCTGTGCCGGAGCACCGCTCCGGCACAGTTCGTGCAGCCGAAACTCAGATTTTTATACTAAAAGTATAAAATTCGTAAAAAAGTATAAAATATTCGCTGAAAATTTTAAAATTTGATTTTTTTGACATTTAAAAGCCCATAACTTTTGAACCGTCATTTTTACAGATATGCGGGTGGTGTCAATTTATTTAGTACTCTGTGCACTATAAAGTACCAAATTTTAATCAAAATCGTTAGAGCCGTTTTTGAGAAAATTGGATTTTTCACGTTTTTTAAGGGGTTTTAGGGGTGAACTACCTTTAAAAATCAAAAATTAAAAAAATGAAAAAAACGCCTAGAGATACGGTGACTATATACATGCCAAATTTCATCTAAATCGGACCAACGGGGTAGGCTGTGGCACTGTACACATCCAGACACACACACAGACACACGGACGGACAGAAATCACGTCAAAACCCACTTTTTTGGATTCAGGGGACCCCAAAACGGATATATCCACCCTAAACTGAAATTCGAAAATTTTGACGAAAACAAATACTTTCTCCATATACTATGTATAAGGGGAGAAAGTAATATAATTGTTAAATAGCTTAGACATAGATGTAAGCTTATAAAACGTATTTTTGAAAGCAATGTGTAACTGAAATTTGAATATTACGTTGTACGCATTTATCGAACAAATGTATACACGCGACTCCTCTTTCTTCATATGGATGTACAAAGTTCAATAGCCTCTGTACATACTAGTAGCTGGCATTTTCTATTTCCAATTTTCCCGATGGCTGGACCTTGCAACCCGCCACCCAACATTGTACGAACGAACATTGTGGGATTGATTGGGTAGGCCTGATATATCTCCAGGGCGCCAATAAACCACGCAACGGCTCTGGTAGTTATCCAGGAAATTAAATAATTACATTATTTGCTAATTTTCAGGTATTTTCGGTGACTAAAATAATAAATTTAATTATTTTTTCCCTAGATGAGCTCTTTTGAGGACTTATGTAATTGAAGTGTTAAATTAAAATGTAATGTACAGCTCATTAATTGTCGATTTACGATTATCGTGTGGTTCATAGTGAAGAGAATGCGGTTGCCAACATACAGGGCTGTAGACTAGCTTGACCGCCTGGAACCAACAGCGGCGGCGTGGAGTCGGTCTGTGTGCCTGAACGTCGGAGTCGGCGTCTTTTATCTCGCTCTTCCATGCCCCCTCCACACCCAAACTCCCCCCTCCATCGCCCGAATCCCTCCAGTTCATCCTTTGAAGACCATTTTCCGACTGTTTTAATTTTAGTTTCTTCTCGGTCGTTCTCAAGTCTAGTTGGATAAAAAGTGTTTATCATGGGAAGTCGAAAGCCGCCTCGATTTCGACCACGGTATGTGAATGTTTATAATATTACTATTATTAATAATAATTGCGTAATCCAAGCGTTAATTATTCATATGTTTATTTGAATGTGATGAAGTATACAATTAATTTAAGCCAAAATAAAGGTTAAATCAACATTTATAGAACCTAGATTTGATTGAATCTATTGTATATGGTTTTTTGGAAATGCAATTAGAACGACGTGTCTTTTTTACATGACTCTTGGCGCCAAAATTTAATTTTTTTCCATGGTTAATATAATTATTTAATTTTGGCCCAATAATTTTCACCCATTTTAAATTTTAAGGATTGCTACTGTCCATACAATGACGAGACTATTTTTTGGAGACTATATCTTTTTTTGGAACTTGCAAATGGTAACAACTACTAACAATAACTTTTTAGAGTAACTACTTTACTTGCTAGGTAAAAGTACATTCTTCCAACCACCCAGGACAATAATAACAATACTTTCTTCTTGTACTACACTAGATTATAGATGCGGGAGGTAAAAAGAACCATCTACCTTACGTACTTAACTGTCGGTGTAGTTATAGCCAATAGGGTTAACCGAATTAAGAACGTTTTATGCTGGTAAGGGGTTGAGCTTATAAAAAATCGGCCTTTATAAATTGACTAAGTAATATAGGGTTGAAGTTTGACCTAATGAAAGCAAAACTCACCGGTGACTGATCCGCGACTTCATCGCACATCTTCCTGGCAAGATACAGGCCCAGCAGTCAGGTGCCCTTACTGGTACAATCTAACTTACTAGTAGAAGATACAGCACACGCATTTTCACCTCTGGCACATCATCCGATCTCAAGGTCATCACCATATAGTTCATGAATGTTAAATCAGCAGTTATGAAGTTTTTTTGCAGAAGGATTTAAGCATTAGAATTTTTAACGTATTACTCTCAGTCAATGAGTGAAAAAAGAGTTTTATTCACATAAATAACTTTAAAAATCAATTTTAAATATCACATATAATTCTTTTATAGACATAGTTATTATAAGTCCGTAGGAACTACAAATAGTGCTTGGTTAGCATTTGTAGTAGTGAGAGCCACGTGAATGTGTTGCCGCAGTGACGTCACAGCGCTATGCACGCTGCATCGCAACGCCTGCCGCATGAATGCTCTTTCAGACACCGCGTTGCCGAGCCATGGTTCCTATGATTGGCATGTTAAACTTAGGTACATTTTTCTCATGAACTAATAAAGATACAAAAATGAAACTTCACAGTAGTTTGTAAGACTTTAATACATATTTAGACCAGATCGTTAAAAAAATCATTGCTTGAACAAAAATATGTGCTTTTATGTCCATTACAAAATTTTATTTTTTTATAAGTATAAAAAATTTATTTTAAAGTATTGAATGAAAAATCCCACTTTCTGTTTTTACATAGTCTAGATTATAATATGTGTAAAAATATTCATCGTTGTAGGTTTAATAGTACCTGAGAAAATTGTACTTAAAGTAAAAAAAAACACACCTTTTGGAAATCACAACATAAAATATGAAGATACAAGTATATAAGGTATAATTACGGTATAATTTGGCTTAGTCCCATGTGGGGAACTAATTTCCAGTATACAGGTAATAAATGATTGACGAATTGAAATGAAAATTGACGATATATGTTTGGTAATTATTGTAGAATAAACCTTTCACATCTCAACAGACTCAGCAACTACGGGAGATTGGGAATTTCAGATAGAAGGTCGAACTCTAGTTCGGATATCGAGAGGAGTCGGATAAGGAAGGTTCCACTGTAGTTAACAAATTATAGTTAGGTAGTTGATTATGCAAAAAAATTTGTATTTACTTCCCTGTAAGAAATAGGTTAGATTATGGATAAGTCTAAAGGGAATCCTTTCAGTTCATCTAAACAGCTCTTCTTATGTTTCAAATTCTGGTCGTTCAAATTGCAAATTGCGTACACGCAGGATGTATTCCCACAGACACAGGGCATTATTCTGACTTAACAAGAGACACTCCCCTTCCGCTTCTTTAGTCACCTAGAGGACCTCCACAGTCAATCCGTTATCATTCTTAGTTTGTTATTGAATCATAATTCTTTCATAAAATTCATAGTATATGTATAACTACAAGAAAAATTATACTGCATACGGTAGTATAAAAGGTGGCTATAAAATGTATTTGATTTTGTTTCATCTGGATATTTACTACTAAAATCATTATATGAGTAAAATCTTTAAAATGATTTATTGTCTGGATAACTTTCTCCTCTTACATAGAGAAGGTAATTGTTTACGTCAAAATTTTAGAATTTGAGTTGAGAGTGGATATCTCCGTTTTGAGGTCCCCTAAATCCTAAAAAGTGGTTTTAAAGGTGACGTCTGTCCGTCTGGGTGTGTGTATGTGTGTATGTGCACGTGGGTGTGTATGTCTGAATGTGTACAGAGCCACAGCCTACTCCTTTGGTCTGAATTATATGAAATTCGGTATATGTGTAAATATTCACATCATGTATCTTCATCTGTTTTCATTTTTTCGAATTTTTTATTTTTAAAAGTAGTTCACCCCTAAAATTCTTATAAAACTTAAATACCCCCGTCGCAGCAGACCTGCATACTCAACGAATTTCCAAATCAATAATATAATAATAATAATATATGACAAGTTTTATAAAAATCTGCCCATAAACATGAGAATTATTTGCCTATCCTCCTTAAGATTAACATGGGAAAGAGTGTGCAGGGTTGCTGCTGTGAGGAACACTGAAAGTAGGCATTTCTACCATAAATAATTTTTATTTTAAACATTTATACCAACTTTCATCAACATCAGTTCATAAATAAATGAGTTTACCTAATCTCTATATGATTAACATGGGAAAAGAGTATGCAGGTTAGCTGCCATGATAAACGCATAAACTATGATTTTTTAGCATAAATGTATGGATCTCAGCCACATGAAGGTAAATACCAAGTTTAATCCAAAAATATTGGTTGATAAGTGAAATATTATTTTTTTTCTTTATCCTCCATAAGATTAACATTGGAGCCCCAAAGTACAAAATACTGTGTTTAGATTTTTTAATACCTCGGTAACCGTTGGAGATAAAAAAAACTTTAAGAAATTTAATTGTGCAGTTTTTTAAGCTGATTCTAATGGTGAAAAATAAAGTTTGAAATATTTAAAAATGACATGGGAAAAAAACCCATTTTTGGGGTACAAACCCCCCCAAATTACCCGTTCCCATTGACCGATATGTCTGGTTTACAAGCTCTTCCGAGCAAATGTAGGAATACACGTCTCTACCAAATTTGGTCTCGATCGGACTATTTTTACGAGAGTTATCGTGTTCACAGACACACACACACACACATATATATATATATATATCAATTTCACTATTTAGTTCATCAAGTAGGGCTACTAATATAATTATCTTTAAATAAGTCAACCGAGTACCCTTAGTAAACATTTTAATTATTTCATCGACATGTTTCGAATTTAGAGGCCAACCAAAAGTGCATAAAGTAGGAATACCAATGAGACCTGTTGTAAATTATCGTAATGCTCCAGCATATAATGTATGTAAGTTTCTAAATTACAGATTAAATCAAATAACAAATACTAACACTAATCATAGCATTTCAAATACATACCAACTAGTTCAAAATATAAAAGATTTAACAATACCGGAAAACGCTATATTCTTATCATTTGATGTAAACAACATGTATACTAATATACCATCAGAAGACACCATACAAATATTGCAGGACAATTTAGATAATTCAGACACACTCAATACAAATGAGAAAAAAGATCTGATAACACTGACAAAAGCATGTTTGAATCAAAACTACTTTGAGTATAAAGATTGTATATATAAACAACAGGATGGCTTGGCAATGGGATCGCCTCTCTCAGGTTTATTAGCAAATATATATATGAACAAAATTGAAAACAATAAAATAATAAATGACATTAACCCATTTAGAAAAAATATTATATATTGGTACAGATACGTTGATGACATTATATGTCTTTATGACAACAAGGATGAATCACACTGCAAATTATTAGAATACATAAATTCAATCTCAAAATCTATTAAATTCACGATGGAAATACAAAAACAGAAAATAAACTTTTTAGATTTAACAATACAAAATACAAACAATAAACATGATTTTAATATTTATAGAAAACCCACACAAACAGATCTTGTCATCCCATAAAATTCACATCACCCCTGGCAACATAAGATTTCAGCATTCAACACGGTGATTAACAGACTTATGATTATACCGATGAACAAGAACAATTTCAATAAAGAGATAAACATAATAAAACAAATTGCACAAGAAAATGGATACAAAAAGAATATGATAGATAAAATGATAAAAAGATGGGAGAAAAAGAGAGGAGAATCGAAGATAAAAGAGAAAATCGAAGAAAAAGAGTTTATTTGCGTGCCATACAATTTAAAACTGAACAAAGCCATACAGAAAACTTTTACAAAACAAAAATTCAATATACGTTACAGAACAAGACACAATGCATATGAAATAATACAAAAGAAATCACGAAACAACAACCAAACTAATAAATACACAAGATCAGGAGTATATAAAATTAAATGTGATGATTGTAACAAATATTATATTGGACAAACCGGTAGAAATTTTCAAACAAGATTCAAAGAACATATACAAGCGCTAAAATCAAACAACAAAACAACACAAAAATCAGCATTTGCCGAACATATTCTTTCCACAAACCACAATTACACTAGTATGACACATAATATGACTATATTGAATTTCGAACAAAAAGGAAGAAAATTGGATACAAAAGAAGAATTCCAAATTTATACTCACTATCAAATTGACAAAAATAATATACTAAACACTTCACAAATTGAAACAAACAATCCAATATATGAAAAAATTATACAAGGAAGAAATAATACATGCTAACACACTCCACCAATTTGAATACCTACAATGAAATTTAAATTATCATATGACATTTATTTACATTTATAAATTAAGATTATCAAATTAGGTTAAACATTTTTGTACTTCTTGAAGATGGGATGATTCCCGAAACATGTCGAAGAAATAATTAAAATGTTTACTAAGGGTACTCGGTTGACTTATTTAAAGATAAATATATATATATATATTTTTTTTTAACGACTATTGTTCTTGGTCTCTGGGCACCTAAAGAAGAAAAAATAACATGGTCCCGGGCATAAGTCTCGCCATGAGACCTACGGTAATAGTTTCTTCCTTATGTGAAATTCGCTAAAATAATTTTTTTTAATGGCTTTAACGATTTTGATTAAAATTCTATAGTTTATAGGACTTAGAGTACTTAATAAAATGATGCCACCCGCATGTCTGTAAAAATGACAGTTCAAAAGTTATGAGCTTTTAAATGTCATAAAAACTTATAGCGAATTTCCTATAGGGAAGAAGCTATTACTGTAGGTCTCATGGTAAGACTTAAGCCCGGGACCATGTTATTTTTTCTTCTTTAGGTGCCTAGAGACCAAAAACAATAGTCGTTAAAATTTTTATACATATATGTGTGTCTGTGAACACAATAACTCTCACAAAAATAGTCCGATCGAGACCAAATTTGGTAGAGACGTGTATTCCTGCATTTGCTCGAACGAGTTGGGTTCCAATGTTAATCTTACGGAGGATAAGGAAAAATTAATGTTTCACTTATTATCTAATCTTTTTTGATGAAACTTGACATTTAGCTTCATGTGGTTGAGATCCATACATTTATGCTAAAAAATCATAGTTTATGTGTTTATCATGGCAGCTAACCTGCATACTCTTTTCCCATGTTAATCTTATGGAGATTAGGCAAACTCCTTTATTTATGGACAGATGTTGATGAAACTTGATATAAATGGTCAAAATATAAATTGTTTACGATAGAAACACCTACTTTCAACATTCCTCACAGCAGCAAACCTGCATATTCTTACTCATGTTAATCTTATGGAGAATAGGCAAATAATACTCATATTTATTTACAGATAATAATAAAACTTGTCATATATTATTATTATTATGTTATTGATTTGGAAATTCGCTGAGTACGCAGGTCTGCTGCGACGGGGGTATTTTTTTAGTTTTCTGCGAAAACACTAAAAATAAAGTATAGTTTGACCGCCACCATTGAAACCAACTTAAAAAACTAAATAGATTAGTATTTTTAATTATTTTTCCACGACTAACGGTTACAGAGAAAAGTTGAATTTGCTGTCCATGATAAACGCACTATGTTGTCTGAGAGGGACCATGTTATTCTTATGAAGAATGTAAAAAATCAATTTCTTTCCTATACCTAAACCTTTTCCATGAAAATTTGTATTCACTGTAAGGTATTCATCCAACAAAACCCACAAAAAGGTTTGGTATTACATGGAAGGGGAGTTCCCCCATAAAATTCAGACAATTAATTTAATATTGTTTCTCGTGTAGTTATTTTCAGAAATTGGACGATTATTTTTGAAGCAATAAATTATTACGTGATATTTAGATAAACTTAAAAGAATATGGTAGTTCTATAACAGGTTTTCCTTTTTAAATTTACTTTAGTGAGAAAGTATGTGTCCACTGATACAGTTTTTTTTTTGTTACAATGTGTTTTTTTTGGGAAATTTAGATGAAGTGACAAAACAATTATCCATATTTTGATCGTCCACAGATGACTAATTGGGTGGTCAGTCCCTAGTCCCACTGCCCTGTGTGTGTGAGGGCGCGAGTCTGTGTGACTTTACCTGGCCTTCAGTCGTATTCCCTGAATGAAGATGAAGATAACTTGGCATTATCTATAGATAAGAGCCATCCACTCTCAGTCTTCTTTTTTTTTTTAGGGAGAGGCGTAAGAAATGCTTTATGCACACAGGTGGCCAGCCTGTAGTGTGGGACTCCCCTATGAAGCGGGGTTACTCACTAAAAAAACCTCCTATACTCTTTAGGTTTCTAACCTGGAACTGTTTGTCACATTACAACAGGCTAGGCCTAAATCTGCCCTTGGGGCTCACTCCATGTTCAGGCACTCATTTTAGGTGATCTGGGCCTCTTCGCGGCCCAGATCGCTTTTCTTCTCTAGAAGGACGCCCAGGACAAACCGTGACAAACAATCCCAGTTTCCCTCATCCTCAATGATTTTGTGACAGACCGTGTCCACCGTGAAAACACCAAGTTTTCGTGCAGCCTCCAGGCGGGGCCTTTCCCGATGGGGGTAGCGGAAGAAAGTGCGCTCCGCATCGTCAGAAACGCCCGGGCAGTATGTGCAATCCGGTGAACCGGCTTTGCCCATCCGATACAGGTAAGACTTGAAATAGCTGTGGCCTGTCAGAAACTGAGTGAGGAAGTAATCCACCTCGCCATCCGCCGTTCCACCCACGGTTGAACCTGCTCTATGAGTCGCGCAGTCCATCGTCCTCGGGCGTCATGCTCCCAGCTGTGCTGCCACTGCTGGAAGGTTTGGGAGCGCTCTTCAGATCTTGCAGCATCCTTGTCGATCCCACCTTGCCTCCAATAAATCGCCTTCCTCTCCCCTGCCAAAAGTTTGACAGGAATGACTCCAGCGACAACCAGGACGGCAGGCTCGGATACTGTCCGATATGCAGAACACACCCGGAGCGCAGCTTGACGCTGAACCCGGGCGAGTCGCAACCGGTAGACGTCCTTGGTGAGTGCGTCTGCCCAGACCTCTGCCCCATAAAGGAGCACCGACTGGACTGCGGACATCAAGAGACGTCTTCTGCTCGACCGAGGACCCCCGACATTGGCCATCAGCCTACTAAGGTAAGAGACCACCTTAGAAGCTTTGTCCGCCGTACGGAAGATCTGGTCTCTCCAGCTTAGTCTGTTGTCCACCATGACTCCCAGGTACTTGGCGGCACGCGTTGTTTGGACCACTTCTCTCCCTACTCACAGCGGGACGATGGTGTTGATCCTCTTTTTAGTTAGTATCACGATCTCTGTCTTGCTCAGAGCAAGCGAAAGACCATGGTCGGCCATGCAGGCATTAACCACACGCATGACCTGGTTCAACTTTAGTTGGGCCAGCTCAACGCTGCGTGCGGCGATAAGAGCCACAACATAATTCGCGTACCCAACTAAAATGGTCTCCTCTGGCATCTCGGATCTCAGAAGGCTGTCGTAAGCGACGTTCCAGAGATCCGGGCCGAGTATTGAACCTTGCGCGGTACGAGAGGTGACCTTCATCATCCGCGCTCCTTCACGGGTATTGTAACTCAGGTTTCTGGAGCGGAGATAGTTCTCTATGAGCCTCAGCAGGTATGATGGAATATGAAAGGTGTTACGAAGCGCATCCAACACATCGACCCACTTCGCCGAGTTGAAAGCATTCTTGACATCAAGTGTAACAAGAAGGACCACTCAACGAGAGAAATGGTTGTGGTTCTCGGCCCTCTCCACGGCTCTCTGGACTTCGGTGATCGCGTCGATTGTTGATCACCCCTTTCTGAAACCGTATTGCCGAGGGGACAGATCCCCAGCAGCTACCAAGGCAAAAGTTAGACGAGTTCGTAAACCAGACATATTGGTCAATGGGAACGGGTAGTTTGGGGGGTTTTGTACCCCAAAATGGGGTTTTTTGCGTTTCTCGTATGTAATTTAAAAATTTTTAGATTTAATCTTTCACCATTAAAATCAGCTTAAAAAACTACACAATTAAGTTCCTTAAAGTTTTTCACTATCTCCAACGGTTACCGAGATTTAACAAAATCTAAATACAGTAGACTACGTTGTATTTTGAGGCTCCAATGTTAATCTTATAGAGGATAAGGAAAAATTAATATTTCACTTATTAACCAATATTTTTGGATAACAATTTATATTTAGCTTTATGTGGTTGAGGTTCTTCCATTTATGCTTAAAAATCATAGTTTATGTGTTTATCATGGCAGCAAACCTGCATACTCTTTTCCCATGTTAATCATATGGAGAATAGGCAAACTCTTTTATTTATGGACAGATGTTGATGAAACTTGGTATAAATGTTAAAAATAAATGTTTTTGAAGGTATGAATGCCTACTCTCAGTGTTCCTTACAGCAGCAAACCTGCACACTCTTTCCCATGTTAATCTTATGGAGAATAGGAAAATAATTCTCATGTCCATCGACAGATTTTGACCACTTGACTTGTCGTATATTATTATTATATTATTGATTTGGAAATTCGCTGAGTGCACAGGTCTGCTGCGATGGGGGTATTCACCCATGTCAGCAACTGCCATCCGCTGCTGTCTCTGGTTCGGTTTGGTCAACCAGACCTTCAGCCCCGGCAAACCTCCCTGAATCTCTGGGAACGCCTCCCCTGTTGCTCGAGTCACCTCGGCTTCTGTGGACAGCACGTCAAGGTCTCGAATCTCCACCGAGCATTGCGGCTCTAGGGAACGAATAGTACCCTTGTCCCCAAGGGCAGACTTAAGGGAAGTGGCAAACCCGATCTTGTCTTTTGACTTCCCCAGTTCGAGGAGAACATCCCCGTATTGGGTTCATCAAATGGACTTGATAACGGTCTCCATCTCCTCCGGCTTGGCCTGAGATTTTATCTGGCCCAGTAACTCGGCGAAAAATCGTCCCCCTAAGGGCTTGATCAAAATCGCCTCAGTCCTGGGCTTTTTGGGCCTCAATCAAACAGGCTTTCTGGCAGGCTTGCCAGAGGCCTCCCTAGCCGGTTTAGAGAGGTCAACCTTTTCCCTTTCGCCGGAGTTATCTTCAAGGCTCCCTCGGCACTTTTCAGCTGTCTTTTCTCCTTTTTTGTTAGCCGTCTCTCCCACTTCCCCGATGGTGTTGATGGGGTGACAGATTCCGGAAGATGAGGCGTAGGTGGGATTCGGTCATCCTTGGAGGGAGCAGCCACTGAAGCGGAGTCAGCGGCCAGAACTGGACTGGTCTGCGAGGTCGCAGAAGCATAGGTCCGCATCAGCACCGGCTCCAAGTCCATCAGGTCAGGGCTGCCCGACGAGGAACCTCTCTGTCGCTTTGCACACTTTCTGACTCAGACAGATGGGCTTGTGCTTGGAGCGGGTCAGAGAAGACTATTGGTAACGTTTCACTCCTGCCTTACCGCCTGCAGTCTTATCTTCCGGCACTCCGTGATTTCTCCAAGAAAATCCTGGAGTTTCGGAATGCCATCCTTGATCTCCTTTTTTACATTCCTTTGAACTAGAAGGGCCTTTGCCATCTCCTTCAAAAGAATGGTCATGTTCTCCAACATCGTCGTCTCCTCCTCATTGGCATCGTCCTGCTGCTGCCGAAGCGTTTGCACTTCGAACGCCGGGCGAAAAGGACTTCCTTTGGGAGGTATTCCCTTGATGTGACTTAGTAAAGCCTCCGATGTTTCCATCACCAGGTCAACCTCCACGTTCTCTATGCCTGATCCGGCATCACCTACCGCCTTGAATGGTGCCGTTGGAGGGGAAGTTTTAATTCCTCCCTTCGGCGTCCCTGTCGTCATGGTCAAAGTTGGAGACCTCAACACCATAGAGCTTCGCCTGAAGGCAGCTAGCTCTGTCTCATCATTTGTGTTTGTAGTGGGTTTTATACACTCCATATGTTAAAAGCACCAGCGCATCGTGCGGCAAGGGGCGGCCCGGAATAGCCAGTAACCGGTATACCCTCGGGGACAAAGCCCCTACCCCAGTTCCCTGGAGCCCGACCTCCGTTTACCCAGCACCGGAAACCTGACGTGCCAGGGGTCACCCGTTGCAATGCAGAGCCCAACCTCTGCATCCATGCCGCACTCCCTGACTAAGGACCGAAGTGGCTGACCTCTGACGACACACCGAAGACACCCATTGGCAGTGCGAGGCACACATCAGCCCCTGCAACACAACAAGGGCACTCCCAGGGGTCCCCAGAACGCGGTGGTCAAAGAGAAAGAGGAAATGACACCCATTTGGAGTTGGAAGAAGGAAGAGGAGGGCAAGTGTAGCCCAGAAAAGACCAAGAACATCGAGCTAGATCCTGAAAGAAAGGAAGAAAAGATCTCTAGGAAGAACTGTGAGTAGAGTCCCACAGCTTGGCTCAGTTACCCCAGGGTCGCCAGCCCCCCAAAAGGAAAGGGAGGCCTCCCAAGTAGTCAAAAGCCAACTACCCCTGAGGGACATCCACCCATGAATGACGTAGAAATACTACTACTGAGAAACAGTCCGACGACCATACTGCACATCATCAACTGCACATACTGCACACTATCTGGAGTGTCGAATTCCCTGATGCATTCAAGATGGCCAAGGCTTCTTTTCAAGGCCAGTGACGTCATGAAAACATTCAACTTTAAGCCCATCTTGTTACTATCTCTGTGTGTGTTCACCATGGTCTCGAGCCTATCCAAGAAAAAAATTAAAGACTAGTTTTTTAGTAGCTAAGTAAATATTGTATCGAGATGATCGTATCGAACTTGTGTTTGTCTAAGGTGGAAATGATTGGGACTTCCTAGTGATGAACTTGACCAGATTAGATTCAAATATTATTGATGTGATGGTTCCAACATGGTACAGAACACTTGTGCAGAAGTAAAAGTGTCTAATTAATTTCCAAAGGGGACTTAAGTTAGAAAATAATCATTCATAGAAATTGTGAAAAATTACTCTATTCAATATCAAGAATTGCTATAGAAATAACTTATTACCTAGTTTCAACTGTGATATTTTCAACCAAAGCTTTGAGAATCTTGACGTAGCTTTACGAGGGGCTTGGAGCTTGGACGGGATGAGGGATTTGAATTTTATATATACAGATCAGTTGCCTTGGTAGAATTAGCAACAGTGGAAGCAGCCACGTCACGCCAAATACTTGTAAAATGCTATATACAAATGCAAATGCTGTATATAGGCTGACAGTCATGTGATAGCTTGGACAAGTTTGTTTGGCAACGTAATTGGACAACATTAACTGGGAAGTTTTGTTCCGCAAATAAGGGGTGTTAAATTTGTTAAGTATAATGTAAAAAAAGTCTAATTTTTCTTTTCATAGTTGGATTATGCAATGAAAAACACTCAATTAAGTATTTTGAATCATGACTCTAGGTTAATCGGTTACTGGGATATTCAAAATGGTCAACACAGTACGTTAATCTATGGAGTAGTTAAAAATCAACAACTCACTAGTTACCTAAATATTTAGTATGCAAGTCCATTTAACTAAGTTTTATCAATACACCCATGAAAACCCAAAATTTAACTTTTATTGCGGCAGAAAACTTCCAAACTTAATGCCCATGTAATTCTTATCCAGAATAGATAAATTAGTATAACGCTAAATTTTTGATATAATTTGATAATACGCAGCAGACCTGCGTACTCAGCCAATTTCCACCTCAATAATATGGTAATAGTAATACAAGTACATGGAAATATTGATTAATCAATACCTGTTGATAAATTAGAGTATTTTGCCTATTCTCTTTAACATTAACATGAGAAAGAGTATGTAGGTTAGCTGCTTTGAGGAACACTAAAAGTAGGCATTTTTACCATAAACTATTTTTTTTTACAATATAACAAGTTTTATCACAAATAAAGGAGTTTGCCTATTCTCCATAAGATTAACATCGGAAAGTGTATGCAGGTTTGCTGCTGTGAGGAACACTCAAACTATGATTTTTTTAGCATAGACATATGGATCCCAACTACATGAAGCTAAAAACAAAGTTTCATCCAAAACTATTGGTTAATAAGGAAAATATTAATTTTTCTTATCCTCCTTAAGATTAGCATTAGAGCCCCTAAATAAAATGTTCTGTGTTTAGATTTTTTAATATCTCGCTAACCGTTGGAGATGGAGAAAAACCTTAGGGAACTAAATTGTGAATTTTTTTAAGCTGATTCTAACGGAAAGATATTTAAAAATGAATTTTTTAAAAATTACATGGGGAAAACGCAAAAAACCCATTTTTGGGGTACAAAATCCCCCAAACTACCCGTTCCGATTGACCGATATGTCTGGTTCACGAATTTGTTCGAGCAAATGTAGGAATACACGTCTCTACCAAATTTTGTCTCGATCGGACCTTTTTTACGAGAGTTATCGTGTTCACAGATAAAAAATGGCGGCCAGCGGCTATACAAAGATTTTTTCAACATATGTTTATAGGACTTTTTTGTTTATTTCGATGAGCACTATCACCCCTCGAAGTTTGTCCCTGATTTTAATGAACATTCTGTGTATATATATACAAATTTTAACGACTATTGTTTTTGGACTCTGGGCACCTAAAGACAAAAAAAACCATCGTCCATGGCTTACCATGAGACCTACGGTAATAGCTTCTTCCCTATGTGAAATTCGCTAAAAACATACTTTTTCCAGCTAAAACAATCTTATCACTATTCTTAGGATTAAAAAAATTATACTGCCAAATTGTAAGTAAAATAATGACGTTATTAACACAAATTTCAATTATGTAAAATTGTAGGAGGAGAGTAGTTTAAGGACTTACAAATATAACTTTTCTACTGAGCTCAAATTAAGTGATAAAGAGTCCTCGGCTCATTTTTTTCAACGTATAAAGCTATCATTATACCCCCGTCGCAGCAGACCTGCATACTCAGTGAATTTTCAAATCAATAATATATTAATAATTTTATATATATATGTATATATATATATATGTGTATATATATATATATATATATATATATATATATATATATATATATGACCAGTTTTATCAATATATGTGGATAAATATGTGAGTTATTGCCTATTCTCCATAAGATTAACATGGGAAAAAGTATGCAGGTTAGCTGCCATGATAAACACATTAACTATGTGATTTTTAAGCATTTGCAGCATAAGATCTCATCCACATGAAGGTAAATACCAAGTTTGATCAAAAAATGTTGATTTATAAGTGAAATTATGAACTGCTCCAGTTATGAGAATGTCATTTGCGGATGGATTTACTATACAATAGGGCGGATGTTTATCATCCACATTAGAGAAATCCCATCCACCGGCCATAGCTCAGAGCTATCCACAATATGTAACCTTGAGTTGAGTAACCTAAATAATGTATTAGTAAAATACCCCCGTCGCAGCAGACCTGCATCCTCAGCGAATTTCCAAATCAATAACATAATAATAATAATATATGACAAGTTTTATAACAATCTGTCCATAAACATGAGAATTATTTGCCTATTCTCCATAAGATTAACATGGGAATGAGTGTGCAGGTTTGCTGCAGTGAGGAACACTGAAAGTAGGCATTTTTACCATAAACAATTTTTTTTTAACATTTATACCAACTTTCATCAACATCTGTCCTTAAATAAAGGAGTTTTCTATTCCCTATATGATTAACATGGGAAAAGAGTATGCAGGTTTGCTGCCATGATAAACACATAAACTATGATTTTTAAGCATAAACGGGTGGGTATCAACAATATGAAGGTAAATACCAAGTTAAATATAAAAATATTGATTGATATGGGAAATATTAATTTATCTTTATCCTCCATAAGATTAACATTGCAGCCCCAAAATACAATGTACTGTGTTTAGATTTTTGAATAGCCCAGTAAACGTTGTAGATAGAGAAAAACTAAATTGTGTATTTTTTTAAGCTGATTCTAATGGTGAAAAATAAAATTTGAAAATTTTAAAAATTACATGGGAAAAACTCAAAAAACCTATTTTTACGGTACAAAACCCCCCCCCCAAACTACCCATTCCGATTGACCGATATGTCTGGTTTACAAACTCGTCCAAGCAAATGTAGGAATACACGTCTCTACCAAATTTGGTGTCGATCGTTTATACGAGAGTTATCGTTTCACAGTGTCTTTCACGATATGTCTGGATTACGAACTAGTCCGAGCAAATCTAGGAATTCTACCAAATTTGGTCTCGATCGGACCATTTTTAAGAGAGGTATCGTGTTCACAGACAGACACACACACACATATATATAAATTTTAACGACTATTGTTTTTAGTCTATGGGCACCTAAAGACGAAAAAAATAACATGGTCTTGGGCTTAAGTCTTGCCATGCGACCTACAGAAATAGCTTCTTCCCTATGGGAAATTCGCTAATATATGACAAGTTTTATCAATATCTGTCGATAAGTATTAGAGTTATTTGCCATAATAGGCAAATAACTCTAATACTTATCGACAGATATTGATAAAACTTGTCATATATTAGCGAATTTCCCTAATATTAATAAGATTAATGGGAAATAGTATGCAGGTTTGCTACTGTGAGGAACATTAAAAGTAGGCTTTCCTAGCATAAACGATTTTTATTTTAACCATTTATACCATGTTTCATAAACATCTGTCCATAAATAAAGGAGTTAGCCTATTCTTTACATGATTTGGATCAGAAAAGAGTATGCAGGTTTGCTGCCACAATAAACGGAATCATAACCTTTATTTTGCAAATAACAAAAGTTATGTGAAACGTATCAATAGTTACAGATATAAAAGACAAACAAACTACAGTATAATCATTTACAATAACAATACTTCAATTAATTAATGAAATATTTACAACAGTTTTACTCTAAACTTAGTCTGAAGGGACTTCATTACTGAGTAGGGGCACTTCTCAAGCAACATTTCAATTTTGATTTTCTCAAAAATAATTTGGTGTATGAATTTTTTTCAAATACAGAGGCAGCGCATTATGCAACTGCTGGGCAGAGTAATGGATACCCTTTTCGAGAATTGTCAGTCTGTGAATAGGATGTACCAAATTACTCTTATGGCGAGTATTATAGAGATGCTGGTCAACACTGCATTCAAAGAGATGAGGATTGTTTTTAAAGAAAGACATAACTTAAAGAATATACACACCTGGAAGAGTTAAAATATTTATCTGTTGAAAGAATGGTTTGCAATGATCACGAACTCTTGCTTTACAGATAATCCGGACAATCCGTTTCTGAAGCCTAAAAACCCTTTGCATCTCACTTGACGATCCCCAAACACCAGTAGCATATTTCATCCTACTGTAAACATAAGCATAATAAATTTGAAGAAAGGTTTTCATATTCACAACAGGCATCAACACCTTAAATGCAAACGTAAGGGAGGATAGTTTGGAACAGAGAGTGTCAATGTGCTTTGACCAGCAGAGTCCCCTTTCTATGGTAATGCCAAGGACGGAAGCAGAATCCGAAGGTATGACTCCATTCACACCGAAACCCTCAAAATCTCGATTTGCTCGGGAGAAAACCTTGGTTTTCTCTTCATTTAGGTGGAGACCTTTTGAAAAAAAACAGCTATTGAGGCTGGAAAATTCCCGATTCATTTCAGACATTAGGCCATCTAAATCTCTTGAGAAGGACAGAGCAGTTGTAAAATATTAATTTTTCCTTATCCTCCATGAGATTAACATTGGAGCCTCAAAATACAACGTACTGTGTTTCGATTGTTTAATATCTTGGTAACCGTTGGAGATAAATAAAAACTTTAAATAACTAAATTGTGTAGTTTTTTAAGCAGATATATAAATATATATATATATATATGCATATAATGTATATATATGTATGATTTTTAACGACTAATTTTTTGGCCTCTGACCACCTCAAAACCAAAAAATATCATGGTCCCGGGCTTAAGTCTTGTCAGAAGACCTACGGTAATAGCTTCTTCCCTATGGGATATTCGCTAAAATTTGATGTGTTTTTACTTAGTCAACAGCCTTAATAAAAGCATATTATTACGTAAAAAACCCTTATTGAAGCATATCGAATAGGACTGCATTCTCAGTACTATTCGATTAATATGATACAAATAATATCAGTTCTAAGAAATTCGCTCTACTCACGCCAGCGTGCTGCGTGCGATCTCGTTTCATTATATTGCTTGGTATGCTAAACAATTCTGATTGTTTTCTTCATTATGATGAGAACACCCTGTATGTCCCCAGCGCCCATGGCCCCCGGCACCCACCCACCGGATTTGTCATGCCTGCACTCCAGCTCATCAACCTGCACCAATTTGTCCCAGGCTTACCTATCATTTTTCTAACTGGCGACCGCTACGGGAACCTCTACTTGGTATACTGCCCCCATTGCGTCATCCATGGACATTTATTCTTTCCATCTAACGGACGCCATTTTTGATTGCAAGGTAAGTGGTTTACAGTATTGTTTTTAAACGTTAAACTATAGGTTCCATATGCAATTGGCTGATGGACTATTAATTAATTAATAGCCCAACAGCCATAATTTTAATATAATTTTACACTCATTTCCCATTCATATTTGGCTTAAAATACCTACCTGGGTCGCCATTTCAGTTTTGAAACATTTAATAAATATCTATATAAATAAAATTAGAGTTTTGTCTGTACATTGCTCAGAATTATTCATTTTTTAGTTATTTTTACTTTTCGTGCGTTAGAGAAGCCGAAACAATCTCCGAAAAACGGTAGAACACATTTACATTTTGGTATGATAATATCTTTCTTCTTTAAACTGAATTCTACAACTCGTACAAAGGACAGGCTTAGATTACAAATTTTAAATCATTTATAATAACAATCCCTACTATATACAGTTCTTATCCTATTGAAAAAAGTATTTTGTGTTGTGTTGTGACAAATTTACCTCTTCAGGATATGCATGAAGAGTGGATGAATATTAGTACTTAGGATATAATATGTGCAATGGTGTTATCGAGTACCGGTAATCACAGCATTAAAGTGAACAAAGGAAAATTCTCGATTATTCGGAATCATGGTTAACCTAGCTAATTACTAGAATAAATAATAATTAGGCTAATAAACCATAATTTACATTTGTATTCGTTTGTGTATCCCAGATGGACTGAGGTTTTGTTACCTTGGTTAATCGGGAGTTCCCTATGTATTTGAATATTATCAGCCCATCAGCCCTAAATAAAAATGAGTGTATCAGAAAGTATGTCTTTACTCTCACATTTGAATCTCGCCTTCTTATTGACACTTCCTAGTAACTAACATTTATTTATATTCTTATTGCTGTTTTTCTTTTTTATATACTGTCCAATAATTAATTAATTTTCAAATTATTTTAATAAATATATTTCCTCAGTAAATTTCTAATAATATGTTTATACGATTACAACGTATAATAAAATTGATTAAATCATAAATATATTTTTCATGGTTCACTGTATTTAACCCAGTGATATGTGCACAGCTAATTGTTAATGGTTCTTATTGATTGAAAAGTAAGTGTTTTGATTTGTCAATCATGCCACACAAAAAATGAGGTAATCTAGGAGGATTGTCTCAAAGAGAAAAAATACAAAGTCTTTCACTGTCTGCACAAGTTAATGAGGACGTTGTGTCAGACAATGATGTTAGATTACAGGATCCCGTCACTGACGAACCTATAAGACAAGAAACCTCTAATTCACAACCCACAACAAGTCGAGAAAGAATGGCTCGCCACAGAGCACGGCTGTCGGAATGGAGCGGGAGAGAGGCGAGAAGATCAAAGAAAGCGCCAAGAACAACTACGACAAATGGAGACCGAAGTAGAGTGGGTGATTAGGCGAGAAGAAGACAGAGTGCGACACGATCTGAGAAGACAAACCGAATCAGAGGAGGAGCGTGAGTTGAGGCTAGAAGGTCAAAGAAAGCGCCAAGAACAACTAAGACAGATGGAGACCGAAGTAGTGTGGGTGAGTAGGCAAGAAGACAGAGTGTGACAAGCCCTGAGAAGACAAACCGAAACTGAGGAGGAGCGTGAGGTGAGGCTAGAAGGTCAAAGAAAGCGCCAAAAACAACTACGACAAATGGAGACTGAAGTAGTGTGGGTGAGTAGGCGAGAAGAAGACAGAGTGCGACACGACCTGAGAAGACAAAACGAAACAGAGGAGGAGCGTGAGTTGAGGCTAGAAGGTCAAAGAAAGCGCCAAGAACAACTAAGACAGATGGAGACCGAAGTAGTGTGGGTGAGTAGGCAAGAAGACAGAGTGTGACACGCCCTGAGAAGACAAACCGAAACTGAGGAGGAGCGTGAGGTGAGGCTAGAAGGTCAAAGAAAGCGCCAAGAACAACTACGACAGATGGAGACCGAATAGAGTGGGTGAGTAGGCGAGAAGAAGACAGAGTGCGACACGACCTGAGAAGACAAAACGAAAAAAAGGAAAAGTGTGAGGTGAGGCTAGAAGATCAAAGAAATCGCCAAGAACAACTACGACAGATGGAGACCGAAGTAGAGCGGGTGAGTAGGCAAGAAGAAGACAGAGAGCGACACGACCTAACAAGATGATATGAGACAGAGGAGTAGCGAGAAGCACGATGTTTTATTGCCAACAAGAGATATAACTGTATAGTTATACAACACTATTTGCGTTTAGAAAATTTATCAGTCCGTATCGAGAACCTTAGAGCTGAACACGACCAGGATGATAGAAATGCTCGAATGGTTGCAGACAACGAAAATCACCGTGTAGCCAGATAACTTTTGAGACCATCCAAGAGACGCGTAACCGACTTGAAAGTGAGAGGACACGTCACATTCACAGAAACTTAATTCAGTGGCGAGACAAATACAACAGTGCTTACACGTACGCTCCCCATATAAATTACAGCGAAGCCACTAACATTGGCGACTTTGAAGAAGACTCCGCTCAGTCAAGAAATTTTCTTCGTAATATCAGAGTGTATAACAGTGCTTTTTATATGACTTCTTTCGAAGGCATTGAGATCCGCGAAGGAGCATACATGCCTACTTTTAAAGTCCAAGGCCAAGTATATCACATGATTGTTTCCTTTTTACCATCCCCCGGCCAACCTCCGTCTTACCTGCAAATTTACTTCGTGGGAGATGATCGGGTTCAGTTTCAGAGGAGACAAAATTTATTTCAGGTCCTTGAATCTGATATTGTAGCCACTTTACAGACCATGCTACAGAACAACAACGCCTACCTACTAAGCTTCAAAACTGCTTTAAAAGCAATGCCTCAAAATTCACCGGAGTACAAAATTGTTATTAGAGCCGATAGATGTCCAGCAGGAGAACATCCAGACAGGTAAAATGAACGAACAATCAATGAGATAGCCGTGCTATTGATTGGGGATCCGACTGATCATTGAGACATAATAAGTTCAAGAGATCATGGTTTAAAGAGAATATATGAGACCCACCGTTCCTATGATGCACTCCAGTAACCCCTTATGTTTTGTAGAGGCAAAGATGGGTACAATTTCAACACAAACCATATAAATCCGAACACTATGGAACCAACCAATAAAAAAACTACCTCCAGAGAGTTTACGCCTTTCGTATAGTGATAAGAGAAGGTGATCTCAATCACATACATCAATTCAAACAACTTTTTAACCAATACTTGGTGGACATGTACGCTAAGGTGTAGAGTGAACGGCTTCTCTATCTAGAACACATCAAAGGGAACTGAGAGCAGAGAATTACACACACCTGCAAGATGCACTAAGAAGAGGCGATAGTGTAGAAGAAGTGAGACAAAAGATCATTTTACTAGCTACATTTACTGGAGGACCCAGATACATGCATTCTAGAACACAGGAGGCTTTCTGTTACGTCCGTAAGTTTGGTCGTCCAGATATTTTCATTACGATGACAACTAACCCAAAATGGGAATAAATCACATTTGTAATAGGGCAAAGGCAGTGTGTACAATATCGGTATAGCGTGGTGTCAAGGGTTTTCCATCTTAAGCTAAATTGCATGATAGCTCTTCTCACAAAAGGCCAGATTTTTGGTACAGTTCGCTCTTATATGTATGCAATTGAGGGGAAAAGCGTGGTCTTCCGCATGCGCATATCCTGATTTGGTTGGAAGAATCTATTCCTCCAAACAGAGTCGATCAAGTTATTTCTGCTGAGCTACCAGATCCACACACTGATCCTGAACTTTCAGATGTAATCAAAACCCACATGTTACAAGGACCATGCGGAGCATCCAATGTGAGACAGCAAAGTCTTGCCTGCATGAAGAATGGTCAGGTCATTGCAGCAAGAAATATCCAAGGCCATTTATCCATGAAACAAGAACTGGAGACAGTGGATACCCTACTTACAGAAGGCGTGCCCCAGAGGATGGAGGTCATTATGTCCTTATCAAAGTTGGGAACGAAGAAATCCCAATGGACAACCGATGGTTTGTCCCTACACACCTATTCTATCAAGTGTGTTTAAAACTCATGTAAACGTTGAGTATTGCAGCAGCGTTAAGGCCATTAAAAACATCTGCAAGTACATTAATAGGGTACAGACCAGGCCACATTCGCCCGTTAGTAACGAAACAGATGAAATCAAAATATACCAGGGTCGAAGATATATTTGCACATCTGAGGCAGTATAGAGAATTTTATCTTTCCCCATACATGAAAGGTTCTCATCTGTGTTACACTTAAATCTATTTGTTCTTCGATCTCTGCCAAACGGACGCTTTTGCAAGAACTCTTCTCTACAACGAAGTGCCCTCCTACTATACATATTCAAAACAAAGAGGTTGGTCCAGAAGGCGGAGAAGGCAACCAGTACCAGGACATCCTAACATTAGACAAGACCCATGTATCGGTAGGGTGTACACGGTCCATTCGAGCTTCAGCGAACGATACCATCTTCAACTGCTCTTACACTCTGTTCGTGGTCCAACATCCTTTATTGATATAAAGACAGTTAACGGTGTATACAATGATAGTTTTCAGTCTGCATGCCGAGCTCTTGGTCTTTTGGAGGATGATGTGTGCTGGGAGGAAATGCTTGCAGAAGCTGTCGTTTCCGACAGTCCTACCAAGTTGAGGAATCTATTTTGTGTTCTTATAGTGTTTAGCAATGTAAGAAACCCTCTTGAACTCTGGATAAGATTCAGAAATTCTCTATCTGAAGACTTTTTGAGAGCTGTACAACAGGTTGACGATAACTCCACTTTCGATAATAATCCTAACCTGTATGATCATTGCCTGGCAAGCATTCAAGAGATCGTCACTCAGATGGGTGGACTCGGATTTGAACACTTCAACCTTCCAGTTCCTGCAGTAGCTGACAGTACTGTAATTTAAATACTGCTTGCTTAAGAGAGATATCCTATGACTATCCTGAGCTCATCGACTTTGTCGAACAGAACATCGCAACTCTCACAGATGAACAGAACCGGGTATATGAGCAAGTTTTGACAAGCGTAAATAGCACAAAAGAGCAGGAAATATTTTTTCTTAACGCTCCCGGAGGGGCCAGGAAGACTCACATAAAATTTATTCTTGCAAAGGTTAGAGGAGACCGGAAAATAGCTCTTGCTGTAGCTTCTTCTGGCATTGCAGCAACCCTTCTACCTGGCGCGAGGACTGTTCATTTCATGTTTAAAATCTCAATAAATATTGAT
This sequence comes from Nephotettix cincticeps, assembly GCA_023375725.1. NCBI lineage: Eukaryota > Metazoa > Arthropoda > Insecta > Hemiptera > Cicadellidae > Nephotettix > Nephotettix cincticeps. Next base: position 31,690,921 of record CM041786.1, read on the forward strand.
CATATGGACATTCCAATTTGCTATATCTCAAAAAATGCTCCCGTGGCTCGGGACATAAAGGAGCATCAACAAGACCATGGGTGGAGTAACGGTCCTTTTTTCCGGTGATTTCATACAGACTCTGCCAGTTGAAGTAAGAGGAACATGGGCAGACGAGATAAACGCCTGTATAAAAAGATTTACCTTGTGGCCAACAATAGAGAAACTGTCATTAACAAGAAAGATGAGAGCAAATTGTGGAGATTAAGATGAGGTTGAGGAGTTCGCCAACGTTCTGTTGAAGCTAGGAGAAGGAATAATAAATAACGCCAATGGGAAAATCGAGATACCCCCTTCTCTCGGTGTCATGGTTCAAACGAAAGAACTAAAGACATAGTTTTTCCCGGAGTTAGGGATGTTTTAAATAAGAACAGTGGCTGGCTGTGTGACAGAGCGATTCTGACTCTAACAAATGAAACTGAACAATACATAAATAATAAAGTTATGTCTTTTTGTCATAGTGAAGAACGCACTTACTTGTCTGTAAACTCGGTGCTTAGGCAGGAAGATGCAGTGAACTATCCAATAGAGTTTCTTGACTCGGTTATAGCGCCAAGACTACGTGCCCATGAGCTCAAGCTTAAAATTGGCGTTCCAGTAATGCTCCTCAGAAACTTGCACTCTCCAAAATTGTGCAATGGAACGCGGCTTCGAGTTCGGAGTCTTCAGTGAAACGTCATCGAGGGAGAAATTCTTACGGGCTGTGGTGTAGGAGATTTCGTGTTTGTCCCTCGAATTCCCCTGATCCCGAGCAACTACCTGTTTGAATTCAAACTTCAGTTCAGTTTCCTGTGTCTACGTGTTTTGCTATGACGATAAACAAATCGCAAGGCCAAACTCTATCTACTGCTGGAATTGAGCTAAGCGAGGCAAATTGTTTTTCTCACGGACATTTGGCATGTTCGCGAGTGAGATCTCCAGCACATCTTTACATACACGCCCCAGGTGGACACATTTTACTAACGTGGTATATGAAGAAGCTCTGAGATAATTTTATAATATCATTGTCTGAAAGTAATAAGAGTATTATTTGTTTAAATAATCAAAATATGATTTTAATAAATATTCCATTTCTTTTCATGTTAATAAAATTTTATTTATGAGCACAGCCCGTACGAACGACGGGTACTAATAGCTAGTATTAAATAAGCATCACTGCAGAACTGCTTTAAAACTGATAACATGAATGAAACTAGATAGAAAAGGATTCTTAAGCTAAGTTGACCAGTAATGTTTCCATATTGCGAGACATCAGCAAGCGTGTCGGGCCGAAACGTTTTTGTGAAGTATAGTAAATTTCCTCCACAGGCGCCCGACGTGATTCTGCTACAAGCGTGTCGTGCGATTGCCGTACCTTCTCGTGCAGGCGCTCACGACGATGTCCAAGTGCTCAGTACGATACGGTTAAAAGTAGACTGGTAAAAACAGTACGTCGTCTTTTGAAGCTGCCTTTAATATATTACACTTAATAGTCTTAAGCGAAAAAGTTTGAAATTGATGTATCGCTTATTCTTTGAAATACTGTGATAAATCTTTGTGTACAGCTTCATATAGTTAAGTTCCTATCATGTACGCTGAAAAATCTACTTTTTACCATTTTGGTAGCAAACCTACTTACTAATTTTGGAGAAAGTATTGTTTTCATCAAAATTTGATTTGAGAGTGGATATATACGTTTTTGGGCTCCCTGAATCCGAAAAAATGGGTTTCGACGTGATTTCTAGATTAAATTTGGCCTATATTTATAAATTCACCGTATCTCCAGGGGTTTTTTCATTTTTTTGAATTTTTTATTTTTTAGGGTAGTTCATCCCTAAAACCTTAAAAAACATGAAAAATTCGAATTTCTCAAAAACGGCTCTAAAGATTTTTATTAAAATTTGATAGTTTATAGTGCACAGAGTGCTAAATAAATAATACGACACCGCCTGCACGTCTGTAAAAATGATGGTTCAAAAGTTATGGGCTTTTAAATGTCAAAAAATATTTTTTTAATTTTCAGCGAAAACACTTGAGGGAAAGAATAATTTTACCATCACCATTGACCAGCTTAAAAAACTAAACAAATTAGTATTTTGAATTATTCCAGAGAAAGGTTAATTTTAGTGTCCATGATAAACGCAAGACGTTGTCTGAGAGTATCCAATGTTATTGTTAAGGAGAATATTTAAAACTCAATTTATTCCTTATTTCCAACCTGTTTTCCATGAAACTTGGTATGAAGCGTAAGGTCAAATTACCCAACAAAACCCACTCAAAAAAGCTTGGAATTACTGGGGGGGGGGATATCCCCTCATAAAATTCTAACAATTAATTTAACTTTGTTTGTCTTGTTGTTCAGAAATTGGATGGTTATTTTTTTAAACAATAAATTTTTAAATGATACTTAGATAAATACTAAGAATATTATAGTTTAATTGCAGATTATCTTTTTTAAATCTACTTAAAGGAGAAAATATGTGTCAGTTCACTGATACTGTTTATTAATATTGTTATAAAACGTGTTATACAACTTAATATATAATGTCCACCAATATACATAAAAAATCTCAGTCTCAAAAATTTTCATGGCATGAAACCTATTTACTAATTTTCTTATATCTTATGCAGGATAATCAAATTGAAATAACTTCCTTACAATTTGTAATAAAGTATTGTAATAAAACTTGTGATACAGATTCATCTAATTTCTACTAACGTTTTCTACTAAATAAAAGAATCAAATTTTAGTATTTTTACTGACAGCAAACCTCATTACCTATCCACTGTTATTCACATGAATTTATATATTAGATTAGATCATTGAAATGGCAACCATACTAAAATGTGACATTTTAATCCAAGTATGAATGAGGATTGAGTGTAAGATGATTGTGGTGCGATCTTGTATTCTTCTTACTTGGTCAGTAAGAAGAAGGCTGATATGTTCCTTAGACAGAATTGTTAATCGATGTCAACTAATGGACCTACAGTTTAACGTGGAATCCGAACTACGGCCTCTGAATTACGAATTGGTCTAATTATAAGTGTGGTCTTTGCGGATTAACGTAGTATTCATTAGTGTGGTCTAATTATAAGTGTGGTCTTTGCGGATTAACGTAGTATTCAATAGTGCGGACGTTAGTACACCCAAGAAAACACTACATCCACCGACCATCTCTCACAACTATTCCCAATTCGTGACCTTCTGACCATTTAAAATAATTCGTAAATACTGTAAATGAAAATTCGCTGACTACATAGGGCTGCCGCTACGGGGGTTTTTGCGATTACCTTATGACTAGTTAAATGCCGTCACATTATGAACACTGTTCTTATGAATCAATACACAATATCCCACCGTTAATAAAGTTTTTGAGTTACCATAGAGCGTCTAGATGCAGTCGAGAAATACAAATGAAGTAACTTATTAATTTTTCAATTGTACTTCTACTACATTGTTTACAACGGTGTGATTCGTTGTTTTTTGTAATTTTCAGAAACCTTACATTTCCTCCCCTTTATTTATTGCAGTGCCGCCCCGCTATCGACTGTATGCCCCCTCCCCAGGTGTCGGCTACCCGACCCGCGGGTCTTGTTACAGGGTTGTGGGGGGGGCATCCGGTTACCATGACAACCATGGTTGCTACGGACTGAAACTCTACACCCGCTTCAATATTGATCACATTACATTATGGGTGTATTTCATTACACACGTTCCCGCCCCCAGCCAGCCCTTCTTGATAACTGGAGTAGACATTTAAAAATACTGATTAGACTGTACTGTCAAGATAGCCTACTCATAAGGGTTACAATTAGGTTGATTTCAATAATAGGCCCTTGATAAAAGAAACTCTGTGGAATGAGAACACCATTTGGATCTCCAGACAATGAACACTAAAGGCAAAACACAAAAGGATTTTCCAAGTTCGTAGAAACAGGAAAAAGGGAGACGCGTCATATCGCTGAATTCTTTTCCTAGAAAAGTTCAGCTCTTATAATGAGCCCATTTGTTTGAACAAAATTGAAATCACTTAAAAATACATTGTACTATATGAAAATGTATTATTGCGGGAAATCATCTCTTTAGACCTTTAATTTATTGGATATTCACTCAATTTCTTAGGAATTAGTAGTTGAATGAACTCTATACATGATTATGGGTAATTTCTGTGGCGTATGTCATGTCTTAAACAATAACACTGAAATCATATTTTGTTTGTGTAATACTCCTACTGTGTAGTATTGTAGTACTGTAGTAGCGGACTGTATTTGATATGGATATGTCTTGGGGGGTATTGACAATCCGTCAGACCTAGACTTATAACGGAAGTGACATCAGATGGTAAGGACTGCTGTTCAGAGCAAGGACCCTCACTAGGTTTACCCAAAGAGCAAATTGGTTTGTATAATTTTTCCGCATGTAGTGGCGGCACGTGCTCGCTACACATCATTTTATACTTTTTAACTGACTAGGCAATCCTGTGTGTATTTTAAGTATGAATGAGAAATGAGTGTAGGATGATTGTGGCGCGATCTTGCGAGGGTGGTCTTGGCAGATTAACGTAGTATTCAATACGGACGTTAATCCACTCAAGAGAATACACCCACCGACCATCGTTCACAACTTTCCACAAAAACTCGTGACCTCCAAGTAGCTGGATTATGGTATAGAATATATCCCAGTAAAAGAGGTTCGGGGCTCCCGCGAGGAATTTTTTGAAAATAGAAGCTTAAAAACGTGTTCTTAAGCTATCTGGGTAATTGTTTCTTTATCTTTTTCATCAGACAAGGATATATAATCTCTATATATAAAATTGAATGTATGTCTGTCTGTATGTATGTATGTCCTTTATGCGTTGCCAAACTACTCATCCGATCGCCATGAAATTTTAGGAAGTTGCTCTATATGTGTCCGGGAAGGTTTTAGTGAAAAAATATTTTCGAAACCCCCATAAGTTTCCATTTTATGGCGTTTTAAATTTCTAATGTTAACCTTATGGAGAGTAAGTTTGTTTACAAATTGTCTACAATGAAAACATTTGATTTCTTAGCTACAGCTGATTGGTTTACTTTCCATTAGCAATACCGTATGCTTTACTATCCAATGCCATCTGAATCATTCATTAATGTTAAACTATGAAGTAAATGTGTACTGTAAAAAATGAACAGCTTTATTCACCACGTTAATAGTTTACGGTTTTGGTGGATTATGTATTTATATTTTTATTTTCTGTCTGATTAAAGTCACGTGTTTATATGATAATTACAATGCTTATATTATTACGTTTATTATAATAATCAGCTGTTGTATATCTTTCCTATAAAAGCCGTATTACAGTTAGGGTTCGTTTGGGTTTGGATTGGATTTGAAAATTGTGAATTAATCCACTCAGATTTATTTGTTTTATGGGAATGATATTAATATGTTTTATCGTTTCAGTATTGTTATTCACTATGCATGCAGCGACCCAGAATATATAACCTTTCACAATGAAGCCGTATTGCTATTCGACTTCAGAACATGGCTAAACTTAAAGTTAACATGTGTTTACTGTGAGGCGTTACGAAGTTCGCCGGGTCAGCTAGTATATTATAAAGTACTTCGTATTTTTTTCTCATAAATTCTTTTTCATACCGTAACAGTAAATTTTGTTTTTTGAAAATTGAAAATTTTTAAATCAGGTTTAGAAAATTGTTAATTTCCTAACAGTTTGAGGCCGCGTAGTGAGGAAGCCTGGTTTCAAGTTTAGAGGAACTGAAAACATTTCCTTTAGACATATCCATGGTCTTATCCATTTCACTGATGTAGGTAAATACATTTTTAATTCAAGATCCATTCGGCACATGTAATAAGTACATGAACGGTTCATTATAAAATTGTGTTTATACTCTTTTATTAACTAATAATAATAAATGAATAAATAAATTATAAATTTATCTCTCAAAGCTTTTTATAAGTAATATTTTGAACTAAATATAATTAATGGAATTCAATGGTAATTTTTAGGTTGAAAAGTGTATTTAAAATATATTTTGTATTAATTGAAGCCCATAAACATTTACAGTGCCTGTTTATATTAACCAAATGTTCGGAAACTTTAGAGGGCATAATATCCCATATTTTATCAATCTCATCTGTTATTGCAAGTAATACTTTATAATACACTTTAATGTATGTTAAGGGTGTATCAAATACACGATTCAAATTGTAGGAAACAATATTTTTTTATTAAGTATTGATCAATTGCAGTATGATTCTATTGCATTAACGAAACTGACATCGGTTTATTTGCTTATCTCTAGGAATAACAATAAAAGATGATCCATTAGCTACGTAATCCTATAACATAATCTTTATAACATAATCTTCTTGGTTATAATCTTTAATTTTCTTTTACTTAAACCTAAAAAGTCTGTAGGTCTATCCAACGAATATTTAAATGATATTGGGCTAAAGAAATTACAATCCTTCTTGCACTTAAATTATTGCTTACTGTAAAACCTAACAAGAATCAATATTAATCATTAAATCACAGTGTTATAAACTTCTCTAATGAAATCTAGAGTTATCTACTTACATAATCTTTAACTGTAAATTGATAGAGATCGTTTTAATCCTGAATCAACCAACTTCTAGATTAAATCTACGAGTATCAGCTTGAGTAATGCAAATAAGTATTTCTAATCTTGTGGTTCCAATGTAACTGGTGCATTTACATTGAATCCAGGATATTAATCTAAACCTGCAATTTTTTGTTCAGTGTTATTAAACTCTACAATCTTTGCACTTAAACCGAAAACCTAATAACACGTATTAAATCTATTATCTATTATAAACTGAACAGATTGTACAGATTGAAATAAATTTCTCAAATGTCAAATCTTATCTATGAACAGTTTGATGGTAGGTCCTACCTAATACTAAAGGTTCTTTGGTACATTAATATTATTTACATCGCGAAGCTCCAAACACATTATTGGTAACGTCAACGTGTCGTGTTACTGATATGAAGTAATCATCAACTCAGAAATCTGTGATTAGACTCTTAATTTTATTGCAAACACTGTTTATTCCAATTGAAAACTAATATTTTTATTGTTAACAAGCTTCAAAATTACTTTACTGGAACGGCGGAGTAAAATGCGGAATATAGTTTTCAAATAATTTACTTTTTCATTCAATAATCAAAATTCAATCAAGAATCGCAATCAAAATAGTAAAAACCATATATGTATTAGCCATAATAAGTAGATAGTTCTTACAAAATGAAATTTACTATGTATGTGTCGCTTTGATTTAATACATCTGTGTGTACTATATACTCTTAGTGGTTTAAATTTTCCGTTGCAGTAAAATAATTTTTAAAGCTTTTAATTCTATAGATGCTATCGGGCATTTTCCGAACCGATCCTTGCACACGTAAAAGTATAAAAATAAAAATTATAATGATCCTCAGAGCCTCTAAAATTATGTGTTTTTACATAGAAGTACATATATACATTATGTAATTACATACAGACTAATCATCCGATACATTACATACAAAATATTAACAAATATATACAACAGTCTCAAAAACATCTATATTTACACATCTAAACCTAAACCTTTAGATCAGCTAAAGACAATTTAGTGTAGGCCTACAGTATCTAATTTCGTCCTCAGATTCATCTTCTGCATTCATTAATAAATTTGCTAAACCTTAATTTACTAAAACATGTTAAAAGTACCACTTGTCAAAATATTGTTAAAATTGGAGCGTTAAAAGAATTTTTTAAATATCAATATATTTAATACATATTAAAAAATAAATTAAAATCCGTTCAAAATATTAAAAAAGGTCGTCTTGGTTAAAAATATTAAAAAGGTTGGTCTTATATCATACAATATATCAGACATATCATATAACTACGGGGCAATTCAAATTACAGATGGTACCATTAATCTGAGCTCGTGGCTTTTACAACTGTCAACTTTATAACTTTCAAGGATATAAATATCTACTATTTCAGTCAGGTGACTTAATTAGTTTAAATTTAGCTAAACATCTTGTAAACGAGCATAATGGAGTTAGCAAGCCCCATCATAATAGAACGGCTAGTAGCGTTAGAGCCACGCGCACAGACTAATGACACTGTCTGTTATACATTTATACTGTGAAATTTACTCTAGTGACTGAGAAATTTTTAACTCATTACATTAAGTATTTTGCATTTCATATACCCGATTAACCTTCAAAAATTTTATTTACATTCTGTTAAATTTTGCTTTTTTATTGATGAAAAACTTAATAACAACGTGGCCGATATCAATTTGAGTGTTAGCTAAATATACAATTTTTCATTTTAAATCCATCCTTTTATGTAGAGTAGGATAACAACTATTCATGTTCTCAAAACAGTGCCATATAAAAATTTACAAAATGAGCCATGCCTTCCGTATATTAACTATAAAAAACAAAATGGCAATAAGTTGTTTAGCCTTGGATCCTAATGTCGGGTAGCCACTGGTCCGGATCATGTGTGCTGTGCGGACGCGAGGAACTGTTCGTACCCATGGTAGGACGCCTGGGCGACCATGTGATGGAAGCTGGGGTGCAGGGGGGCTCCGCCACCCTCGCTCTTGACCCCGTCCTTGTACATGAGGTCCAGGAGGCCGCCGGAGGACGGACTCAGCAGACACGTGGCGTCACTGGAGATCACCAGCTCGCTGTGACAAACACAACAAACTGTTAAACAGCTAAATAGTGTTTTACAAAGGGTTTAGGTTGCATTACACTAGTCGTTTGATTATATTTTTACTTTCTCCCCTTATGCATAGTATATAGAGGAAGTATTGTTTTCGTCAACATTTTAGAATTTGAGTTGCGTGTGTTTTCAGGCTCCTTGAATCCAAAAAGTGATTTGTAGACTGGTGTCTGTCGGTCAGTCTGTCTGCATACAAACCCCGAGACAACAATGATCTCCGATTCGTATGAAACTAGGTACATGGGTGCACTTTGGCTATATCTTTAGATATTATTTTAATTTTTCTTAAGGTGGTTTACCCCAAAACCCCATAACATTTTCTCAAAATCCCCTCTGACGATTTTAATTAAAATTCCATAGTTTATAGCTTTTAAGGTCCTAAACAATGTGAAACCATCTGTATGACTGTAAAATTAATGGTTCAGAAGGTTATGGGATTTTAAATGTAAATAAAAAAGATTTTCTAAATTTTATGGGAAATCAAAAATAATTTCACCATCACCATTAAACCGGTTAAAAAATAAAGAAGTTAGTATTTTGAATCATTAGACTACGACTAACGGTTCCAAAGAAAAGTTGAATTTTATGTTCATGGTAAACGCAGTACGTTGTCTGAGTGCACCCAATGTTATTGTTATGGAGAACAATAAAAAATCAATTTCTTCCTTATTTCTCAACCGTTCCATGATCATAATCAGTTATTTTAACTTATTAAATTTTGTTGTTAGTTTAAGAAATTGGATGATTATTTTTGAAACAATAAACTAAAAATGGTATTATGGTATTATACAGTTAAACCAAGCAGCTTGGTTAACCGCTCTTTTTAAACATTGCTTTTATTTTTTTAACCATTAGGTAGTATTCACAACAATGCTACAGAACAAAATATTATTGAAATTACCTAACTCAAAAATGCTATTATTGCAATGAAGTTTAATCAAGTAGCAGTTAACAGTGTGCTTAAGGGATAGTGTAATCCATGGTGCTGTAGACGGAGTCTAGAACTATTGGCCACTGCATCTCCCATGCTGTCTGCAGGGGTTATAAAAGTGTCAAAGTTGATTGTTTCAACAACTGCTGTTTGGTGATTTCAGGGATCGTTCGTACCGGGCTATAAAGAAAGCGCGCGAGAGAGGAGGCGGCGGGCGAAGACAGATGAAGGTTAACAAAGCACAACGCATGGTACCCAATTCCTTTCAAGTGTGAGATTACTAACCGTCTAAGAACTGTCTGTTGTCTAGTTTGAACTAGGTTTAGAGGAATAATAATATTATGAATTTGTCTTATTTTTAAACCCATACATACCTTCTTGAGGAAAGAATTAACGATTAATATTTCTTTGAAATCAGAAAGACTTGTAACTTTCAATTTTTTAATACTGTAATATTTTTATGAAAGGAACTAGGTTATTCAGAATGTGAATCAAGTAAACGAAATATACTGTATAGTTGTTTTTTGTACAAATACAATTGGTATAAGAATTTTAAATGTAAATTTTGTATATAAAATTTCACTGTATATTTATATTTAGAAATTAAATGTGGTACAATTCTTTGTCATAAGTTAAATTTAAATCTCTGCTATTAAAAAGAGTCCTATTATACAAGTGCATAACAAATATTATTAAAACTTATAAATTAAAAAAATTCTAAATACAAATACTGGAGTGAGAATAAATACAATAAAGAGATCATCCATTACAATTATTGTACAATACGTTATGTGTCAATCGAGGTGTAACGACTGTCCCTTGCCGTCTCGCTCTTACATCTGGGATTTCGGTGATTCCGGGGCGGAGCTAGGGACTTTAAGGGATAAAAGTGATAATTTGTGGCGATTAAACAGAGGCAGGGATTTTCAAGAAAAAGGTATAAATTTTTCAAGGTGAGATGAACCGAGGCTAAGCCTAGGGAGGTAATTAGGGTTAAATCTGTGTTTGAGCGGAAATTTTCCCCTGTAGACGCGCTACATCAATCGGTATAGCGATAAACTGACCAATAATAGTGAATGAGTCTACTAGAAGACTTATTAAAAAACATCTTATTAAATTAATAAGGATATGAACGGAAATCTCTCGATTCTTAGAAGTAGGATTATAAAACGGGTACTTTGGCTAGTACCAAATAAATATATCCCGGACACCAAATCCAGTATTCAGGTTCACTTGGGTTTGAGATAGTTGCGGTACAGTATTTATAAAAGTGGACAGAGTTGAGAGGTTCTCTTCGATTCACTCACACCACCAACATTCACAACTTGTAAATGGTCAATTGGTCGCCTCCGTCGAGCCAGAGGGTCGCGCCTGTGCGTGCGGCTGCGCGTGCGCGCGGTTGCTGCTAATTAATTTTTTGCCTGACTCGTGTTTGGGTCCAAAAATGAGCGTTTCCTTCACTCTCAAAATGTTGCAACATTTTCTTGTAAGCATAACATTATAACCAACGTATCCAGAGAGTTAAATAGGCATAGTAATCAGAAATGTTTGTTTATTAGCTAATGGGTGTTTTGGATTGGTAATCTCCCCATACATATTCTGAAAAGTCCAATAACAAGCGAAAAACATTGTTTAGCCTTATTCTGAAATCTCAGAGGATATTCCCCAACCATGCCTCATTCATACGACTATCATTATACTAATGCCTAAATTCTTTATTTTATACTGTAATTTTAGGTCTTCAATAGACTTTTATAAAACTTTACTCTTATTGTTCTTTCAGTATGATAATACTATCTGCATGGGTGGTTCAGTAGTTTCAGTTTCCGCTTCCTAAACTGGAGGTCACTCACTGGTTGGTGATGGTTCGGTACTGGAGACAGTTGCCATAGTTAATTAAACTAGGTAGTCTTAGGAAGGTCGTGATAGGTGCTTTATTCTATAATTGTAGTTGTAGGACGGTCGTGATAGGTATTTTATACGACCGCAGTCGCGCACTACCCACAGTCACTGTCACGCGTGCTGACCACGCGGCCTCAGCGTTCCCACAAACACGACGATGCTGACGTGGCTGGCGCGCTGGACCGCTACTGCCGCAGACGCAGTCGGAAATCAGATTCTGAATATATAATTATTTAACTACTAAAAATTTGGGTCAAGAAAAAATGTGTTTGAAATTTAACCACCTTCAAAATTAGCATGTTACCAAAATACGCGGTTTACTCACCCCGTAATACGAGGGGACCGTTTGCTATCAAAACGTTAACAAAAGTCACTGGCGATAATTGTCACAAAATAACAATTTTTGGAAAATCACGAACTCAGTCAATATCTGTGCTGCAGGAAAAGTGAAGCACGGGAAACTTTCTGATCGATTTGATTATTTGAAATGTGTACATCCGTAAAACTAACGAGACTAAAAAGCTATAATATAAATGGATCTTCCTTTATCACTTTGTAGAATTCCTCTATTGCGGTTAACAGGGAAGAGAAAAAATGTTTGTATTTACTTCCCTGTGGGAAATAGGCTAGATCATGGATATGTCTAAAGGGAATGGTTTCAATTCATCTAAACAGCTGTTCTTATTCTTTTGTATTAAAAATTCAATACAATAGCTCTAGTAGTTTCTATGGAAACCTGTTACATGTTTTCCATCTTAAAAATCGCCAACACCCCCCAGAGCTAAGACATATTCATGTCAAAAAATCTCAATTGGGTGCGCTGTTCACATAGTTAGCTGCCTCTGTGTGTAGTTAGTGGAATCGTTAAGAATAAATCGTTTTAGCATCACTTATTAAAGCTGAGTTTAAGATTTCCGGAAACCTTTAATTCAAATTCAGTATCAATTCACGCTTAAGATATGTCTAAGTTGAGAACAGCATGGAGCACAACATACGATTATCGACGGAATACCCTGTACCAGTACCTGTACCGTGATGTTCCCGTTCGCAAACAACCTGTGTACGTTCGTCTACTGACACGAGCTGTGCGAGAGAGAGAGAGAGAGAGAGAGAAAGAGCACGTGTTGTCCGGCACACGTGCGGAGTGGCCACCACATGGGCTCCTGGGCTCCGGACACATTCCCAAGAATATCTGGAAACCGATCCGTCGTAGTTTATCAATTTGCTGGAGCGATCCTTGCAAACCCGAGTGGAAAGCGCACCCGGTCTCTCCATGCCGCCATACCGCGTCATTGGCGGACTCGGACGTTACAAATACAGCCCGTCTTTGTGTAGTGTAAAAAATCCGAATGATGTTATTAAATAGATATTGGACCCGTCTACACAAGTCTCGGTGTGTGTAGTATCTCAGTTTAGACACATTGACTATAGTGTTCGAGCTTAATTAAATCACAACTTGCATTGTTGTAAATTGAACACGTTGTAGTAGTTTACTTATGAAACATAACATATTTCCGTGATTATTTGAAAATTGTATTGAATGAATTCCTTTAAAGACGGCAGATAGACTCGCTTCATAATCTAGTGGTCTGGTGCCATCTTCAACAAAGTCTTTATGGTCTAATGTTTCGAAACTGAACTCGGTTGTCTTTGTTCATTGGGCTATAATTAATGATCCCGACCACTTAATCAGCTGGCCTTTGTCGATAACATAGAAATTTAAAAATATAAATGTATTGACTTCCCTTTGGGGGAAGTAGCTTAGTAGTGGCTATGTAAATAAACGGTATCAGTGGACTGACGCATACGTTTCCCCTTAAGTTAATTTAAAAACAACAATATGTAATAGAACTATCATATTCTTTAAAATTTATCTCTCATTTAAAAATGTATTGTTTCAAAAAATAATCATCCGATTTTTGAAAATAACAACAAGAGAAACATATTTAAATTAATTGTTAGAATTTTATGGGGGAACCCCCTTCCGGTAATAACAAGCTTTTTGGATGATATGACCTTACGCTGCATACCAAGTTTCATAAAAAAAACTGTTGGGAAATATGGAAGAAAGTGATTTTTTAATATTCTCATAAATAGAACAACATTGGGCGTTCTCGGGCAACGTACTGTGTTATCATGGACGGTAAATTTAACGGTTCTCTGGAACCCTTAGTCGTAGAAAAATAATTTTAAAAACGAATTTGTTAAGTTTTTAAGCTAGTTTCAATGGTGGTTGTGAAATTATACTTTACCTTTATTGTTTCCCTTAAAATGATTTTTTTTACAAAAGCCAATAACTTTTGAACCGTTATTTTTACAGATATGCGGGTGGTGTCATATTATGTCGTACTCTGTGTAATATAAACTATCTAATTTTAATCTAAATCGTTATTTTTTAGAAATTTTTCACGTTTTTAATGTTTTTAGGGGTGAACTGCTCTTAAAAATCTAGGGGGAAAGTAAAAAGGGGGATTTTTCGGTCCCTATAAACAGATGTCCTTATAACCATATGACGTCACTTCCGTTCCAATTTTGGTCTGGTTTGACCAATATCCCCACTCAGAGCTAAGACGTATCATTACACTAATCACACTAACTAGTGTGATAACTATTCATATTCACTTGAAATACTCAACTCGTAGAGGACGTTAACATACTCGAAATATGAGAGTGGTCGGTTTGGGGATGGGCAATGAAAGAGGCCGGGAAGCAGTAACCTTCATCCTTAAACATTTTAAACTAAATTTGGTTGCATAAGATCTGAGGCTCTGAAGTTATCGGATACTAGTCTCTTGGGAAGGGGTATTGGCAATCCATCAGACAAAAATTTGAAAGTGAAGTGACGTTATATAGTTATAAGGACAGCTGTTTAGAGGAACTTGAAACATCCCCTTTAGACAATCCATGATCTAAACTATTTCCCAAAGGGAGGAAAATACATTATTTTGTATGTGTGTATTTTAAAACCAGTCCGCTTTATAATTATCAGAACGATGTACAGTAACAGTATAGTATTTCATGTGGGACATGATGAGGAGGCGGCGCGGCGCGGTGCCGCAGGTGTAAAGGGTTGATGGTCGCCTAATCCCCGCAACGCATTGTGCCGATGTCAGCCTGTTTGTCCAGCCACAATAATGTTTGTCCGTGCCACAATGTCCGCGCTAAGCCGGTACAACACCCGCGCCTGTAAACCCTCCCTTGTCGTCCTCTCGCGCTCGACCAAAGGCTACTCCAAACACGATCAACTGCTACTAGTGGGACGCCTTTCAAATTTGAATTATTTGATATCTATAACATTATAAAGAAGAGGTGGTTTCTGTATGTTTGTGGGTTTGTTGTGGCAACTAAACGCGAAAAATACTGAACCGACCGGTTTGAAATTTTACAGAATAGTAGATCTTAAACTCATGCAACACATAGGCATATTAGTTCCCTTAAAATCCCCTCGGGCTACGCCCCATGAACGTCCTAAGTTTCAATGTTTACATTTTCAAAGAATGAAAACATAAAATTACTTGAATGTCAACAGCTGTGAACACTAGAATTTGACAGTTCGGGAAAAAGAAGAAGAAAAAGCTGCCGTGACCGTCCTAGGCTTCAATGTTTACATTTTCTAATTACAACATCCGTTTACACTATATTTTGACAGTTCGGGAAGAAGAAGAAATAAAGTTGAATTTTTAGATAAACTGCTGGATCGAAATTAGTGAATTATTAGTTCAAAATAGTGGAATGGTATATTTTAAGTTTTTTCCCGATGACTGTCTCTATTACGTTAATCCTTATCCTCTCCCAATATTTGACAGATGTTACTTTGAAATGTTGTATACACTCGTGTTTTGTCATTTTGTAAACAATGAAGAATTAATTAATAATAATCTAAATGTATCAGTAGAGCCTATGAACACTTCTCAGCCTTTTTTACCCGTGCGAAGAACGGGTACTTTGGCTAGTTTTAATTAAAAGTTAAGCTCTTTTCATAAACTTCAGAACCGGTAGACCGAGCTTCGCTCGGATATTGACATTATACTTTTCTTTCAAACTAACATTAAAATGAAACATTCATTGTTTACGAATTTTACTATGAAAAATAAAAGGCAGAGGCTATTTGCACGTCGGCGTGCGCCTCTATTACACACATCAGTTCCACATGACTTCAGTATTTTTTAGAAAACATATTTTTTCTTAGTAAAACTAGTATCCAAAAAAAGTAGAGGTTCATCGTTTGCCGAAATTTTTTGACGGTATCTTTTCTGATTATTCAAAAAACCTAACCTGACCCGAGTATGTACTTTTGGACGTGCGAATAGACACTTCGAAAATAAAAGTACTGTAACCTGAATCAACTGTTTTTGGTTAACCGAAGCTACAATAAAGGTTCGTAATTATAACAAGGAGACTTTGAAGGCCTTAATAACGAAAACCAGATTGTCCAATCCTTGAGACCTATTCCAATCGAACCCTAGTTTTTAACTAATTTTGCAATTAGTTTTTTGGTTAGCTCTACTTCCTTTACAACACTATATCGCGTGATACGGTGTACCGTTTGAAAATTTAAACTTACGGTATTCCAAAACCCATTTTAGGAAAACTCGAATGATTTCCCATTGGACAGTTCTAATATTAATAATTAGGAACACAGCCGATATTTTTGTTAGATTTCACGTCGTGAAGAATCAAATTTCTTTGTTGTTTGGTTTTTGTTTTTTACTTTCTCACATCAATACGTTAGTACAGAGAGAAAGTATTGTTTTAGTCAAAATTTGTGAAATTGAGTTTCAGTGGATAAATCCGTTTTGTGGGTCTTCTGAATCAAAAAAGTATGTTAGAAGTATTCTGTCCTGCGTCGAAAAAGAAATCAGCTGATCTTTATTTTTTTAAATCTTGTTTGCCATTTGGCCGGCTCAGCTTGTCGCTAGGTAGCCTCGAAGTTCACAGTTTATCAATGTTTCTCATCTAAATTTTGTGGTCATCCCGGGGATCGAACCCGTCACCTCTTGCACCGAAGTTCAAGACGCTAACTGTTAGGCTAGCAGATGACCCAGATGATCTTTATCTGATATAAATATATCATAAGAAAACAATTAGTAGATCCTAATCACCTGTTCGTTTGAAATAGCAAAACAATTTTACAAGCATTTTCTGAGCAACGTTATAAAGTAGGCCGAAATACAACGTATTTTTTTATTTTGTTGGATTATTGAGCTTAAATCATTGCAAAGTAAGACAAAAAAGTAATTTTCGTACTTGGGATTTATTTTCCCTCAAACCACTATGCAAAGTCGTACTACTCTTTGAAATAGCGTATTAAAGTACTATTTTTCATCTCACGGGACGGTCTGACACTTTTAGTAACTAAGGAGGAAAAGTAATCCCGTAGGAATAACACAGGAATGGTCTGGAAACACTCATTACACTAATAGATATAGCGAAGATTGGGCGACACACAGTTTGTGGTGGTGGTACCACTGTCTGTTGCATCTGTAGTGTTTCCTGAGTGGTATCCATTTTGTTTTTTACATTTACCTAAATAAAATGAACAGTGGAAGTGGCGACGTGTGATTAACATCACCCAAATGTTAATGAAGAATCCAGGCATGTCAGGAAAGCTAGTAAAGTCCAGAGTTTCTTGTTATATTAAGTTTATAATAAAAAAATTAACATTGAGGCTATGGAGATTCAAATGTAAACAAAACCAAAACATCTGCTTATAACCAATTGACAGCAATAACGACAGCCAAACACTGGTGCTGGCGTGAAGGTATCACGTGCGAAACGAAATGAGAACGATTCCCGACCCGAGAGAATACATTTTTCTACAGGATTTATGCAAGTCTGTAAAATAATGTTAATGTTAATTGTTAAATAACAACTATCGTTTTTATTTTTTAGTTTTTAATTAAGCTCCAGTCAATAACTACTTTACAAAACTTTTGTTACTACAGTAAATAGAAGTTATTTAGTTAATAAATAGAACCCTATAAATAGGGAATGTCACCTAAGTCAAATGAATCAATGTATTCGCCCAGAAAAGCCGAAATAGTTCCTATCTCAATTTCTCTCAGTCTGTCTTTCTGTAACGCTTCCCAGCGAAAACGGAGCCCCCACAATCATTCTAAACATTTTGAGGAAGGTATAAGAAGCTACTGGCTCATTGAAATGAAGTAAGTAATGAGATCTCAAAACCAGCGATATCGGCAAACAATTCCATTTTCAGACTGATCCTTCTGATTTATTAAGGTGATTGAATAGAAAGAAATGACCAGCTGTGATAGGGCCTATTATAATACACTAATTATTGAATCTAAACCTGTTTTAAAATTATACTTCAGTAACATTAATGTTATTATATGTTTATATTATACAGTGTTATATTATTATGTTTTGATTTTTTAATTTTACTAATTATACAAATTTATAATTTGATTTAATTTAAAGTTAATACTAAATAACTGAGTCTAAATTTACTTATTTCTTTAATTTTTTATTGACAAATATTTAAACATAATAATAAGTGTCTTGCCTTCTAACATCGAGTCACACAACACGTAGACCTACAAAGGACGGACTAACTGCTGGCAAATAATATAATCCGATACCTTACGTCAAGATATCGGCCTATTGAAAGCAATGAATAACGAATTCATTGCGCTCATAATATGATTCAAGGTTACTTCTACTTTTATTGCCCGTGGTTGTAGAGACAACCAATGAAGCCAACCAATTATACCTAAAGACTAGAGAGTCTTTAGGTATAATTTCGGAATGAATCCGTTATAGAAAAACACAAACGCACGAACACGTGATGCAACGTTTACGCAAACAAATACGTAATGTTTGGTGGGGCAAATAATTAATCAGTAGGGCCTGACGTCCTAACGTGCTGTTGACAAGTACCTACGTGTATTGATTGTAGAAACATCGGTCACGGACAGGGCTTCTTGTTGAGATGTTGTATTGTAATTATTACTAAACTTATACGTCTTTGTATGATTATCAAATATCAGTAGGGCCTGACGTCCTAACGTGCTGTTGACAAGTACCTACGTGTATTGATTGTAGAAACATCGGTCACGGACAGGGCTTCTTGTTGAGATGTTGTATTGTAATTATTACTAAACTTATACGTCTTTGTATGATTATCAAATATCAGTAGGGCCTGACGTCCTAACGTGCTGTTGACAAGTACCTACGTGTATTGATTGTAGAAACATCGGTCACGGACAGGGCTTCTTGTTGAGATGTTGTATTGTAATTATTACTAAACTTATACGTCTTTGTATGATTATCAAATATCAGTAGGGCCTGACGTCCTAACGTGCTGTTGACAAGTACCTACGTGTATTGATTGTAGAAACATCGGTCACGGACAGGGCTTCTTGTTGAGATGTTGTATTGTAATTATTACTAAACTTATACGTCTTTGTATGATTATCAAACCAACGTAGGCTGATTTGAATCGATGAACAAGTATATATATTGTAGAAACATCGGTCAGGACAGGGCTTCTTGTTGAGATTTTTAATTTTATTATTACTAAACTTATACGTCTTTGTATTGATTATACAAATTTGCTAGCATTACTGCTGTTTTACATACATACATTTTACATTACTTTTAGAAGAAAATTCTTGTTATGTTGGAGAGTATTGTTATATTATAGTCTATGTTATATTCATCAAACGACAAGTACTGTTTGAATTACTGGTCCCAACTACGGAGAAAATTATATACTTTTCGTGCATTTTGAATTAATTTTAATTTTTACTAAATGAAAAACTTGAGTAAAATCACATCAAGAGAATAAAATATATAAAACTAATAAAAGGCAACTTGTAAATTGGCGACGATTTTGAACATAATACATTACTTTTGAAGAAAAATTATGGTTTATTGTGAAGTAGTTAATAACAATACTGATATGTTTTATTAATCATTTAAACACAAATAAATCTGAATGGATTTTATTAACAACAAAAATTAAACGTATTTTATTGGAATTTATTTTACTATATTTAAACATGTCCAACATATAAACACGTGACTTTTAATCAGAGAGAATAATATAATAAAATTCCAAATCGTAACGTGGCGAATAAAGCTGTTCATTTTGTACAGCACATATTTACTTCATAGTTTTACATTAATGAATAATTCAGATGGAATTGGATAGTAAAGCATATTGCTAATGGAGAGTAAACCAATCAGCTGTAGCTAAGAAATCAAATGTTTTCATTGTAGAAAATTTGTAAACAAACTTACTCTATATAAGGTAATAAGTAATATTAGTAATTTAAAATGGAAACTTATGGGTTTTTAGAAAATGTTTTTCACTAAAACCTTCCCAGACACATATAGAGCAACTTCCTAAAATGTCATGGCGATCGGATGAGTAGTTTGGCAACGCATGAAGGACATACATACATTCAATTTTATATATAGAGATAACTACGGTAGTAACGATGTAACTAAGGTAATTTTTTATGCTAAAGCTGAATTAAAATTGAATGTGAACTCCCTTTGTCTCTCTTCAATCACCCTTCGGGGTGATTGAATGATTTACCGGGAGTATTTGTTCAAAAGCCGAAGCATAATATAGGTTGACCTATTTATGTCATCGCGATAAAAAATGGGTAAATGAAATTGATCATATTGCACGTTTTTAGTGTGCTTACTTGTAAAATACTCGTCAAAATAGCATTTCTAAAATTGTCTCAACTTGATTCTACCAACTCTAGAATTAGCTAATTTAATATTATTTACAAAAGTTAGTTTGCTCGAACTAGTTCAAATTATAAAAATAATCAATTTCTTAAATACAAATAAAGTTCTTAATTTCTTCGTTCTTACTAGTAGTAGAATGTTGAAACTATTTATTCGTAATCATAGAAATGTTCCTCACACTTATTTATGGTGCATGCGATCAGTCCACAACGCGACCGATCCAATGTGTTTTCACGTTATTCAGCCATGCTTTCTTTCTGTAAATGCCGTCGTAAATATATTTCTATTCTGTACTATCAATAAGCAACCTAACTCAACTCCGCAGAGCCTGTCTGGAGGCATCTCCCCCTCATCCTCTCCATCAGACAAAAGTGGGAAACCTTGGACCGAACGCCCTTTCAACTGAATGAGATCCACCTTTTTAATATTTTTATAAATAAAAAATAAATCACAACATATTATTTGAGTAGCACAAAAGATTATTATTTTAGATTATGAATCAGTAAATATTGAAATATAATTTAAATATTATGTACTTTAGGGTTAGTTGAAGCCAATTGAAATACTATTTTCTTAATAAAACAAAAGGATACTTGGTTCCTTATAAAACAATAACATTTCCCCACACAATAACGCCCTTTGGCAATAACATTCTGTGATAAAGGCGAGATTATCAATCCATTAAAATGACGACAAAGTGAATCGATCTGCGGTTCCGCGATATGAAACATCCTATCGTGGAATACATTATGAGTGCGAGACATCAAGACATGTCTGATCACTATACGAAAACGTTTAATCACCAAGTGCAATTATTTATATTTTGTTCTTATAGTGCTAAAACCTTCATATATAGTTCTGAGTTTATTGGACTGTTAAATATACAGTTAAACTGTTTACTTCTTTAAGAAAAGAAATACTTAATCGTTTAGTAATAATGCCAGTTTGTAAATAAATTTTGTCAATATAAAATATTGTACAGTACAACATAACACAGATCTCGTTAAATTAAAATTTCATATTACAGCATTTTAGGATAGTTCTTGTGTGACAACGGTCTTTCACTCTGAACCAAATAAAACCAGAATTATGTTTAAATCAGACACTGAAGGCACTGGCGACTATGCGAATGGTCCAGAGCGATCGATCTCTTCCAAGACACGCTTGTGCTAAGTTTAAAGCACGACATTGACTTTGTTATACTGTATTTAGTTTCATAACTATTTGTGGGTAGATACATAATCTTAGTCATAATCTTTAAGCTGTTCTTCCTCTTCAATGTACTCACTTGCGCTGCTGCGGCGTCCTATCGCGCTGCCTCCTGTTCTTGAACCAGTTGCTGACCTGCGTCATCGTGAGGCCCGTCGTGCTGGCCAGACACTTCTTCTCGTCCGGTGTGGGGTAGCGGTTCCTCTCGTAACACTCCTTGAGCGCGTTCCGGCTCTTCTCCTTGAAGCAGTAGACCGTCTCCTCGCCGTCCCATATCGTCTTGGGCAGCGGGTACTTCTTCCTGAGCCGGTACTTGTCCACCGCGCCCAGGCTGCGGCCGCGGATGTTCTCCGCCTCCTTGTAGTGCGCCTTGAACCACATCTGCTGCAGCTGCGGGTGATGCCTGGGATCGAAGTTGTGGCTCTCCAGGATGGCGTACAGTTCGTGGTAGACCCCGCGGTGGTAGGCGACGATAGCGCGCGCCCGCAGCACCGACTCCTCCCCCCTCATCAACTGGTTGGGCGGCAGCAGCCACAGGAACCTCGCCAGCTTCTCGACGTCGCCGGACTGTATGAGCGCCTCGCACAGACAGCTAATCTGATCTGCGGAGAAGCCCGGTAGAGGGCGCTTAGGCCCCAGGTACTCGGTCATGTCCTGCAGCACCGCGGGCGAGCTGATGGACGTGTCGCTCAGATCCGCCGAGGAGTAACTGCCAGGGGACAAGTTCGTGGGCGAAGACATTACCGCCAGCGTGCAGTTCGATGCCTTCCCATAACAGGTACGATCTAAATAAGCGTTAGCTCCATGATTACAACCGACACGGGAAATTATCTATCGTAAAACCGCCGGGATATAATATCGGGTTCAACATAAATTAATTGAGGTATACAACAAATCCCTGTTGGTAATCGAAGTAAGTGTCGTTGTTGTCGACCAACCCCCCACTCGCGAGTCCAACGACAGAGAGGTCACTCCATATCCTCTTGTCAACAGGTGTTACACACGACTAGCCTGGTGAGAGAGTAGCAGGGGACGACGCCGGATTGTCTGCTCGGGTAGGCGGGGCCAACGCTGATTGGTGGATACTCCCCTCCCCTCCCCTCCACGCTACACCGTCTCTGTCAACGAGTGTCATCCCTGTATTATATTCTCACGCCTCTATCAATGCGTTATTGTTGGTCCTGTCAGAATTACGATTGTTGCTGGTCCAATTGGGTAAAAAAAACTCGAGAACATGGGTCATTCAGGGAGGGCGAACGTTGTGAAAAACTATTCGTGTTCTTCCATTATGTTGGCGTGGATTTGTTTAGCGTGTTTTCCGAAGCTTTGGAACATCGAATAAGGTTTAAA
The DNA here is from genome assembly GCA_023375725.1 of Nephotettix cincticeps. Classification (NCBI taxonomy): domain Eukaryota; kingdom Metazoa; phylum Arthropoda; class Insecta; order Hemiptera; family Cicadellidae; genus Nephotettix; species Nephotettix cincticeps. The sequence goes on from CM041786.1 coordinate 31,713,806, forward strand.
ATACATTTTGTATCTTAAAATGCTTAATTTAGACATTTTTAGTCATCTCTATGTTAAGATATTTTAAGATATCGTTTTATTCAGTATTCTAAATTCATCAAAACCTGTGAACTAAACACATGTGACTAAACTACTTCTTGATTACTCCATGACATAGGTACCTGACGACCGACGACAAGCCACCAAAGCTACTCAATAGTACTCTTTCTAATGAATAAAATATTGTTATCCCTTTCTTTCAAAAGGTTTGACATGTGTTCTAGGAGGGAGGGTGTCAGAAATTTGCGAGACGCAAATGTGTAACGAAAATGACGTCATATGGTTATGAGAACAGCATTTTAGTGGAACTGAAAATATTCCAATCAGAAAAATACATGATCTAATCCCTTTGCCCCAGAGTAGTAAATACTTGTTCATCAATTTTTATCTAAAGGCTCTTAAGCTTTTAATACATTTATTTATCTTGTGTAATTAACTATACAAAAAGAAAATTTTTTGTTATTTTTATTATTATAATTAATTGTTTTGTTAGTCTTTAGCAAACCCCCTTTTCTCACTTTTTAGTCTTTCAGTTTTACTCATCATCTTTATTTTAAACTAAATTTTAAAACCTGACACAGTATCCTTTCATGTCCCCTGGATCGGAGTCCTTTGGGAGGATTTACACCAAACTTCACAGAAACCATCCTCGAATCATTCCTGAAAGTTTCATTACAATCTTTCGAGCGGTTCCTGAATCTATAGGCAACATACAAACATATACATACAGTACTTACTCTTTTATATATTAAGATAAAAAATAACTGTAGCTATCTTAAATGGAAATATTTTCTATTTCAATGTATTTAATTTATATTTACGTAGGCAATCATATGGTTGTTTTATGTATGTCTACTTTTAGTAAGAACTCTCTCCGCGTTTAGGACAATTTCTGGCTTATGCGGATTTTTCTATACGGTAGCCTATGATATCATGCATTGTAAAAGTAGGCCTACTGTATATGCTAATAATGGAAATAATTAGTATTTGAATTTGATATTTAATACAAAATAATTAGGTTTAATAGATTAGGCCTATGAATCTAATTATAGTAACAGTTAGATTTGGATGAGGAAAAGTTACTCAGTAATCATGGTTATCATTCACTAGATGTTAATCCACAGTTAGACGGCTTAGGCCTAATTGTACAAATAGTGATTATCTTTCTAACATTAAAATACAGTATCCTCGATTCATTAATTCAGAAACGTGTACGGACTAAGAGTTTACCAAAACAATTATAATTAAAGAAAACTGTTTATCCAAAAAAAGTATTTTGAACGAACCAGATTTTTTTATTTTCGCAGAACCTAAAAAACGTATTTCCTATTATTTATTTTATTTTAATTCAGCTTATTAAACGTACATTTCCATTTTTAAACATTTTTTCTGTTCTTAAATAATTTATAATGTTTGAAAATCTGTCTTCTAGTTATTTATAGATTAAAAGGAGAAGTGAAACAGTTTTTCTAATTTAAGTATAAACGTAGGCTATTTATGCAATATTTACTAAACCCCCGTCATAACAGACTTGCTACTCGGCGAATTTCCAAATCAATTATATGACAATAGTAATATAGTAGCCTATATGATAAGTTTGATAATATACAGTATGTCAATACATAAGAGAGTTTACCTATTCTCCATAATACTAATGGAAAAAATGGAAACCTTAAAGTACAGTAATTGTTTAATTTTTTGAGCTGATTCTAATGATTAAGATTAGGTTATAAATATAGGTCTTGCCACCTAACCTACGGCATAGCTTCTTGTTAATGGGCAATTTTCTAGCAATGATAGTAAATCATTATGAAAGATAAGTAAACTACTGTTTAGAGCTCAAGAGGAAGGAACTTGGGATAGCAAGCGCTAGGCCAAGGCCGTCGGCTCCCGTAACAGCTAACAGCTAACAGCTAACAGCTGAAGTCTGTATTACTAGCCTCACACTACTGATGTGATTCTCGGAAAAATGCCACCCTCTTCCCCCCCTTCCTCCTTGAAATTTCAACATCACTAGGTTGCGTTGTTTGACCAATGTTCACCGCACAAGCTGAAGGTCCGTGGTGGTGGGAAGTTGAGTTTTTACGGCATTGATAATTGCTCGAATCATTCATATTACTTCATATACAGTAAAGTACGTTGAGGTACAGTTCAATAAACAAATCTACTCGCACACATCATTACTAAAGTTGGTTTTAAACAAATGTTTTTTTGTGGCAGGTGGTAACTCTTTATGAGTGACTTCAACTCTTTTATGTGGTCACTCCACCGTTAAGTGGTGTAAACCAAAAATAAACCCACATTCCCCCATCCACCCAGACGTGTAACCAATTTTGGGAAATGGGCCTGCTTTAACTAGGGTGGCTTAAACGTTGACCCAAGTTTGTGTTATTAAATACTATCAATTTTTTTAGACATTTAACATCTCTATATATAAAAATGAATGTATGTATGTCCTTTATGCGTTGCCAATCTACGCATCCGATCACCATGTAATTTTAGGAAGTTGCTCTATATGTGTCCGGGAAGATTTTAGCTAAAAGATTTTTTTGAAAACTCCATAAGCTTCCATTTTATCACGTTTTAAATGTCTAATGTTAATGTTATGGGGAGTAAGTCTGTTTACAAATTTTCTACAATCAAACATATGATTTCTTAAGCTACAGTTGTTTGATTTACTTTCCATTAGCAATATGCTTTACTATCCAATGCCATCTGAATCATTCATTAATGTAAAACTATGAAATGAATATTTGCTGTACAAAATGCAAACAGCTTAATTCACCACTTTAATAGTTTAAAAGTTTTCTGATTAAAAGTCATGTATTAATATGTTGGCCAAAAAAATTATTACAATGTTTATACATATTACGTTTATTATAATAATCAGCTGTTTTATATCTTTCCTATAAAACTGTATTACAGTTAGGCTTGGTTTGGGTTTGGGTTGGATTAAAAAAATTTGAATCAATCCACTCAGATTTATTTGCTTTTGGGAATGTTATTAATACTGTATTTTGTCCCATCGTGTCAGTATTGTTATTAAAAAGCCCGCGGCCTAGAATATCTAATCTTTTACAACGAAGCCGTAATGTTATTCGATTTCAGAACATGACCAATCTTAAAGTTAACACATATTTACTGTAAGGCGTTACAAAGTTTGTACAAACTAGTTTTATTATATTTATCCATAGATTTTTTATAGATTTGAAGTTCATAAGTCTGATTGCTGCAATCCATTAAGTGTACCCGCGGTCCATGCCTCAGTGCTACCAAATAATTTTAGTAATGAAAATGATAGCGAAGTAATCGGGATTTTATATAGGATAAAATATAGTACAATAATGACACGTTTTAGTTCGAAATACAAGTTAAAATTATTAATATAATTTCGTAAATCACAATTGAGAATTTTAAAATGTTTCGTAGCCTATATATCTAAAAATCAGAACGTGACGTAAAAGCATCAGTAAAATGTTCTATACTCTATCAAATCAGGTTATTGCGCATTGCTAATACAATCAGTGCGTCCCAACACAGGATTATGTTTTAATGAGACTGCGGTTGAGGTAGGTAGAGATCTACCCCGCCGCGATAGCGTAAAATAATGTTTAGAATAAACCTGTTTTAGAACGTATTAGTTATAATTAATTAATTGTATTATAAATGGGCAGTGAATAGGATTTTATAGAGAATTGAGAATTGAAAAACTTACGCTGGTTTGTTATTTGCTGATATTATAGGGAGCAAATCATCATATACTCGGTTATAATTAACGAAAATAGGTTATTTATTTTAACTTGTCGGCCTAACTAAACTGGTTTATCAAGCCTATACAGTCCAGCGTAAGCACAGTTTTCTATCCTCAATCATTCCCATTTACTGTGCATTGCCAACACGAATAATACAGCAATTAAATAAACATAGGTCAAAAAGATATTTTTTTCCAAACCTCTTCCACGCTTGTTTTCTTGTCTTTGAAATGTATTTCGTCGCTTCGAGACGCATGTTGCCGTGGGTAGAACGCCGTCTACTAGTACGTTAGGTGAGGAATAGGAAAACAATCCATCGGTGCAGAAGTGAGATAAATATTTTTCGTATACAACTTAAGTAACTGAAGTTTATACACATAAATAATATGGTTTAAAATTACGTTTCGTATATAGTTCCTCTTTGTAGCAATTATTTCTACAATTTGGGTTCGGTGGTTTTTGACCTTGTTCAGATTGTTCTCGTAGTCGTTGTCAGAGAATATAAATATTTTTTTATTTCCGGTAATAGATGAACTATTGTACAGACATCGTCATCGTCATTGTCCGATTATGTACGATTACATAATTAACGAGAACATGATTAAGAAACAACCGATACTGGGTTCGTTTCAATATCGGAACATCGTTTTACAGCCCAGTTCCCAAGGTATCGGATGCGGAATTCGTCATCTTGCAACTAGGACGGTATCGAGTCGCCATATCGAGGATGAGACTTGCGACTCTGGCTGGGAACGGGGCCTCGGATGGCCGATGTGGACAACATGACACGCGACACCGTCTTCTGACCTCCTACACATCCTAGGTTAGCAAATTGCTTTAATAGGCAAGCAATTGTTAAACGTTAAACAGTGGTTATAGTTTTAATACAGTCGAACCTCGTCAGTTAAACATTCAAGGGAAAACCAATTTCCTTCCAACTAAAGGACGTTCGAATTATTGAAAGTTTGAATTAGAGAGGTTAACGAAAGTAAAATTCGAATTATATTTGTTGTATTTCTTTGAACTCATTCTATAAAAAAATCCTGAGGGTAAAATAAACCATTGGTTTATTTACAGGTTTGATTAATCATCTCATATTATTAATGCTGTAACGAAGCAAAGAAGTCAGTTCCACTGACGATCCAAACCTGGAGGAGTTGCGGAAACGCACTGGTTCACATTTCGGCTGACAGTTTTTTAGAGGTAGGGTTTCGAATGAAAGGGATACACTTGGAATTCTAGAGTCTCAAGTACAAATAAATTTAAATATTAGAGGCTAAATTATGTGTCAAATATACTTCGAATCATCGGAGTATATTTTTCGAATATTAGAGATTTTCTGAAGGGATACAGACAAAATCTTTGAATTTTACCAGTTTTAGAATAGATGAAGCAATTGTATCAAATTACATGCATAACGCGTCATTGTCCGATTATGTACGATTACATAATTAACGAGAACATGATTAAGAAACAACCGATACTGGGTTCGTTTCAATATCGGAACATCGTTTTACAGCCCAGTTCCCAAGGTATCGGATGCGGAATTCGTCATCTTGCAACTAGGACGGTATCGAGTCGCCATATCGAGGATGAGACTTGCGACTCTGGCTGGGAACACGGCCTCGGATGGCCGATGTGGACAACATGACACGCGACACCGTCTTCTGACCTCCTACACATCCTAGGTTAGCAAATTGCTTTAATAGGCAAGCAATTGTTAAACGTTAAACAGTGGTTATAGTTTTAATACAGTCGAACCTCGTCAGTTAAACATTCAAGGGAAAGCCAATTTCCTTCCAACTAAAGGACGTTCGAATTATTGAAAGTTTGAATTAGAGAGGTTAACGAAAGTAAAATTCGAATTATATTTGTTGTATTTCTTTGAACTCATTCTATAAAAAAATCCTGAGGGTAAAATAAACCATTGGTTTATTTACAGGTTTGATTAATCATCTCATATTATTAATGCTGTAACGAAGCAAAGAAGTCAGTTCCACTGACGATCCAAACCTGGAGGAGTTGCGGAAACGCACTGGTTCACATTTCGGCTGACAGTTTTTTAGAGGTAGGGTTTCGAATGAAAGGGATACACTTGGAATTCTAGAGTCTCAAGTACAAATAAATTTAAATATTAGAGGCTAAATTATGTGTCAAATATACTTCGAATCATCGGAGTATATTTTTCGAATATTGGAGATTTTCTGAAGGGATACAGACAAAATCTTTGAATTTTACCAGTTTTAGAATCATCGAGCTTCAAATTACTGCATAACGCTTAATTAACCATGGGTTTCCAGGTTTATTGAATGATGTGACTAAAAACAGGAGTACTTCAAATTATTTCCTGGGAAAAGTTTAGTATTTTAGGCACTAAAATGTTCTTCACTCAGCTTTTATAATATACTCGTACATAGATACATAGATTACATTTCCGGGATTAGTCATTTGTAGCTTGTGATAATGCTTGAGCAAACTGGCCATTGGTTAATAAGTTACTTTAACATGGAGAGCTTCTGAACACAATAATCGTTCAATACCACTAACCTCATAGGAACGCGTATTATAATACGAGTATTAGGTATGAGTCCGATAGCAAGACGGCAACGTCTAAATACTTATCATTACATCTAAGTGTAATGTCAATAATAACAGTATAGTAAAGATATAATATTCAAGTTTTAATACATAAAAATTAGCCAAGAAACTTTTAGAATTTCAATTTTTCAATAAATTAAAAATAACCTTTTTACCCTTTTTCATTACCTTTTTTCATTTGTCAATGATAAACGTTCTACTCAATAACTGTGTTCGGATCTCTGCAGTGATTCTAATTAGGAAGTACAGTGGTCGTAGGCCGCCTACTCTAACAGATCAAAACAATCTAACAGTACAAAGCTGCACGCCGTTTAGGCCGTCGATTCTACTGCAGCAATAATTCAGTCATAAAACGCCGAAACATATTCCAAAACAACGACAGAAACGTCACGACCCGAGATTTACGATGAAAACAGTCACGACGGTTCATTTAAAAGGGTTGCGGCGGGAAAATACATCTTCGGCGAAACAGAAGCGTCGGCTTCAGTTAATTATGTCAGAATCCTAATTGGTGAAAAAGTAAAACATTCCGAAGTGGATAAGGTCGCGTTTTTGTGGCTCAGCTGGACCCGAGCCCATCTGGGATATTTGTCACCGCTGTTTAGGAGGAGCCGAGTCGCGTAGGCCCTGTAGGCTGGTCACTCCTGGACGCGTAGGCCTACACACGTGTATAACGTGGAGATGAATTTGGTTAATGATTTTAAGGTGTAGATTTTGACATGGATATGTCTTAGCTCTGTGGGGCGTGTTGCTGATATTTAAGATGAAAAATATGTGACAGGTTTCCATAGAAACTACCAGAGTTATTGTGTTGAATTTTTTATATAAAAGAATAAGAACAGCTGTTCATATGAACTAAAAACATCCCCTTTAGACATATCTATGATCTAACCTATTTCCCACAGGGAAATAAATACTAAAATTTTTTATATAATACATTTGTAGCTATACATAGCACGATAGCTCCCCAGATGAACGTAGACTACAAGCACGAATTTCATAAACATAGTTATCTTAACCCTAGAACTGGCAAAGTCGTAATTCACGACCATTTACATATTCAATAAGAAGTGGCAGGTGGAGGCATCTGTCGTCAGTTTAGTGAACTTGTTAGACACTAGCACCTATGGACACCTGTTTTGCTTTTGTGGTTAGTGGTTATAAGGGGGGCATGTTTTATGCTTTTTTCTTTAAACTTTGATATTTCAAGAAGATATTAGTAATTATTTTTATGTTACAGTTAATAGTAAAAAGCTTGCCACTTCTAGGGTTAATATAGTCTTAAAATTAATTGAATTTGTATTGAGATTGATCTTGGGGAATTTATTCCACCCCCGTTAAGTAAAATTTCAATTAGGCCTATTGTAAAAATACTTAGTATTATTATTAGATAGCCACCAGAACGTTTTAATTATTTGAGCAGCAGACCTATGCAAACTAATATCGCGACTTCATTACGAACTCATGTGGAGTTACTTTATATTTTTGCATGCTCATAAAAGAACTTATTTATTTACAATTAATTATTACAATATAATAAGACTCACTACTTCTTGAGACGCATTCTGTAGGCGTCGGTGTATTGAAGGCAATCACTATTCTTAAAATATAGCCTACCGAACAAGGAACCAAATTATTATAATTTTAAAATACCATAATTGTTAAAATGACATAATTTATATTGGTTATGATTTCGAAAGTAGCCTAACTGGTATTTTACCTTCTCGTTCATTTAAGCCACACAGATTCATATATTGGCGTCTATAATACTAACAAACTCATATATCCATAGATCACTTACCTAGAGGGTGTCTGTAAAACCCTCAGGACTTTAGGACATGACTAGCAGTAAGCCCGTCCTTTGTACGGGTCGTAGTATTCAGTTTAGAGAAGAAAGATCATCATACCAAAATGTAAACCTAAAATCCTAAACAAATCAATACAAAAAAATTAAATCAATACCCAGCTTTATTATTTAGCATTACTTTACAATTAAATAGATTAGAACATTTATACCACTATTATAATTAGTTATACGTTAAAATTACTTTTTAATATAGTATGATTTCGAAATGGGTTTAAAATCAATGAACAATATAAACTAACTAATATTTATTTGACAGCTGTTTGTTTTTATTTCTATTAAATCTTTAAACTACAAAGACAGCTGATTATTACCAGTAGGTAATTCATTGAAAACTGGATCAAAATGCGACTAATATCGCATCGTAATATCGTAAAAGTGGGTTTTTAAATGCTCGTTATTTACTTTTCAAGTGGCGACAGGCGATTTTAAAGCATTTATAAACCTTCTCTGGAATGTAGAGAATACATGAAATAAGTTTCATTGTTATCATTTCTCCCGTTTTTTTCGGAGAAGACGGCGTAAAATGCCTCCTGGAGCGTCACAGACAAACAGACAAAAATTGAGATAAGACCGGTTTCGGCTTCTCTAACGCACGAAAAGTAAAAATAACTAAAAATGAACAGTCACTTTGTTAATAAAATATGTCTCGGAGACGTTGGCCATCAGTATGAATGCACTGTTGTAGACGCTCTGAAGATGTTTAACGGTTTGGACAAACATTTCCCGTGGAATGTCGTTGACTTCCTCAATTATACGGACTCTTAACGGACTCTTAAGTTACTGAAGATTATGGGTTACATGCCTGAATACTTGATCCTTCAGTACCACGACCGTACACACTGTAACGCGACGGCATGTCTCCTAGCGGAGCGGGAGGCCACGACTCAACTACCGTCCTGACCAACTCAACATTTCCTGGTGTTCTAACTGATTTGCTTCGTCCATATTTCTCAGTACTAAGCGAGCTATCATTTTCTTCTAATCTTTTAAAGTCGCCGTCGTATTATCTTTGCACTAAGAAAAGAGTTTTTGTGCGGAATAAGAAAATACCGAGGAAAATCTCAAAAGTTCTGGCAAATGGATCAGCTGTTCTTTGTCAGTGACAAACCTACATTAATTTAATCAAACTCATCACACTGGACTCTCACCTCTCACCTTCAAAAATTCACCAGTGTGTTGATATTTATGTACGAAAATATTTAATATTTGAAACTATAAACTAAACATGAACCATTAAAACGAAACATTCCCATATTTACAATACCATAACCAAAAAGGGCAAGCAACGGTACATAAATTAGTTAATTTAAAGGCAGAAAATATCAGTTTGATTTTGTAATCGTGCCAATTTAGTGCAAATCAGTGCATCCCAAAGACGACAGGACGAACGAGCCTTTTCTGGTTACGGTATTAATAAAAAAATGAAAAATTTGTTTTATTTCTTTTCTAATAACAAAAGCGTACCTGGAGACCGAGCTTAGCTCTGGTAGAAAAAGACATGTATTATGTAAGTTAACTAGCTAAATTAAAACACATTTTCTATTGTACTCAATGTAAACACAGTCTGTATGCTTTAACTAAAAACTAATACACCTTAATTAATATAACATAAACATTTTTTTACTAACTTGCATAAACTTAGAACAAAACTATTGCCATCTCGGTTGGAGATCGATCTCATTACTGTAAGCCTACTTTCCGCACGTCAAACCTCCGCTCTAGCACTGATCCAAAGCATCCGATGTAATGATAGTATGGTTACGATGAAATTTAGTAGCCTTTGTTTCCCACACAATACTGTTACGCTGTGGCCAAATTATTGTGTTGGATATGAAAAGCAAAAGGGAAATGTAATTTATACCAATAGGTTTTGTTATACTTGCTCATTCATGCAATACAATAATTATGTTTTCTATCAAAACACGAAACATTTTGGAAATACTTTACTTTGCTTTTATTTAGCACAGTTATTTCACCCTTTTGTTATTACAAATTGTTTACTTATTTGATAATTTTTTACACACATGAATATGTGTTCAAAAACCTACTTGAAACACATTGTTCGTCCTCATCCTCAATCAACAACTCTCAATTGGTTATAAACAGATGTTTCGATGCTTCCAACGCGTCTTTTGTTTAAAACTTACGCAACGTTTTGAGAGTTGGTGCCTAAAGATATTTACATTTCTTCAAACAATGGGTTATTTATATACAGAAAAGAAACCGGCAAAAACACAAAAAATATAAATGAGATAAATAAATAGTAAATAAAACACTCTACTTAACCTATTTTGTACACTGGAAACTTACAACCACACAAACAGTCCACCTCCGAGCTATAATAATGTACAGTATTGTTTTATTATACTAATTTTTAATAATTGTAGTATTGCATTGTAATAATGTGTCGTAGCAATAATGTATTGTTTACATTTGACTCTCCATGAGCTCAATGTCAATTTTTTGTCTAAACTTAATATTTCAAGAAACACGGGATTATACTGAACATTAGAACTAGATCTATCTAGAACTTATTTTTTACTCAGATACTATTTATTTAAAAATAAACAAAAACTCTGTACAGCCGTTTTTGAGATCCTTTTAAAATATACGTATATTCAAACCTTGCTCGCATTATATTATTAGATTGGATATGATCTTTGGTGGAATTATTATAAATATATAATTCCACCAAAGGTAAACCTCTCGCTACTACCCGGAGTGCCAAACTAAAAAAGATAAACGATAGAAACGTTACAATAACTACACTTCAGCATGAAGTTCCTGAGATAAAGGGTATTCCACCTTGTTTTATCAGGAGGTTTTTTTTAGCTCCTAACTAGTGCTACTCCAGAATTTAGTTTAGTATCGATCCACACCGACCACCAGAAGGAACGTCAGAAGTTCATTCCGCTATCCAAACGATTCGACGTCTGCACCCAACTTCAGGATCTACAGTGTACCCATAAATCACCATGACCCCTGTTTACCATCGGAAAGAGCGTGGCACCCAAAGCATCACCTTGCGGTACGCCGCGCCATATATCTCCTGCGGTATCGCGTTCTAGTCTCTCCTTGCACCGTGCAAGCTGCTTCCGTTTGTCGTTTTGTAACCTTACCTCCAGACTTCCTGGAACTCAGAGTAGTCTGTTCAAACAGTCAATTAAAGCATATTGTCGCCGCCATTGTTAGCTGGGAATGTGCGACTTTGCTAGATCCGTGTGACCGGAAGATCAGATGCTGTTTGCATCAATGCCGCGTCGTTGAATTTGATATTTTCATGTACTGTAAACAATCGAATCTCTGAAGTATGTTCGTTTGACTATGTATACAATACACATAAGTTCCTTTATGAAATAATTTTTGAATTTTCTTCACAATACTGATTTTTATACACATTCTGTATTCATTTGTGCATCAGATTTGTATGGTATTTATAGAAACCACGTTAGTACCACGAGAAAGAACATTAAAAAGCATTTCAGTGAATTTCCCATAGGGAAGAAGCTATTGCCATGGTCAGACTAAAGTCGGGGACTGAGATAGTTTTTCGTTTTTTGAGGTCCCCCGAAGCCAAAACAATAGTGGAATTTTATTTTTTTATAGATTGGAATTTTACAAGAAACCCCCTCGTATATTGGATTAATATTCCTTAAAAATTTTACCTTACTCAATAAGGAATAAATTAAATAAAAAATTATTTAAAACTAAATTTAAAAAATATTTACTTGAAAATCGCTTTATTCGTTAGAGGAATTTAGAGAATGATTACGTTTAGTCATAAATTTATTTTAAATATGAAAATTTGTGTAAAATAAGTATAATAGTTCTTCTGTATATTTGACACTATTTATTGTACTGAGTCTTGTCTGTAAAATCATCTCTCATAAAAATTGTCCGATCGATATAAAATTTGGCTGAGTTTATACAGCAGTCTATCATGCCAAACATTGTCAAATATGTGAATCTAACTAATATTTCTATTTACACAATCAGCCAAACACTGCCTTTAGATTTTTTCCAATCGGTCCGGGAAATATATTACCGAATGGTTTCGATAAACAGCTGTTTCAGTCTGTTTTAAACACATGCACGGAAAGTTTAGAACTTTGCACGGTATAGTCGACTGTCTTTATCGCGATCATTGATTTTGCACCTCTAACAACATCAGTTTTTATGGGGATTTCCACAATATTTTAAATTAAATTTTTATTAGTATCATTGGAATCGGATTAAAACCCTAACCATTTAGTATTTTTATTTTTACCATATTTTTCTATGTCAAGCGGTTACTGTGGACTAGAAACTGGTGAACAAAGTGCTTTTTATTTTTAAACACCAATGTTAATCTTACGGAGAAAAGGTTTAAATTGACATCTTCCTTATTATTTGAAATGTTGCTATACAACTTAATATATTGATTGCTTCATATAGTTTTGATGTAACAATGTATGCTGAAAAATCTCAATTTTTATGTTTCTTTTAGAAGCACACCCCCTTTCCACTCTTTCCTATATTATTCTTATGGAGGATGAGCAAAATGATATTAATTCCTTATTATATAAAATATTGTAATAAAAGTTAGTATAGAGTTGATGTAGATGGTCTACCACTGCATGTTGAAGTATTTAAATTATTTTGTTTCTCATGGCAGCAAAACCACTATTTTCCACTATTATTCTTACGCAGCATTAGTAGATTGATCTAACTTCCTTGTTTGGGAAGTTCATCAATAGAAATTAGCTTAGAATGCCCATCTGCTGCAACGGGGAATCCTAAAAGCGTGATCAGGTTATAAATTTAAAATACTAACAAAATCTAGACTTCATCTCAACTACACTTATCCATATGGTAATCCGAACGACATGGCTTTTCACAGAGGCTTATCCATAGCCTTATTGCAATTTTCAGCTTATTATTAGTAAATTAAACATTTTTTTGTAAACTTTCCTTTGTAAAATTCCTTTCAATGAAATAAGAATCGGGAAGTCAGGAGACATGATCTGAAGGGGTTGTAGCATAGGCAAGTAGCATGCTCACAGGGTGCGTCTCGCCCCTTCGCCCCCCCCAACCAACCACCACGCGTCGCGGCTTTTGGGTTCGCGTTTTGCGTTTGATTTACTAACGTGGCGCGATCACTCCCCGGTCATTAAAAGTTTCAGCTCCATCGGTGACGTATGGCCATCGCTCTCTAGATAGAAATATCATTGTGTCACTAATAATGATCAATGGGGCGGTTAGAGCGAGCCACAGGCGCGTCGCGGCCCCTTTGAAATCACATCTACAGCATGTATTGATAAAAAGTTACTTTGTTTACTCCTCAAAATTGTTTTTTCCCAATAACTGTGGTGCTTTTTCTACATAGGAATTTTTAACCATATAAGCTTACTGTATTTTATACAGTGAGTTTTGAAACTTTTATATACAGAGTTCTTCGGAACATAACGTTAAAAATAAATGTTCTGTATAATAGCATAATTTAAAAACCAAATTTAGAATATTTATTCTACCCAACCTCTCCGAAAATCTTTTTACGAATTATTTTTTTAAATTTAACTTAACATTACGCAGATATTTTGTATGAATTGTGAGGTAATATATCCAAAGCACTACCATCCAATAAACACTACTAGTGTATTGAAATGAATATGTCTAAGCTCGGGGGGTTGTTGGCAATACGTGTCATGCGAAAATCTAACGGATGTGACGTCATTCGGTTATAAGGACAGTTGTTTATAGGAACTGAAAACATTCTCTTTAGACATATCCATGATCTAAGCTGTTGCCTAAAGGGAAGTAAATACTGTACTTTTAATTTTCCCAATTCAATTTGGAGTAGAAAATTGGTTTTAACCTTTAACTTCCACAATCTCTCAATACATTGGATGGAGACTAAACAATTACATCACTCAAAACAATTTCTACAAAATTCCTAAATTAAAGAAATGTTCCATGTTTCCATCCATTTATTTAATACAATTCTGGAAACGAGTACATATTTGGTGAAAAATAAAGTAACGTTATTATTACCTACCATTATTAATTAATTGTAAAGAGGAAATTAGATTCTTTTGAGATCATTATATGTTATTATAGGTGTAATATTCATATTGATATTTCTGAGAACCCACCACTGAGTGGGTATTACAGTACAGTATAAGGCAAATATGATTAAAGGGTGTGAATAGTTGTACTGACAAAGTTCAGCTGATTCGTTTCATTCTAATTCTAATTAAATTACATGGATTGTTCATAAATAGCCCAATGAACAAGAAAATCGGGACCAGTACCGAACCATCACAAATTGTGTGAAGATTTTTGCTCAGTATCAAACCAGTTAGTTATCTTCAGATTATAAATCTGGTACTAAAAACACTGAACTTCCCATCCAAATCACAGGTTATGTTACATTGTGGTATAGGACTGATTGGGTAAATGTAGGTACCCTTCTCATAACCTTGAAAATAGTTCGATTCTGAACCCAGTTTAATTTGTTCATTAAAAGATTAATTGGATTGAAGAGTTAATGATTTGGAAAAAAATGGTTTTTACTTTCCTGTGGGATCATGAATGTTTTTAGTTCATTAAACAGCTGATCTTATAACCGAACTACGATGTCACTAACCAAATGGCGCCACTGTTTCAAATTTTGGTTTCGCAAATTGCCAACCCCCTCAAGAGCTGACATGTCAAAAATCAATTGGTCTTAGCCAGAAAGAAAACTACATGTCATTAAATTTATGACACCAATCATGTTCACTCTTGAACCATTAAAAAATTATAAAATATTTCTGTATGATGACTATAAAATGACTTTCGGAAAGTAAAAAGGTTTGATTTACTTCCCTGTGGGAAATAGCTGAGATTATGGATATGTCTAAAGGGATGGCCTCAGTTCATTTAAACGGCTGTTCTTATTCTTTTATATTAAAAATTCAATACAATAGCTCAGTTATTTTCTATGGAAACCTGTTACATGTTTTCCATCTTAAAAATCGCCAACACCGCCCCCCAGAGCTAAGACATATCCATGTCAAAATTGATTTGACTTTGATTCAGGAAAAATCCTCAAAAGGTAGGTAAAGATTTCCAAAACACAATACGGACGACATTTTCCATGATGTTGTTCACCTCAGAGTTCGGGTTTAAATTGTCAGGGTGAAAATATTTTGATTCCTCGCCACTAGATGTATTATTATCAGTTACACTCCAGATGCGAGAGGGCCGCGGTCATGCAGGGTGGCGACTGGCGAGTCGTCCGAGTGGCGGGTCATCAACATCGTCGCCGTGTTGTGCCCTCGGTCACGCCCCCGTTACATAACTGCCGGCGGTCACTCACCCGCCACTACATGTCAACTTTTGTATACTCTAAAAATGAGTATGTTTGAATAAGATCTCTTAGTTAAAAAAAATATTTCACGAATAAAATCCTGGCCTTGTTGAGTGTACACCACAACAGCCGATGACACAAGTGACCGTACGAACCTTTTTACGAGAAATGTTTAATTACTTTTTGGTTCTCTATAAATATTAAGATACGAATATAAATATAACTGTGCAGGGTGTTTATGGGTTGAGAGGGTTGAAGGTGTTCCGAAACGTTAATCACATTAAACCGGTACCGGTAATTAACTAATTTGCCAATTTACCGGCACGGTAGCTCAGGGGTGTGACTCCTGACAGATCATGAGCTGTCTCCTCTGACTAGCCCATGTGACTAACACCGCTATGGTACCTCGCTGTCCTTAATTCACCCCAAAAGCTTTCGGCTTATGATGATGGGCAGTTAGTTTTTTTAATATAGATGGCCACTAGATCCGGATTTGAACTGGCGGCCTTGGGTTCGATGTGATCATGTTATCACTTAGCTATCCGGCCAAACATTATATTAAATATTATTTTTAAATTTGAATCATATTGGCTTTTTTTATATTTATCACATAGCTTCATGGAAAAGTATAAAATGATATATTCGTATATCGAAAGGTTTTGATAAACAGGGTACATTTTCTTCGACCTACGAGATACGAGATACTGATACTACATACTGGTTAGGTTTGGGGTTTTGTATATTTATAAAAGATACCATCAACTGTTTCGGCAAACGATAAACCTCTAGAGTTCATGGATACTAATTTTTCTAAAAAAAATGTTATTTTTAAAATATTGACGTCAGGAGGAACGGCCGTGTCTAGTAACGGCGCACGTCGACGTGCAAGTAGCCTCTGAGCAGATAATAGATAAGCAGGAAGATGAAAAATTGGCTTTGGGGACGCGTCAAGCCCAAAAAGACCATGAAAACAAATTTGGTTCAAACGCTCGTAGTGTTTGAAAAATTAATAACAGCTGCTAAAATTTCATTTGCACACCGAAAATACGAGTAGTATCGATACAAATTGCTAATTAACAATTTGACCCGTAGATATATCTGAAAAGTCAATTATTTCATTTTTATGGCGTACACAAAAAGTGTCAGTGGTTCACAACTAAAAAGTGCATTTCTTATTTCCATTGTTAGATGGCGTATTATTTAACTAAACAATAATACAAGCAAAAACAACTATTGAGGCACGGGTAAAACCTTATTTTGAAACACTGTACAGCTCCTGCTCACAAGGATCGTAATGAATAATTTTCCTCTCACCATCAAAACCAGCTACAAAACTAACCAAATCAGTATCTTGAATTAAACATTAGTCTACGACAAATGATTCCGGAGAGAAGTTAAACTTACGTGTCCCCCTTATGTTCCTGTTGTAGGGAAGAGGAACATAAGGGCGTTCCTCTTGTAATCTAATCTAATCTATGTTCCTTTAAGGGAGCCCTTAAGCCCTTGTAGGGCCTTATGTGGATAGCGGAAAATTCAATGTCTTTCTTGTTTCTGATCAGATTTGCAAAACCATACATGGTTTAAGGTTACATCTCCTATTAAAACCCACTCGATAAGGTTAATGCTACTAAAGGGTTAAGGGAGGGTGTTGGATAATTAGTTTAAGCCAATATTTTTTACATTTTATTTTAATTAAATACCACAGTTACCTTTAATTATGTTGTGCTCTTCACTAGTACATTTTTAGGTTTTATTACTTGTATGCTT
The DNA here is from genome assembly GCA_023375725.1 of Nephotettix cincticeps. Lineage (NCBI taxonomy): Eukaryota > Metazoa > Arthropoda > Insecta > Hemiptera > Cicadellidae > Nephotettix > Nephotettix cincticeps. Next base: position 31,731,159 of record CM041786.1, read on the forward strand.
TTTAGGTTGGCAATTAGAGGGAGAAATTATATGCTAATTCACTGAAACGGTTTATGTTTCTTTACTCCGTGCCGCAAGGGATGTTTACCCACAAAATATGCAGTAATTTAATTCTCTTAAAAATGGTAAATTTAAATTAAAGTACTCATAAATTAGTTTATGAGTACTTTAATTTAGACAGATTTAATTTTAGCATTAATTTTTTTAATTAGCTTTAATTTAGCAGATTAGACTTAGGTCTAATCTGCTGCCAGACTCTCATGACCCGGGTAAGGACTAAAAAGAAATGATTGGCCCCTGACTCCAACATCAGGCTCCGCCCCCTTGATCTGCCACCTCACGATGTTGTTTGCCATAGCGCTCTGCCCCACTTGTCCGTATTATCTATCACCAACTACATAGCACCGACAGTAACAATGCTATGGTGTCCGCAAAAATCAATTATTTTGCAGACCATCTTATTAATTAGACCAGTTCATAATTCAGAGACAGTGGTTCGGACTCCACGTTAACATGTAGGTCCCTTAGATATGCTATTAACTGTTGGGTTATTAATTAACAGTTCTGTCTAAGGTAGGCTACATAACAGCCTCAGTCAGTAACAAGATTACAAGATAGCGCCACAACCATCTTACACTCATCTCTCATTCATACTCGAATCGGCATACTACACATAACTACACAGGTTGCTATTTCAACCTAACTAACTCTAACTAACTCATCTAACTAACATTTCTAACCAACTCATCTCTCATTCATATTTGGCCTAAAATACATGGCTCTGGTCAGGTTACCATTTCAGTAACTAACCAGACATTTAATATTTAACCAAAAAATCCCCGCTACAAAATCTTAAATTCAAAACAAAATCAGAATAATTAACTTTAAGATAACTCTTGAAAGTTAAAACCATTGAATGTGGTTTTACACTTAATATCATAAAGAATTTCTACCACTTCCTCACTTTGGTGTTGCCAGAATTTACTGTCTTATAAAATGGTAAACAGTATTTTTTAACAAATGAACAAATAGTCTTGCAGACATAACATTGTGATTTATGGAAAATTAGTTGGTGGACCAATCTTGTGCAACTTGGGATTCTGTTCTAGTCAGGTGTTTTCTCTCTACGTCCGATATTACTGTATTTCGGTTTTAGTACCATATCTAATTAAAGAATGTTCATTACTATAGATAGGCTTCGAAAAAATAAACAAAAAGTAGCAGTATCAGCGGACTGACACATACAACAATTACTTTCTCTCTGAAGCAAATTTGAAAAAAATCATACCTTTTGTCAATGTATTTATTTAAATACCATATCAATATTTGTTGTTTAAAAAATAATCGTCCAAACCAACAAAAAGAGAAAACAAGTCTAAATAATTGTTAAAATTTTTGGGGCATAACCCCCGCCAAGGTAATACCAAACTGTTTGAGTAGGTTTTGTTGGGTGATGTGATTGCATACCTAGTTTCATGAAAAATAGTTGGGAAATAAGGAAGAGATTGTTTTTTAATATACTCCATAACTATAACATTGGACGCTCTCAGACAACGTACTGCATTTACCATGGACAATAATCCGTCAAAGGTCGATCCGTTAAGTTAAGCTAATAATTCAAAATGCTAATTTGTTTAGTTTTAAAGATGGGTTTAATGTTGATAGTCAAACAGTTTTACAAATTCATATTTTTTCTTTTTACATTTAAAAGTCCATAATCTTTAAATATTGGTTTTACAGACATACGGGTGGTGTGATATTATTTGGAATCTTAATAACTATAAACCATGAAATTGTAAACAAAATCGTTAGAGCGGATTTTGAAAAGATTGTTCTTTTTGAAAATTTTTAGGGGTAAACTACCCTTAAAAATCAAAAATAAATAATTCTCTGAAGATATAGCCAACGTGCACCCGAGTACCAAATTTCATAAAAATCAGACGATCAGTGCGGTTTCGGGGTTTGTACAAAGACAGACAGACAAACACACTGACAGACAGACATCAGTATCGACGTTTTTGTATTCAGGCCCCAAAACGAATATAGCCTATCCACTTACAACTTAAATTCGAAAATTTTGACGAAAACAATACGTTCTCCTTATATTATGTATAAGGGAAGTAATTAATAAAAATACACACTAGTCAGATTTCTGTCTACTTACTGGAATTTCCAACATAAAACACTAACAAAATGTTATGTCACTAAAAATACTGTATTTTGGTTTATTCTTGACTTATTACTTATGATATCACTTTCAAATATTGTTTAGGTTTTCCCTTTTCTTGTAATGTTAGCATCCCAAACCCTACCTAGATATTTTGCCATAAGAATACCATTGCTCGCTTCCGTATCTTACAATCCAAGTCGACTAGCAACAAAGTGCATTGAACTTTGGTTAAATACTAGGGCTCCTAATTTCTTCAATTAGTGGAAAAGAAAGATTATTTCGAAATCATTTACGAATTTTATTCTAACGTGGCAACATAAGCCTACTTATTAACTCATAATATGCATTCCTGCTGAGGATTTTCACATGATACTCGAGACCCGAGAGACTAGACCTTGACAGTCGCTGAGAAGTGTACGCAAGTATGCGTGGGAACGTAGAGTGCGTACACTGAGTCAGCGCCGCGCGGTCGTCAGCCTACGAGGTCGTCAGCACGAACCTCCGACCGCGACCACACGACCACACGACACCTCCCAGCCGAGCCAATCCACCGGTCATTGGGCATCCACTGTCACTGTCACTGACAACTAACGGCATAGCGATTGGACAGAGATATCCGTTGTCACTGTCATCGAAATTTCTCGACCAACCAAGCCTAGTAGTTGGCCCAACGTGGTCCCGAGGATGTCTTCACATCTGCATCGTGCGGTGTAAGATTATTCCATGCAAATCCTCCAATTTCATTTCAGCATTGCGTAATGAGAGAAAATACAACACTTTTCATACTTAAATGTTTACTGTGTATTTTTTGCTAAGACTAGTATGTGATCAGTGAAATAACGAGGCCCAGGCCCCACGAGGATAAATACACCATTAACTTGATTAAGAGAAGAAACTAAATTGTAGGTGGTTCGCGATGGGGAGGGGTCTCACTAGGGACTCCGCCACCCCTGGCCTGCTCACCCCGGGGTCCTGATTAGGATGAAATCAGTGACTGATAACATGTGTCCACTCCCAGGGGGAGGAAGGTGCAACCGTGCAACTAACGGTGACTGAGGGTGTTTGTTGTGAATACCACTCGTTACCCTTTTGTGTTATATTACTTGGATGGAGGACTGAATTTAATTATAATTTAATATAGTCATCCAACATATAATCTTCCTAGTCAATATAACAAGTATTAATGACTTCGTTTCTTTTGGCTCCCACTAGTACTTTGTAGGTTTATGTGAGAATATGCAATAACATCATAAATCCAACGTGATTTCATTTAAAAACAGTGAGCGAGAACACTTGACTCAGAGTTAGTATTGATTATGTCTAATCCTAGAGATTAAACCGGAAGGACAAGTTCCTTTCTGGGAAGGACCTGTACAGGAACCTTTACACCCTACACAGTAATGATTCTCCGAGGGCAGGATCGGTGGGAATATTTCTCTCGGGGGCGGATTCTGATACAGAAGAGTTGACAAAGGTGGATGTCAATCAGGAACATCTCCCCGGGGGTGTCAATGGATCTCACCCCGCGACGCGACGAGCGGCTTCCGCCCCTGGCGCTCCGCCCGCCCTCCCACCTGCCTCCGTGCCTAGGGACAACAGCAAGACTATTTCGAGGCGACAGTTTGCGGAGGTACCTATCGGTACTGCGAGTGAACATGGGTAGAGTGTGACGAGTTTTCAGGATTTCACGTCATTTAACTTTGTTACTATCAATTCATTCATGTCAGGATCATTAAGCCCGATAAACAAAGGTAAATGAGTCCAGTATCCATTGATACGGAAAATTCGGATTAACTGTCCCAGAATTTGTCATGATTTGGCTTAGAATCGAACCCGTTATATTATGAAGTGAGTGATATAACTTGCACAGTCTCCGGAGATTTACGGGGGGTCCACGGGGCAGTTTTCTTATGCATAAGTAGCTGCTTACGTTACCGATAAGATTTCACTTCATGACAAAATATTTTTCCTATGACAGAAACTATGTAAAATGACATTTTCATATTTTTAATTCAAGACAAATTAGAAATGAGGCATTTTTACAGTAGAGTTCATATTGAAAGAAAACTCTGGTACTTCCAAACTTTCTTTCGTCCCGAATCACAATTATTTCATAACTGACAGTCACTGTTACTAATTTTACATATATTAAAATACCGTACTCACGAAACTGTTTCAGGAACATTTTTTATCAAGGATATGTCTTAGTTCTGGGGGGGGGTTGGTGATTTTACATGGATATGTCTTAGCTGTGGGCGGGGGGGGGGTGTTGGCGATTTTTAAGATGGAAAACATGTAACAGGTTTCCATAGAAACTACCAGAGCTATTGTATTGAATTTTTTAATATAAAAGAATGAGAACAGCTGTTTAGATGAACTGAGACCATTCCCTTTACACATATCCATGATCTAACCTATTTCCCACAGGGAAGTAAACACAAACATTTTTAAGATGGAAAACATGTAACAGGTTTCCATAGAAACTATCAGTGGTATTGTATTGAATTTTTAATATAAAAGAATAATAACAGCTGATAACTGAGACCATTCCATTTAGCCAAAGTACCCGTTCTTCGCACGGGTTAAAAAGGCTGAGAGGTGTTGGCTCTTCTGATACATTTAAGTTATTGTTAATTAATTCTTCATTGTTCACAAAATGACAAAACACGAGTGTCTACAACATGACAAAGTAACATCTGTCAAATATTGGGAGAGAATAAGGATTAATGTAATAGTCATCGGGAAAAAAACGAATTCACTAATTTTGATCCAGCAGTTTATCTGAAAAATCAACTTTATTTCTTCTTCTTCCCGAACTGTCAAATTTTAGTGTTCACAGCTGTTGACATTCAAGTAATTTTATGTTTTCATTATTTGAAAATGTAAACATTGAAACTTAGAACGTTCATGGGGCGTAGCCCGAGGGGATTTTAAGGAAACTAATATGCCTATGTGTTGCATGAGTTTAAGATATACCTTTCTGTAAAATTTCAAACCGATCGGTTCAGTATTTTCCGCGTTTACTTGTCACAACAAACCCACAAACAAACTCACAAACATACCCACAAACATACAGAAACCACCTCTTCTTTATAATATTATAGATATCCATGATCTAACCTATTTCCCACAGGGAAGTAAATACAAACATTTTTAAGTTGAACATTTACAAAACACACATTTGAGGGCGAGTCTTTAGTTTCAGTTTAGCGTTTCGTAGTCCTCTACAGTCTGCAGCAGCCATTAGCAGCTCGTTACCCGTCGGTCCGCGGTATCTTGTATCACAGCCACGCCGGACACAGGCTGGTGTAATCAACAAGTGAGGGAGGAGGCTTGATTAGCGGTGGTAATTGGCTCCCCACAGAGCCACCCCCCCCCACCCAACCGTGCGCTACTACGAGTCATTGCTGTCACGTGCCCGGTGCCACATGCATACAGGGTGTTTCAGAAGTGTTCTTCCTGGTTCAGTATAACATCTAAATATCACATTTACATCGTACGGAAGACCCCAGTAGATCAAATAGCTTACATTAAAAAATTAATCATTAACTATAAAACGTGAAACTACTATATTTTTGTAAAATATAAAAAAAATTTTATCGTAAAAATTCAAAATGGCGTCAATTAAAAATTTCAAATAAGTATAAATCTGAAACTGGGATTCTTTTAATAGGAAATTAAAAGAATGGGAAACAGGGAAATTTTATAAAAATAATCCATTTTTAAATGATTTCGAAACGCATCTAACGTTATCTCATTTTTGAATATCGATTGAAAGATAAACAAGACATGACACTGACTTCTTGTGGCGCGAGGCCGATAGAGTACCCTACGTTCAATGTACGTGATTTTTCCATTGTTGTAGAGGTATTGACAGAAAATTACCTTAACTGGAGACATTGCAACGACCTTGTGCCAAAAAAGGTGTCGAAAAGGTTAATCTGATAAAATTGTTATAAAATTCCCAGTTTTACTAGTTACTTTTTACTAGGTTATCAATGCAAACAATGCCATAAATTATAGTCATTTCGTGAGCTGAGCGATGGGTTACAAGCAAAATTAATTTGGTAGCGTGCAGTGTTGTTCAGATTTTATATCGAGCCATGACGTTTGATGGGCACGCGTCTTACTGGATATATATTGTAATTTTTTTGCTTTTAGCAAATTTCTCATTGAGAAGGAGCTATTACCATGGCAAGACATAAACCCGGGACCGTGTTACTCTTTCGTTTTCAGGTGCCTATAGACCAAAAATATTAGTTATAATATATTACATACATTTTACATATATGCATATTTAATTTTACATTTTTCTTTTACCATTATAATTAGCTAAACGCCAAACAATTTAGTACTTTTAAGTTTTTCACTATCTCCAATGGTTATGGAGGTATAAAAAAAACTAAACACAGCACAGTACGTTTATTTTGGAGCTCCATTGTTATTCTTATGGAGTATAGGGGAAAATTAATAGTATTTCGCTTAGGTATCAAACCTACATTTTTGGATGAAACTTGGTATTTAGCTTCATGTGGTGAGATCCATCCATTTATGTTCAAGCATGGTTTATGTGTTTATCATGGCAGCTAACCTGCATGTCCCTTTTCATGTTAATCATATTATAGACAATAGGAAACCTCCTTTATTTATGTTGATAAAACTTGGTATATGATCAAAATAAAAATTGGTGATGATAAAAATGTCTATTTTCGGCGTTCCTTACGTCAGCAAACCTGCATACTCTTTCCCATGTTAACCTTATGAAGAATATGCAAAATTTAGTATTTATCTACAGATTTGGATCAAAATAGTCATGTATTATTATTGTCATATTTTTTATTTGAAAATTCGCTGAGAATACAGGTGTGCTATGACATTAGTATTAATTACAATTCAGTGAAATACAATATTTTCAGAGAAGTGATTTATTCATTATTCACCTCTCAGCAAAAGTTACACATACAACGTGTTTAAACACTTGTCATGTTCAAATTTAAACACACACTACGTGTATAGGCACATCCCTTTAAAAATAAAATTTAAAAAATTACACGTATTCAGTAAAATGATTGTATTTTTAAATTTTAATTAAAGTAATATTTAAAAATATTATCTATTTATTCTAAAATAGTCCTGAGACTTATAGATTTTTTAGCAAAACCACAACCTATCCCCGTGGTAGTAAAAAACCTTTTTTGCGGGTTTTCTGATCATTAAGCATCTGCACACTGTTTCACGAAAAACACCTTACAGGTGAATAAGGAGAAAAAGGATTTGTCAGTAATTTTTATAATACAGTAATAACATTGGGCGCTATGTAGGCCTACAGCCTTTACCGAGGACACGGTAAAAATCGGACTAAATTCAACTTTTCCATTAGTCGTTGACTAATAGTTCTAAAACCTAGTTTGTTTAGTTTTTGACTGGTTTTAGTGGTGATAGGCAAATGTTTTACGCATTTATTTTTTTCCGGGAAAATATTTTCATTAAATTAAAAAAGGTATAGCTTATGAGTTCAAAAACCTAGTTTGTTTAGTTTTTGACTGGTTTTAGTGGTGATAGGCAAATGTTTTACACATTTCTTCAATACGCAATTTATTCAATTTTACACATTGAAAAGAATAAATGTGTAACATTTATTCTTTTTATTTATTTTTTTAAAGTTTAGAATAAATGTGTAACATTTATACTTTTCCGGGAAAATATTTTCTTTGCATTTAAAAAGGTATAACTTTTTAGTCATTTCAACATTTTTAAAAATATTCGAGTGTTGTCGTATTATTTAGTACCCTTAGCATTGTAAACCATTAACGTATAGTAGTTAAAGTAGTAAACCATCTAGAATAATATCCATAGCCTAAATCATATGATAGTTTATTGTTTTTATTTTTTTGTATCTAATCTCTGGGGGTGTTAGCGTTGTTGTGTAACGCACAACAAAGTGCAGCGGAAGTCGTTTCCGTACAAACTAGAAGAGCTATTGTATTGAAATTTTAATATATAAGAATAAGAACAGCTGTTTAGATGAACTGAAAACATTAAATTTAGACGTATCCCTGATCTAACCTCACCGGGAAGTAAATACAATTTTTTCTATGGGTCAACTACACTTAACAGTTAAAAATAACATTTCACTTAACATTTAAAACTATCCCTATATACAATATGCACAGTTGTTGTACTAAATTTCCTAAAACTCTGACCACCAGTTTGGTTTCGTGGTCGTTACAGACAGTGTTTTCAGACGGGTTTCCGTCTGAAAACAACTTATGTAACACCTCAAAACATATATTTCCACTTTCAGCTCTAATTCAAAAATTTACGAAAATAACAATTTCTTCATAATTCTATGTAAAGGGAAAGAACATCAAAATACGTACGATCATATTACTAATCGGGATTTTTTAAACTATTGAATACAAAATAATATTTTTTTACTGGAAACACTACTTATATTCATTGAACAAATTTCATGTGAGTAATATCCACGGTACAAGCTCCTATATATTTTGCACATTTAGGCAGATTCACTCACCAGCGCCCTTGTGTGTTTCAGGTGTCGGCCGCCACGGCAAGAGCGCCACCTGCACGGTACGAGACGTTCCCCTCGTCCAACTTCATTCTGCTCCTTTGTACGAAACATGATGAATAAATTGTTCTGATAAATTATGTTTACTGATTCTCACAAAAGATTTGTTGTCAGTGTAGTATGTATATAGTATAGTCACAATGTAGCGCACACACATGCGACATGACTACAAAACTACAGTTTTCTAACATGGGCCTTCGTGTCTCTGTAGTTTGCTACCGTAGCGGTAGCGATATTTTATTAAATTATGATATTCTATGGTTTTATTTCATGCTACCACATAAACATACTGCATACTAATCCAACAAAATATGTTACAAAAGCATTATTTCAATTTTTTTCAAAGCCTCAGCACTACGGAGTAAATTGGAGTAAGTAGTGTAAAATAATACCCCCGTCGCAGCAGACCTGCGTACTCAGCGAATTTCCAAATCAATAATTTAATATATGACAAGTTTTATAAAAATATGTCCATAAACATGAGAATTATTTGCCTATCCTCCATAAGATTAACATAGGAAAGAGTGTGCAGGTTAGCTGCAGTGAGGAACACTGAAAGAAGTCATTTCTACCATGAATAATTTTTATCTTAACATTTATACGAACTTTCATCATCATCTGTCCATAAATAAAGGAGTTTGCCTATTCCCTATATGATTAATATGGGAAAAGAGTATGCAGGTTTGCTGCCATGATAAACACGTAAACTATGATTTTTAAGCATAAATGGAATTAAAGCATATATATATATATATATATATATATATATATATATACTGTATATACATATATATATATATATATATATATATATAAATTTTAACGACTATTGTTTTTGGACTCTGGGCACCTAAAAACGAAAAAATAACATGGTCTCGGGCTTAAGTCTTCCCATGAGACCTACGGTAATAGCTTCTTCCCTATGGGAAATTCGTTAAAACAAAACAAAGTGTATGAAAGTATCTTTTGTTTAATTGATTCTGCACATTCTGAATATCTTTACTTTGGATATAAAAATATTAAAGTATTATAAATTGAAAGTTTTAAGTCTATCTGATTTCAAAGAAATATCAGTCGTTAATTCTTTCCTCAAGAAGTTATTTATGGGTTTAAAAATAAGACCGACACAATTCATAATATTGTACCTCTAAACATAGTTCAAACTTAACAACAGACAGTTCTTAGACGGTTAGTAATCTCACACTTGAAAGGAATTGCGTATCATACGTTGTGCTTTGTTATTCTTCGTATGTCTTCGCCCGCCGCCTCTTCTCTCGCCCTTTTCTAGCGCGCTTTCTCCCTCACCCTCAACCCCGCCCGGCAAGAACGAAATCCCTGAAATCCCCACCAGGGAGAATAGTGGTTAGCAAAAGTCCGGACCACGGGTTGTGACACTTTTATAACCCCCTGAGATGACGAATGGGATAGGCGAGGTTGCCAAAAGTCCTACACCCCCTCACAGCAGCTAACCTGCACACTTTCCTATGTTAATCTTATGGAGAATAGGCAAATAATTCTCATGTTTATGGACATATTTTTATAAAACTTGTCATTTATTTGGAAATTCGCTGAGTACGCAGGTCTGCTGCGACGGGGGTATTTCATTTATTATAAAGAAAATGGTATAATTCGATCCTTGATTGATCTAGGATCATCTTTAGCCTAATAGGTTATATAAATATAAACATCTAAATAAAAAGCATATGGTGTAAAATTAATAAAACATATAACAAATTTTAAAGTTATATATGAATATTGTATGATAATTATTAAAATTAAAATTTAGAAAAATCAAGCGGAAAGAAGCTTTACTTTATTAATTTTGTGTTTGATTTATTCTTTAATAATTGGAATGTATATATACCTTTCGGTGATTTGGCTGGCATGGCGGCTTTCGGCTTGGCAGCTGCCGGCTTCTTGGCAGACAAGTACAAAAATAATAAACGGTATCAGTGGACTGACACATACTTTCTCCCTTAATTAAATTTATAAAAGACAATCAGTAATAAAACTATAATTATCTTCAAAGTTTATCTAAATATCATTTAATAATTTATTGTTTCAAAAATAATTATTCCATTTCTGAAAATAAAAACAAGCTTAAGTTAAATTAATTGTTTGAATTTCAGACAACGTACTGTGTTCATCATGGACAGTAAATATAACTTTTTCTTGAACCGTTAGTCGTAGACAAATATTTCAAAATACTAATTTGTTTAGTTTTTAAAGCTGATTTTTATGGTGCCAGTCAAGTTACGCTTTACTTTTATTGTTTTCGATGAAAATTTAATTTTTTTACATTTAAAAACCCGTAACTTTTAACTGTAATTTTTACAGAAATGCGGGCGGTGAAAATTTTTAGTACTCTCTTGACTATAAACGATCAAATTTTACTCAAAATCGTTATAGCCGTTTTTGAGAAATTTCGATTTTTTACGTTTTTAAGGGTTTTTAGGGGCGAACCACCCTTAAAAATAAAAAATTCAAAAAATGGGAAAAATGCCTGGTGATACGGTGAATATATACAGACATGCTAAATTTCACCTAAATCGGACCAACGGGTTAGGCTGTGCTCTGTAGACATCCAGACACACACACACGCACACACACACACACACACACACGGACGGACAGACATCACGTCGAAACCCACGTTTTTGGATTCTGGGGACCCCGAAACGGGTATATCAACTCTCAACTCAAATTCGAAAATTTTGACGAGAACAATAATACTTTCTCCATTGACTATGTATAAGGGAAGAAAGTAAAAAGCATGTGCAATGTGTCTCCTCTAAGGGTATCTTCCTATAAAGCTAATTGGTATTGTTTTGTTAATAAGGGAGAAAAAGTTAATAAGGTCAAAAGTTAATAATAATTAGTTAATAAGGGGGAAACATCCTCCAGGACATGTGCCCAGTGTACTCGTTGACACACATCTTCCACGACATGTTTACAGTGTACTCGTTGACACGCATCCTCCAGGACATGTGCCCAGTGTACTCGTTGACACACATCCTCCAGGACATGTGCACAGTGTACTCGTTGACACACATCCTCCAGGACATGTGCACAGTGTACTCGTTGACACACATCCTCCAGGACATGTGCCCAGTGTACTCGTTGACACACATCCTCCAGGACATGTGCACAGTGTACTCGTTGACACACATCCTCCAGGACATGTGCCCAGTGTACTCGTTGACACATCCTCCAGGACATGTGCACAGTGTACTCGTTGACACACATCCTCCAGGACATGTGCCCAGTGTACTCGTTGACACACATCCTCCAGGACATGTGCCCAGTGTACTCGTTGACACGCATCCTCCAGGACATGTGCACAGTGTACTCGTTGACACACATCCTCCAGGACATGTGCACAGTGTACTCGTTGACACACATCCTCCAGGACATGTGCACAGTGTACTCGTTGACACACATCCTCCAGGACATGTGCACAGTGTACTCGTTGACACACATCCTCCAGGACATGTGCACAGTGTACTCGTTGACACACATCCTCCAGGACATGTGCACAGTGTACTCGTTGACACACATCCTCCAGGACATGTGCACAGTGTACTCGTTGACACACATCCTCCAGGACATGTGCACAGTGTACTCGTTGACACACATCCTCCAGGACATGTGCACAGTGTACTCGTTGACACACATCATCACGGACATGTGCACAGTGTACTCGTTGACACACATCCTCCAGGACATGTGCACAGTGTACTCGTTGACACGCATCCTCCAGGACATGTGCACAGTGTACTCGTTGACACACATCCTTCAGGACATGTGCACAGTGTACTCGTTGACACACATCCTCCAGGACATGTGCACAGTGTACTCGTTGACACACATCCTCCAGGACATGTGCACAGTGTACTCGTTGACACACATCCTCCAGGACATGTGCACAGTGTACTCGTTGACACACATCCTCCAGGACATGTGCACAGTGTACTCGTTGACACACATCCTCCAGGACACGCTCATATCAGGGTAGCCATCTAAGGGTTCCCTCATTCCACACGCATACTTTTAGTAAAGAAGACTACTTGTACTGCCGTAATAATATGGTAGTCCTACTTCTACTATACTGTAGTTGATTAATAAAAATCATGACTTGGCTCGGGCGGCCTTGGGTGGGGCAAGCTGCAACGAGGTTGTTGCGTTGGATAATATTGGGATAGATGCGAGGATATTTTACCCCAGTGAGCCACTCGGTCGGTATTGTGGTCTGACACGATACACCTCTACAGATGCATTGTCCTGATGTTCTAATGCAATAATAAACGAGTTCTTGCTTCGTCATACAACGTCACTAACTACAAGATATACCTACGGGCAGCGGGTAGCTCAACAAGACAAGTACTTCCATCAGACGCGTGTTCATAGTGCAGTAGTTAACTTTTATAATCAGTTTATTTTTCCGTTAATTACAAGGTAAAGAAGCCATACAATGTAGTAAATATTAATATATTATTTAGGTATCACTCAATTAGAGGCTAATTACACAGTTGAAAACCATTCCCACTCCCTCTCCCCACCCCACCCATGTGCGGAACTTGTACACCTGTTCCTCTCTTTAAAATGGGATCAGAATCTTGGATTCAATGACGTAGCATTCATTTTAATGCTAGAAACCATGTTTTATCTTAAAGAACGTTATCTAAGGGTCGTCATCACGTTTCCAAGACCTGTGTCCGAAGCTTACATACAGCCACTGCTGCGCGTCATGACGGTGTCAGGTTCTGTGACTTAGCGCCAGTTATGAATCAGACGCCTGATGAGCGACGCGACCGTAGACGTGTTGTCAAGTTTTATTGACAAATTGGCATCGGATCTGGTGTCTTGACAGGTCGCTTGACAGATACCTTCCTCTTTGTCTTAATACAGATTGTGTGAGACGAATATAGCAGACGTGTGGTTGGGCGCACCTGGCCGTTGATTGTTGCGCAGTGTCGCAGCCTCGTGGTGGATACCGTAACGATGAGGACCGTCTACTGAAGAATAATGATATGTGTTCTTAAAATAAAATTTATGTATATGCAACAATTTTGGAAATAACAATGTAATAATATTCAAATAATAATCGAACACAGATGGTACAACAAGAATACAGTAAATTGATAATGTAAACAACATGCTCATGACACCATACTTGATGTGAGTTTTATGCTGTGCTGTTTACATAGTGTTATATGTATTACGGTATGTTAGTAAGAAACAAAAAAAACTTATAGTTTAATAATTATTATTATAATCAATAATATATACTTTTATAAACTGTTAAAATAAATTATTTTATTTGATTCTAAAATTATTTTCTTTAGAAATGAATTATTTTACCATAAAAATTTTTATCTAGATTTTCAATCTTCCTACTGTATAAATAAAAGTTCACAATTATATTATGAAAAATTTTTTTGTTACCATTAAATTATTTTTAACATAATATATTCAACCACAAAGTCATATCAAGTTTTATAAAAATTTATTAATATGGGTATTTTTTCCTATTATTGATTACATCACTTGACGACGTGTTGTATTTTTTAATATTTATAATATAAATTTTACTCTTTTTGTAGTTTTTTAAATATCTTATATAAATTTTTTTAATACATGTAGACGATAATACGTTTTGGGCGCTATGTTTATTGACCATTGTTCGACTATCGCAATTTAAATACATATAAAATGGTCTTATGAATTTTTCAGTTATGTGTAAAAAATATATATAAACATATTTACAATTTATATATTAAAAATAACGACAGATGGATCATAAAAAGAAAAAATAACATAGTTTATTATAGATTAAGGTATGTAATAGTTTTTAGAAACAAAAAAAACTTATATTTTGTGATTTTCTATGTGTTCAATGAAAGCTTTACTTGAAACAGTACCTATATATTTACGTAGTACAGTATATATATTATACATTTGAGGCTCTGGTGCGTATTTTACGGCGAGAATGAATAACGAAAATGAATGTTGAGTAATGCACAAGAATTTCCCTGTGGTTTCTTTAATTATTTTTTTTCTCTTGGAGGTACACGTTAATTTATTGAAGAACGCGTTCCCGCGCACAGGCCAATATCGGCCCATGCAGGAACTTTTTTCCGTTACCTGTTATGTATTTGAAAAATTGTATGTATATATTTTTTGGAAATAAAATGTATTTTATTTGATTTGATTTGGTGTGAACCGAACTATTGCAGTTAGTTTGGCTATTTGGGTTGGGGATTTTGAAAAATTATTTTTGAACGTACGTCTCACACATGTCCAGTTTACAAATTTCTAAAGCAAACTGACAAATAAATAGTCTCCGCAACTAGATGTAGTCATATAGCGTTTACTATACCCGTCTGACTGAGGCGGGGGGCTCCAACCCCACACTAGCGCACTCTATCCATTAATTTAATCAGAGGCATTAGTGGACGTTGGCAGGTATCACAATAATGACCCTTGTGATTGCTCCATTGTCCCGCCCCCTCCCTCTCCCCCTCCCACTACCCCTGCCTAGCTAATTACCTACAACGCCGAGGGATGAGGTTACAGTCAGATCCTACTTTATTAACCTCTCTCCGAATGCTATTCTCTTTTGGGTCAAGTTGTTTAGTACGCGATAGCCACCGTCTGATATGGAGAGTATAGCATTGTCCCTTTGGGTTATTGTACCCCGGTCAGTGATGGTGTGAGATAAATTCAATTTAATTAATTTCATCAACTCTAAGTAAATTTGATTTTACTTTTACACGGTCGGATTCGTGATTCTTTTAGAAGTCGGACTTGCTTTGAACCAAACGTTGTTAACTAATTCAACAGACTGGTCGGATTTCCAATCTATATAAATAAAATTAGAGTTTGCTCAGAGTTATTCACTACTTATTTTTACAACTAAAATTTGTTAATTAATTTTTTAACTAAATTTTAAATGTGTCAGTGTTTTAAATTTTAAACGTTAAATTTGACGACCTTCGTATAATGTAAGAAAAGTATCCTTGTGCCTAATGATGGCCTAATGTAGGCCTAAACTATAGTTGCCACTACAACTAACTAGCATTGCTACAGATAGAGGTATTGAAACCATTTGATTTATTTATTTTATTTATGTATTTACATTTTAGGTAATCAGTAATGAATAGATCTGAATCCGCCGTTATATACTGTAGCGAGGAAAAGGAGGATACCATTTTCTATCAACAAAGTTGTATAGAAAATATAATACCCGCTAATTTTTCCTAACTCTTTATAGGCCTACGTGTTTCTGGTGAAAAGATTACACTTAAGGTCCTAGTGACGAAATATATAGGCCACATATCAGTTTGTAGCTGGATGTTACATATTTTTTTTATCAAAATCGAATCATAATATCAAACCTCAAAACTCAAAACACACTTTCACTCAATCTTCTTTGCAAGGTCGTAATTTTTTCTCTGAAATAGGGTATTAAAGAACTACTTTTCGACCCATGGGACAGTGACTTTTTTAGTACCGAGGGACAAAAAATCCCTCATAAGAAATGTAAAAAATAGTGGCATCCTCAATAAAAGTTTTATCCCATAGGAATAACATAAGAATAATCCGGAAACACCGTGCATCAATAGATACAGCGAAAATTAAGCAACATACAGTTCGTTGTGGTGGCAGAACTTTCCTTTGCGTCTACGGTATTCTCCTGCTAGACATTTTGTTGTTGACAAAATGGACAGTGGCAGTGAAGATTTTTTTTAAATTGTGAATAGATTCTAGAAATGTTTAAAGCCTACTTTGTGCTTCATGAATAATTACATAATTGAAATATAGCTTCTTGGAGCAAAGGAGCATATGAAGGTTAATAAGCCTAGTTAAATTATAGTTATTGTTATTTGTATAGGTTGAGAAAAAGTGGCGTGTGTATCATGGGATTAAAGTACTTTTTGCCCTTCAGGAAATACATGAATGTAATTCACAAGGTGAGTCGCCTCATTCGACACCTAGAAGCATCGGTCCACCCCTCGGGTTACAACAGTTTCCTTCGTATACAAAAGATTTCGTTCTAATTCCTTGTTGCAAAACAGGTAGGCCTATCTAAGCAACAAGTTAGTTATATTATGCATACACCATTTTTCAACCACCTACACATACAAGCAACACAAGTTACGAATTACTGACTAATAACTAACCTGAATCACTAGGTATAATTTTCCATGTCGGCTAACATGGAACCTAGCTACTAACATAACCTCAAAGTCAATCTTTAATACTTTACTTTAATACTTTTAACTGAAATGGCGACCTACCCAGGTAGGTATTTTAAGCCAAGTATGAATGAGTAATGAATGTAGAATGATTGTGGCGCGATCTTGTAGTCTTGTTACTGACTAAGGCTGACATGTTCCTTAGACAGGACTGTTAATTAATAGCCCAACAGCCGATGGCAACTAATGGACCTACAGTTTAACGTGGAATCCGAACCACGGCCTCTGAATTACGAATTGGTCTATTTATGAGGATGGTCTTTGTGGATTAACGTAGTATTCAATAGTGCGGACGTTAATCCACACAAGAGAACACTACATCCACCGATCATCGCTCACAACTATCCACAATTCGTGACCTCCAAGTAGCTGGATTACAGGACGTCGCCACCGTCCCAGTCAATGCAAACTATGAGCTGACCGTTCAAGGATTAATTTCTATTTTCAGCTTCTATAAAATAACTATTTATGAGTGCATTGTTGATCGATTTAGGCCCGATTTCACAAAAATCGAAATCCGTTAACGCATATCAATTACTATATTAATAATATATATATATATATATATGTATATATATATGTATATATATATATATAATATTAAACGCATATTCAGTTAGCACCGTAACTGCCGAATTCTGATTTCACCACACGCCGTTAGAGTGGAATCTGCCGTTAGATACTAACTAACTGCTAGTTAGTACTAATTTTTACTAGTTAGAACCTTAAATCTCGGATTAAGGGAAGGATAAGAATATTTGGCAGCGTTTTGTTTTCGGTTGAGTCGGAAATCGTCTTCCGTTGAATACAAAATTATTAATTAGGGGTTTTAGCATTTTAAATTGTATATTATTTTACTATAGCACAATTACATATTATATCATATTATATTATATTACTGTATATTATATTATATTATATTATTTTTTATTTTCATATAATAGTTCTATTTTATTCTATCTTAGATTTTAATCTTAAGTTATTATGATAAGGACAAATGCTAGAAGAAGAGCGTGCGAATCAGCATTTGAGAGTGATAGTGATGAAGAGTATGTTCGTCGACCTAGATGAATAAAAGAAAGAGTTGAGGACTTTAATAATTTGGACGATATTGATTTTGTTACTAGATATAAATTAACAAAACTTACTGCTCTATAAGTTTGGAAACCATGGAAGATGAACTTAAGCTCCCAACAGACAACTAAGTTAATAGAAACATTTCATAAAATAATATTTTTATAAATAGACAACTTCGAATTCGGAATTCGATTCTTATTATTGGGACATATTTTTGATCCGGCGTGAAGAAATTTTATTAATCTCGGACTGAAAACTCTGACTTCATTTCCTACGCAACCCATTGCTATATCATATAGGCCTATAATATATTAAGTTTTTTCATTTTGTAATATATTAATATAATAATAGTCTATATTTTATAAATATACCGGAAACATATTTTTTGGGTTATGTTTGGTTGATCACATGACAGTTCACACACAGTTGATCACATGTGTTGTGACGGTTCACTGCCACCTCGATTGACTCTCTCGTTTAAAAATCAAACGTTAGTTTTCGTTGGTGAAATCGGATTTCCAACGGTGGATTCAAATCATCAGTCAGTTTTAGTCTAAAATTAATAAATCTTAGATTAGCGTGATTTTGGTGAAATCCGGGCTTAAACCCACAACTAATTTAAATATACAAATAACAACATCAGATTTCACCCCTTTTGTACCAGATAGGCCTACCTTTTTATATCAGGTAGCAAGTAACCGGATGTTGCGGTAGGAATAACGAGTTTCCATAGTTACGTTTACTGTTCTTCCTTTCTCGTTCTTCAATTACAATATTAAATTTTGGCACATATTGAGCTAAAGGACGTAAAAAATCATATTTCCGTAAGAATAATGAATTGTTAAGATTGATGTGAAAATGTGTACCATATAAACATTTTTTCCACTAATTCTAATTCTCTAAAAACGCTTCTGTTGTGTCTCGCGCCGTGGAGCGATTACAAGTTGAGGACTGATTCAAATAAAGATTTCTAGGAAGGTTATATTGTGATAGTATCAAAGAAGGGTAGTTAAGAGGGATGAGCGGATATCTGCGAAGAGTACAATACCTGCTGACGTGTCAAACGGTCAGCCTCCACCCTTACCTGACCGCGGCGTTGTCAGTTGAGATTCCACCAATACTGCTCTTCAATATTCGCCGTCTCATCCTCATCCCTTACCTGACCGCGGCGTTGTCAGTTGAGATTCCACCAATACTGCTCTTCAATATTCGCCGTCTCATCCTCATCCCTTACCTGACCGCGGCGTTGTCAGTTGAGATTCCACCAATACTGCTCTTCAATATTCGCCGTCTCATCCTCATCCCTTACCTGACCGCGGCGTTGTCAGTTGAGATTCCACCAATACTGCTCTTCAATATTCGCCGTCTCATCCTCATCCCTTACCTGACCGCGGCGTTGTCAGTTGAGATTCCACCAATACTGCTCTTCAATATTCGCCGTCTCATCCTCATCCCTTACCTGACCGCGGCGTTGTCAGTTGAGATTCCACCAATACTGCTCTTCAATATTCGCCGTCTCATCCTCATTCCTTACCTGACCGCGGCGTCTCTTCAATATTCGCCGTCTCATCCTCATCCCTTACCTGACCGCGGCGTTGTCAGTTGAGATTCCACCTATACTGCTATTTCATTAATGAGCTAAAAAGACGCACGCGCCGCTAGTCCCCAGGTAGTCCGTGTTTTGACCCAGACCAACACACTCAGTAGCGGGTGAGTTAATTTTCCAGCGGCTGAACATATGTTATTTTTGTGCATCGTGCTGTCAATAGGATGCTAATTGTCGCGTATGCTCACGGGTTGACACGTTTGCACAATAACGTGATACATCACACAAGGCCTGAAACAGATTTTTATGGCATCTGTTAAGGAACAGTCACCATCTACACAGATGTGCGCCAATACGAAGTACGAGTACAGATGTATCACGGACAAGAACGAAAAAATATTTAAACTGTACTGGTATTTCTTGTTTTGTGATCACACACGGACAGTGCTTTAAATCATTTCGAATAACGAATAACCACAGTAATATCATTTCAACGGATATTATTTTGCTTGGAACGACAAATAAGTCTTCTTCGGGAAATTACTAATATGCTCACAATAAATGTTCATTGCAGCACTAAACACGTCAGCAAAACTAGGAGAACTACTAGAAGAATCTGGATCTTCTGTTTCTGAACATTCTTTAACATATGTCGAGATAGTTGCGTAATCCGGGTTACAAAGTGATACTTCGTTTGGATTAGGCAATAGCCTACCAAATATTTTGCAAGTAATGTATGTGTTATAAAGTACTGTGAGAGAACTAGAAAGATGAATCTACTGTGACCGGGTTTTTTTCTTTCTCATTCTTACTTGTGAACTCTGGGAGGAGGGGATACTGTACCGGAGGTAATATGTTAGATGCCTCGGATGTACTAGTTTATTTATTATTATCATCGTATTAATAGGGTAAATTTGGTTATAACTTCAAATTAATGTAATTTATCGCAGAGGTTAGTAATACAGTGGCATGGGAATGGGCTCTTCTACATACGACTCCATTTTTGTAGCAGCTGTCTCGTAAAAACAATATTATCACTTTATAACATCAGCTTATAATTGCGGTGATACGGTTGGCAGCACAGTGTGTACCCCAGCTGACACAAATATTTAACAATCAACACTTGGCAGCCCTGGAGGCGAGGTTAGGGTCGTGATTCAATAATGTCGAGGGCGCTAATCCCGCTTACACGGGTTTGCGCCATTTCATAAGCGATTGAGTGAGTAACTTGACACCCCCTCTTGACAAACCCCTCTTGCTCCCTCCCCTAACTACCTGCATCCCCATCCCCCGCAACCCCTCCCCCACCGTCCTTGTTGTCATCAAAAGTGTCTCCTGTTTTAATCTAATAGCGTGTGTTTTGTTCATTTTACATGTGAAGAAATTCTGGTTGTGATTTTTAGTTTTTTAAAGCAAATAAATGATTGAATAACCGTAATAAAATATTTAGGTACCGTATGCTTCAACTTTAAGAACATTACACTATTAAAAAATATTTAATACAATACAGTTAACCATTCATTACTTAATTTATTAAACGTATTTAACTATTGTCTTTATGGTAATTAAAAAATATAACTTTGCGCAAATATAATTATTTTAAACTGTTATATTTATCTTTTTTTTTTTTAAACTTCTTTTGAACAGAATTTCCTTGACTATAGTTCAGGTTAAAATTAGATTTCTCACATGTCAAGATATAATGTTATCCATTTTTTTTTTTGTTTAAACTGAATTTTAAAATAATACATTTTTATTATGATACTTGTGTGAAAATCTTCACAAAATAAGTTATTTATATTTGTCTTTAATATAACATAAATGTTTAGCTTATTACTAAGTGTTTTACAAAAATTTTTGTTGTATCAATTATAATTGATGTTTTTAATAGATATGTTAATTATTGTAAAAGATTGGTTTAAATAATGTATTTATTGATAATTTCAAATAATAAATCAAAATGTAAGATTATTTATATAAAATAATAAAAAAATATTTTTAATTACAACGTAATATATAGTTTATTACTTGATTTTTTAACTACCCACTATTTTTGTCTTAACTTGAGTGGTTAAGTGCTGATAAAATTATTGCATTTACTTCCCTGCGGGAAATAGGTTGGCTCATATGTCTAAAGGGAATGTTTTCAGTTCATCTAAACAGCTGTTCCTATAACCATTTGTCGGCAATTCCGTTGAACACTTTATGCGTTCCACAAATCTGGTAACACCCCACACGGAGCTCAGACATATCCATGTAAAAATCTGTTTACCATTTTAAAATTTTGTTCTTATTTCCACTTTGAACGAGTTTATGAAAATTGTAATAATAAAAACTCTATTCCAAAACAAAGTTTTTATTTATATTGTGTCTTTAAACAATTTTAGATCATTTACTTATACAAAGATGTAAAGTCAGCTTCGATACGAGCAATTCATTGCCATATTTACTATTACTATTAGTACTAAACATATTTTTAGAATCTTGGACTAAACTTGTTCTAGACTGTCTACCAACTGATTATTTTTATTCAAATGTACAGATATAATAATAATTTATTTCCATAGGCAAAATAAGATTATTTTTGTTGGACCATGTAAAATAATATAGTATTTTAACTACCGTATTATTATTGATGTTTATTAAAAATATGCCCGTTTTGATTGTTCCACATGTTGTAATCGCCGTCGGCAAACTACGTATAACTAAGAGTGAATTCAATAATTCTTCAATAATCTAATCTAACCTCGCTGTTTACTTACTTATATACTGTGTTGTTTGATTGTGATTTTTATTCAATTTCAAAGATTTCTCCAATTTATTATTCATGCTAAGGACCTCTAAATCAGTTTTATTAGGTACATTTTCAAGCACTGTCACAAAACAAGATAAAATTAATCAACATAAGACGGATCTTTATCGATGAAAATAATTAATTGTACAATAGGCCTACATATAGTTTCGATTAAAAGTGAATCGTCTAACTTTCGTATTACTGTATAAATAACAAATAATGCTTAACGACAAATTTTTCATGAAGTGTTCGAATTTTTTTTTAAATTCATCCATTGTTTAAGTACAGCAATACAATATAGTTTAAACTCCAAAATTCACAACTTGTCGCGGTAGCTCACATGGTACACTACCCGAGAGTCAGGAAGTGGCGGTATCCCAATGTAACGTTTTTATGCGATCGTGAAAAAATTCTATAAACCGCTGACTGTAAAACTTTCGCCTTCACCTCCTCCACAACCATCCGTCGGAATAAATCTTACTATTTAAATGAGTTTTGTGACTGTTTTGTGGGGATAATTAAGTTATATTAAAATTAATTTTGTTTTCTTGTGTGAAAACTTCCAAATTAAATTTGTGAGTAGTTTTAGCGAATTTCCCATAGGGAAGAAGCTATTACCGTAGGTCTCATGGTACGACTTAACCCCGGGACCATGTTATTTTTTCGTCTTTAGGTGCCCAGAGTCCAAAAAAAATAGTCGTTAAAATTTATATATATATATATATATTGTGTGTGTGTGTGTGTGTGTGTGTGTGTGTGTCTCTGTTAGCATGATAACTCTCGTAAAAATGGTCTGATCGAGACCAAATTTGGTAGAGACGTGTATTCCTACAAATGCTCGGACGAGTTCGTAAACCAGATATATCGGTCAATGGGAACGGGTAGTTTGGGGGGGTTTTGTACCCCAAAATGGGTTTTTTGCCTTTTTCACTAGTAATTTTTAAAAATTTCTAATTTTACATACGATTTCACCATTGGAATCAGCTTAAAAAACTACACAATTAAGCTCCTTTAAGTTTTTCTCTATCTCCAACGGTTACCGAGATATTAAAAAATCTAAACACTGTACGTTGTATTGTGTGGCTCCAATGTTAATCTTATGGAGGATAGGGAAAAATTAATATTTTCCATATTAATCAATATTTTTTTATTAAACTTGATATTTAGCATCATGTGGTTGAGATCTATCCTTTTATGCTTAAAAATCATAGTTTATGTGTTTATCATGGCAGCAAACCTGCATACTCTTTTCCCATATTAATCATGTAGGGAATAGGCAAACTCCTTTATTTATGGACAGATGTTGATGAAACTTGGTATAATTGGTTAAAATAAAAATTATTTATCGTAGAAATGACTACTTTCAGTGTACCTCACAGCAACTAATCTGTACACTCTTTCCCATGTTAATCTTATGGAGAATAGGCAAATAATTCTCATGTTTATGGACAGATTTTTATATAACTTGTCATATTTTATTATTATCATTATATTAATAATTTGGAAATTCGCTGAGTACGCAGATCTGCTGCGACGGGGGTATTTGTAATTGTAATAAAGAAACATTAAAATGTTTGTTATTATTTTAAAAATAATTAGTTTGTAGTGTAGTGCATATTTTTGAAGTACTCAATAAATCTCGCAAAAAACAGGAAGTCTAGAATATAAAATGACCTACTTTCAACTCTTGTTATGAAATATACTATTCTAAAACTAGTATGAAATATCCGTGGATATTTCATAATTAATGAAAATAGAATTTAATTTTCTTTATATATTATATTTCCATTTTAAAATGTCAAACATTAACTAGTCGAAGTGTAATAATCAAATTTATTTCACACACACGCTTAGTACAAATTTAAAACTGTTAGAGGGATACCCAACTCACTGCCCCCTTACGAGGTGATAATAAAATAATTATTGTGTGTGTTTTATGTGATGATGTGACCTTAAGCTGTAAGTTTCATGAAAACCATTAAGAAATGAGGAAGAAATTGATTTGTTAGTACTGTAAACTCCAAAAGAATAACATTGAGCGGTCTAAAACAACGCACTGTGCTTGCTGCAGACAGTTACTTTTATTTTCTTTGGGACCATTTAGTTATAGACTAATAATTTGAAATACTGAGAAAAATTATTGTTTTGCCAAAAAAATTAAAGTGATTTTTAAGTGAATTTTTTACATTTAAATCCCATAACTTTTGAACTATTAGTTTTTCACCTTAATAATCTTGAACCATGAAATTAATCAAATTTGTTAGATTTTTCATGGATTTTGACAAATTTGTATTTTTAATATTTTTTATGGTTTTACAGGTAAAAACTACATTTAAAAACTAAAATCGAAGAAAGTAATTAATAATTATATAATTAATAATTATATAATTAATAATAACTCAATTAATAATTATAGTATAATTAATAAAAAATAATTAATGATTTTTTAATTGTATGCTTATTTTAGTTCATCAGGTTTCATCTGAACCCTGAGTTTTGGATGCACAGTAGACTACAAAACGGATATGGTGGTGGGGAAGAATGGCTGATGTGTTTTTTACTTACCGGCTGACAAAGAAATAAAATAAATCTAAATATAAACATATGTACAAATATTTAAATAATAAAATATGTAAAATCTCGCGCATATCAGGGATCAGGTGAAACCAGACAAACTGTACAATTCAACAAAAAAGACTAATTGAGATCCAAATTTACCAATCTAAAGAGTCTGGGAGAAATTCATTGTTATATATTCACTGTTATTGTTAGTGACATCTACAAAGGTAAAGTTTTATGAAATACAACTTTATCTACACTGATGAATACTTGTGTTAATTTTATCCCCTACTCGTAATTAGTATTCTACTCTTGTAGTTTTCTGAAACTCACACTTGTAATTTAAATAAATAAAATTGCCTTTTGTTATTGAGAGTTTTCTCAGATACAACTGATTTACAGAACAACTCTCGTCAGATTTAAAATTAATCTAGTATTAATAACAAATATAGGCTATAACAATAAAAAATATTAATAATAATGAGGAAAAAAACAATAAAAGCTAAAAAAACAGTTATGCAGGTCTTATTAATTCTATAAGCTTATTTCTGAAAGTTTTGCCTGCATAACCTTTAAGTTGAGAGGGGAGTTTATTATACAACATCGGGCTGAAAAAAGAGGAATTCTCACTTCCCATTTCAAGTCTAACTTTTTGGAAGTGAAGGAGCCTTCCATGTGGGTAAATATACGATTGACATTTATTTTAAATGGTTTTTTGGCACTAATTAACGCTATGAGACCTCCTCCCGGAAGGAGTGCCGCTCACAAAGGTATTGAAGTTCTCGTTGAAGTAGAACATTATGCTCCATGCAGAACGTCATGACCCTACAAACGGCATCCACTACCAACATCCCAGCAGTATCTCCAAAGGGAGAGACATGATCAAAGCATTTCAAACAGAAAATGAAACAAATAGCAGAGTTTTGGAGCTTTTGAATTATACTCATGTCTTCTCCGAAAGTGCTGTTTCCATAGGCTGGGAAACAGTAAGTAAAGACCGACAAGACTAGTGACTGCATAAAGTGTAGCTTAGTAGATTCTGTGAGCAAGCTTTTAAACCTGTACTCGCTTAGAAACGTGTGTGACATGGTCCGAAAAGGTAAGGTTAATTTACACTAGTATTACCACTCCACAGGCTAGTATTACTAGAGAAGTATTTTTGACTATTCATCTAAAAAATCCATAATCAAAGCTAGTATGTTTTATGAAACAGGTCCTTTTTGGGAACCATTTCAGCATTTGCCTAAAAGAGATGAGAAACTATACAAACCCATGGGATGAATCAACAGAACTCCCAAATGTGAAGTGCAATTTTGGCATTTTGCTTCCTCACTCGGTCAATCTATATTTGGTGTCTTTTATAAATGTAATATTCTTTCTTCTTTATCAATCTTTTTTTGTATTTATTGTTTAAGTTTTGGTTTAGAAAGTTTAGATCTTGTTTTCCTAGTTTAATTAAAACAATATGTCTTTGGTCTTGTTTTAATTTCCTTTTCATTGGCATTTCTCTTAAATTATTCTTATCGTATTTCTAATAATTTTTACTGTTATTCACATGAAACACAACTCTTAATTTGAGATATTTCTCTTAGTACTTTGGTCTTAAAATGTGTAAAATATTTTGGATCATGATGAAAACACCAGACTAGGGTAGGCACATTGGCTGACCTTTGATTCAATACAAACATTTATATAAATTAGCAACATTTTTTATTCATTTTTTGTGTTTTCTTTTTGACAATAGTTACTCTACTGTTTGAATCAGAACACGCTCCACAGGACATTTTTAGATTATGCTAAACACAAAAGTTTTGTGCCTAAATTTACTGAAGTATGTTTTATTTATTTATTTATCTATGCTTTAACCTGAAATTTGTTGAAAACACATAAAATGTATAGGCATTTGAGAAAATAATTGCATATCATAAAAATTACAGGATAATTTAAACAATTATTGAGGATAAATTTCAATTTATTCCAAATGACAGTTGCTGGTTAGAGAAAAAAGAAGTGGGGGGGTTTGGCAAAAGTCTGGTGAAGCCTAATTAAATGTTATCCCTTCATGTTGATTACTTTTCAAGAAAAATAATTCTTACTAGAACAAACTAAAACTAGATAGATGTCATTGGTAAGGATAACTAAATAAGTTTCAGTAACACTAATCAGTTATTTAATATCAGCACTTTTATAATGATATGAACTTAGTTGACATAAAACATTAAATAACATGGAAGACAATTCAATAATACAAATCACTCAACGACCATTTCATAGCACACCTGATAAAGCTAAGAATTGACTAGATACTGCTGCTATGGTGATATACTTAAATTATATTCCTAGTCTCTAAGGCTTCATATATATATATACACATTCCTCCAAAACTAGTTTCTAAAAATGTATTAACATTTTAACGCATCATCAAAACATAAACATCAAAACAGTATGATTTTTTGGTCTTTCCATCTTTCAACTCCACTATATTTTTTATATGTTTTGCAATACCTAATGTAATATATGTTATGTAATATATAATTCAGAATTTTATAATACTAGTAAAATTATTATACGTTTTCAGAAGATTTTCACTTTTAATGTACTTAAGTCATAATAATAACAACAGTTTTAACTATTACATGGTAACAAAACTCAACAATAAAATTTCAACTTTTATTCCTCATACTGTGATTTAATCAATTATTATGTGTTTATGCTTATGAGTCTTATTACATGTTTTTACCTTGTTCTTTAAGTATTTGATGCAAATGATTTTTACATTTTGTGTTTATCAATACCAGTGGTATTTAATCTTTTTATATGACATCTTGCAAACCCTAGATCTTGTGTCTAATTAATTTTGAGGGTTCTAATAAAAATTATAATTGTGTTCATATGAATACTTTTTGAGTTTACTGAGGTTGTTTTTTAGTTACGATGAAATGATAAAACTTAAGTAAAATTTAATTAAACTTGTTTGATAATGTTAAGAGTGATTAACCTATAGTAAACATCACATTGATTAAATTAAATTAATTACAGTTTATGATTAAACACACTAAAATGACTACAAGTAGTGTATTTTCTTAAGCTAGAATTATGTCAGGACCAAGCTTGACCTCTGACGCCTGACGGCACCTTAAACAGAAGCCTTCTTCACACATGATTGTTTGTTTTATCAACGTTTTTTATTTTTCAACCCAATAACCAAACCAAACTTTTGTGTTTTAACTACTTAAGAATCAAGATGATGTAAACAATTTCAATTTATACATCCAGACTATGAAGAGGCAATTGATCACAAGCCTTTTAAGTAATATTGTTCTCTGAACAAAAGAGATATTAGTATTAATTTATATACAGTAAAAAACTTGTTGTTGAGGTATGTATTGAATATTCCAAAAAATGTGCACACAGATGTGCTACCTAGCTAAAATTATTATTTTGCCAGCTGCATAACTATTTAATTTACAAAGCTTGTTAACAAAAACAGAACTATCAGTGTAATGTTAATCACAATAGTAGGTTTTCCAAAGTGGAGTTTATAGGTCAAGAGTCATAATCTATTGAGGTCTTTGAAGGTTCAGATACTTTTAAAGTTTTTCTCTAATCAATTGATACATTTACATCCCACAGAGTTTAAATGAAAATTGAAAATTAAATAAACAGTCAGGTGGAAAAATTATAGGAGTTATTTTTTATTTCATAAAATAATATAATTTTGTTTTAATTTTAATTTCATAATATAATTTAATTCGCAGTGAGATATGCCACTACCTCTGATTATTTTCTTTGAGCCCTATAAACTTCTCCAATTATTAAATTAATTATTTAATTAATTCAATATATTTCTTAACTAATCTGAAATTATCTGCTTCTGGTTTTCTGTGAAATTATTTTAGAAATAAATCAAAATACCTAAGACTTTTCCAAATATTTAAAATATATTGCTCTTAATGCAGTAACCTCTTTAATACTAGGGATTAACTATTACTACATATGAAAATATATGAAGAAGGCCCAATAAAATTCCTCTATCACGTAATACTCAGAATACGTTAGATGGAGTAGGAAGAGATCAAAATCAGGAAATAATGCAACATTTAGTGCTTAGACAACAATAACAATTATACCTAAATTATATACACTTTTTGCTCTGAAGGACTTAAGCAAACCAAAAAAACTGGTTATGAAATATTTTACATGAATGAGAGACTAAAAGACTAAGTTCATATTGTCACAGGCTTCTAAAGATTCAATTCATGTAAGCCATATATTTTAAGGTTCAATAAAAATTATTCTGAGTACAACTTAAAAGAAAATAATATTATCCTACATCGTCCATGATATTATGTTTTGTTCAACATAAACTTAAATTAAAACAAAATCACAGTTTGTGTTTTGCTTAAGTCCTTATTTCTTAAAACTAATATTTAACATGATGTGTCACTTCAAAACAACAATTCTTGATTTTTATCTTTCATAGTCATGAAAGACTTGAATAACATTAACAAAATATATATGAAACATTAATAATTATAAATATGGACTTAGCTTACAATAAACTAAAACCCCATTTTACAAGCATAGGACCTTTAAACGTATATACTATTAATTTTACAATATATTATAATTAATAACTCTTAACAACATAACTTGTTTTTAAAACGATAGTCACCTAAAAATAAGTTACTGCTAATTTAGTCTTACTGCTAAATATAGAATTTCCCACTCTTTTCATACTAAATAATAATCCTACCCTTTTAAACAAAATCATTTATATAAGTTTAAACTCCAGTTTTAGTAGAGTTTTTATGACAAGTTAAAAATATGTGCTTATAAAGAATTAAGTACGGTAAGTAAGTTATTTTCATGAGTTCGCTATAAGCAAAAGAGAAAATAAGTTCAAGAAATATTTTTTTTTTAATCGTACACATTTTAAATATTTTAAAGAACACATAAAATAACTATACAGCAACATTTAAAACTAGATTGAAACTCAAAAATAATTTGAATTGAAAAACTGTTTGAATTAGTTTAGATAAAAAAAGGTTTATTTTTAAAACTGTAAATTTACAAATTAAAATGTGTTCATAAGAAATTCTACAACATAAAAAATTAATCTTAATATTGTAAGATCATATAAGAAAGCTTTTTTGGCCTCAGACCACCGTAATCTTTATAGTCTTCTTTATCTTTATAGTTTATCTTAATAGTGTTGTATTATTATCAGGCTCATGATAGTAATAGTTTCTGTTATTTCATTTTCATAAACGTGAAAAAATCAACTAAAAACAGTTACACTTGTAAATGAATGAGTTAAATATCTAAAACATCATTGAGTGTATATCTACTATGTATTATTTTAACCCATTCCCGTCTAATGACGCACACTGCACGTCCGCGTATTTCGCTAGACAGATGTCTAAAGACATGCGCCGTGCGTCCGCGGGGCAGTTATGAGCAAACAATGTGCGTTGCCTGCTTATATTTCTTTCTTAGTTCTTTTTTCCGCCATTAGATGTGCTAGTTCATTTCTCATCAGATAGATGGTGTTGGCGTCCTCTTTTAAACCATCGTATTTAGTGTCCAATGTTCCGTATTTACAGTAAATTACTTTCTCTTTCGCACAATTCGTTCAGCAATTGTACTTTTGATGAGAATACAGTAATATTGATTATTTAAACAAAAGTTATCATCAACTATTTATTACTGCAGGTAACTAGAAGTAGATGAGCCACATGAAATAAAGGAATCATTTGAAAATAAAATAAGTCTCGATGAAACAACAATACCAACTTGTTTCTAAGCCCACCGCTTGGAACTGGTGAAAAAGTACATTGATATTTTTTTTTCTTGCTAAAAGTAATTGTATACGCAGCTAAAGGATACAAGTAACACGGAAAATAAATCAAAACATTTAATTCATGAAGTTACTGTTAAATCTATCAAGCTAATAGTGACACACAGTCGTAGTGAACAAGGCTCGATTTTAGTTCAGACCGAAGGGTCTCAGGCATCGACCATTCTGCCCAATGGGAATGGGTTAATATACAGAATGATTCATGATGAACTGGGAAGAATGAAAAGATGTGTTCTACTAAGGATAATCATGAAAAAGGTTCATATAAACATAGGTTTGGATTTGCTTCGTTATCGAGTTACGGCTAGCGAAATATTTTGCCCAGATTTCAGTACCCTTGTTAAAATGAGGCCATATTGGGTTTATTGGGTGTTAATTAGATTGTCAAATGAAGTGTATTTTATGTAAAGTGAACTAAAAAATTGAATAAAACTGGTCCCAGAACTGTAAGTTAATTTTTTTAAATAAATTTGGCTTAACACGCAAAAATTGTAGCCAAAATAACGTATTTTTATATTTTACAATTACTGTTATCTTAGCATTAAATAAATAAAAATTTTAAATAGAGCCTGTAGACAATTTTACAATTTAGTCATCCAGGGTCGTTTTTATTCATTTTTCAGTTTACATAAAATACCCTACATTTGACACTTTATTTAATACCCAAAAAACCAGTATGGCCTTATTTTAATGAGGGTACTGAAATCCGAGTGAAATATTTCGCTAACTGTAACTCACTAATAGCATTCCTGAACTCATGTTTATATGAACTTTTTTTACTATTAGAACAGATCCATCAGATTCTTTCACTTTCTTCATGAATCACGCTGTATTTACCATACAATCTTGTAGACAATTTTTGTATAATCAATATAGTAAATGATTTAGGCCAGGCAATCCCTAACCCTTATGTCCACCCAGCAGACATATGGGACGATGCTTAACTATTCTTCAAAGCTCATGGCTTTACTTTGAAACAAAAATATAATTAAGTACTCAACCTCCATGAAATTTACAATAATCTTTCAGAAAGTTTGTAATTTTCAAATAGTATTGTTATGTTCCAAATTAAAAATGTATCTTAAAAATTTGCAAAAAAAATAATAAAACTTACTTGAGACATCAAAAGTTTTTTTAATGCAATATTTAACAGATAGTATATATCAGATGTAAAGTTTTTTTAAGATTAAAAACTATTTTACGTTTTAATTAACCAAGTGGTGTTCAGCAATTGCTTAAACAAACCATTTATAATCAAGATAATATGAGATGGCATAAAGTACAATTATGAAAAGTTGAAAAAGCACCAGGTTCTTTACTCCATTGTGTCGTATTGAACTTTCTTGATCTTGAAGTAGCGGAAGACGCCATAGCCTGTGATGGTAGCAAGGCAAGCTCCGGCAAGCAGGCTACCCACAATGAGTGGTGCTGTTTCACTTCGGTACGTGCTCTGCCCTGGTGCTGGGCACCGGTACTCTGAAAACAAACCAAAGATGTAAAGAAGTCCAATAGGCACTCTGAAGACAATTGTAATAATGAAGAATATTTTATTGGCTGTAAGAACAAAATGTGTAATTGGCAAAGTCATGGGCCTGTAATTGTAAATACTGTATACATGTTAATATAGATATCGTTATACCCTAGATAAAAATATATCTAGAGTATAACAATAAATAAATTTATAAATAGACGATTATAAACAAAAAAAGGTAACAGTGATTATCAAAACTAACAATAACAATAAAAACGAAAAAATAAATAAAGTTAGTCAGTAAAATTTATAAGGTAAGTACTCTTAAACACTATCACCATTCAACTATTAATTTATGGAGTTAAAAACAATTAATTTTCTCTTGGCCATTTTAAAATAACCTTTTAAAATCTTTTTAAGGGTTCATAAAATGTAGTTCTATGCAATTGTGTATTGTGAGTATCTTTTCTAACTGAAAATTGCACAAACATTTCTCAACTTCCATTAGGCAGCAATAAACATAAATATTAGGGAGGGACATAATCTTATATTTCATAAATATTGGCACACAAGAATCCCTATTTAAAACATGTTTTACAGTTCTCAAAGTATTTTATGCTATTTAAAAAACAGTTTGTGCTCCACAAGAATTCCCTCACATGTTTATCCCATACCTAATGTGTGAGTGGAAAAAGCGTAATATGCATTGGTCATAATTATTGGAATTTACTACATACACATTTTCGTAACTTCCTGACTAAAAATATTACTTGAGATAATTTTCTGCCCAAATTTTCACAGTGACAATTCCAGCTTAACATCTAACAACTTAACCCAGCTTAAGGTTAAGTTAAGGTGAGGTTCAGCTCTTAGCTTAACCCGCCGTTGGTCGAAGTCACTTGTGTTACGCAGATGGTCGAGGGGTGATCTCACCTTTTTTAAATGCCTTGTTAACTATTTATATCTCACAAATTTCCAACACAACACTTTTGTTTAACTATTTTTCTAACTTAATTATTTATAAAACAAAAAAACTAATTTCACGATAAAAAAATTAAGACTCAAACTACAGGCTTTGTTTTAAATTAATTTCCCCTCACTACTGACACCCCAAGCAACAGCTATTCCCAGTTTCAGGCCAATATATTACAAACTCAATGTTTTCTCCAAATTTAAATGAAAAGTGAGTTCGGCGTTCACCCTTCGATCATCCGCGGGTTAAGAAAAAGGTAAAGGAGCTAAATTCGGACTCCAAAGAAAGATTTCAATAGACTTAAAGTAAAATATATTTAGTAAAGGTTTTGGTAAAAGCCAGACAAAATAACACGGACGTCTTGGTCTGACATACCGTCAAAACAGGAACGTAATTTATTCAAATCATGACAGAAAACATACAGAAATCTAATCTAAAATTAATTTTTGATTGTTATGTTAGGTAACATTAAACAAAAAAATTAAATATAGGCTGCAAGTTAATTTTCAGTTAAGACTGTGTTTTATTTTGTCATGGATATACCTTACAGTGACATCATTTGGTAAGTGACGTTATAAAAACAGCTTCTTAAATGGACTGAAAACATTCCCTTTAGATATATCCATTAGATCATGGATCATGGACCTATTTCCTACAGGGAAGTAAATACAAAAAACTTTTTGCAGGGTTATTGCAATATTTAGAAATTAATTAAACATTATTATTAAGTTTAAGAGTAGGTAAAAACAATTAATAAAATAATTATAAGTTTTAATCAAATAAAAATATTTTTATTTTTTAATTACTGTAAAAGTACATTTTACACATATTCTGTGAAATATTTTAAAAGGAATAATTTCATAAAATATATCAATATCATTCCAGCTGGGTTGTAAGAGGAATTTACTTGGATTCAATTAAGTAGACATCTTAAGTTGCCGTCAGTGAACAATTTACTGGGTCTTCCAATGATCCAGGTTACCATAATCAATAAGTTAACAGTTGAAGTTTCACAAAGTAACCCAAGAACACGTCAAATTTAGTAACTATTTACGCCTTCACAGTTCACACAAATGATTTATCCACTATATATTTCACCTGAACGGCATTCTCAAGGGTCGACACAGACACATTCTATCCATTATGCACTCGTCATAATTTGAAACATAAAACACAAATCTTCACATGTATAGACAAAAAACAAACAAGATAAACAACAGTTTTGGATCCGCCAAAGCAATTTTTTTAAACTATATCTTGATATTTCATTGTTTAATGCAAAATTCGCCATTTTAATAGACCTATCAGTCTGTAGGTAATCAAGATTAATCCAGCATTGATATACCAAATGGTCTTTGGAGATGAGAGTTGTTAATCATTTATCACACACAAAAATAATGTTGAATAACTTACTGTAGTATATAATTTGAACACTTAATTTGACGAGTTATGAATAAAAGTTATGATTTAATAGAGTATACAATATTTATAATAAATTTAATAAATTAATTGTGATTAATTCAGGGATTTGTGAGTTGGCGTGGAGGGAGTGGATGGAGTGGCAGGGCCCTGGATGGATTTCAGCCGAGGGCTCCCAGTACCGCCAGACCGCCCCTGAGCATAGTATATAAATACTATACGATCGCAGCACTATTTATACAGTGCTACGTACACAATGTTTATTATACACAATAACTCACTTTTTGGAGCATAAGAATTCAGTTAACATCTTTTGATGTAACAAATAAATCCTGTTGGCCAATGCAAAGTTGCGCCATAGTCTCATAAACATCAAATATGTGGATGAAGCAGAACACTGTTACTCGAGATAGGGAAGGCGATGTCTGGTTACTTTAACATTACAAAGTACATAACAGAGTAGACTCAATTCTCACCGTCCTACTCTTTATCATCTGTTTTTCGGAAAACTACATTACGAACATTTGAGTTTATCTCAAGAAACGATGGCGTAAAAAGTAGGCCTACAGACGGCACTGTTTCATCATTGTTTGCTTTTATGTGTCAATGTGTGTGTCAAGTTTTACATTTCTAATGACAAGGCCATAGCTGATAGAACGTCCTGTCCCTGCATGAACACTTAGTGTTGTTCAGGCAAAACATGTAGTGGACAAACCTATAACCTATAATTGTTATAAGATGTAAGGTAATTGGTGTAAATACACAATTTGGGACTAATATAATTAAATTTTATTAGTTCTTTTAATGTAACTTTACACTGTATTTCCGGATAATCTGAACAGCCTTGTAATCCTAACAGTTCAGTCCCAACTAGTTTGATTATCGGAACTCTGGAGAATGTTTAAAATTTAGAATTGTAATTAACTTGTAACAATTTTCCTGAATCTAAAAGTGGCAGAGCAGAGGCAATGAACTATTTGGTAAACCCCTTGTGCAGTAACTTGAATTTGAGAGTATGCCATTATCCACTTCACAGTAATAAAATAAGTAATTTTCAGTTCAAATTAACCTCATACAAAAATTCTGAAAATGTTTCGACCACTTAAATATTTTTATATTTAACAATAATAGTTTTAGGCTTTTAATTTTCAATCAATTTTATTTAATATAAGTCAAACAAACCATATTCGAGTAAAATGTAAATGTTTTCTAACAAAAATTTTCAATTTTGTGTATGCAACACTTACATTGCAGTGTCTATTTTACTTTCTTCGATATTATTCAAATCTATTTAATGTGAGTAACATACTAACCTGGACCGAAATTGCTATTTTTGAATATGAATGGTTGCACCTCAAGCTCCCTCAGTAGCACTTTCGCCTTGATATCTGTAGAGGGGTTGGTTAGCTTCACCTCCACCTCTCGCAGACACGTGTATGCTTGGCCCACGGGAGTGACAAACAACAGTGCACTGTGGCTCTTGGGGGTTGAAAGTGTCAGCTTCTGGTCTGCAATATTAAAAAAAGGAGTGGGCCAATGTCCCATGGGGTAATAAGCAACAGCAGACTGTATTTACCATTTTTTTAAATTAATATATGAATTTCTTTTACTAATGTATGGATGGTAATAATAACACTCTTGTTTATGATTTGATAATACAACATTTATTGATCAAAACGGAAGTGACGCTAGCCTATTATACAATATGGTGACAATGCCTTCATTACACAATTGAAAAATAGCTAGGCATTTAAGTTGAATATTTAAACAGTGTCTTTTTATGAAATGAATATTTTATTAATTACATGGATTCTTATCTCAGGGTTAGGGAAATCGTGCTGCCTTGAAAAACGTTTTTCTAATATAAATAATTGTCCAAATGATGTCTAATTTGTGAGTTTAACTTAGAACTATAATAGTACTGTAATATGAATTTTGAATCGTCCTTAAGGTAAGTCCAATCTGCACTGAATTTAAATAATAGGTTAAATAATAGGAAAAATTTGAAAAAAAAATTAAAATAGTTAGGAAACTTTCAATTTGCTGTATGATGATAATAATAATAAAATAAGATCTTGAATTTAGGCTTGAGTAATTTGGAGTATTTATGCAAAATCAAGATGGAGGATTTTACCACATTGCAGTCACTCTTCAGCTCACTTATAATCAGGAATCTTGTCAGCAAATTATAAAAAGGAATGGATAAATTTAAATGTGAACCTCTTCTCTCACTAATTTAATACTGGGGAGTGCTTCACTAGGAACGGTGCCCTTTTGTATTAAATTTAAATTTTATCACTGGGCAGCAACAGTTTTTTCCTGAAGCTGGTGGAACTCTCTTCTCTCTTCTTGGTGCGTAGTTCATACATTGTTGGAGCACATATTTGTGTCACATGTTCACTGTTTACTTAATTTAGAGCCTTAATTTTGAATTACTGAATATTATGTTAATTTTTTATGTATTGCAATTTTCCTAGATAACATTTATGTAAATAAATTGATGAAAAGTGTGTTGATTGATATTAATTTGATTTATGAATAGGCTAATGATTTTGGTATTTATTAACTGAAAAATATTTTGATAGAAATTACTTATGGAGATGAATAAATATTACATTGCATAATAATAATGGTTTTCTGAGGAAAGTTAATTAAATGGTTATTTTGAACACAAATATACGAATTAATTATCTAAAGATATGAGGAATAATATTATGGTATTTTAACAAACTTAATTATTAAGTAATGAATGGTTGCATGAAATACACTACAAGTCTATGGTGGTAGATTATGCCAGCTTCTGTAACATCACTAAAAATGAGTGTGCACCTGAAACTCAATATAATGAGCAGAAGCAGAATATCGCTCTGAGATATGACAATGCTGTCATTGTGGTGTAAAAAAGCAAAAACAGACTGCGGTTCTTGGACATACGATTTTTTCAGCTTTCGGTCTCTAATATCATAAAACATGTGTTCTGATCCTATGGTACTGCAATGAAAAATTGGCATCCAAAGGATTAAAACTAATCCTTAAAATATTATTATTGTTATTAAAACAAACCTACCTCGATTCTTTATGTGTTCTAATCTTGGGTTTCCAGCATCAAACCACAAGTTGATCTTGTCAACAAACCACCGTTCTCCACCAGGTGTCTAAAACATATATTTGTTTAATCACATTGTAAAATTAAATTAATAATAAATTTATATAATTATAAAATTCAAGAATTCATAAGGGTGCGGGTTAAATTTTGAATTTGGTACCGTATCTATGCTGTAAACTCGGGGTGGAACTAGTTTTGATGCTAGTTGGGAATGAAACTGAATAAGATTGAGTTTCTACTATATCCTCTCCAACAACACTCATTGAACCTTGAATGGTTTGAAATAATTACCATTACATGGTTTGGTAATGTGCATGAAAATGGACCAATAAGAGATGATTCAGTTTTGTAAAATTATTAGATAACAGCTAGCAGCAGACTATAGATTAATATAAAATTTCAAGATGTCTTATTATGACCAATTGGAAAATTTGCTGATGCAGTGTGGTGAGGGTTGCAAGTAATTAATTTACTTTTGGACTATTTCCATGGAGGCTAAAATATTGGGGATAAGTACCATCATAATTGAGTTCTTATTCAATATTGTTTAAGAATTATCATGGGGTTTTAGATTTTGGCTAAGCTGTAGCTACCTTGAGAATTTTTTTTTTAAATCTGTCTTAGGATATTTTAAAGAGGTGGGAGGTAGGATGTACTTACTTTTTCGAAATACCATCTGAGGTTGAAATCAGGCCATTTCAGTTCCAATCGAGCTGTGTCTTCCAGACATTCACCATCTGTTTCTGCATTTTCTGGCACATAAATATCTTTAACCTAGGGATGACAGTGAATATTACAATAAATGTGAGCTATTATGTCACTTAATACAGCTCGTTATTTAATTAATAAAGTGACTGGGCTAGTTTAAAGTATACCAAAACCTTCTAAGAATGTATAAACTAACGAAAAAAGTTTCATCATAAGGGTTTGGACCACTTTCCCAAAAATATTTTGTGTACAATCTCTCTCTGACTCAATTACAAAATGCTTCTGGCATATAAAGAAAAAAAGAGAATATAACACAAATGATTCTACCACGTTTCAGGGAGACAGACAGAAGTTGAGATAAGACCAATTTAGGCTTTCCTTGTATAAAAATATGTTAAATAACTAAAATGACATGATCCCAAGCAATGTGGCCAGAGTCACATGGCAAGCACAGCAAAAAATAATGTGTACATTTTTTATAATATGCCTTGATGTTTTTATGTGAAGTACTTAAATGTTGCTTTTATTGTGTGTTTTGTACTATTCTTTGACAAATGATAAGATAAAATAAATACTTTCAAACGACCTGACGATGGAACTCTGTAGTGTTAAAAAATGTGTAAAATCGCATTAAAAAGTAAAACTGCTGATGGATAATGGGTTATATAATGTAGTTTTTTTTGTGTACATGACTTCCCACTGATTTGTGAGATTTTTCACAAGTATTTATTACCTGATAATGTGCACTATTACTTTTGAGTTAAATATATAATTCACCTAAAAACTTATAAAATTATTCAGACTATAACTAACATGAAATCAGCTGTAAACTTACAATTTCTTCTTTCAGCCGAGTAGTGTAGGTGAACTCTATAAGAGCATCTGTTCGAAGTAAGATACAAGCAGTGCCACCTTCTGCATTGAGACGATACAATGTTTTCGTGGTAACTTCTGGTTCCCGCGTGGCTGGAGCAATGTTTAAATAAATTAAGTTAAATAAGTTTAAATTTGTTACTTATGAAAATTGTACCAATTAAAGGAGGTGGCCGGGATATACATTTAGGATACACATATACACGTAAAATACCTTAATATAACATAGGAATACAGTTCATACTCTGTATAGCAACTTAATGATATGTAGTGACTTCCGTAATGATACGTAGTATGTGTGATTTTTTTAGATTAATTAACCCATTCCCGTCGGACAGAACGGTCGACGCTTGAGGCCACCCGGGCTGAACGAAAATCGAGCCTCGTTCACTACGACTGCATGTCACTATTAGCGTGAAAGAATTAACAGTAACTTCATGAATTATATGTTTTGATTTCTTTGCCCTGTTTCTTATCCAATACTATAATACGAGCAACGGATCTCGAAAACGGCACTAAGGAATTTCTTTAAATTTTGGAAATAACTAATTTCTGAGTAGAAAATAAGTTCTAGATAGGTCTAATGTCCAGGATAGTTCGTGTTTTCTTGTAATATTAAGTTTAAAATCTAAAAATTTAACATTACGCTTATGGAGAATCAAAATGTAAACAATACAAACCTAAACATCTGTTTATAACCATTTGACAGTTCTTGATTGAAGACGGCGGGGAACAATATGTGAATAGAGGTTTTTCATAAATATTTATTTTATATATGTAATAAATGTAATTATATGTATGTAATTATCAGGTTACTAAACAATTTGTAACAAAGGGTAACATAATTGTGCGAAATAAAAGCAGAAAAAAGTATTTCCAAAATCTTCCGAGTTTTGATAGAAAACATATTCGTTGTATTGCTTGAAGCCACTGTAACAAACCAATTAATAGTTGATGTAAATTAAATTTCTCTTTTGCTTTTCAATTCTCATTCCGTTTCTAACAAAATCAGTTGATCACAGGCTAATAATAACTGTATGGATAATTAAACAGTAAATGATCGGCTAAAACAAAAGACGTTAAACGGCGTCGCTCAATTGACTGACGCCGTAGCCGAGTGGAAGCGTGTCGGCCTCTAGAACTAGAGGTCGTGAGTTCCATCCCCACAAGGTGCAAAACTTTTTGTTCAGTGCTATATTAATTATGGTGTATTAAATCGGTTTGATTCAACCACATAAATGTTTTCATTGAGTAATAAATGTGTTTTAATTTTTCTAATTAATTTTTATAATACATGTCTTATTTTATACGAGCAAAGCTCGGTCACCAGGTACTACCCTTTAACTGCATATACAATCACTTTTAGCAAGAAAAAAATTATTAGTTTAGGTATAGTTAGGGTTTTGCTGTTGTCGTTCTTGTTGCTTGGGAGTAAGTTTTCAAAGGAGGAAATAGAGTCTGTGAGGAGCATGGTTCGCTTGTTTCAGGTAAGATTTGTTCATTGACAAAATTAAGCAATAGAAAGATGGTGTGGAGGTGTAAGTTGCTTTGTCGTGTCTATTTTTTATTTAAGATCTTGGAAGTATTTACAGCCTTTAAAATTTGCTGTGTGACTTAGCCACAGTTTACACATACTGGGGGGTCCGTTTTGTTTTAGGGGCATGCAGAAAAAATATGTTTTCTAGTTTTTAGTTCGATACTGCCACACTTTTCGTGTGGTCGTACCGTTGGTGACGAGTGCATTGAGGTATGTTGACTGATTTTTTTATTTGGTTCAACATGAATGACTGAATAGATCCTTCTCCTAGATTAGTTACTTTCAGCTACAAAATCCTAAACTGACCTTTGTTTAACATCAGAATTTCCGTCTCCAAGCCTTTGGGTATCCAAACCATAACGTACAAGGTAGTACATGTAGTACACATGTGTAAAATTTCACTATTCAAACAGTATTTGTACACATGCGAAAATGACTGATGTGACCAACTGAAGTGAGCAACCGTACACATACTCCTTTCGGACTGCCATCAGTTCGATATGTCACACCGAAATGATGAAATCGCCCTTCCAATGGTTCAATTTTTTGGTGGGAGCTTATATCGATTTTGCATACATGCAGCCAATTCAGAGGGTTCACACCAAATTGAGTGTGTGTAGGGTCCTTTTAGAGCAGAGCATATGATTAAACCTTAACATTAAATTGACTTACTTGTAGTTTTGCTTATTGCTTCTTTTTTCTCTAATGGCTTCTTTGTGGAGACCTCTGTTAAGTCACCTGCTTCTAAAGTTACCTGTGCAATCAGATATATTCAGCACAAGTGATTTAGGTACCAGTCCCACTCTTTACACTTATCATGGATTATAATTACAAACAAAAATGATAACAATTTTGTCAGTCATGGGCCAAAAGAATTCTTAGATTTGTATGTACAATATACTTATTCTACAAGTTCATTTGGCTACTATGCTACATTATTTTAGTATAGAATGGTTTAAAATTTCACTTGCACATATACCACACTACCAACATTAATCAACACACGAATAATGTTTGTATTTACTACCAGGTGGGTAAAAGGTTAAATCATTAATATGTGTAAAGAGAATGTTGTCAGTTTATCCATACGGCTATCTATAGAGCTGTTCTTATGCTTTTAA
Source organism: Nephotettix cincticeps (assembly GCA_023375725.1). Classification (NCBI taxonomy): domain Eukaryota; kingdom Metazoa; phylum Arthropoda; class Insecta; order Hemiptera; family Cicadellidae; genus Nephotettix; species Nephotettix cincticeps. Next base: position 31,773,220 of record CM041786.1, read on the forward strand.
TTTTCATCTTAGAATTTGCTAACACCACCCATGCTACCACATATCTATGTCAAAACGTATTATTGAACGAAACAAATTATAAAATGACCATATAGTTAAAATGGCTATTTATATTATATATAAGCTATCCTTAAAAATATCTTACAACATTTATAAATCCACAGAAAACACGTAAGCCCCAGAAATACACGAATCAAATACATAGGCTTATACAATATGAGAAAGTCATTTCAGTTTATGGTTTGTGGGTCGTCAATGAAGTAAATAACATAAATAACAAAACACATATTTTTTGTGCTAATCTATTTATTTTTCTGCGTGTCTGCTGTTCTTGAATGCAGCTATGGATGGAGGTGTGGGGCAGTTCAGTATTACAGAAATAAGATCCTTTCTAAACCATTTGTCCCACACTCATATTCCTCCAAAAACTAGTGATTACGACTAGCAATTATGCCGAAAACTAAAAGGCGAGGCTGGGGGGCAGAGCCCCCAGCGAGCAAAGCAAGTTGTAACTAATACAACACCTTGTTAGTGAGTTGAAAAATTTGTATGAGGAAGAAATGTACAGATAACATCTAAACTAAAGCCAAAATAGAACAAAAACTATTGATTTTTTATATAGGTAAAAATTTTTAATTTTACATAGAAATGTGATTGTTTGTAGCCAGTTAACTCCTAGCAGCATGGGAGTGATCGCTTCCATGCAGAACCCTGCCATCCTGGTGGATGCAATCGCTCTCAAGCAGCAATTTGTTACATACAATATAATTTATTTTTCAGTTAGGATTTGAACTATAAATCTGAAACTTAGCACAGCTCTGCTTAATAGTATATTGTATTTCGTGACCACATGCGTTTTTACTGGACAGTGCTGATGCTACAGTGGTGTGGCGTTTTCAGTAACTACAACTCACAGTCAATTTTTACTTTCGGGATGGCAGTGAGGTTCACGGAAAACCCTGCCGCCGCGAACGTGATAATTGTGATACTCTGTATATGTTGAATATTGATACACTAATAATATATTACCGACAGAAGTTAAAGTTTTCTTTACAAACTTGCAATGGATAACTAACACCCTACTTTAGCAAACTGGCTGCGAGGCGGAGCTGTCACTTCACTGGACTCAACTGCTAAGGGTTTAGATTCCAACGATAAACTACTCTCAGTGTCCGCTGACCAGCACACTGTGCAAACACCTGGAATATAAATTTTTATTATTGTCAGGGATTTCATTTAAACCTTTAAGATTTTCATTATATGACTGAAATTGTGCCTTTTGTTTCTAAATACCATAGTCCTCCGTATTACCGAATTTTGTTCTCATCTAGGGGTCCCAAAATACTGAAAATGTCAATCACTCGACACGACACTGTATATGTGTTTGTATGTATATATATATATATATATATATATATATATATATACATACATATGTGTGTGTGTGTGTCTTTGTAGACAAGACTACCCTGTAAAAATGGTCTAATCTCAATGAAAGTACGTGTAAAGGATAATTTATGGTTTGAAAGATTGAAAACTTGGCACTTCGTTCTGTCCAAAGGGGTTTTTAGGGGGAATTATGTACCCAAAAATAGGGTTCTATGGATTTTTAAAGGTAAGTTATTTAAAATATGGGTTTTATTTTCACCATTAGAATTAGCTTAAAAAACTATTTAGTAATTTGAATCTGTACTTTATGTCAAAGGGTTACTGAGACATACAGAATAAAAGCCAGAAGTATATAGGTGTGAATACCACCTAAGTAGGTAAGTGAATACCAACCACTTCATGGTGAATGGTTGAAAATGTTAAGTAATGTTGACCAAACTTAATATAGGCCTAACTATCAGCGAATTAATGAAAAAAGACTTTGGCTATGTTTTGCACCTACCACCAAACGTGGGGATTTTGGGGCTGATAAAAACTTTTAAATGGAGGCCCTATTGATTGATACCTCACTTTAAAGTCCTTTTTAAAAGAATATTAATAATGGAAATAAAAATTTACAGATAACATATTAATAGAACGCACACAGACTAACGCAGGATTTTGGCTAAACTAAATAAATCATTATCTCAACCCAGTGGAATTTTCCCACTTTGGAGAAATATTGTAAAAATACTCCTTAAATGGTTTAGATATGTTATTATTAAAGGTGAGGAAATTTACTAATAATAATGGTGTGCTGCGACAAGGTATTTTAACTTACACACCAGGATAGGGATCTGTTACACTGTAATATATTTCAACTACCTATGTGGCGGAAAGGGTTTTTTGACACACTTAATCTGATAGAATTTTTTTAAAGTACTGTTTGACTTATTCAGGGTGTCCAGAAAATTTGTCATTAATTTCCATGACTCTCCCTGACCATTTATCAATGATTTCCCTGCTTCGCGAACTTTTCTCAAAAACTATTATATAACATACCGGTACACCAGAAAATATTCATGCCTAAATAAGCTAAGTCACAGAAGATACTGAAATATGTATTGACAGATTACAATGGAGTAATTGTTCTTTTTATTATAAGGTTTAAACTTATTTGAGAAACTTCTTGATTCAAAATTCTTCGATCTGGTGTTCTTGAAGTACTCAGTCAGGGTGTACATCTTCTGACAATGTTGACACTGACACTTTTTTATTGAAAAATAATATAGGCTGGTAATGTTAACCTATATATATTTTAAGTGTAATTTACCCTGTTAGCTATTTCACTACTAACAACTAATAAACAACCCTAGAATGATAAAGGAAAAAGATTAATTTCAGAAATATTCCAAGCACAAATCAATGAACAACAAACAACAAATTTAACTGTCATACATTTGTGAAAATCCATAAACTTGGTGCAATTGTAGTTATAAACACAGATGTGTTGGAACAGTCCAATAAGATATTGAATATACTAATTACTTACCGTACTTGAATACTTGTATTCTTTATCCTTGACCAGGGATTCCAGGATAGATAGCATCATAGATAAAACAAAACTCACTACACAAACTAACATATACTTAAAATTAAAAAAGTTATCACCTGGCTGTGGCGGGTGTCCTACATTTTCCCCTTTAACACGGCATGAGAAGAATATCTAACAACTCCTGGAGTCTGTAAAGGGGCCTCTGCATGAGGGAACCGCGAATTTCCTCTTTGAAGGCTGTTGATTCCAGATTTATTGTCCTATCTGGCAAAGTATTAAAGATTTTGATGGCAGAGCGTGGATAGCTTTTCATTGGTAGATTAAGACAGCCGTGAGGCATGTCAAGATTGTTAGCTCTTCACGTGCCATAGTTGTGCTGAGCGCTTCTGATAGCAAATCTGTCCAGATTCTCTTTCAACAGGACAAAGCTGTTCAGTACATACTGGTTGAACACAGTAAGAATTCCCAGGTCTGTAAGCAGTGTTCCCTTGGACCGTATGATGTAATTATCCTTACAGCCTTCTTCTGGAGCAACAATATGTCATAAGCTGCAGGAGAGTGTACCCAAAGCACAATATCATATAGAAATGGCTATGGAACAAGGCATGATATACTTACTAGGTAAGGTTTGTTTATGCTCTCCCTGAGCTTCCTTAGTAAGTAGAGAACTCTGGATAACTTTACGCATACCTTTTCAATGTGTGTGTTTCAGTTTAACCCTCTGTCTATCAAAAATACCAGCAGCTTCACCACCTCCACTTGTTCCCCTTGGGGTTGTAGGGTGCAGAGCAGGGATTGTGAAGCGGTTTCATACAAACCATTCCCTGGCCTCTCTCAGCAAATCGTCAGCCTTAGACCTCATGCAGCAGCACGGTATCCTTTCCTCTATTGTACAAGGTCATATCATCCGCAAACAATAGGGTACATCCGTTCAAGTACAGGTTATTGATCATGATGCTGAAGAGTAAAGGGCCCACCACCAAGCCCTGTGGCACTCCATGGGGAATGATTTGAACACCAGAGGACGATCCATTCACTGACACCAACTGCCTCTTGTTGTCTAAGTAACTATTTAATGTGTTTTTTATTAGGGAATTTATCTTTTCTGTGTGAGAATTACTTGGGGGATGAACACATAAGTTTGCTACCATACGAAACATTAAATTTGGGGTTTTTATTAATGTTTTGATAAAACTTAACTAGATGAACTTGTATACCAAAATTTGGAAGGGTATTAAAGTAAATAAGTGAGTTATTAATTTTAAACTATTCTCCATTAGATTAGATTAGAATTTACTGTGTTTACCATTTTGAATATCTTACTAACCAATTGACCTAGAGTCATGATTCATTATACTAAATTATTGTATGTTTTTTAACTGAATCCAATGGTAAAAAGGCAAATAAGATTTTTCAAAAATTATACATAAATTAATTAAAAACCCCCATTTTGGGGGTACAAATCCCCTCAAAAGTGTAGTTAATGTAGTTTGATTGTGTTTCCCAACAAACTCATCTAAGATATTAGAGAAAGGAATAAATAGCTCACTTTTTCATAAGAAATTCACTAATTAAACATGATGACCAAACACAGGATTTTTGCGCTTTTAGACTTGATGAGTATAGGCCTGAATGAAGTTCATAATAACATGAACTGATTTTCACATGCAATAAACCGAAAATACTTTATCCATCATCAAAACCCATTTATTGAATCATATTAAATACAAATTGGTTTATTGTAAATAATTAGCTTATCAAATTAATCTTGGAAATAAACCAAACTAAGTCCTTTCATTTCAGTACCATAACTGTAGTATTTGTGGTGTGTGGTGACAGTCCCCTATCTCAAATTAATTCTTTAAGGGGGCTTAAATTGAATTCAAAACAAACAAAACTCTTTATTTGTTTAAAAATATTTTTTTTTAATTTTATTAGGATGATAAATCTATATTCGATTATCCCAATTAAAACAACCAGACAAATCTGGTTTATCTATATTTATATTATAACGTATTTCATTTTAGTCTGTACCACATATTTAAAACAATAAATCATATTATTAGATAAATTATAATGTATTGTAACTGATCTTCATATTTGCCTAATATAAAGAAGAAATTTTAAGTTTTTTAAGTTCACTGAATTTCAAATCACTTTACCTATCTATTTTGGGACTAATTGTGTAATAAGAATGTTTGTAATTACTTCCCTATGAGAAATAGATCATGAATATGTCTAAAGAGAATGTTTTCAGTTTCTCTATATAGCTGTTCTTATTGTTATGTATTAAAAATTCAATACAATAGCTAGTACTTTTTAAGGAAAGCTGTTTCAAATTTTCAACTTACAAATTGCCAACACCCCCCCACCACCAGAGTTAAGGCATATCCATGACAAAATTTGTGGTGGGCTAAAGAGATATCATAATATCTTTAAAATCTCACCATCATAAAAATAAAATTTCCCTTTTTATTTTGCACTTTTCTGTTTGTTATAACATATCTTTATTAACAATAATAAATAATTCATATCTGCTAAAAGGTCATAAAATACTACACTAAGTCCATAAATATGTATTATCACATAGAGGTATCAAACTTAATTTTATCCACCATTAATAGTACCATTTTACTTTAGTCAAGAACTCTATATACTCTCACTCCATCCTGTGAATTGTGGGGAGACAAGGTATAAATAATAATTTAATAAATAAAAATTGAAGTTTTCAGGAAATGATGTAAATAATATTGAATTTCATAATCAATAATAACAGTGGTAGTAATTGAAACTGCAAGTGTAAGGGTTAGGTTTAGAACATAACATTAATTAAAATACTGTAATTAGGAATATAGATGTTACTTCTTAGTATAAACACAAAATATGACATGCATTAGGCATTTATTGAGTTACTCACTTGAAAAAACTACACAAAAATTGAAAATAATATTTCGTTTTGAATTCATGTTGTAAATTCTACAATAGCGGAATTGTTGTAAGCTTCTCCCTCCTCAGTTCATTAATCAATACTAAGACTTGAAATGGTGAGTGGTGTAGTGGGTCAGACGCAATAATATAGAAACCCTCGGCTAAACTCCGCGTGCGCAATACAACTGTTTTGCAAGGAGGATGAATTCTTTAATTGGTCGGGGGTTGTTTTAATGATAGATATTTTAAATTTAAATGCGTTATGATACCTTGAAATCATTGACCTTTAATAGAACTAACTGTACTTCAACAAATATATATTGTCTTACGGCATATGCACTGATTTCATAGATTAACGGAGTTCATGTCTAATCAAGATGAATAATAATTTGATGTCTAATATCATCGATCCCTGCTAAAATACTCACCTAGTGGGTGAGTTACGACTATTTACCATCAGTAAACCACCGAATCATCTTTCGGGCCGCACATCTTCTGTAGAGCAGACATAAGATCAGAGAGGATAGGATTATAAAGAATACCTATTCTATCCTTTACTACCTATACTATCCTATACTTTACTTTATCTTTACTATCCGTTCATCTCTGATAAGGTGTAATGGTTTGAATCTAGGATCTAGCCGGATGCAAAAGAATAAAGATGAAAATGTAATATAAAGGTACGAGTTCGGCAATAGAATAATTAATTTTAAGGGCAATAAATAGAGGAATTTACATAGAGCATGTTATGATTCCTCTTTCAAAATTTTCAGCCCAAGCAGGAATATTTCGCCTTTTTGTTGGTTTACTGGGATTGGGAACAAAAACAAAATGGGATGGGAACTGGGATTTTGAACGAGCGTCTTTGGACAGAACACAATGCGAGTAGTGACGTCATTGGTTGAGTCAATCTGGTCCAATTGTTAAGACCGTAAACGGACTAAAAATGTAAAAATTACTGCTCTGTCGTCTGATACCTTGGTTTGGCTACCAGCGTCAGAAAATTGAATTTCCTTACCTTGCTTCTTCACTGCTTTCAGGCAGAATATGATTGGTTATTAGGCTTTTGGTACGTAAAATTATCAAGCCCGAACCAAGAATTGCATTAGTTATTAATTTTATTTTATTCAAAAGATTTACTATAAAAATTGATGAGTTATTTTTTAGATTTTTTCATAATGGAAAAATCCTTACATTACGAAATGTTTATGTAAGGCTCTCTAAAAGTCATTTACCTGATTTATTTTTCCATTATGTGTTATATTCTTAATCTTTACATTACTCATTACTCGGGTACTCATTCTGTCTATCAGAACTAGTTATGCAGTTCAACACTATGAATGAAATTCGAGTAGATAGGTTTTAGGCTGAATAGGCCCCAGACACAACTAAGCAATCATTCTGTTATCAAATCAGGGAAGCAATAGATAACTGCCCGCTCAAAATAAATAATAGAATTTAAATCATGTCCTTGTTTACGCTTATGTGAGGTCTTCGAAGTGTTTTACCCTCGTTAATGTATGTTTTAGTAAGTAATATCAGAGATGAACGGATGGTAAAAACTTTATAATAATGGTAATATTGAGGTATAAAAAGGAAACTCCAGCAGAAACCTCATTAGTATATTAACCTAAAGGCAGTCAGTACTGCAGTTTAATCCCGTCTATTTCCTTCAAACTGTTATTCGTTTGACACCCTAAAGATAAAACAAACTCAAGAACGAGCACGTTATAGTTAACCAAACAATGATGCCGTCCTTAGACGTTCGTGTGTCTGAGCATAGATGATAGATTTATAAACAATGGTATGAGATTAGAGTCGGGAGTACAGACAGTGTCATTAGCCTGTGCTCGCGGAAATGACGCTACTAGTCGTTCTATAAAAGTTTGACTTGATGCCTACAATATGCTCGTGTACAAGATTTTCAGCTGAAATAAACAATTTATTTAAGTTACCTGACTGGAAAAGAAAATACTTATATTCCTGAAAATTTATAAAGTTAAAAGTTATAAAAGCCACGAGCACAGACTAATGACACAATCTGTTCACACTTCACAAACGAAACGATAGAGTTGAAATCAAAATATTTTACTCGGTAGAGAAAATCAACCGAACACTTGAGACGGCGAGATGTGTGTTGTTAGAGTGAAAAGAGGTGACGGGTGCGATCCCGGAAATAGCCACAAAATTTAGATGTGAATTTTCATAGAAAAAAATAGTGAACTTTGAAATTGCATAGCTTTAGCTGAGTCTGCCGTTGGCCAAACAAAAAAAACTTTGAACCTAACCTAGCATTATCCAGTGGTTGACGGTTCTTTTTGTGTGTTTAAATTATTGTATTTTGATTGTGAGTTTGTATTGTACTTCTTGAACCGGGTTTCTTGCCGGTAATTGAAATTATTTATTGTTTTCAGAAATAACTGTTTTATTGAGGTATATGTCACGTTAATTTCTCTACAAAATGTGTAAGGTTAGGAAAGATTTAGTGTGAAGAACTTAATAATTTATTTATTATCCTTACTGCTCAATACTAATCATAGGCCTAATATATTATTTTTACTAATTTTAATCTGTCTTTAGACTTTAAGAACTATGTTCATAACATAACAAATTCTTTTGGAAATTTTTTTATCTTGAATGGTGTACCCACTTGTTAAAAAGGCAGTTTTTTGCCATGTCCTCCCTTCTCGGGTTTATCTAGGCCATCACCCCTAACATTTTTACTCATTACTTTGGACAAGACCAAGTGGGTTGTGGCCTTATCACTTTGTAAAAAAATCATTAACTTAATGATTTACCGTTTACCACACAGTTTTCTCCACAGTCCTGTAGATTGGGAGATCAGGGAATCGTTATTTATCTCTTCGTCTTTTCCTTCTGTGAGCAATGTTTATTTAGGGTCTTTTATGTAGTTTTGTTCATTTAGATATTCTTTAAGGTTATAGTGCCCATTTAGAAGATGATTTTTTAGGACATAAATTGTTGTCATTTACTGATTTTAGTTAATGGGGTAAAATATTAAAAAGTTCAATTCCTAGGAATTGTGGGGTTGTACTAGTTTTTTGGAGCCTATGATGTTCTAGGTTTAGGCATAGATGAATGGATAGTAAAGTAGATAGTGCACGCCCATGTTAAGGATGAAGACGGTACTTTGTACCGCCAATTGACGTAGTAGGTACTGCCATCCTCAGATAGCGCTAGTGTCGCAAATGACACTAATGATAAATCACATACCTGACGGCGTCACAGAGGCCTAGTTAACCGCTAGATCCGACAGATGGCAACACTTGTCCTGAGATTTTATCGTCTTCACTAAGTCCCATAAGGTGCCTCCTCTCCTTATAATCCGTTCCTCTCTGGTTTAGATTAGTTTTGTTTCTTAGATTACATTGGTGGCATTCGGGTCTGTTATTTATCTTTTGTTTTGTAGGAAAAATGGTTTGCAGTATTGTTTTGAATGGGTTTCTTCTATGATCCTTATTGTTTTTTTGTAGGATGAGTATCCTCTGAATCCCCGAGTCTGGAGGAGCTCCCCAGGCTACGATTCTAAAGTTGATATGTGTAGCAAAGAGAGCATGATAGGCCATTTTGGCGATTTCTTTATTTGTAATTTTTCTGATTCTTAGTAAGGCAAATTTGGCTCTTGATAATTTACTAGGCCTATGGAGATTTTTTTGCCAGGTTAGGTTTTTTACGATTAAAGATTTTTTAGATTAGATTAAGTATATTTTTTGCGAGGATTAAAATATAACATAATACAAAAATTAAATATAATAAGAGTAAAGTTAAGTTATAGAGTAAATAGGATCTTGGTTCCAAATAATCAAAATAACTTCGGTTTTTGTGTAAAATTATTTGAAAAATTTAATATTTTTATGTCACTGATTTAAAAATGTAAACAAACAAAAGACAAATAGTAATTAGTCAACACAATTCATTTACGATTAAAAAATGAAAGTTACCTGATAATCCATGTCTGATATTACGCCACATGTTTCAACCACACAGGGTCATCTTCAGATTTCTCCATATCATCTTGTTTAATATTAAAACATATTTACTCAATCAAGTCCTCTTCTACCTTCCGCTGTAGAGGAGACTAGGAGTTTCCATCTCTTCCCATCGGCAGTGAGTGGTACAGCCTCTTTCATAGAGTAGCCCTCGCTCGTAGAAGCTCTTCTATTTCGTCTTTCCATCTCCTTCTTGGTCTTCCCTTTATATTCTTCCCTACTACCCTTAACTTATGTGTTTCATTGCCTTTGGAAACCGTGTCGTTACCATTCGCTGTACATGGTCTACTCCATCCATCTCAACTGTTATTTCTCATCCAAAATATTGTTATTGGCTTGAAATTAGGGAGTTTCTTATGGCTACGATCCTATTTGTTCTTGATTTGATTTTAATTTTCCTTAGAAACGTCATTTCCTTTGTTTGGATTTTGTTTTTAAGTTGTTTTATCAAATTCCAAGACTCACACCCATCCAGAGTAGGAACAAAAGTACCACCAATTTAGTCTTTTTTTTTGTAATTTCTCGATTATTTAGAAAGTTCAGCCTAATACATTGAAAAAGTCGACTGGCTGCCCCTATCCTTCCATTTATTTCTTCATCCATCATCCCATCTTAAGATATCATCAATCCCAGGTACAGTAGAGTCTCTATAATCTGGCCGTGTGCTACTCCGGCATGTCCAGCAATCCGGCACTGTGTTGTTGCCGATGACCTGGCGTTTTTCAAGTCTCTACATACATGTCATACATTCAAGTCTCTACTTACATGTCTGTGTAAAGGGCATTGTCTACACAAAAATAGAGCAAAGCATCTTCGTGTCGTCTGCAGTGTGTAACGGAACCAGTCTCCGCCCGTACCGCCCGCTACACACACAGACGCCATGAACGCGGCTCTCAGCGCCCATGCTACTGCAATCACTTGGGCGGAAGAAAACGGAGCCTCTTCTTCCGACATACTAACACTTAAGACTTCAGGAAAATTTTTTTAAACTTTCTTTCAATCCCAATAAGCAAAAAACCATTACAAATTATTTTAGTGTTGTTTAAACATGGACAGTTAACTATCTTTATTAACAAATGTGACCTTAATTATATACACACTAATCCGGCATTTTTGGTAAACCGGCACTACTACTCCCGATATAGGGCTGGGTTATTGAGATTCTACTGTACTTGAAAGTTTTCACTTGTTTTAGCTCCTTATTCTCTATTGAAATATTGAAATTGTATGCTTTGCTTTGCTTGCTATTGCTGCCAAATATCATTGTCTATGGTTTTTTCATATTTATCTTCATGCCTTTGTTTTCCAACTCTTCATTCCATATATTCATCATATGCTGCAAGCTTTGCTAATTCGTTGCCAAAACCAAGATGTCATCAACAAAAGCTAGAGCATTTAATTATTTAGATATCATTACTTCGTGAAATCACTACTTTATCAAGAGTCTCATTCACTTACTCTCCTTTGGTTCTGAAAATGGTTGACACGATCGCCGAAAATCGGAGTGAGTATCATATTAAGTTTCCTCCAACCAGATAAACTTAAAAATCCCATGTGCTTTTATTTAAAATATTGTACTGATGTATTAATTTATGTTTGATCTCGTCATACTATTACTAATAATAAATACAATCGATTGTTATGTTTCAGGAATGTATTTACAAATGCCAAAAAGTGAGAAGAGAGCACGATACTCATGTGGCAATGACTTTGTTACTCTAGAAGATATTCAAAATTGGGATTCTCAGTTGAGTAACATGGATTCCTCACTTTTGTTAGATCCAACAGGAAAGAAGAAGTACAATGATGCAGGTTAGGTGTACTACTAAAGATAAAGATAAGGCAAAGATAAAGATAAAAATAAAGATAGGATAAAAATTTCCAAATCAAAATTTATTATATGACAAGATTTTATAAAAATAAACAAAAACATGGTTTTTCTATTCATAAGTAAAATAGGAAAGAATTGGTTTTCATTAAGAACATAAAATCATCATAAATTTTTTTTAGATCTACATATACCACTTTCATAAAATATAAATTTTGTATTCATTAAGTTTATAAAAATTATATTTTTATAAAAACACATAAATATGTTTTTTCATAAATGAATAAATCTCAACACATACTATATCAATTTTATATTTATAAAAAATATTGATTATAAAATATTATTTTTTATTAAAATTACTTGAGAAATCATACTTTTTTAGATTTTATAATATTTCTGAGATGAAAAAACTTAAGGAAATCATAGTGTAGTTTATTTAAGTGTTATGTGAAATATTTAGATTATTAAAAATATGTAAAAAGCTTTTTGTAAAAAAAAACTATGTTTATTAATAATCTGGTTTACGAATCATAGTTGTAGAATAAATCTCAAATTTGGTGTAATTTTTACAAGTTTGTGAAAAGCCATATTAAATATATCTATTTTATAAAATTTTTTCATATTGTTTTTGGATTGATCCAACAGAAAAAAATAACATGGTGCAGGTTAGGTGTACTAATTAAAGTAAGGGAAAGATAAAAATAAAGATAGGATAAAAGATAAAGGCACAAAATTCTGAACATTTAAGGTTAGGTGACTATTAATATTTGTAGTTCACCAAAGTCCCGGTAATCCAAAATAATTGGGACGGAACCCTGTTCGGATTACCAAGTTTTTCGGATTATCCGGAAATGCATTGTTAAGTTGCATTATAAGTACAGTACAAATAAAATCCATTATTTAGACCCACACTGTGAGATGAGACCAATTACCTTATGTCTTTTATCACAGTTCACGTATAGGTTCGTTCAATATATGTTTTGTCTGATCTTCATTAAGTTTTATGGAAGTTACGGACTTTTTTTTATGGTCATGGTTTTTATACGTTATGGTTTTGAGAAATATAAAACATGACACACACATTGACACATAAAAATGAACAAAGATAAAACAGTGCCGTCTCTAGACCTTTTTTTACGTTATATTTTTTATTGCTGGAGATGAACTTAAATATTTGAAAAGTAGAAAAGTAGTATGTAGTGTGAGTGTGTGTTATGTGTAGACATCACCCTACACAATCTCAAGCAACAGTGTATTGCTACATCCGCATACGTGATGTGTATGAGATGATGGCACAACTTAGCATTGGCTAATAGGATTTCTTTGGTGTAAAGGTTTCCATCTCAGAATTTTGCTATGAATTTTGTCCAGTTTAAGTTATATGTCCACCAATTTAGCCTATAACACCTCATGCTCTTAGATATTAGTCTTTAAATGTCTTTGTAAAGTGAAATGATTTCAGGTTTTGGACCATTTGCTCCCAATCTCTCACTTGTTAATAAAGTATCCATGTGGGAAGGTGACATCACAAAATTAGAGATCGATGCAATCGTCAATGCGGCCAATGAAAGTCTGCTTGGAGGAGGAGGAGGTATAGCCGTTTAACATACACTAAAACATCGTTTATCCGGTACTCGCTTATCCGAAATTCCAGTTTATCCGAAATGGTTCAAGAGAAAAATAAAAAATATTTCTGGAAAAGTACAGTGGGATTTGCGACAACCTAAACGGCGCGGACTGTATTCGGGTGGCAGTGCGTGGCGTTTTTGGCCGGTTCTGCGCTGCGTTTTCGGTCAGTACCACATGGCGAATTCGGCTGGTACTGCACAACGTCTTCTTCCAGCACTGCGTGGTATTTTAGGCCAGTACTGAGTGGCGTTTTCGGCCGACTATTCACAATACTGTCGGTCGAAAAAAGTCAACTGTGTATAAACACTGTAATCAAAGAAACGCAACCGTAATGCGCTCCTATATTAAGGGTACAGTATAGAAAACTCAATGTGTTTATTTAGCACTTTCTTCCAAAAATCGGTAATACGGTTTATTCAAAATTCCTGAAATATCCCTGGTCCCATAAAAACCGGATAAACGAGGTTTTAGTGTAATTACAGTTCTTAATTCTTACAAAGAGTGATGCTTAAACCTCTTTTTATAGCACAGAAAAAGTATAAAACTTATATTGTAGAAAAATAGAATGGAGCCATCATTCCACTTTTTAAACAGTAATCTGCCTCTATGATTACTATTTTAACGTAGAACTGTTAGAATATTCTACTTTTGAGAAGTAAGTGGAAACTTCACTGACAACATTAATCTTATTCAAATAGATTAAAGATTTTACCATTTGAGGAATTTTACAAAAATACATATACCTTCCTGGCACTAAGTGATTTGTTAACAGAAAAAAACCAACAATTACATTTCTTTTTTTTTACGATAAAAAAAAAAACAATATGTTAGGAAATAAACAAATTGATAATAATAGAAATAATTGATAAACATTCAGTAAAAATTTTTTTTCAAAAATATTTATTTTCAAAATGGACATATGTAATAGAAAAGATGTATAATGTATTAGATGCTTATATTAAGAGAAAAATTTTGGAATAAAAAAAAGATAGAATAAAAAATTATTAAATGATTTTTTTAAATAAAAAAATTTTTGGATAACTATACTGAAATACTAAAACAGCAGAGTAGTTCCATAAAAATTTTTCAAAAAAATTTAAATAATTATCCCTTATCTATTGTTTATGTTAATGTTATATGCATGTATTTTAGTATTTGCTGTACAAATTATTTTTATATAAGAAGAGTGGTTTTTATGTTTTTTTCTTGTTCAGTAAACTATTATGAAATACTAAACTGAAACATTTTCAGTTAATTTACAGTAAAAAGAATTGCAAAATAATTTTAATCCCCTTATCTCGGGAGTACGTAAGATGTTATTTCTTACATTTTAACATATGACTAAATCATAATATTATGAGAATGCTATGGATGTTGTGAAGTAACTGCATACTGAACAGTTGAAATTTTACAGAAGAGATACTGCAACACATGATTTGTCCCTTAAAATTGTTTATAGTTTTCAATGTTTACATTTTGAATGAAAACATAAATTACTTGAATGTCAACAGCTGTGCACTATATACAGTTCGGGGAAGAAGAAGAAAAGATTATTTTTCAATGTGCTAAAACAAAATATTGCACTATATTTTGACAGTTCGAAGAAGAAGAAATAAAGTTGATTTTTGTAACTGCTGGATCGAAATTAGTGTTATTTGAAATATGGTAGATTTTAAGTTTTTTGACGACTGTCTCTATTACATTAATCCTTATCCTCTCCCAATATTTGACAGATGTTACTTTGAAATGTTGTAGACACTCGTGTTTTGTCATTGTGTAAACATTGAAGAATTAATTAACAATTACTTAAATGTATCAGTAGAGCCTACACCTTTCAGCCTTTTTAACCCGTGCGAAGAACGGGTACTTTGGCTAGTTCAGATATAAAACTCATTAAAAAATTAATAATGACAAAAAATACTAAAAAACAAACCTATACATACATATAAAAGGGAAATGCAATTACAGCTTCAATGTTGTCCCATTATAACACTCTTCAAAGGGTTATACTGGAGAGGTCTAGTAAAAAAATGAATACAAGCCTGATAACTGTAAGACTTGTGTTGTAGTGGATGGGGCAATTCATCGTGCAGCAGGACCTGAGCTGAAGGCTGAGTGTACAACTCTTCATGGGTGTCCCACAGGAGAGGCCAAGATCACTGGGGGTTACAGGCTGCCTGCTAATTGTAAGAGTGAACTAGTTATTGTTTTGAAAATTCATAATGGCGTTGGTTATTAATTATAAATTAACAATTAGTTGGACTTTTCCAAAGCGTCTTGTGTTTAAAATCTACACAACGTTTCGAGAGTTGGATAAACAAAAAATATAACTATAGAATTAAATAGTAAACAAAACACTCTACTTAGCCTATTTTGCACATTCGGAAAATTGCAAACCAACGACATTAACACTCTGCCTCCGAGCTAGCGGACGTAAAACAAGTAGGACCGCACGACACGAAGGTCAGACCACTACTGTTACACAAAATACACTAAGTAGAGTGTTTTGTTTACTATTTAATTTTATAGTTATATTTTTTGTTGTGTTTTTTTGACCGGTTTCTGTTTTATATGTAGAAATAACGTTTTGTTTGTATAAATGTAAATATCGTTAGGCACTTGAAAACGGGAGTAGTTTATCCAACTCTCGAAACGTTGTGTAGATTTTAAACACAAGACGCGTTGGAAAAGTCCAACTAATTGTTAATTTATAATTAGTTAATGTTATTTTTTAGTTTTTAGTTTTAATAAGTATAGATTGCAAAGGAATCAGTAAACAGGTTTTCAGATATACAGTCAATGATTTGATAGGTTTAATAATGAATGTGTGAGTCCAGCTGCTTGGAGGTCATGAATTGTGGATAGTTATGAGCGGTGATTGGTGAATGCGATATTCCCTGCTGTGGATTAATGTCAACACTATTGAATACTATGTTCATCCGCAAAAACAATCCTGATATATAGACCTGTTCTACTGAAGGTCCTTTATATACCATTGGCTTTGGGACTTTTAACACTTTGACGCCGGAGCCCGAGTATAGGTCGGGCTAGCTTGTTTGCCCCAAGTGCCGACGCCCGAGTATAGCTCGGGCTGCCGTATTTAATTCCATAGCAACGCAATGTGGCCGTTTTATCGGGTTTTGGTAATATCATTTGTTACATCAGTTATCTAACTTTAAATGTCTTTGACTTTGGGCCAGCTGGAGTAGATTTTACGAAGTAAAGAATTATTTTTTGTAAAGTGTTGCAATCGCCAGACGGCTGCGAGCAGACAGCGGTTTACTTTGGTTAGCATCTCCTGCGTTTGAGGTTACGGTGCGTTGTTTACAACTTATGTTTAGTTGTTTTTCGTTATTATTGTTATGTTATAGTTATTTAGTTTTATTTGTAATGTTTTAGTGATTGTTTGTAATACCCACATAATGGCTGGAGGCGATTTAGGTAGTGATGCTATTCGAGATATGTTGTTGGACTCGGATGATGAAACTGATGTAGGCTCTGTGAACCTTTCATTTATTGATGAACTGAATGAAAACATAAACGATCCAATTTTGGATTCTGATTCTGATGGGGAATATGTGGACAATACGGTGAACGATCCTGATTTCATGGAAAGTCAAGTAGTGAGTGATGTAGAGGATGAAGAGTATGATGACATCGATGACCCCCAGCCTTCTACCAGCTCAGCTAGGCCTAGGCCTATTGCTACTAGATGTGAGGCTAATAGGCCTAAGAGGAAAAGGAGTTCCCCCTTTAAAAAAATATATAATAATATGATTGGTATTTGACATCTCATGCTCGATCAGGAATTTTTACATTTAAGCTAAAAACCCCCAGGCAGCTGTGCACGGATGTGTATTAAGGGTCTAGGCGTCAAAGTGTTAATTATCAGTCCTGTCTAAGGAAAATGTCAGTAACAAGCCTACAAGATAGTGGTCCAATAATCTTGCTCATTCATACTTGACTTAAAATACATACCAGGATAGGTCACCATTTCTAAAGGTAATTGTAATAGTTAGGCTTTGAAAAAAGCTCTGTATTTTATTAGGATCAAGAAAATTACCTGAATTAGCGATGACCCTGGGTGGGGTACCAGAGTTGCTAAGCAGTGTTTAGTAGTACTGTCTACCTTATACTGTGTCAGAACTTTGGTGTGTATTTGATTGGTTTTTAATACTATAGTGAACGCCCCATTATCCGAGGTCTGGTTAACTGAGCCTCTAGGTTAACCAAGGTAGTCCTCAACCAATAAAAATAAAATTTAAACTCTTAAAAATTACAAACATTAAGAAAAGAAGTGATTTTTAATCTTGGCACTGACAATATTTTAAATTGATTGCTGTTGATAGGTCGAGTAATGTTCCTCTACTGGTTCTTAGGTTTATTTATGGAGATATTTTTCCGACTAATTATAAGTATCGTTTGGTTGCACATCTTATCCTGTGAAGATCGAAGTTGTTTTTTACAGCACTGCACGATTGCTAGATGTTGAAACAATCGGAATGTTCCTTATCAAAGGGGTCCCGCATATAAATAGTTTTTTATGTTTAGCAAGATTTTAAAATAATAAAATGTTCATTATCGCAAGGTTCCACTTATAGATTGTTTCGATTGCTTAGTGACAGGTTGTTAGAATCAAAATATTCTTCTCGATTGTTGCATTAGTTAAACGTCAAACTACTCAAACTGTATTTGACGATGCTTTTATCAACTAACAGGCAAAAAACAAAATACCGACATAAAAAGTAGGCACATAGTATAGGAACTAATAATTTAGTTGAACTAAATTATCTGCTGCTAAGTTGACTCCAAGATTTTTTCTGGGAACCTAACCTCAACTTCTATTACTCTTTCTTCTGACACCCACTTGCCACCCAAGGTCAAGTTTTGCCTAAATCTTTTGACGACTTTTTGTCTTTTTGATTTGTTTGCAGGCATTTAAAATTGTCGATTTAAAGTTTTATTTGTAATAAATAAGTATTCTGCATAAAATATGTATTTATCTTAATTTTTTAATAGTAAATAGCCTCTGTATTATCCGAGTTTCCCGTACCTGAAGGATCAAGGCGAATTATAACACTTGTGAGAAGGATATCAAGACGCTGACTCAATCCGGGAGTTTATCGAGTTGAATGAATTCGATGGATAAAGCACTATAATTTTTGTTTTTTAATTACTTTTTCCATCCCAACTTCATTCCTTTATATTTCAGATGTGATTCACACGGTTGGCCCCAGAGGAGAGAAACCAGACCTATTGGCAAAATGTTACCAAAACTCCCTAAATATTGCCAAAGAGCAGAGCATCAGATCAATTGTAAGTATAGTATTGATTTTAGATTTATAATAAAATTCCTTAAAGTTTTTAGTTTTTTTTTTCTTTACAATAGGAAAACCAAAAGTATTTAAATAAGTTATATAAGGTAAATAGTTTATAATACTGTTTTTACTTGAATCTACAAATAGGTACTGTTATCTGTTTTATATACTGTATTATTAAATATAGAGGTATGCGGAGAGTGAAATTTTTTTGGATCAGATCCGAATCGTATAGCTAGGGTTCGAATCGGATAATTTTCGGATTCGGATACTCGCAATAACACAATGGAATCATACTTAACGATGAATAAATTTGAAAAAAAAATCAATAAAAATGTTATCAGAGTTATTAAATAGGACATTAATAATCTTTATAGGCTGAACAACAAAAATAAAATTTATACTTAATTGTATTTAAAAGTAACAATTTTTACCCGTGGATAGTCGTGGGGGGGGGATCCGCGCTCACTTTTCATTTTCAATTTCTACAAAACATGGAGTTTGTAATATATCGGCCTGAAACTGGGAATATCTATTGTTTGGGGTGTCAGCAGTCGAGGAGATATGGCAGTGGAGGTAAAGTGACCTTCAGTCTTAGTTTTGTGACGAGTTACAGTGTAGTTAGCACATCTTGCACAAATACAAAGGCCTTTTTTAATAATAAATTATGTGTTTTGTATATTTTTTTGTTATAATACAATGAGTACTAGCAAAATGTCTTGTGTTTTAAATAATTAATTTAAACTGTCTAATTAATATAATTTGACTATAATTTACATAAACAGATCTTAAAAGTTAATTATATTAGCTTGGATGGATTGATCAATAATAATTCTCAATTTACTCGTATTTCATGATCCAACTATTTTATTTATTACAATGATAAAAACGAATCGCCATTAACAAAAGAACCATAAACTGACAGATGACGTTGGCTTGTTGTCATCTCCTATCTGCGTATCGGGCTGCTGTGTTACAATATTATAACCTGTGAAATTATGGTACCTTCATATAATCTAGTTATTTAATCTTACAATTATCTAAAACTTCACCATTTAAAAATAAATAATGACGCGTAAAGTAATCCAAGTAAGTGAAAATGTAGAATGAAAACTTGTGGAAAATTTGTTGATTATGTGAACACGGAACGACAAAATAGGCTGAATGTAATGTAAATTTGGCAACACTTTTTCGTATTGCTCAAAACCGGAGAACTTGAGAATTTGATAACGAAAAATACTCTATTATAAAAAAAATAATGAAAGATTAATTTGATCGTCTATGTAGACGATCAAAATAAAGGAGTATATTATTTTTACTGCAAATACCGTCGCAAAGTGAGCTATTATGATGATTGAGCTTTGTTACCAAATATTATATCAATTGTTACCAAATATTATGTTAATGATTCAAGGTTTTTCGTAGCCGAAATCATATTTTATGCAGAATAATATCGAACCGCAGTATGATACTCGATGCAACTATTGATAACGCTATGGTTTGCATTTCAAAACGCAATATCATGTTGAACTTAATTGATTACTTAAATATGTAGTTGAAATATTGAATATCCATAGCACATCCTCAGACCGGCCAATAAAGTTGTTACATTCCAATAGGGCATGAATTACATAACTTTGTCATCTACTTCAACACTTTTGTTCGATCAAAGATGTTCTGTTTCGCCAACTTAATCTCAAATGGAAACTTTTTGTTTAATATTTCGGTTTGAATGTTCATTTTATACAGTCTATTCGAAAGTTCGGATATTTATCAGACTTTACCGGATACTTGTTTTGCTTTCGGGTTGGAGCCGGAAACCCAATCCAATCCGAAACCGATCCGACTTTTCGGATATCCGCACACCTCTAATTAAATATCTGATTTATTTTTCTTGCTCCATTTCTCTGATAATAAATATAGTTGTGTTTTAAAAGAGATTTTTGTAACATTTTCAGCCAACACAAAAATTTATGTTAAAAAATTTAGGAGTTTTTTAATGTTTTAAAATGTTCACAATAATATATAAAAAACCAAAAACTTAACTGCAAGGAATTACTATGGCATTTTCTTAAAAGGAATACATTATGATTTCAATTTCAATTAAATAATTTTTGTTCTTGTCTTTTTTAGGCATTTCCTTGTATATCAACTGGAATTTATGGTAAGACGTTTGATTGACAATATATTTTTGTTAAGTTTTATGTGATAAGTGCCAGTATAAAAAAAACTGCTTACACCCCGCCCCAAGCTAAGACATATTATGTGTAATCACTTCAAATAAGCTGTTTTTTACATAAAAATGATTAACAGTGTGGAAAGATTATGTCTCATATTTCTCAGAAGTGATAAATTACAAACTTATTTTTTATGATAACTCATCCCTCAATTTTTTTAATTCCTCTCCCTAAACAAAGTTTATGGTAAAATAATAATTTTTTTCTCGTTTTCTAACTCCAAGACCATACCTATGGTCTAACTTTATGAGAATCAGGATTAGTGTGAACCTTTGATAAAATTGGAAGTTCCTCAAAATCCCAAGTAATGAGACAACATAAATTGGGTTAAACCTGTTCAGATTTTCTAAACAATTCCTAATACAATCAACAAAGGTGTACAGAGAAAAAAGGTATACTAAACCACTAAAATTGTTTAGTTGTTGAGTGAAGTTTCTATGTCATGGGAATAATTTTGAGAAATATAACATCTGATTAAAACCCCATAATTTCTCATAAGAATATTTACATAATAACAACTATTTTCCTTAGGATATCCCCAAGAAAATGCTGCCAAGGTAGCCCTCACAGAGGTCAGAAACTTCTTGGAAAGGAATCCTGATTCTGTAAGTTCCCATAACAATTTTAAATGAGAAAAACAAGACCCATGTGGCTACATGCTGCAGTGGAATCAAAATTTTATTTCTTTCTAACTATAAAATATTAAGATAATATATATATATATAACGATTAAGAGTTGATAAATGATACAGTTTCTTTACTTTTATGTGAGTAAATATGTTCTTTTTGGTGATGTGAGTGGGACTTACTACCCCCCTGGCATTAATGCGACTAACATTGCATATGCGAGCCGAATTGATTTTCAACAAACATTCTTAAAGCTTTTTCTTTTGGATTTATTAACCCTAGAAGTGGCAAGCTTTATACTCTTAACTATAACATAAAAATAATTACTAATATCTTCTTGAAATATCATAGTTTAAACAAAAAAAGCATAAAACATGCCCCCCCTTATAACCACTAACCACAAAAGCAAAACAGGTGTCCACTGCAATCCTAATCAATCCTACAAATACCGTCAACTTCCACCCAAGCCGGCCACCGTTTATTTAAGGTGGGCCCTCCTTATATAATTTATTGTGAAGAATTTTATCAGTCAGATTATATTTTAGAAAAGTAGAAATTACAAATACTTGGTTTTTCATTCCATAGTGCATAAAGCACTTTTCAGTTTGTGCACCAAGTTAATCAACACAGACATAATCTATTGTCTAATTGACTAACTTTACGATTTTACAACTGCCAGATCTCAGATTTGTTGTTTATTGATAGTTATTTATATTGTATATATTTTAAAAAGTAAATTAAATAATTGTTTCATTCTTCATTATGTGTATTGAACACATTTTCCCGTTTGTGACCAATTATCCGAACACACATAATTCCCTATTGTTTTGTCTAATTGACTCTTTACTGTATTTACAACCCTGCCAGGCTGGCATGGCAGTGATCGTGTACGCCCGCTGCGAACGTGTTAACCTATGATCAAGCTTAGTTTATGTTTGTATCATACGAAGCAATTTATAAATGAATAGAATTTTGTTGAGTATTCAGGTTTGCTGCAACAGAGGTATAATAACTCAATCATTACAATATTTTTAATTGAGCATAATGATCTTACATGTAACTGGTTTATTATTGTTTCAGCTTGATCGTGTAATCTTCTGCTTGTTTCTCAAAGATGACATTGATATCTACACAAAACTTCTACAAATAGCCTTTCCTAAACCATAAAAATTAAAATATTAAAATGGTTGTGGAATTTGTTTATAAATAGGTTATGATGTTCTTCTATACCAAAAATAGAAAATTAAAATACTTTGTAACTGACATATTTTATTAAACCTTCTGCCCCCCATTAAACTGGACAGTGGTCAGACCACAAAAACAATGGTTAAGTGTGTTTGGTAAAAAAAATTTTTAATTTTTATTTTACTAAAAGAAATTGATTGAGAAAATGAAACTGTTTTACTGACGATCTATATATGGTTTGCCATTTATGATACAATGTATAATATAATAGTTTTTTAATTGTATATTTTACCACTTATACATACATAAATTTCAATTATTTTTTTATAGTTTGAGTACAGATGATTTATTAGGATGTACACAGTATTTTGAAAGATATTTAACAATATTTTGTCTACAGATTTAGGATTTTTTTCTTAAGGAGATGTATTATTTGGTCAATGTTCCTCTTCAACCAAATATCACTCCCATGACACTTATTTTTTATTGATATTAAAAAATTAACATGTCACCTATTAACATATATTTTTGGATGGAACTTGGTGTTTAGCTTTGTGTGGTTGAGATTCATACATTTATGCTAAAAAATCATAGTTTAACTTCTCGGGGGATTACACCAATGATATCTCCAAATTGATTTAATCAATACTGTATTCATTCTGTAGATAAGGTTAAAAGAGATATTATAAGGCCAAATTTCTCTGTAAAAACCAAGTTGAATATGTTAAGATTAGACCAAATAAGAGTTTTGAGTGGAGGCCTGTTTCAGCAAATGATGTTTTAAATGCCTCCAAACATTTGAGTAATTCTTGTAGTAACGATTATTATAATATGTCTAATAGTTTTTTGAAGAAAATAATCCCTTTTATTGTCTACCCCTTTACTTTGTGTGTTGATAGCATTTTGCAGGAGGGGATTTTCCCCGATGAACTAAAAATCTCTAGGGATGCCCTATTTATAAAAAAGGGGCCTAAAGATAAGCAAGAAAGATACTGTCCAGTCTCCTTGGTACCTATCTAAACTTCTTGTTCTATCTAAACTTATTGAAATTATTATTTATGAACAAGTAAATGTATTTTTGGAACAAAATATTTTTTTACTTTTTTAAATATGGTTTTAGAAGAGGCATATCCTGTAGGTAGATGCTGTAGAGAGTCTGGTTTCTGACATTATCAGTGCTTTCGAGAGTAGGTCCTTTGCTCAGGTCACATTTTGTGACAATAACTCTCGTAAAAACGGTCCGATCAAGACCAAATTTGGTAGAGACGTGTATTCCTACATTTTCTCGTTGTATAATTTTCTTATATATATTTATATATATAAATTTTAACTGTTGTTTTTGGTCTCTGGGCACCTAAGGAATAAAAAATAACATGGTCCCGGGCTTAAGTCTCGCCATGAGACCTATGGTAATAGCTTCTTCCCTATGGGAAATTCGCTAACAGTACTCAATCTATACATTTTAGAACTAACTATGTACTCATTGAAGAGCTTATCTTGTATGACTCTAAATAAAGATGTCCACTCTTATAACACTCGTAACAGGATTGTCTTTATTGAAAAATTTTCATTTGGACCACATTTTTCTAAAAACCTGTGAATTTCCTTATTGTACTGTATAGAACAATATCTACAGGAAGTATGCTAATTTTCCCGTTACGCTCAAAATTTGCATTGTAAACTTTTCTTTGAATTTATTTGTTTTGTTTTCATGTACACAGTTATATTTCTTCATTGCTTGAAAACGTATTGCGAAACTGAAACTAATGTTGAAAACCTGCCCTCGTACAAACCAAATAAAGAAGAACCCTTGGTATTATCAATAAAAGGTATTATCTAACATTTTTTCCCACTCCTTCATTTAATCATATAAAATTAGTATCTGACTCTCTGGAATTCGTTCAACAGATAAGAAAGAAGTATTACTGTGAAAAAAATTGAATTCAATTTGATACCGGGAACAAAATACCATCCTCACTTGTAAAATTCAAAGGAAGCACATGGGAACCAGAAACATTACCACCCCACCATCCAATTGAACGATTTATAAACATCAATTTTATCGGATCCTTCCTTCCCGGATAATTTACCAAAATCCAAGATACTTACAAACGAAGAATACAAAGCAATAAATTCATTGCAGCGTAACAAAAAAATTGTCATACTTCCTGCAGACAAAGGTAACAGTATAGTAATCCTCAGCAGAAGGGATTACATAAATGAATGCTATCGGCAGTTAGAAGACTCGAAAAGCTACAAAGAAATGCAAGAAGATTGTTCTATACAGTACAATGAGGAAATTCAAGAGTTTTTATAAAAGTATGGTCCAAATGAAAATCTTAAAAAAAACAACTTTCTTTCAATAAAAACAATTCAATTACTAACTTTAAGTGTTCCTAAAACTCCTGTGTTTTACACCCTTCCCTCAGGTCACCTACAGAACAAATTTCTGCTTTTGTAGATGAACATTTACAACCTTTGGTTAAATCTCTGCCATCCTACATCAAGGATACAAGTGACTTCCTTGCCAAAATTTCTGATATCAACCTACCTCAAGATTCTGAAATAATGCTGTAACAGTTGACGTTGAATCATTATATATGAATATTCCCCCACGTAGATGGTCTGAAGGCTCCTAAACACTTTCTCAACTCTAGACCAACAAATTCTTTACCTTCTACTAATTTTTTAGCTGTTCTTATTCAAATTATATTAACAACTTTAATAACTTTAAATTTATGGACAAAAATTACCTCAAAATCAGAGGTACAGCAATGGGTACTCGAATTGCTCCATCATATTCTAATTTATTCATGGGTCTAGTTGAGCATATTTATTATCTCACAATCCTTTAACTCCTCTTCTTTGGTTAAGATTCAATGACGATATTTTCATTGTTTGGCAGCACAGTATAGCTCTTCACAAAACTTTTTACAAAATTTAAATCAATTTAGTTGTTTGAAATTTACTTGGCAGTTTTCCAAAAAAATTGTCACATTCTTAGATGTTGATTTATTCATCGACAATGGTAAATTAACAAGTAAAATTCACATTAAAAACACTAATAAAATGCAATATTCGCATTACCAGAGTTTTCATCCTATGTACATGAAAAAAATCAATCCCAAAAAGCTTATCCATACGGGCTAAATCCCTTTGTAGTGTCTGATTTTGAAAAATATATATCAAAGTTGAATACTGCTTTCATTGAATGAGGCTACCCACAAAAGTTACTATTAAACCAATTGAAGAAACCAAAAAATGTGAATCAAGACAAAAAATATTCAAGTGACCCTAAAGTCATCACAATAAACTACTAACCAGGACTACATAATGTTTTAAAACAGCATCATGAAAGTAGCATTCAATATTTTAAAATCCTCTTCCACAACAGAAAATTTATTTTTCAGACCAACTCGTGTTATTTTTAAAAGGCCACAAAATTTAAAAAATATGTTGGTGAGACCCAAAATTCAAAATTCTAGGCCTAATGAACTTTGTAGTTGTAAACCATGCCACAAACCTCGATGTGGTATTTGCAAAATTATGTGTGAATCTACTGAATTTAAAAGTAGAGTGACAAATAAAGTTTGTTGGTGAATAAACTTGTGAAACCCATAATGTGGTTTACCGACTATCGTGCAAACATGATCAAAATGAATATATAGGCCAAACTCCTTACGAGTTAGAATGACAGGCCACCGTTTTGATGTAGTTCATAATGATTTACGAAAGCCAATTTTCAATGACGCAGCTCACCACAACCAAATTTTTAGGGCTGTTATGAACTTAAAGCCCTCCACAAAGTTCCACCACATCAAAACCTTAAAAGAAACCAAATTATTGTAAGAAATTCTGAATTGGCACACCAGTTGGTTTTAAAATCAAAATTTCCTACAAGATTGACTATCTGATAGTTTATCCAATCCAATACTATAATACAAGCAAGGTTTGTATATATATATATATATATATATATATATATATATATATATATATATTTGCACACGGATCTCGAAAACGGCACTAAGGATTTTCTTTAAATTTTGGAAATAACTAATTTCTGAGTAGAAAATAAGTTCTATTTAGGTGTAATGTCCAGGAAAATTCTTGTTTTCTTGTAATATTAAGTTTAAAATCATTATGGAGAATAAAATGTAAACAATAGGTACTGAAGATGGTGGCAAACAATATGTGAGTAGAGGTTTTGCATCAATATTTATTTTATGTATGTAATAAATGAAAAATTATCAAATTACTAAACATTTTTTGTTCAGTATTTATGCCATATTAATTAAGGGGTATGAAAACGGTATTATTTAAACCACATAAATGTTTTCATTGAGCAGTAAATTTGTTTTAATTTTGCTAATTAACTTGTAAAAACATGTCTTATTCTATCCGAGCAAAGCTCGGTCACCAGGTACTTACTTATATAAATAAATGATTCAACTCAACTGCCTAAAACCATATGATTTCAAAATTTGTATTGTAAACTTTTCTTTGAATATATTTTTATGTTTTGTTTTATTTTCATGTACACAGTTAGTTACTATTTCTTCATTGCTTGAAAACGTTTTGCATTAAAACGAAAATTTGCAAACCAACACTCTCGTTCATTCAGTAAACTACTCTACATTTTGTTAAAAGTATTTATAATAGTCATTTGGCACTCATGAAGAACACACACACACACACACACACACATATATATATATATAAAACAACATTATATGTAACGAAATTAGTATATGAACTAACTGATTTCTTTCTTCACAAGACTCTATAAGGGACACCGTTCAAAAGTGACGTTGAAGAAATCGCACCAATAGCAGCTAACTGTCCGCTAGGTGTTGCGCAGGAACAACAATTTGCGTCAAGCAAGGTAGGGAAAATCGGCCATCTTGGATTGATGAGAGTAATGGATTGAGTGTTGTTAAAGTTGAGATTTATGTGCAAATTAAGAAAGGTTATGATAAACATAGGTCAGTATTAATGCTAATATGGGTTTGTAAGTAGTTAGTGTGTATACTAAAACTTTAAACGTCAACTTTCAGGTGATGGGATAGTTTTATGGGCAGTTTTAATGCAGGAGGATGTGGCTAGGTTGAACAGAATTAGCGTCATGAAAATTAATTTTACCAATATAAATACAGTTATCAAACACCGATTCGTGCTATGAAAGCTTAGATTATTTCACTTTTAATTAATACTGCTCATTTTTAGACGTATGATTAACCATTTTAGGGCTACGGCCAATACCCATAGCCAGAGTTAGAAATGCTAGGGTATTTTGTTGAAAAATGTAGGTTATAATTAAAACGCTCATAACTCCACTAATTTTTATGTTATCTTCATCAAAATTCTTTCAACTCACACAAAACGAAATTTACTTTGCACCAACAACATATTTGTTCCCAATAGGCCTGTGAAGATTATAAATTAAGCTTATAGGTAAAATATAATAGTTTTTGAAAAAGTTCCAAATTGACAAGAGATTTGAGGCCTTGGAACAATTTGTTCAAATTATTTATAGCTATTACTGTAAAGAGTATAATTAACAGAACATTTCAATTTATAAACTAACACCACAAGTTGAAAAATAAGTCTTAGAAAAAAATATAAGTGAAATCAGTTTTTGACAAGATTCAATTTATTGTCATAGTACAGTTAATAGGCCTACAATCCTACAAATTTCAGTTTCTTCAATTAATTAATTATCATATGGAACTTCTATATTTTAAAAACTAGGTCATTTCAATAGTTAGACCTATAAGTTTGACTTTTATCAAGTTATCATTTAGGCCTACATATAAAAAAGTCTGCTTCTATAGAACCACATGCAGTTGGGCCTAGTATTTATGCTTTTCAATGCACTCTGGGTAAAGTCCTATCTCACTCTGGACACAAATAAATGCAAACCTAACATGTTTAGAGTTTGGTGTGTTTGCACTCCTGTAAGAACAACAAGTCTCAGTTTTTTATCAGATTTTTCCACCAAAATATTTTCTTCCTTGACAGACAGAGCTGAAGAAGCCGCTTCGGTTTTAATTGAAATCCACTCATTTCCAAGATAATGTATAATAGATTCTATAAACTGGTATCTGGTCATTGGTTTCCTTTTTCCATTTAATTTCACATTTTCCTTGTAGAGAATAGGCCATAGTTCAAGAGTTGAATTGCATATGTGGCATGATACTCTAAATACCGTACTACCCTCTTACAAAATTTGATAGTCCTATGCTCATCTAGGTAAGCGTATATCATCATATCGAATCGATGCCACTCATGTATTTGTTAGGTATACTCTAATATGGCATCAGGCTTCATCATTATTTCTTCTCTCTGTCTCCCCACTCTTCGCCTTAATTCGATTCTGGTTGCTTGGGAAGAAGTAGAAATTAGTATCACCTGTTTCTTTTAAGATTGTTTATCCCATGCCCACATAATAACAATTTCCTCTTTTGAAAAATGTTGTTATCCCAACATTAAATTTTTCTGAAATTCTTTTGGAAGATCCTTCCAGTTTCCTCTAATTGTTGTGGTGTAGCATGTACCTAACTCATAAAAAATGTAAGCCAAGGGTATTATTGATGCAAAAAAGTTATTTGTGAAAACATGAAACCCTTTAGGCCTACTTAAGTAATTTGCCAGTGTTAACTTAGCAAGTTTTTCACCACAACATAGCCTTGACCAAACTCATTCCGTTCTTGGGATTAGTAGTTGCTTTGCCTTTGTAAATATAAAAGACCAGTAATTGACAACTGAGTCACACTACATCCAAACTTTCACACCCTATCGATAATGTTTAAAATTGGTCAGGTAGGCCTATTGTTAAGTACAGTGCAAGATTTGGTGCCAATTAGTGACTCATAGCTGAAAGTTGCTCATGGGGCGTGTAGTAGTGTCTGAACAAGATATTTGCGTGGTTTACAATATGTTGAAATTTGACACAAGGATCAAATGGTCTTTAAGAAATCACATAATTATTTTATCAGGTGGGTAAAAGCTGAAATCTATATCTACAGAACATTTACTTGAACTATGGTATTGCTGATGTTTGACCAAAAAACCAACATGAATTTATAGTTGTTTTATAATAAGCCCCATTTTTAGGTGCAAATATAGGTAGGGAGCCACTTTTTAGGGATGGGTCTTCTCTCATCTCATCAAAAAGGTCTGTAAGGGATACTACTTTGGGCTCATACCTAGTGAGTCTACTTACTTGAATACTTGTTGTCTGCATCCATGACCGACATGGTCGGATAGATTGCGTTAACTATGTTTAAATAAAAATGATACACAACACCTACACACAGTAAAACATGAAAAAATATGACTAGATGGGGTTTTCTGGGGCAAAAAGCGGCCGCTCATCCAACTCATCCAGCCTATAAAGGGTTCTATTCACCAGGTACTCACGGATTTTCAATTTAAAGGCCTTTGAGTCCTAGAGTGCTAGATGAGGGTAGCTCCTAAGTGTGTGACCAAGGCGACAACGGGGCATTATTAGTCTGAACGTTATCTGAAAGTGAGCTATCTGGACTTGAGGCACAGCAGAATGTTCAAGATTCCAATAAGAGGTTGATACATAACTGACATTTTCCTTTTTGGAGTTGACACAAACTCCAATGCTTCATCATCTTCATCCTCTGGCACATGGCTCCGTTCACGGAACGTAGTCCTTGTCCTTATCCGTGTTGTTTGGACTGCTAAGATAGTCATCGTCTGCATCATTATCATCAGTTGTAGGCACGTCTTCAACTTCATCAGGCCAATAATCACTGATATTTGACTGATCCAAGATTGCACTTTCACTGCTACATTTTCAAGTTTTCACAGTCAATTTTCAATAGTATTTAAGGTAATTACAAGTTGCAATGAAACTTAAATTAGAACTAGAAACCATATTATCATCAAATAATATAAAAAACCAATTAATTAATAGAAAGTAATGTTAATAGAATAGAATTACATGCATGTCAAGTCAATAAATAAAAACCATCATGAGAAACGAGAACTCAAAATCATGCAAACAGTTGGACCTAGACTGAATAGAACAAGTTTATCACAATGAAGGTAAAAAAATTTGTGGAAGAAATGCTTTATGCACACAGGTGGCTAGCCTGTAGTATGGGACTCCCCTAGAAGCGGGGTTACCCACTAAAAAAACCTCCTCTACTCTTTAGGTTTCTAACCTGGAACTGTTTGTCACATTAAAACAGGCTAGGCCTGAATTTGGCTTACGCCCTTGGGGCTCACTCCATTTCCAGGCACTTTTTTTAGATGATCTGGGCCTCTTCACGGTCCAGATCACTTTTCTTCTCTAGAAGGACGCCCCGAACGAACTGTGACAAATAATCCCAGTTTCTCTCATCCTCAATGATCTTGTGGCACACCACCAAGAAAACACTTAAGTTTTCGTGCAGCTTCCAGGCGGGGCCTTTTCCAACGGGATCAGCAGAAGAAAGTGTGCTCCTCATCGTTGGGAACGCCCCGGCAGTAAGTGCAATCCGGTGAACCGGTTTTGCCCATCCGATACAGGTATGACTTGAAATAGCCGTGGCCTGTCAGAAACTGAGTGAGGAAGTAATCCACCTCGCCATGCCGCCGTTCTATCCACAGTTAGACCTGCTCTATGAGTCGCACAGTCCATCGTCCTCGGGCGTCATGCTCCCAGCTGTACTTGCCACTGCTGGATGGTTCAGGAGCGCTCTTCAGACCTTGCGGCATCCTTGTCGATCCCACCTTGCCTCTGATAAATCGCCTTCCTCTACCCTGCCAAAAGTTTGACAGAGGATAGCCTTGCTTTTGACTACAAACATCCCATCATGACTGATTTTCATTTACACAAGTCCCGGTAATCCGAACTACCTGATGGGGGAAAAGGTTACTGAATTTAAATGAAAAACAAAGCAATGCAATCTAAACTATAACCATTTAATCTACAACATGGTATCACTAATAATACAGTACTACGTACCAAATTTTTATTAGATACAATAACATCCTTTATGGAACATAAGAATTCAGTTATCGTGTTTTGATGTAACAAGGAAATTCTGTTAGCTAATGAAAGTTCCATAAACATCAAGGCATTTGTATGTAACAGTTCATTGTTGCTCGAGATAGGGTGATGTCTAGATACACTCACAGTACATCTCAATACATTCGACTCTCACTGTCTGAAATTTGATCATCCCTTTTCGGCGAATTACTTTTCGACAATTTGAGTTTATCTCCAGCAATGACGTGATCACGTAAAAAGTATGCCTACAGACGGCACTGTTTTGTCATTTTTTTATGTCAATTTTTGTGTCGTGTTTATATTTCTCATGACGATTTTATAATGGCCGAAGAAAAGGTGTGAGTTATAAGAGCGTGTGAGGAGGGACGTAAGATAGCAGACATGTGTTTGGGCTTGTTTTTTAAAATCCATCCAACAGTTGAATTAACCAAGCCGAACTTCATTGCAATATTTTCAAATTCGATTTTTTATATAGTACAGTAATCAGTCAGTCATAAACATAAACTTACGGTGTATTTCAAATTACCTTCATTAAATGTCTTAATTTCATGTAAAAAATGTGTTTCCTTATTTTTCCTCGGTTTTAAATTAAAATTATGTAACCTCTTTTATAGCGTCACTCTGATATAGCGTCATCAATTGTGTGGTCCCTTCAATGACGTTATAACCAAGTTCCACTGTATTATGTGGACAAGACAGTGTTTAACAGCTCCTGTGATATTTACAAACCTTTAAAAGTCCTATTTGAAGATTGTTTTTGTACCTAGCATGGTTTTAGAGGCCTAGCCTTAAATGGCGTTTTCTGTTTTTATACTTATTCAACCTTAAAAATATAATCTTTGAGTTAAATATATCAATATCAGAATGGTTACCATACAAAGTGAACAAACTTGGTGACTGCTTAGCCATACTGATTAGACTAGATTACCATTAGAAATGGCAACCTACCCCGGTAGGTATTTTAAGCCAACTATGAATGAGAAATAAATGTAAGATGATTGTAGCGTGATCTTGTAGTCTTGTTACTGACTAAGGCTGACATATTCCTGCGACCTACAGTTTAACTTGGGTTCCGAACCACTTTTGCCTCTGAATTACTAACTGGTCTAATTATGAGGTCGGTCTTAGCATTTAGGTGGCCTTGGGAAAATAGCTTTCAATAGTGCGGTTGTAAATCCACACCAGAGAAACATCCACCAACTATCACTCATAACCATGCACAATTCGTGACCTCCAAGTACCCTAGCTGGATTACAAGACATTCCACCATTACATATACTACTAAAATATTTACCAAAGGAAATAGAATTCTCTACCATTTTAAAAATGTTGCTCTGTAAAACTTCAGACTTTCGCAGCACAGTCTTTAAACGTGATCGGTCACTTAGATAAATTTGCCATTATTATTCATAGTATTTTAATGTTACTCTCTAGACATTAATACTTATTTTATTTTCAAATTATTTTTATATTTATTTTTCTTATAGGTACATTAACATTAATCAGGTTTTATTTTAGGTTAATGTGAAAAAATCGCTTACAGTGTAATTCAAAAATAATTGTGTAAATTTATTTAAATTTTAAGGAGTTGTATTTTCTAAGAATATCAAAGACATAATATTTGGAACTATAAAAAATAATAAGTGTGCAATGTGTTAAGTAAATGATTTTTAATAAAAGTGTTAATTTTTTGTCCGTAACAATTCCCTGACATGTCTGTATCAATTTTTACAATTTTTAAACCAAAATTTTCAATGTTTTTCAGATTAGATATTAATGTTTCCAAGAACATAATTTTCTCAAGATCATCATTGATAATTTTAAATTTCTTATTTCTCAAACAATTAACAGATTTTCACAACTTAAACAAATTAAGTTTAACATTTGTAAGAGTATGTATGAAAGTATATAACTTCTAATAACTTATGATGAAAAAATCTAAATTTTTCTAAATCTAAATGTCAGAATATGTTAATGTTGACAAAGGTGTCTCACCAAATCAGATTTATTGTTTGTAACCATTTATTATTTCATCTTAAATATCCTTATTTAGTTGGTGTGCAATTTGGTTTGCTAAACTTGTCTTAATCGTCATTCAAATATGTAAATTTATAACTTACAAGTGACCACCCCTTATCTAATCAATCACATGAAAGCTATCTGAACAACCATTTAGTTTACCGTTGTGACTGAGATGTTTGCATTTTAAATATTATTTGATTAGCTTCTGTTTAATTTGAGTACAGTACGCTTCTAGCTGATAAATAAACAGTTATTTTGGATTATTAGGTAAAACATTTTAATAAGCCTTTTTTCTACTCTTTTTTTACATTTTACATATAAAATTCTGACAAACATTTTTGAATATGAGCATTCCAAACCCTCTTCTTCCTATGATAAAAATGCCTACTCAGGAAAACTCATGATTTCTTGATGGGCCTATTTATATTTAACCAGCAGAAGATCATGATATATTGCTGCATTTTTAGCGAATTTCCCATAGGAAAGAAGCTATTGCCATAGGTCTCATGGCAAGACCTAAGCCCAACAACAATAATCGTTTTAAATTGTATATATATGTATATATATATTAGCTAATTTAAAAAGAACACAGAGAACACCCTCAGGACATATTAAATAACCATATAAACATAAACAACCCTTTGAAAAATCACAATCCAGCTTGTCCAAAGTTAACATATATGGCACAAATTATGTCTTATCAACTTAACATTGTAAACAAATTTGATAAAAATTGTAATTTAAAATAGGTTAGTTAATTATGGCTTGAAATTGCATAAATGCCGAAACATGTTGCCCGGAAAGGAAGAAATAAAGGGTACTAATTGTTTTGTTATTTATTATACTACTAAAAGTAGGCCTAGATTATGAATCTTTAAATAATATACATGTATATGTGTGTGTGTGTGTGTCTATTTACACGATAACTCCTGTAACAATGGTCTAATCAAGACCAAATATTTTAAAAATGTGTATTCCTACATTTACTCAGATTAGTTTGTAAGCCAGATATATTGGTCAATCGGAGTGGGTAGTTTGTGGGGGTTTTGTACTCCAAACATGGGATTTTGTGTTTTTAATATTTAATTTTTATAAATCTGTAATTTTATCTGTTACCATTAGAATCAGCTCCAAAACTACACATTTTAGTAATTAAATTTTTGCTCTATCTCCTAATGGTTACTGAGATATCCAATACTATAATACGAGCAATGTGTGTGTGTGTATATATATATATATTTGCACAAGGGTCTCGAAAATGGCTCTTAGGAATTTATTTATATTTTCAAAATAACTAATTTCCGAGTAGAAAATTGTAGATAGGTCTAATGTCTGGGAAAATTCTTGTTTTCTTGTAATATTAAGTTTAAAATCTAAAAATTTAAAATTACGCTTATGGAGAATCAAATGTAAACAATACAAACAAAAACATCTGTTTATAACCATTTGACAGTTCTTGATTGAAGATGGTGGGGAACAATATGTGAATAGAGGTTTTTCATGGATATTTATTTTATGTAAATGCAAAATTATCAGGTTACTAAACAATTTGTAAAAACTTAAGGGTAACATAACTGTGCGAAATAAAAGCAGAAAAAAAGTATTTCCAAAATCTTCCGTGTTTTGATAGAAAAGGTATTCATTATATTGCTTGAAGCCACTGTAACAAACAAATTAATAGGTGTAAATTAAATTTCTCTTGCTTTTTAATCCTCATTCCGTTTCTAACAAAATCAGTTGATCACAGGCTAATAATAACTGTATGGATATTTAAACAGTAAATGATCGGCTTTGGCTAAAAGACGTAAATGATTGGCTAAAACAATTGAGGTTGGCTAAAAGACCTTAAACGGCGACGCTCATTAGGCAGACGCCGTAATCCAGTGGTAGCCCGCTGGCCTCGTAACCCGAAGGACGCGAGTTCCATCCCCATCAGGGGCAACACTTTTTGTTCTGTGCTATATTAATTATGGTGTATTAAATCGGTTTTATTTAAACCACATAAATGTTTTCATTGAGTAATAAATGTGTTTT
The DNA here is from genome assembly GCA_023375725.1 of Nephotettix cincticeps. Lineage (NCBI taxonomy): Eukaryota > Metazoa > Arthropoda > Insecta > Hemiptera > Cicadellidae > Nephotettix > Nephotettix cincticeps. Next base: position 31,808,992 of record CM041786.1, read on the forward strand.
AATTTTTATAATACATGTCTTATTCTATACGAGCAAAGCTTGGTCACCAGGTACTTAAAAGTCTAAACAAAGTACGTTGTATTTTAGATCTGTTATCTTATGTAGGATAGGGAAAAATTAATATCCCACTTATCAACCTATTTGAATGAAAACCAGTATTTAGCATCATGTGCTTGAGATTCCTCCCTTTATGTTTAAAAATCATTATTAGGTGTTTATCATGGCAGTTGACGTGCATACTCTTTTCCCATGTTAAACATATAGAGAATGGGCAAACTCCTTTTTGTAATTAATTGTTTTTAACTTCTGAATTTTGACATGGATATGTCTTAGCACTGGAGGAGTGTTAGTGATTTTAAGATGGAAAATATGTAACAGGATTCTATAGAAACTACCAAAGCTATTGCATTATAATTATTAATATAAAAGAATAAGAACATCTGTTTAGAAAACTGAAAAAATCCTTTAAGACATGATCCATGATATAACCTATTTCCCACAGGGAAGTAAATACAAAATTTCTTTAGAAATATCGCAATTAAAAAATAATCATTGGGAGGGGCGATTGCCCCTACTGCCCCCCCTTGGAGCGACCCTTCAGCCAATAAATGAAATTAAAATAATTGTTATGAAACACTTGAAAAGTATAAATTGCCAATAACAATATCATGAGGAAATTGTGTATAGTTTAATTCAGCATGGGATTGAAACCATTTATTCATGAAAATTTGCAAAGGAAAAAATGCTTTGAGTGCAATTTTTCGTGGAATTTCATGTTTAGACTGTAAAAATTATATTAAAATTTAGTGTGAAGTGTAAAAAATGTCACACAGGCTATTGGAAATGTTAAAATATAAATATTTATCACAACGTTTACAGGTATAATACACAACTATTAAGTTGGGTAGAACACCACTAGGCCCCCACTGGTGATATTTTGGGGGGATATTATATAAACATACATGATGAACTCAATCAGTCGTAATACTAAAATTTTGTTTTCAGAAATAAACAAATGGTAAGGGGGTGTGTGGTAGGTCCGCAAGATGTCTGCTAGCATGAGGACGACTCTACAGACTGTACCAGAGTCCCTTCCTGCAGATCACGTCAGCAACGCCAACGTGAGAAATGTATGTAGAACTGAACTGAAATACTCTGCATGGCACCAGAGAAACCTCCCTCCACACTCCTTCAGACCTCTTACGTTCCTGTTGCCAAGCTTATATTGTTTGACTGTATTGTTATAGAAACACTTTTGTATGTATTTTCCATAATTTAATATTCTGATACAATAAAGTTTATAATATTAACAGAACAGCTCATACTGAGATTTTATAAAATAATTATTAAAATGTCTGGAAAATTTCAAATTTATTGTAGACAATCAGTTGAAATTTGTTATCAGTAAATTGGCTCGGGTAGCTTACTTAAATGGTATTTTCATTTAACACTCTGATTTTCATGCTTAGTAGTACAAAGAAACATGATCTTAGACATTATACTTCCACAGTTCATCCCATTTATTAATGTTAGGAACCACCAATGTCAAGCAGATTACATTTTTAGTTTCTCCCCCTATAGGATAGTGTAAGGAGAAAGTATTGTTCCTGTCAGCATTTTCGAATTTGAGTTTCTGGTGGATATATCTATTGAATTGCTCCTTAATCAAAAAAGTGGTTTTAGAGTGGTGTCTGTGGGTGTGTGTGTGTGTGTGTGTGAGGGGATGTGCAGAAGCACATCTAGAGACATGACTATTGGTCCTATTTATCCCAAAAATAGTAGTAGGTAATAATGCAGTAGTAGTAATAACAAACAGTAGGTACTGTCCACTGTATCTTGGAATTTTTTAAAAATCTTTTACCTTTAAGGGTATTTTACCTCAAAAACACTTAAAATGAAAATTTCTTAAAAAAGGCTCTGGAAACGATTTTGATGAAAATGATCTGATTTATACTCCTATATGAGATAAACAAAATGACATCACCCACATTTCTCAAAACATCGGGGGGTTTTAGAATTATGGGCCTTTAAGAGTCCAAAAAATCATTTTTTATTTTTCCTCAGAAACATTAAAGGTAATGTATAATTTGAATACCACCATTAAATCCAGCTCATAAAACTAAACAAATTAGTGCTTTGAATTATTTGTCTACGACTAATGGTTTCAGAGAAAAATTCAATTTCATGGTAGACTCAGTACATTGTCTGGGAACGCTCAATGTTATTCTTACGGAGGATATTAAAAAATCAATATCTTCCTTATTTTCTAACCGTTTTCCACGAAACTTGGTATGAAGTGCAAAAGCACATCACGCAAAAAAACCCACTCAAAAAAGCTTGGTATTACAAGTCAGAATAAGAGTGAAGTATAATGAATTTTATTAAGAATGGAACCGGTGATTTGATAATTACGAGGCAGGTCTTTATATATTAATGGAAATTATATACAGTAAAGTCTGGTTTATCCGGATCCGAATCATCCGGATTGGGTTTTGAAAAAAAAATTAGTTAAGATTTGAATTATATCTCAAGTTTCTTCAAAATTTCAGAAGCTACCACAGCCCCTTGCTAAAAGCGTCAAGTGTTACTAATGATGAGTGCTTACATGATTATGTGTTACATGTTGAACACACTCTGTATATTGGGGGTCTTCCAAGCGTAGTATTATAAGCACTTAGTAGAACATGCGGGAGTGGTCACCGTTTGACATTTCATTACCGAACTGTCAAAAAGCGTAGCTGTTTGATTTTGAGGTTCAATGTACAAGCACTTAGCACATGCTCAAGCGGTCACTATTTGATATATGAATGCTGAACCGATATAAGTGTAGGTGATTGAGGTAGAGGTGTAGATGTACCATGGTAGTTTGTTTCAGAATTATTTTTACGGTCAAGGTGCAGACTGAATCTTTGTTCATGAGTGGTTGTTGAAGGAAGAAGGTTTATTTCCTACCAAAAACTAAAAATAACTTTTAAATAAAATAAAGAAAGAACACATTAAATGCTTGCAAAATTTTGTGGCTATGCTATTGTACAGTGGTTATATGCGTCAGTAATATTGCAGGCGCTATTCACAATTGTAGTCTGTGCGATGTGGATATCTATAGTGATAGTGGTATATTTTCAGTATAGTTTAAGATCATCCGTATTTTCGGCTACCTGGATCAGGACCCTGCTACATTGATCCTGATGAACTGAACTTTACTGTATGCTCTTATATTAAATAATTTCAGTTTAATAAATATGATCAGAAATTTAAAATTGCTCGTAAGATGAATTCTGTTTGTCTATCTGCAATCTTATGGCCTACTGAAAAATAAAAATAGTTTATCTCCTCAATATGCTTCTGAAATCGAAGTCATGAATTAATTTCCTGTTCCGTCTCCTTCTAAAAAGAGTCAAGTCTATTAAAATGTTGTAATACTGGAAAACATTTTGGGATCATTGAAAAAGAGAATGTTGCAAAGCTCTAAGGAGTTTGCACAAAAATACTTTATGAGCATTAACTTGTGCTCGGTGCTAGTGGTGGATTTTAGGATTGTATCTTATCTATTACTTGATTGGAGTGAGTCACCAGTATCAGGGACGCTTCAAATGTCACACACTTGATACTGTCAGTGGACGTTTAACTAGCTACCTTGCCGGTTTATCAATGAAATAATTTGAAATTGTAATAGGATATTTTGTTTTCATTTTGCTATCGTTTTTATGAATGAAGTACTTGAGCGTTAAATATATAGATGCACAATATATTTCATAACTTATTCTCATTGGTCATAATTTGTGAAATAATGTGTTGGAATACTTAAAAAAAAAAATTTGAATTCCAAGATTGGAAACACATAAAATTCCTTTAATAACTTTACAGAAGTCTAATTACATCTCTTTTAACCTACATATTAAATAATAACTCAATATATTGGATGTAGTATGAACTTGTATGAAGTTAAATGATAAACTTCATACAAATTACATGAACTAACACTTACATGAATAAATTAGTGTGAACTAATTAGAGAAAAATCTAATTAAAAATGTCAAGACATTGCAGAAATGTCAATTCGTCGATTCAAGATTCTTTATTTGGTCATTGAATAATACAATTATAATAGACCACGTCAAAGTAGGATAGTTAGGCTACATATAGATACATTTACAGGTACATGAGATGTGACTAGATTTAAATAGGCCAATTTTACAATAAACATTTTGCTTAAAAATATATAACAATAACATTTACAGGTACATTAGATGGGACTATATTTTAAAGGTTAATTCTTTTAATTCAATTAAATGTCATGGACACTTTAAAGAAATAATTGTATACCAGTTATCAAAAGATTTGGATCTCGACAAGACAAATGTCACTATGAAATAAATCACACACCAAAATCACACTCATTTTGGTGTATTTAAAGTTGTTATTTATTTGGAGGTGTTGACGACAACTGCTAGTCAAATATAATTTTTTTATATTAATATTGGAATGATTTATCTGAAACTAGGATATTTTCTGTTAGGAGAAGCTCAAAGGTTATCCCACATTGCATAATGTTTTATAACCTGAAAAATTGTTTACAATTACTATCTTCTTAATTGTACATCCTTACATTATAGTATTAGAACATGTCTTATTCTTTTGTTGTTAATGTTATAAAATTATATGTTAATCTAACTATTTCTTTCATTAAACATGTTGTTTTCTTATTCAAAACAAGGTTTTCCATTAACACTGTCGTTTTAATTGGGTCTTCTTTTGGCCAACTGTATTTAAATATATTTGTTATTTTAAATCTTTCTACTGTAAAAGAATAGCCGGTAATGTAAAGCCTTCACCTGGTGTTGCATCTGTTTTTTGCCCAGCTTTTCTGTAGGAGGGTGAGGGCTGTGTTGTCTGTCAAGAGATACCAACATGTTGACACCAGCTTTTGCAGGGGCCTCTGTGTCAATTAGGCCTTATTAGTGTTTGCTGTTGACCGCAAGCTGTAATATTGCTCGGCCAACATAAGAATTTGACAACTATTATTCTATTATTCTCTCTGAGAAAGGAAAGTGTACATTTAATTTAATACCTTTTGAGTTTTTCTTCAAGGCTTAACCCTCAAACTGATGCATACAAATTTACCAGTGATTAGTGATTTCCTTGCTTCATGTACCAAATGTTTCTAATAGACATGAAAAATGTATATAGTAAACAAAAAATAATTCAGTACTCCTCACAGCAGCAATCCTGGATCCTCTTTCCAATGTTAATCTTATGGAGGATAGGCAATCTCTGTTATTAACTGATCAAACCTGTTATATATTATTATTGAAAATTCGCTAAGTCTCCTGCAAAGGGGGTATTATATACCATTTTAAGCAGAAAAAATTAAATAAGATACATACCTTTGGTTGGAGTAATAATACCCCTGTTGAAATACAAAATAATATTTGTTCAAAAATGATTTTTCCACTTTGAGTCTGCTATTCCAAAACTAAAAAAAGGTAAACACCCTCATCGCAAAACTAAAAAAAGGTAAACACCCTCATCGCAAAACTAAAAAAAGGTAAACACCCTCATCGCAGCAGGACCTGCGTACTCAGCAAATTTCCACAAATCAATAACATAATAATAATATATGACAAGTTTTATCATTATCTGTCGATAAATACGAGAGGTAGGGCCTATTTGCCTATTCTCCATAAGATTAACATGGGAAAGAGTATGCAGGTTTACTGTTGTGAGGAGTATTGAAAGTAGGCATTTCTAGGATAAACAATTTTTATTTTGAGCATTTATACCAAGTATCATCAACATCACTGTCCATAGATTAAAGTTTGCCTATTCTCTATATGATTAACATGGGAAAAGAAGATGCAGGTTATCTGCCATGATAAACACATAAACTATGATTTATAAGCATGAATGGATGACTCAATCACGTGAAGCTAAATTCAAATTTCATCCAAAAATATAGATTGGTAAGCGAAATATTTTATTATTATTATTTTCCTTATCCTCCATGAGATTAACATTGCAGTCCCAAAATACACGACGTACTGTGTTTAGATTTTTTTATATCTCGGTAAATTTTGGAGATGGAGCAAAACCTTATAGAACTGAATTGTGTAGTTTTTTAAGCTGATTCTAATTCTGAAAGATAAACATAAAAAATTTCAATTACATATGAAAAATGCAAAAACCCAGTTTTTGAGTACAAAACCCTCTCAAACTACCTGTTCCGATTGACCGAAATATCTGGATTTCAAAATCTTCCAAGAAAATGTAGGAATACATGTCTCGAAATTTTGTCTTGATCGGACCATTTTTACTACAGTTATCGTGTTCACAGAGACACACACACATACATATATTTATATATATATATTGATTTGCTGACCCGGCAAACTTTGTAACACCTAACAGTAAATGTGTGTTAACTTTAAGATTGGCCATGTTCTGAAGTCAAATAGCAGTACAGCTTCGTTGTGAAAAATAAGATTCTTGGTCGTGGTATAATTAATAACAATACAGAAACTGTATATATTCAAATCAAAGATCATTAAAATCGGTCCTGCCGTTTCTCGAGTTTTGAATGGTGTTACTAACACGACTTTGTTTTGTATAATGTTTAATGTTTAACTATAACATTTATTAACATATGAAAATTATTTGGACACGAAATAAAAAATAGGTATATAAACCCCCAAAACTAAAGTATCAATCTGGCAAGTAAAACTGTTCGTTTTGTACAGTATTTATTTACTTTATAGATTTAAATTGACGATTGATACAGAAGCCATTCAATAGAAAATCACATTGCTAATGGAAAGTAAAGCAACAGCTGTAGCTTTAGAAATCAAAAGTTTGGTCGTAGAAAATAAAAAAATAAAACTTATTCCCTATAAGGATAACTTTGAAACCTATAAAAATTGAATATGCCTTAAGCATGATCAGAGCAGAATCGAATCCAAAAAAATTAAAGATCATTAAAACTGGCCCAGCCGTTCTCAATTTATAAGCGTTGTAAATAACACGACTTAATATATATATAAATATATATATACACACACATATGTATGTATATATAAATTTTAATTACGGTACTATTGTTTTTGGCCTCTGAGGACCTTAAAACAAAAAAATAACATGGTCCCGAGCTTAAGTCTTGCCATGAGACCTACGGTAATAGCTTCTTCCCTATGGGAAATTCAGTAATTGAGGCACAGTTGTTGCATAGCAACGGTGGTGCCAGCTTCTTATTGCAGCATTTGGCGTTTAGGTTTTTTGTATCAGTAATCTATACTATAACAAAATCGTAATACATGTATTAAAGTTGGTATTTTGTACACGGAATTAACTGAGGAATTGATTGGTACAATTTATTTTGATATTAGTTCAACTGGAACGGCTACAGCGTTAAAGAAATGACTGTCGGATATTGTGACACTATCACTTCACAAGCGATGTTGATCAGTTGAGGGTTAAAGCTACAAACTACTACAAAGTTTAGGTCATTAAGTAAAATTTTTTTTTAGAATCGAATTTAAAATAAAGCATTTAGTACAGTACTTGTTGATATGTTGAACAAAATTATTTTTTTTTACTTTTGAAGACAGTATATGCACTAATTAAAATTTCATCTTGCTATATTAAAACAGTAATCTTAATGAAAATGTTCTTTTTAATGTAAACCATTCTTCAGGTTTCTGTACCTAAGTCTGCGTCATCATTAAAAGACTCTTTGTTTAAAAAAATGAAAAGAAGTCAAATTGTGTCTCAGTTTGTTAGAAATTCTATTGTAGTAGTACCAGTGTTCTTGTATTTGTAGTTGTATTGTTGTAGTTGACATATGTCTTTATTCTCCGACCTATATATAAGTTTGGTAGAAATATCAGATTTGGAACTATAAACTAATTATTCATATCATATATCATCTTTTATCACGTAGACGTACACTATTAAAAATCATATGAGATCCAGTATTATAATGGGAAAGGTTAGATTAATGAAACCCGTGTTGGCAACTAACAGCTGCAGATAACCTGCTAAGCAGACGACTAGGCTAGGACAAGCTACCATATCAGGAGTAGACTGACCTTGTGGTCCGGCCCTTCCTTCCGATCTCCTTTGGCCGTGTTGTAAAATCTATACTGATCCTAAATAATGAAGCTGATACAGAATTTTGCCAGTCCAACAAACATGTTTCGTTAATGAATAATTATCCTACATTCTTTAGTGTATTTTAACAAGTTTTCTAAGGGAATCCCTCTTTAAATTATTCATTAAATTTGCTTAATATTGTCAATGCTGTTAACATTTAGCTCTAGATTTTTTCCTTAATACTGTTTAGGTTGGTAACACAATGTCGTATTCTTTTACTTGTAAACAAACAGTCCTCGTAATTGAGATGACTCTAAATCTCAATAGTTATTTGTAAATTTATATTCTTTTAATAAAAAGATTATATAAAATATTTAATTATGATGTTCAAAACCCAGGAATTTTATTCTATAAACAGGATTTATCTTCCAAGTTACACTATAGTGATAACTCTATGTAATTCACTGTATAAAGATTTGTTTGAAAATTTAATTATTTACTGTTATTAAATTTATATTTTTACTGTTTTACTACCAAAATCTGAGGGCATCTATGCCACTTATCTTCTTTGGGCACTTAGATTATTAGATCACATAACCTTTTAAAATAGCGACCTACTCAGGTAGTTATCTTACAAAGTTTTTCAAGGGACTAACATAGAGAGATAGATGTAACATGCCATTCTCTCCTCCCTGTATTAGAACTTAGGTCTACCTTCCGTCAGAACAGGCAAGAGAGAGCCCGTTGGAGAATGGAAGGGGGAGATAGCCTACTTTTATAAGGTTTATCCCCCTCTTCCCAACCCCCTATCTTCTCTTCTTCAATCTCTCCTGTTGTTTTTGTCAAGTCAGGCTGAACTACAATACCGTGGTTTCACACAATCGTCTTTACGATGGTTTTATAATAATATGCCCAAGAATTCATCACCTTGAAGAGAGAAAGCTGGTTAATTAGTGTTTTAAATAATACTTGTATAAGGCAAGTACTAATTGCTGAACCAATTAGTTGCCATAATGATATCTGTTCCTCTGAGTCTCAGGTAGAAATTATATCTTATAAAACCTTTTTGTGTTATGAGTGATTAATTATTAAATCAATTACATTTGTCAACCAATGAAACTTCATTTATGTTATTTTATTTATCTTATAAATACAAATGTTTCAATGTAAAATTTAGTTTACATATAAAACTGTCCTATTATTATCAAAGTTTTATGTTCTTAGTACAGTAATTCTATTGAAATTTTCCAGATCTATGAAAGCTTTTTGTCAAGTTTTTTCGTGGACATTTAATTCATAAGTACATTTGTAGTAGAAATATGTTAACTTTTAAAAAACAATTTGGCGAACAAATTTATAAAGATTTTATAGTGAAAAGACCCAGCAGAACTGGGTTCTTCTTGATTACCATATATTATGAATATTCCCATATAGAGGCTATTTTAGGATAGGACTTAAAAGCTATCCATGATAATATCATGGATATTATGGTTAGTTATGGATATCTGACGTGATATGTCATCCAAATGTAAAAAGTTATCCATCAGCAAACTAAATATTGTGTTTAAAAGAAATATTATAATTTGCTCTGTTTTCACTATTAATAGCTGAACATGGACGTTAGTTGACCGATTACAATGATGGTAATTTGTAGTCAAACTAAGTGGTCGGACCAATAACCTTTCGTATATAAATTACCCGTATGATTTAATATGGCTTTTCGTTAGAACCCTTTTGTGCATGAGTTTTTTAACGGCCGGCCGGTAAAAAAACATACATGGGATCAAATGAGTGTGGACTGTGTGTGTGTTTGTGTGTGCAGATGTGCAGTTAGTCTTATACTGCTGTTCCAATGTTCATAAAAATTTAATTTAAAAATGTTCATTTTTTATCCTCTATTCAGTGCATGATTATTAGGGGTGTTCGTGGCTAAAATTGCAAATAACCAATACAGATGTTTTCAAATCTTCATTATTATTTATTTAAAATGAAAAATACATCCATGCTTTCAGTTTAAAGAAAACTATCACTACCATTGAGGATGTTAATTTTACGTCTCTCTTCACCCCATTCCTAACAAATGACAAAGTACCCATTTTTCATCATCAAATTATGAGCAACTGAAGGTACATTTTTCTTGATATAATATTTAAAAACCTTTCTGAATATTCTTTTGGAGCTTTCAAATTAGCCAGTGTTAAGTTGGAGTTTCATAATAGCCAGGCCCTTCCGTGGGAGGGAAGTGTAATTATTATTAACTATTAATTTGGCAAAGTTAATGTAATGAAAAAATAGGAATTTTGCTACTGTAGCAATTTTTTGTTCCTTTTGAGCTACTGAGACTAGGCTCGAACAGAAACTTATAGCTTGGGTTTATTGGCGACGACTATGGCCTTAGTGCACTGCAGGCAGCGAGGCGTGTTGTGACCCCTTCGGATCGGCGCTAGGCAGCCAGCACAGCTGCGGAAGTTGTCAATATTGTGGAGGTAGTTGAGGCGCGCGCCGATAGAGCGCTCCACCGGTCGCGAGCCTCAGTTCTCCACTGCCTACGCTGTTATCACGTTCGTGTGTGTCCGTCGCGTGCGTGCGTGTCGTCACTGATAAAGCGTGACGCACCAGTGGTGTTCCTCGTGGCGCGGAGTAGGTGTGCGACACCTTGGTGTGCCGGCGACGATTGGTGTGCTGCGCAGGACCGGGACATTTTCAGCCCTCTTTAGCTGCACTGAGGTTTTAAATCGTTGTATTATTGATTTCTTAACACAACTTTGAGTTGTCTGTACTTGTTTTTAAGCTATGACAGGAAAATAAAGCTGTAAACCTTCCTACAAGATTTTCAATTTAGCTCATTAATTTTTTGTGTTTATTTATTCTAACCTACAAACTGCATTGATTTATTCCTGCATAAATTGGATAAGTGTTTTTCGTTCGAGTGCCAGTATGTTTGCTGATAGCGAAATTATCAAAGTTAGGAAGATTTTCACGTATCGCTAGGGGATGTGGGTGAGGGGAAGGTTTTCACCCCCCCCCGCCCCCTCTCGACCCCCCAGTCGGTTCGTGACTGATCATTCCATTAATGAAAGAGGTTATTGCGCCCTCTTGTTTCCGTGTGATCGGAAGGTTTGCTTGACCTACTCAAGAGGGTGGATATTCCCTTAGAAGCCACTATCCTTTCGAAACGCCAATATTCCTTGGAAGGGTTCCAAAAACGCGAGTGGACGACACCATAAAACACTGCTGGAGCCTTTTTATTGTTTCGCAATTTCGCTTTACTCATTCGGGATTTAGATAAAAATTAAATTGTTCAAATTATTGTGCGGTTTTGGATTATGTAATCTGAAATCATTAAGGACTGTTCAGTTCACTCAATTGATAGTATGATTTACTTCGCTTAGTCTAATGTTGATGTAGTACTTTTCAGTTTACTTAGATTTTGTATGAGGAATTGTTTTAGGATTAAGTTGTTTGGATCCTTTTATAGTTGTAATACTTAGAGTATTTGTCATGTCATCCACTTTTTACTCTTTTTACATTGATTCACAGAGAATAATATGACAGAAGCATTTACTTTTATGTTACAAAGGTGTGTGAAATAAACGCAATTTTAAAATATGTTCGTAGAGGTGTGATAATTATTCATGCCATTGTTATAAAATCTATGAAATTCAGAAAATATCTGTAGAACAATAATACTATATAGAATTTTACATTTTTTAATATTTGGAGAAATCTTTGCAGTGATGGATACTGTGGAAAATATAAACTTAATTGATCTATTTTCTTAAAACTTTGAAGTAAAGAGATTAAGATGAGAGGTGACAATGAGGAAAATGATCTACATCGTTGCTTCAATAGTGTTACTTTCTTCCATTGCGATTGTTAAGTGAGTGAAATTATTCATCAAATATAAACGTGAAATAAGTGTTGGCGATGCCTCTTTGTATGCGTTGACTCACAGCTGTGCCAAGCAGGTACTTTACAGGTTTTAGAATATGTCCACCACGTCAAGCTGGTCTGTGCACGTTGGCTCAGCGCTAACCATTGTCATAAGACTTAACATTAGATTTATTTTTACAGTTACTTTTATTTTTACTGTCTCCCCTAATACATAGTACATGGAGAAAGTATTGTTTTCGTCAAAATTTTCAAATTTGAGTTGAGAGTGGATATATCTGTTTTGAGGCCCCCCGAATCCAAAAAAGTGGGTTTTGACGTGATGTGTGTGTGTGTGTACAGAGCCTACCCCGGCATGTATGTATATATTCACCGTATCTCCAGGCTTTTTTTCATTTTTTTTATTTTTAAGGGTAGTTCACCCCTAAAAACCCTTAAAAACGTGAAAAATCCAAATTTCTCAAAAACGGCTTTAACGATTTTAATTAAAAAATTTTAGTTCATAGTGCACAGAGTACTAAATAATTGGACACAACCCGCATGTCTGTAAAAATGACGGTTCAAAATTTTTGGGCTTTTAAATATCAAAAAATATAATTTCTAAATTGTTAGCAAAAACAATAAAAGTAAAGTATAACTTGACTGGCACCATTGAAACCAGCTTAAAATAAAAAACCAAAAAAATAGTATCTTGAATTATTTGTCTCCGACTAACGGTTCCAGAGAAAAATTAAATTTACAGTCCATGATAAACACAGTACGTTGTCTGAAAGCGCCCAATGTTATTCTCATTGAGAATATTATTTCTTCCTTATTTTCCAAGCGTTTTCCATGAAACTTGGAATGAAGCGTAAGGTCAAATCACCAAACAAAACCAACTCAAAAAAGCTTGGTATTATCGGGGGAGGGGGGGTTTCCCCCATACAATTCGAACAATTAATTTAACTTTATCTCTCTCGTTTTTATTTTTAGAAATGGGATGATTATATTTGAAACAATAAAATATAAATGATATTTAGATAAACTTTGAAGAACATTATAGTTTTATTACAGATTGTCTTTTTTTTAAATTTACTTAAGGGAAAAAGTATGTGTCAGTCCACTGACACCGTTTATCCAGATGAAAGATAAAGCAGAAGTTCAGCGTTAGTTCATATTAGTTACCGAGGAGCGCTATGAAAGTATTAGCTTCGCGTGCTCGCCGTGACGAATACGGAACTGTTACGTGAAGTTACGGTGACAGCTCGGTATCAGGTGTCCGTGTCTATTTAGCAGGGAAAGCGCGACCAATCCGCCAAACATGTTTTCCCATTGAGCAATTTTCACTTGTGCCGGAAATGGCCGTATTGAAGCTCTGGATTGTAACTGAAGATTTGCTTACCCCAGATTATGACAGTACATATGAACTTGTAGTTGAGATAGGCTAAGTGATATACTAGTATCGTTAATTGGCGTTTAAGAGCCTAATGCGAGTTTACGCGATACTGTAATGAGTCCAAAATATGTTAAATTCATTGCGATGGCGCCTAGCAACTGAGTGCTGCAAATTCTCAACTTCAAAGCATCTATATTGCCGTAACCCTATTGAAGGCGTTTGATAGTAGTTTCTAGCTGTTTCTATATCACTGTTGCCCTTGTTATAATGGCTATAATTACCTTTATTGATTATAAAACAGCTAAATACATTTTAAATCTGAAGTAACAGGTCAGTTGCATGAATATCATACAGTATATAAAAATACGTTATCATATTGATACGTTATCATACCGTGTAGTTGAACGAGGTCTGTGATTGCTCATTTAAACAACTTGAGTTATTAGACATTTTAATGAAATGTGAAGTACCATGCCGTTTGTTGCTATACACCCGTCCTGAGATGTAATCGGTCCTTGTGCATCAGAAGCGATGAGCTACCGGAACTGGGTCAATCCCGCCCTGTGTTGTCTCCACTTCCGCTCTTGCCCAACACCTAGGCTTCATTATACCGTCGGGTGACGACTTGTTGCTAGTCCGATAGGACACAACCACTTTGTAGACTTCTCGAAATTAAATATTTTTTAATCTGCTGTATAGAGTTTAAAAAATATATTTATTTTATCAGTCATGAATTTAATGCTGCCTATAACTTATAAAAGGTAAAATATTTTCATGCGAAGGGTTCCCAAGACTCTCGTTTTGTAATGTTCGTTCAGTACTCTAATGTTGATAAATTGTCGCTATATGCAAAACAATACACGTAAATGATTGTTCTTGTAAATTATTTGGGTACTGTAGTCAATTCATCTTTATCTAAAATTTCTTGTCAGAAATGATCATTATGCAATTTCATTAATTTCTAATTGAAAAAAACTTTAAATATAAATTTATTTTTTTATATTTGATAGCCATGTTCTTTTATAATCCTTAAATTGTACAAGGGCAAGACTATCAAAGGTTACAAATTAAGTTGATTTAATTTCACTTTACAAATTATTATTATATAAATTTCAGATTGATAAAAATGGAAGGAAACAGTATGATACTGTAAGGATATTTTGTAAGCGGTTTGGTTACAGCACAGTTTGCACAGACCACCTTTGGCTCAGTATACATTATTGCCTCTACCCACGTCTACGTGTTGCTGCCATTGTGTTGTTCGGCTAATACCTCTGCAGATATCTCATTGCTGATTTATCCTTGTAGAAAGTCTCTGCGTCTGCGAGGCACTTGCGGTACATTCCGACTCTTGCCTATCCTATTTGATAGAATCTAATAATGTTGGCGTGCTTGGTTCAGATTAGCAGAAGTTTGATGGGATTTCCTTGTCAATTTGATAACTAAGCGCAGTTGAGTTTTGACATTTGATCGCTGCTTATCAGCTGATTGGCAGCCCCTAAACGAGAGTCTCCCATCGAATTACCGGGTCTATTTTGTTATTGCCAATAGTGGAATATCTCCCGTTCTACGGTAAGTTAATTTTGGTCTCTGACAGCTACTAGTTAGTTAGTGTTGAATAGTCACGCCATAATTGTTAAAACTTGATATTATCACAGCCAGTGGGTGCGGTCCCCTCCTGCACATCCTGAGGCGTGTTAGTTGTCCTCATCATAGCAGTAGACGTACAGAATAGTGACGTAAACCACCGGGTACGTCCACTGTGTATTTATTCCTGGTGACGAGATCACCTTCCAGGTGAGTGAATCACCGACCAATGTTCTCAGAACCGTCATGTCACGCTGGCTTTCTCTTTCAAGTTAACACCACTGGCTCGACATTCACTTATCGGATAAAGTAACTCATTGATTTGAGGAAAGCTACATTTCAAGCGTGTGTAATATCTATGTGGTTTAATCCAACTGACATACCTGCTGATAAGGCTCCCTTTTTTCAAATAATTTAGTCAGTATTATTTTACGGATTAGACTTATGTCATATTGTACGTAAGACGTAATGTCCATAATAGCTTAGCCTCCATAATTTTTGGATGTAAAAATGTTCTTTATATTTTTTTTTATAAATAGGCTTCAATTTGTGGAACATTGAAAATTAGGGGTTCGAATAATTTCACGAGGTACCAGGTAATCGTATATAACTGGCCTGCACAATCCACCAAATTGTTCTCTGAATTATCGGGAGTCGATCGAACCGAGAGGTGCATTGCGTTTACGATGTAGGCGCACCAGAGCGCGACACTGAGGTCACCGCTAGTTTGCCACAGTTCCTAGTTATCCTGTCCTGTAGCCTGTGGCCTCGCTCTGACTGGTACATCGCAGCAACAGGGGCTATCGCCATCTCAGTCAAGGCCAACACACCTACTCGCACGTCCTTCCCTACAAACATAAATCTGTGATCTCCGCAGATACTTCCGACAGACAGATTTGCTGGGTGCTCAAAACCGCGCGACCAGCACTAGGAAGACCACTTACTGGGATTAAACTCTATTTTGCGACCACAAAATAAAAACATTTAATTTTACGGTCGCTGTTACAGCTAAAAACAATCAAATGATTGCGGTGGCAAAAGATTTAATTTGACACTCAACATCCTCAATAATCCTTTGCCTATGAACTATGAGACAAACTTTCGTTCGAAATTACCGTCCTCAACTGTGTAACACGTACTTTGCTTTATCTTCACTAATCAAATACCAATTTAAAAGTTTGTTGGCATTGAAGGAGCCAATGCTCGTGAAGATATAGATTTGCTGTTCAGTTGAAGTAACACGCTTGCCTGAGAGAAGAGAACGCACAGATTATTTAAAGTTTTTCATTAGAAAAACCAGTATTAGGCATTCTTATTCAACAAATTGTTTCTTGTTTGCCCCGATGTGTAAGTTAATTAGTTATCGTGTTTCTAACGTAAAATAAATTCTTCTCTTTCGATAACCACTTTTATTTTTATTCAACACCTCAACTAAAGTACAGTATATGATATGTGAACGACTACTTTGTCGAGAGATATTTATTTTGTTCGTATTATACTAAGACACCATACTTGTTCGCAAATGCAATCACCATTATGACTGATATTTATATGTTAAGCGGACACTTGTGGTGTAGGCCTACACAGTACGCAGGCTGGGCCGCCGCCTCCAAGTGGCCGATCAGACCACATTCTCGCCCCTCCACGACTCTCATACGGCAGACACTCTGTCTACGGGCTCCGAATATTTTTAGTTGTACGTAATGTTTATCTATTAGTTTCAAGGTGGAAAGTTGTGGAACAAATTTCTAAGCACTGATTGAGAAAAATGATCGCCCTGAGAAAAATTAACAGCCAGATAATTATTATGTATGCATGATAATTATTAATAAAGTATGTTACTGTACATACTTTATTTAATTACGAGGTAAACATTTGTTATGCATAGTACGGAAGTTATTGTCCTCTGTGGCAGAGAATTCAAGTAGAGTTTCAGATCAGTATAACTAGACGAGCACGAATACTTATTGTGTATTCAAACAGATTACAGTTCAAAATGCTTAGGGTCGGATCTAAAATGGGCAACGTAAATACTTTTATACTTTATACTTTTAATACTTTTAACTGAAATGGTGACCTACCCAGGTAGGTATTTTAAGCCAAGTATGAATGAGGGATTAATGTAGGAGGATGATTGTGGCACGATCTTGTAGTCTTGTTACTGACTAAGGCTGACATGTTCCTTAGACAAGACTGTTAATTAATAGCCCAAAAGCTGATGGCAACTAATGGACCTACAGTTTAACGTGGAATCCGAATTACGAATCCTCTGAATTACGAATTGGTCTAATTATGAGGATGGTCTTTGTGGATTAACGTAGTATTTAATAGTGCGGACGTTAATCCGCACAAGAGAACACTACATCCACCGACCATCTCTCACAACTATCCACAATTCGTGACCTCCAAGTAGCTGGATTACAGGATGTCGCCACCGTCCCGCGTAATATGATGTTTAGCTTTAGCCGACGGAACAATATTCCGATGTTTTGTAGAGCTTTAAACCCTTTATCTATACAGTTACAAGAGAGGGACGCCTCAACACGTACTTATATCCTGTAGGTCTAAATGAGATGCAGAGTAATTCTCAATGCAATTCAGTCTTGTTAGATTTTTTATATTTATCTTTACGGCACGGTATATGTCTTCGTGGTCGTATTAATGTAGAGTACGAGTTACAGTATTAATGTAGAGATTGCACTAATAAGTGGTTTCCTGTGTAACATTTGGCCCACCCTAGTATGCACATTTGAGAAGCAGGGCAGAAATACAAGGTGCTTTAACAGACCTGGGTTTCGCGGGACTAATCCCCCTGTGACCGTCTACCACTCACTTGAAAGGTGTGTTCAAGGTGCAATTAGTGCTGAGATGACTCGACTGCTGCTTTACGTCAACTGTCGTTCGCTGTAGCAGACGCTTCATGACAGCCAGCTCAAAAAACTAAACAGATTAGTATCATCAATTATTTGTCTACAACTAACGGTTCCTCAGTGAAGTTAAATTTACTGTCCGCGGTAATACAGTATTTTTCTTAGAGCGCCCAATGTTATTCTTAGGGAAATCACAAAAACCAATAGCCTCCTTGTTTCCTTATTTTTTATCAACCGTTTACGTGAAACTTGGTAGGCAGCGCAAGGTGACATCACACGATTAAACCCGCTCAAAATCGAAGAAAGTCTGTGTTCACTGATGTGCTTTTACCTCATTTAAAATAATTACGTATATGGAGTACTACAATTATTTAATCTTAGTTCGTAATATTTTAAATGTTGTACGTATTATGGTTACTTTTGTTTAACAACCGTCGTGTTGTTTCTAAGCACTCCGTAACTAGCTAATT
Organism: Nephotettix cincticeps; assembly: GCA_023375725.1. Taxonomy (NCBI): domain Eukaryota; kingdom Metazoa; phylum Arthropoda; class Insecta; order Hemiptera; family Cicadellidae; genus Nephotettix; species Nephotettix cincticeps. Next base: position 31,827,270 of record CM041786.1, read on the forward strand.
TAAGTGTGTGGTGGTAAGAAACTAGTATATATCTGTTTGCAGATTAATATTTACGACAGAGGTTGATTCCTAGATTTGATATCTAACTATAATATTTTAAAGAAGAGGTGGTGTCTGTATGTTTGTTTGTTTGTGGGTTTGTTGTGGCAAGTAAACGCAAAAAATACTGAACCAAACAGTTTGAAATTTTACACAAAGGTAGATCTTAAACTCATGCAACACATAGGCATACTCATTTCCTTAAAATCCTCTCGGGCTACGCCCTGTGAACGTCCTAAGATTCAATGTTTACATTTTTAGAGAATGAAAACATAAAATTACTTGAATGTCAACAGCTGTGAACACTAAAATTTGACAGTTCGGGAAGAAGAAGAAATAAAGTTGATTTTTCAGATAAACTGCTGGATCGAAATGAGTCAATTATTTGAAATAGTGGAATGGTAGATTTTTTCCGACGACTGTCTTTTATTAAATTAATCCTTATCCTCTCCCAATATTTGACAGATGTTACTTTGAAATGTTGTAGACACTCGTGTTTTGTCATTTTGTAAACAATGAAGAATTAATTAACTTAAATGTATGAGTAGAGCCTACACCTTTCAGCCTTTTTAACCCGTGCGAAGAACGGGTACTTTGGCTAGTAGATTAATAAACCAATTAGTGGTTAACCTAAGCCTTAGCTGCCCCGTCGCACTGTCGAGGCAGTCTCATGATCACCGTAACCGCAGGCTGCGGCCGTTGCACAATGCTCATGGATCTCTAACGTGTCCAAATATTGATTCCAGACAAACCGTTGGTCCTACAATGATGAAATAAAATTATTTCCCACTAAACTAACCCCAAGGAGTTACGTAAATATATTTTCTAATTTTTTAATACAGGGTGTTCCAGAAAATGAGGTCACTAGTTCAAATCTCGAAAATATAAAATACAAACATGTGTCATATTATGCATCGTATTAAATTTATTGCAAATTAAAAAACTTTGGCGCAATCAGATTTAGAATATCTTATTCGTTTCAACATTTTTAGTAATAAGTCAAATTTTTTGAAAACCCTGTATTTCCTTAAAAATACAGAATACCCTACTCAGATTAGACGATTGCATTCTCTATGAGCTAAGCTTTATTCTGATATGCAAAACTACAGTATTATCTCTAAAACAAAAATTAAAAAAATAGTTTTTTAATATTTACATAACCAAAACTCAAAAATTTCATATATCATATGTCAAATAGCATATCATTTTAAAGGCATTGCAAATCCAAGCAACTTTCAAATTTAAACCTTATCCATATCTATTTTAGTTTTCGAATTATCAACAAAAACCCCGTTTCTTCAATAAGAAACCATGTTAATTATTTATTTAACATTGAGTTGAGTTTTCCTGTTGATTAAATTAAATGTTTCCTTTTTCATTTAATATTTTCCTCAATTTAAAGCTATAACCTAAACATTCGTTGACTTATTTTCAAAACCTTTTCCTATACCTTTATTACCTTGCTGAAATGGTGACCTATCCAGGTAGGTATTTTACGCCAAGTATGAATAAAAAATGAGTGTAAGATGTTATGTGACGCGATCTTGAAGTTCTTTGCTTGAAGTCTTGTTACTAACTAAGGTTGGCATGTTTCTTAGACAGGACTGTTATTAACAAACCGACAGCCAATGGCATCTAAGAGACCTACAGTTTAACGTGGGATCCGAACCACAATAACCGTCTGAATTACGAATTTGAATGATCTCTGCGGATGAACGTAGTTTCAATAGTGCGGATGTTAATCCACACTAGAGACATCCACCGACTATTGCTCATAACCATCTAAATTTCGTGACCTCCAAGTACTGCAACTGGATTACAGGATGGTTAATCATTCCCCAGCAATTCTTACTACTAAATCCATCTGTTTGACGAAGTGTCGATCTCCAGTATGATCGACCCGGTGACATAAGCAGGAAGCCCTGATAACACCGTGGACGTGGTGGAGGTGGGGGCACCACGGACCGCGACCAGCTAGCAGCCAGTCAGTCAGTCAGTGCGCGCGTCGGGTCCGATGACTATGTAGCCAGTCGTCAGTGTCAGTGCTAGTGCCTAGTGCCGATGTTAGTGACAGGTCTCGGGGGCAACAGAGTGTACGCCTCCCCCCCGACACCCCCTCCCCCCTCCCCAGGTACCACCCCTAGGAGCCACAGGAATTTATATCTTACACCATTACTGTTTTTATGGTTTCTCATCTCATTCGGTGCCGCAGTAACTCAAGCTTACCTTTACCGTGCAATACTAACAGGCCTTGTAACAGGTTATTTTTTGTTTTATTTTGCTCGTGGTTATTTTTTGAGAGGAATTAGGTTTTTATAGACTGATTTTTGTAAAAATCATTAACATAATGTAAAATACCCTCGATGAAGTGCGATAATACAACCCAAAATGGTCATGGAATTGTATATTTGTCTTTTTATACCTTATGTATTTTTAAGGTGATAACAATGAATGAATACATACTGTATTTTAATTTTTTATGCATACATTTTGTTATGCTATTTAAAGTTACCTTTTTTCCTTTGACTTTTGTCACTTGCCATCCTGAACAGAGGGGAAATCTCCCACTTCTGTTTTACACAAGTGGAATATCCACGGTCATCCGGAAGCGGTGTTACGTTTTCTGTTTATTACATATTGTAGTTAAGGTCAAACCAGCCAGTTTCAACTAATTGATGAATTAATGCAGTGTATTTTTCTGCCCGGTTAGTCAGCTTAGCTGCCCGGTTAGTTAGTTAGCTTGTTTTAATCATTATTAAAACATTTTGAAATTCATTGTCCGTGTTAATATCCCAAAAAACGCCATTCTTTAGAGATTTTTTTTATCTTAAGGTCTGTTAAGCCCTGTACAAAAATGTTCCAATTGCAATTTTGTATAAAGTAGTAATTATTTTGTTTTTTACCTCGTTTTATTGTACATTAGTATTATAAAATTCATTGCCGGTATAATACAGTTGTCCACACGCAAATAATGTGTAATGACGATATCGTTTATCGATATCGACACTTTTACGGTATGGATTAAACCTGTTATATGGATTAAAAATTAAAATAATGAAAATATATTTGAATTTAAATTTTATTTAGTTTAATAAGAACTTTAAAACTTTTTTGATAAGTAAATATTAAATACAATATAAAGTAAACTATAGTACTGAATTGCAATACGTTTGTTTCGAGTAAATATTTCGTTGATAAAAGAATGAGCCTTACTAAAGGACAAGTGTAAAGTCAATGGAGTAAATGTTTAGGCTTCCAATGTGGTGGACAAACAACAGACATCACGGAAGAATTCACCAAAGCTCCGACATGAGTTGCTACGCAATGTGTCCGAGTGTTTAATGTTTTGAATTTTCTATCGCTTCAGTATTCATAGCAGGTTATTTGTTTTGACGTTATAATATTTTCGTTTAAAGTATCGGTGTAAATATTTAGAAATGAAAACGCATCCGTAAATAGTTTTGAGATTCAGTTCCTGTGGCTCCTTCAACACAGTCTATGTTTCACGATACGCGTATTTTACGCGATTTGTTTTGAAATAACATTTTGTATTTAAAAATCTACTTCTCATAAAAAACTAAAGAAATCGTCAAATCTTACATGGATAATGGGGTTTAACTTTATTGCGTCTTTTGCGCAAACCATTCACACAACACAATTGACTAAATTTTGAATAATACTTGAATTTGCTGGTACTAAGTCTCACTGATATCCTCTAATTTTTAATTATATCAGTGAATTTCAACATGAATCATTACAGTCGAAATGATTTTAATTTCAACGAAAAAAATAACAGGGATCATAGCGTTTGGAAAAGTGTTTTATTTATTTATCGCCAGAGAGTTGAGAAGTTAGATTCAGATTTGAAAAGTAATTTGCGACAGATTAATTTCTGTTTCCGTAAAACGAATCGCTCAGTTGTCTTGATCCTCGGTGACAGGCATGCCCCTTGCCGCCACCCTCAAGTCTCAGATGCTGCGTTTGCTGCGGAGGTCCAAGAGCACTCGGTCCAACCAAGCCATGGTGATCCCCAACAAGCGGTACTCCGCCGTCATACCCGAGTCGCCGTCCATCGTGGTGACGGGACCCAGGGAGTCCACCCGCCACAGGAGCTACAGTCACTCCCAGGCGCGGCGGTCCAGCAAGGTAAACACAGTACTGAACTGTAATGCGGGTCCGTGGAGTAATACGTGTAGACCTGTTGTATAATATTACAACTTCTAGAGAACTATCCTAAAGACATGATTATTACGATAAAATATGCCAAGTTTGTTCGCAATATTCTTATTGCAGGTATGTGATTAAGTTTTTAGAAGAAGCTGAAAACTAAGAAGGATTAAATAATAACCCTTAAAATTCTCTTTACGTTATGGGTAACTTTCTGTATAAAAATCGTTTGAAGGTCTACAAATGAAGTAATAAACGAACTGAGATGTCGTCTTAAGTTAAGAGTCGTATCTTTACAGTGTACGGTTTATTTCAACTGAAAACATCTGCACGGCGTGTCATTTACTTTCATGAGACGCCTTTGACGTCTTCTGCTTACGTTTAGTAGATCATAAATATAAACGTATTTACTTCGATATTTTCAAACCGTCTTACGTATTTGTCATATCAGTTTATACCCGTGTAATATGTTTGGACTTGGAGGTAATCATGCGTTAAAAATGTTTTTACACTGAGGCTTTACAATCATGCGATACTAAAATTTTGCAATGTAATTTCGCATTGAATAAATTGTGTGTTAAGTAGAATTTAAGCCTCTGACTAGCCTTATTAAGTTTGATTTGGTTCATGAAACTTAAGAAATTGTTATGAAATTATCTTTGGAGATGATATTAGTTGTGCTCTAATATCATGGAGACCGCAGCCGCGGACCGGTGGGTAGGCTAGCCAACGAGACCCCTCCGGCCCCCGCGACAACAGGTCCTGCCAGGTGCTAGATACTTAAATCGGTTATTAATACACTTCACATTTTCAACGGCATTCCTTTCGCTTGTGTCGGTTATCGAGTGTTACAAACGCGGTTGTGGCGAACACTGCTTGACATTATGTATGCACGGTGGTATGTGATGTCGTATTGTATTTAGTTTTACACCAAGTGGCCTACACATTTACTGACAAATACAAAGCTACATCATAATATCATCAAAACCATCACACTCATCCGACCTAGTATTCAGGTTAAAAAGTCGCAACATTGGGTCCTGCCTCGAGAGTTGAGTCGTTATTTTGGTATATTGTATAATTGATGTGAAATTATAATTAGTTTATCGTTTAAGGCTTTAATTGTAGTCATTATACAATCTACAATCGGAAAAAGTCGAACTTAAATACAATTCCTTGTACTATACTTAACGAGATTATCTGATAGAGAATGGTCGTTAGTTTGTCGTCTAGATGCTGAGCTCAAATATGTGTCTCCCCATACGCTGACTGTGTTTGATTCATGTCGTGACGCTGTCTGTATTGATCAGTATTCCTTGCTGGTCACCTGCCTCTTCCGGGAAACTCGGCGCCGTGATTCAACGGTAGATCCAACTACCAGGACATCACTACACGCGCTACCAGAACTACTTAGGATAAAGACACACTCGAGTTGAAAATACTGATAGTAGATGGTTAGCTTTTCCTCCTCTACCGAGAAAATTAGCGAAACTTGGTTGCAATAGTGAACTTTGCACAGTTATGGGCACGAACCTGCTCACTTGGTCCCGTCGTTATATGCTATCGTTAACCCACTCAAACTGAGACTTTGTTATTACCTATTGTGTTCCACTCCTCCTCATTGTCTGTTCGAGTCAACAGCTGTATTTCTTAAAGGCAATAAAACATGTTTATCCTAAATCCTCGCTTTTGACATGGATATGTCTTAGTTCTGGGGGGAGTGTTGGCGATTTTAAGATGTAACATGTAACAGGTTTCCACATCAACTGCCAGAGCTATTGTATTGCGTTTTTAATATAAAATAATAAGATCAGCTGTTTAGATGAACTGAGACCATTCCCATTAGCCATCCATATCCATGATCTAACGTATTTCCCACAGGGAAGTAAATACAAACTTTTGACATGGTCTTAGCTCTGGGGGGGGGGTTTAGTGATTTTTAAGATGTAACATGTAACAGGTTTCCATAGAAACCACCATAACAATTGTATTGAATTTTAAATATAAAAGAATAAGAACAGCTGTTTAGGTGAAATGAAAACATTCCCTTTAGACATATCCATGATCTAACCTATTTCCCACAGGGAAGTAAATACAAACATTTTTCTTCCAGTAGTCCTTTGCAACGAGATTTGTAATATTTTATTCCACTTATAAGGAACTAGCAAAAGCTCCCGTTACTCGCACGCCTACTATTATTTTACTCATAACATATTAATATTAAGGACCTCTTTGTATCGGATGTGACCAAATGTTATATGTGTAACGCTAAGAAATGTATTTTATAGGGAATTTGTTTTATTTATATTAATTTGTTTCAAAGTTTTAATACAAAATAACACAAACTTAACACACAAAAACTTCGTAAACTGAAATTAAATCAAGGAAATAATGATACTTAAGTATCTCAAACATAAAAACATTAATTAATGAAATGCAATGAAAAATTGTCATTTTACTTTGGTTTCGGTCAAGTTTGACTGATTGACTAATAATTAATTAGCTTATACTTAATTAATACTTAATTAGTTTTGGTTGTTGGGAAGATTAATCAAAAAGTATTGTTGTTTTTAAATAACTAGCCAAAGTACCCGTTCTTCGCACGGGTAAAAAAGGCTGAGAGGTGTAGGCTCTACAGATACATTTAAGTTATTGATAATTAATTCTTTATTGTTTACAAAATGACAAAACACGTGTCTAAGTATATATCTAAACATGACAAAGTAACATATGTCAAATATTGGGAGAGGATAAGCATTAACGTAATAGAGGCAGGCATCGGGAGAAAATTAAAAATCTACCATTCCACTATTTCGAACTAATAATTCACTAATTTCGATCCAGCAGTTTATGTGTAAAAATTAACTTTATTTCTTTTTCTTCCCGAACTGTCAAAATGTAAAGTAAACGGATGTTGACATTAAAAACTGTAAACATTGAATCCCAGGGTATTTACAGCAACCATGTCTTCTGCTTCTCGAACTGTCAAATTTTAGTGTTCACAGCTGTTGACATTCAAGTTATTTTATGTTTTCATTTTCTAAAAATGTAAACATTGAAACTTAGGACGTTCACAGGGCGTAGCCCGAGAGGATTTTAAGGAAATGAGTATGCCTATGTGTTGCATGAGTTTAAGATCTGTCTTTGTGTAAAATTTCAAACTGTTTGGTTCAGTATTTTTTGCGTTCACTTGCCACAACAAACACACAAACCCACAAACACACAAACCCACAAACATACAGAAACCACCTCTTCTTTATAATATTATAGATAGATAAATCGTGACAGCTATAAACTGAGAACTAACATGATTGTCAACTTCAGAACCATGGCCAGTTTCAAAATAATTGCTGTTTATTTAGATATATAAATTTAACTAAAACTTTTATTTAATTGATTAGGCCCTACCATATTAAAGATGTAAAATTATCAATGTCACATGAAGTCATTCAATAGACGAAAAGGTGTGGATTAAGATATGTTAGTGAACAACTTGAGTAGTGTATATTACAGTCGTTAGTTATATTAGCGAATGAGCTATCTTTATTGGGATAGATTCTCTCAATATATAGTAATACATTGTAAGGGAATGTGCTGTCGGGATAAGCCTGGCTTTCCATTACACGGGTCTCGGTTCTGCCGTCTGTCATGCATGGCACACCTGGATTTCCTGCCAACATTACAAAATAAGTGTACTTTCGATGTTACCCGATCATTGTTAAAAATACTGTATGATGGATCATTAGAATACAACACGAATGATGGCCGTCGTTATCGGCAATACTAGTTGTGGTGGACTGCTCGTTAATGTTACGGAGGCCGAGAGAAAGTGAGGCTCAGTCCGCAAAACCACAACCTGCTGCTTGTTTACGCTCTGTGGAAATCAGGAATATAGAGTGAGGAAAATTGAGAAAAGGTGAAAGTTTCCCCGTAGATGACGAGCAATTGTATTGTTAAGACTATTAGACGGTTTAGTAAAACTTGTAATCTACAACATTAGCGTAAAGCTGTCAGAGTTGGCATTAATGACATTACGTCATAATTCAGGAATAATAATACCCCGTCGCAGCAGACCTTCGTACTCAGCGAATTTCCACCTCAATAATATGCCAATAATAATACAAATATATGACAAATTGATCAATCAATACCTTTTGATAAATTAGAGTATTTTGCCTATTCTCTGTAACATTAACATGGGAAAGAGTATGCAGGTTTGCTGCTTTGACGAACACTGATAGTAGGCATTTTTACCATAAACTATTTTTATTTTGACCATATACCAAGTTTTATCATACATAAAGTTTGCCTATTCTCCATAAGATTAACATGGGAAAGAGTATGCAGGTGTGCTGCTGTGAGGATCGCATAAACTATGGGTTTTAGCATAAACGTATGTATTCATCTAATTAACATGAAGCTAAATACCAAATTTCATCCAAAACTATTGGTTAATAAGGGAAATTAATAATTTTTCCTTATCTCCATAAGATTAACATTACAGCCCCATAATACAATGTACAGTGTTTAGATTTTTTAATATCTCGGTAAACGTTGGAGATAGAGAAAATTGTAAGGAACTAAATTGTGTAGTTTTTTAGCTAATTCTAATAGTGAAAGATAAAATTTGTAATTTTTAAAAATTCCATGGGAAAACGCCAAAACCCCGTTTTTGGGGTGCAAAACCCCCCAAACTACCCGTTCCGATTAACCGATATGACTGGTTTACGAACTCGTCCGAGCAAATGTGTCTACCAAATTTGGTCGCGATCGGACCATTTTTACGAGAGTTATCGTGTTCACAGACACACACACACACACACACACACACACACACACACACACACACACACACACACACACACACATATGTATATATATATTTATTATTATATATATATATATATATATATATATAAATTTTAACGACTATTGTTTTAGGATTCTGAGCACCTAAAGAAGAAAAATAACATGGTCCCGGGCTTAAGTCTTGCCAAAAACTATGGGAAATTCGCCAATAGGTAATTAATGCGGTAGAACACACGTTGATTGAATGCCGTTGGTTCCTTAAGACAGAGAGAAATGTTTGGAGCCGCGAGGCGGCGGTCTGCCCACGGCGAAATCCCGCCCGGAGCGACTAAACAACATTGCAACATAGGGAAAACGAGCGCTGCAGAGGATTTTACCCTGTTTTGGACTATAATTTTAAATAAATACTCGCTGTAAACGGGATCTGATAGATGAAGAAAAGCTGTAGTTGAGTAGTGTTATCGTTAAGTCCCGTTCCTGTCTGTCCTAAGTTATGATTATTATAATGTAACCTGTTTTCGTACATTACAATCAACTATTTTGTAATGTTGCTTTAATATAATAATATCAACACAGAATGTCGTACAAAATTGTAAATATGTATAAAATTTCTTTCTTTTTCATACGAGATAAAAACTTGATTCTACGATTAAACTCTCGTACGTTTAGTACTAAAAGAGAAAATATTAAATTTTAAGAACCACGAATTCTGGTCGCGTAGTTGAGTAGGCCGGAGCCAAAAGTAGTAAAAAACCAGTAATGTAAACAAAACTTGTTAATTGGAATTTTGGATAGGTTTGTGCGATGGTCGGTGCGTGTGGTGTTCTCTTTTGTGGATTAACGTACGGTCTATTGAAAACTGCGTTGATCCGCAAATACCATCCTCATAATTAGACCAGTTCGTAACTAAACTGTAGGTCCCTTAGTTGCCATCGACTGTTAGCCTATTAATTAACAGTCGTGTCTAAGGAACATGTCAGCTTTATTCAGTAACAAGATTACAAGATCGCGCCACAATCATCTTACACTCAATCCTCATTCATACTTGGCTTAAACCTACCTTGTGGTAGAGTCGCCATTTCAATAATCTAATGTAATCTAACAAGCTCAGTAAATCGTGATCCTACAGATATAAGCTTTCATTTTAAACAAGTTGTAAATAAACAAAGGAAAAATACAGTAATTTTGAGCTGTTCTTATGTTTTATTTTGTTTCATTTTTTTAATGTTTCTTCATTTACATTAGTCTTTTACACTTAGCGAATGATTATCTAGAATTAAAGATTATGTAAAGTAGTTAATTTCCACATCCTAAGACGATCACGTACTTTTATAGAAAATCTTTAATAAGTAGATAATGTTTTCTGCAAAGATGAATTAATGAAACATAACGCACGTTAATCTCAATTGCCCATAAGTAGGCCTATTAATTAATTATCTCTTTGTGTGGAAAAAAGATTGAAACAATGGAGGAAAATATAAAGCTGAACAATGATTCTCATAAACAATTATTATAGACGGTTATGGTAAACCACTTTGTGATCGAGGTGTTGTTCTTGTCACGGTTAGACCTCCCGGGTGTTGGTAACGGACGCGGGCATGAGGGTTTACTAGTGCGGTAATTGGCCGGCTTTGCCTCTTTGGTGATCTGGATACTTAAATTTGACAGTTAAGCATAAAGCCAGGAAGTAAATATAGGTACTTCGTCGCGAATTTTAAATTGTTGCATCCTAAAAATGGGAAATCTATTAAGAATTGGAAATGTCCTAGTTCTGCTTTTTGATTGGGTGGGTTTGATTGTGGCATAACGATAACGAACCAAGCAACTCATTCTATAAAGTTAAAATTCCTTATTATCGCATAATTCAAACCGTTTACAATTCGGCGACCTGGTTTTGACTCAGAAATTGTAAAATATTGAATTAAATCATAGACATTACCGTTGTTCACGCCATCTTATCCTCTAAGTTTTTGCATTTTGTTTAGGTAGCCTAATCGTAACTAACTGAAAACTTGAGTACAGTATTTTATAAGCTCACTGCTCAATTATCTATGTCTATTGTTTATATAATTTATTTTATTGCCTTGCATGATAATTGATTGATCGAGCACAGCTCGACAATAGCTGGGTGTCGCTGAACGTGAACACAGACGTGATACGTGACCTTGGCTGAGTAATTAACGGGTGGCCTGGGAGTGCATGGCTCAAGGTCAGTTCTTACATCCTACCTTCCTCAGCCGTGGGCGTGGGTCACAGTCGAGAACAAAGCACCTACTGTAGATTGGCGAACACCGCTGATGAAGTGGTTATTGTTACTGTTGAACCAACTTATGCTGAGGACCTTTCAATAAAAAAAAAACAACTAAGTAACTCCCGTGTGTTACAAGCATACTATCCACCACATCAAATTGTATTATTTAATAAAGACCATCATATTCAGTTAAGAGATACCTGTACGTAACTAGTTTTAATCCCGAGAAATTGCAATATAGTTGGTAATGTAATGTTGAATATGGAACAGCGACGTGATTTACGATCAGTAAAACTTTTATTGTTGCACCGAGAAAATAGTCTGAGAATGATTTCCCGACGCGACACAAATCAAGGATCGAGAAATGAGAGATGAGATGCATCCTCGTGGGCGGCTCTCTGACATCTGCCATGATGAGGAATGTAAGTTACCTCAATTCAAATGTCTTCCAGGAAATGTTTTACATCTTGCTCGCGAAATCACGTTTTCTATAAGTTTATCACATGTTACGTGGGTTTTCAAAATTATAGTTTTCTACCTTCCACCTAACTCGTATCTTACCGATCCAGATATTTGGAAGAATGACTAAATAAAATGAAACCCTCCAAATACGAACTTGAGAAAATTCGAATTCCAGAAGCGTGTTTATTGTTCAAAGTATCTGTCGTCATGGTAAAAGTTTTGGAATTTTCTCTCATGTCACTAATACTTGATATTTGATTGTAAAAAGTTTGTTTGCGATTTACAAAGATCCCCCCTTATATTTTTAAAATTAATTGTTGATGATATAGGTGCGGTATATCGTCGTTGTCAGTAAATATGCCTGGCAAGTCGTCAATGTTAGGTCGGGTTTATACAGTTTGATTGTAATTTTTGCCTAGTGTACTATTCGAAATCCGAAGAAGCCCCAATTCTTATTAGCTTCTATTATTCGGACTTGGATTTAGCTTCAGTTTGATCGTTTGGTCTTTTCACTCATGCGGCGAGTCCTGCGACACTCGGTGCATGTGTTATCACTGTGTTAGTTATCACTGACAGCTGTTAGCGGACCCACGGTAATGAGACTCCTCTCCTTCTCTGACCTCTGAGACTCACAGGTAGTCAGCTGGTCATATTGGCAATCACCCTCAGTAGCGAGGCCGCACACTGGATGTTGGATGTGCGACTCAATGTCGAGCTGTTACTGTAGGTTAAGGTTGTGTGTTTGTACGTGAACAAAATGACATCCAATATCATTGTCTCTACATTTTTCCTTCACAATCAAGCATTAAAAATAATTTCTTTTAATTTACAAACTCACAACTATTAAAACAACTATAACTGTATTAACTGTTGAAAAATTGTAGCATATTCAAATAATTTGTTCATAGAATCTTTAAAATTCATAATTACGTTCGTTATTGACTATTCAATATCGTTTGAAACTCCTCCCATTTTCAAGCGATTGATTACCTAATAATTTACATTTAAAAATTTGAAAGTTTAAATAACAGATATTAATCATACCATGTTTTCAGGAAAACTCTCGTATCTATCATGCACAATTAAAAAACTACATAACGCAACAAATACTCCGCCTCCGAACTAGGGGGTGACCCAAGATAGCGTGCGCTCAGAACGATGTATAACAATGTATAGTCAAAGGTTCTACGTAGTGCTCCTGATCGGGGCGGAGTGTTTGTGGTTTTTAAAGATTTTTAAGGCTGAATTATTATAAGATAAGAATAACTTGAAAATAGAGGGGTTTCTCCACCTTCAGAAACGTTGTGTAGTTAAAAACACAGATGTTTTTGGAAAAGTCCAATAAAAGGCATTGAATTACACACATATTATAATCATACACCTGTACCGAGATTGAATGACACTTATTCGTGAAGATAAATTTTATATTAGCCTATTTTTCTATGTTTGATATGGTTCGTATAAATACAGTCCACGCTGGTCATCCGGAGCGCACAAGTGGAACGTGTCGGCGCGCTCTACCGTACAGTAACTGTACTACGTCATCGTCATCTGACACTGACAGTGCCATCTACCGGTCATCGCAGTGCGTCGTGTCGTGCTGTCGCGCTCCGCTGCGATCAACAAATAATGTTGTGTTCTCTGTAACCGTTAGGCCTAAGCGATCTCACGTAGCGCGTTACCAAAACATATAGCCCACAATACGTCTAATTCATTTTATGATTTTCCCCTACTTTTTCAGGGCAGGCCTATTACTTATATCCGTATGCAGTGAGTTTCCCTTCATCTCAAATTTTTCAAATAATTTGTACAATACTTCTGGAAATTGCTGTCTCAAAATTTTTATTTAGATAATATTTTTAAAATGTATAAAATCCTAAACGCGTGCTCTTAAAGAGGCGGCAGGAGTCAGTCAGTCCAGGCGCTCACACGCTTGACATGAGATGGGTTTAATTATCTTTTAATTGCTCGTAAAGGAAATTTATTAAAAACAAAATACCAAATACAAAGTATTTTATAGGTCCTTATCAACATATTGATGTGTTAAAATACCAAAACTAATGCTTAGAAATATTTTATTTTTTTGAAATTAGAAAATTAAAATCCCATAAGGATTTAACAAAACTAATTCCGTATGTTATTATTTTTATTTATCAATGGAAAATTTCAAACTTTGGAATAAATAAACTTCACATATTCATAAATAAAATGTATTGAATAACTTGTTGTATTTGATTTGCTCTTAGCCATAATATTTTTAATTAATATTTTTATATAATATTAATTTAAAAAAAAATAAAATATTTCTAAGCATTAGTTTTGGTATTTTAACACATCAATATGTTGATAAGGACCTATAAAATACTTTGTATTTGGTATTTTGTTTTTAATAAATTTCCTTTACGAGCAATTAAAAGATAATTAAACCCATCTCACGTCAAGCGTGAGCGCCTGGACTGACTCCTGCCGCCTCTTAAAGGATTGTTCCCGCTACTTTCGATCCGGGCATGTGGTCAGCTATAAATTAATAATATTTTTCGGGAAAAGAATTTGTATTAAACGAAGAACGATTTGAAAGTAAAAAAATGGAGAAGAAACACAAAGCAGGATCTTAATCTAGGGTAAAGCGTTACGAAGTTTTACACCACCGTTCATAACTGCAAGTAAACACGACACTCCCAACACTTTTGACTAACTTTAACCCCTTAGTTTTAATTAACTTTCCCTTATTAGCAAGTAAGTTCACATAAATGTTTAAATATTAAGCGTGATTAGACGTAGGCGTTGGTTTGATTATTATTAATTGTATTCATCGAAAGTTTACTTGCAAACAATGTCATGATGTATACACAGGGATTTTTCGGAGACTGCCAGGGTTGATGATCACGGAGTTATTTAATACCACTCCCGTCGACATGTTTGTCTGGAACGGATAACAAAACAATTACTTTACCCTGTGCGACAGAGCGACTCCCCTTCCCCCCTCGTAAAGTCGCAAGTGCCATTCCTCTGCCAAACCGTCTCTAGCAAGTAGAGCATGGCAGCAGCGCCTGGCCGCCACAGTTATGCAATACCCGCATTATACTGCACACTGTCTTTCTCAACTAAACCAATTATTATAATTGGTTTTGGAATTCGACTCCAGCGATGGTTTGAATCAATGGAGTTTGGTTGTTTCAGAGAAATGAAAATGTTTGAAGCACCTTTGGTCGGGAGTGATGAACCCGTTCTGTTGACATTACTTCAGAACTGAACAATATACCTATAGCCTTAACGTTTAAAATCGATCCGTAACTTTCCAAAGGAAAATTCCCTTCTCACATATCTCCTGTAGAGAAAAATACAATTAAATTACAAAACATACTTATAACATACAATTCCATCGCCCAATATACTGCCAGCTGTTGTATTTTTAATTTGTAAAATTTGAGTCAGTTTTAGTCAACTACGCAGTGGTTATTAATATTAATAATATGTTGGTATTAATACATTTATATTAATGCACATTTCCAAATGTGGGAATGCTTGGTTGACAATTATTGGTTTGAAATCGTTGACAAACAACGATTAGATATAAAAGTTAATACCTAATTGACAGAGTTAGGTCTGCAGCAATTTTTCTATATTTTTTTTATTTTTTGACGAATTTTTATTAGAAAACTGCTAGGGGCGCAGCTAGTGGTTAGCGGCTAGGACTGTTACGTTCAGAGTTTCGAGACCATATCTTTTCCTAGTTTATTAATTATTGTGTACGTTTACGAGAAACACTGTTTCACCATCATAAACGGTAATTAATTTATTTGGGATTGAATGAGCTATTTTCAAGTAATACGTTTTCATCAATATAATTTTCTTAAAATGTACAGGCCTATATGTTTTACCATTCGGTTGTGACTTTGTAATTTTTAATTAATGTAATTTTGTGTGTACCGTTATCACATATAAATTTCTCTTGCCCAGTAGGTGGGTTGTAGAAGTGAAGACTATTTTATACCTAATTTTTTCACCGGTAGCATAATTGGCCGTAATCCGCGGGCACGCAGGGCGGCATTTGTATGTGTGCAGTGACGTGGGCCGCGCCGGGCTTCCCCCTCCCACACACACACACACACACACACACACACCACACCCCACACCACTGTGTCTCATCACGGATGATCCGTAGCGTGACTACATACTACATCGTAGGCAGGGTCGCCGCCGCCGCGAAGCCTGATCCCAGTCGAGCCGTTGAGCCGGATGGATTGGTCAGTGACACCTCCCCTTCCACCACTACACACGCACGCGCACGGAGTATTGAATTTATCCGACAAACAAAATAGGTAATCATCCCATGATGAATGATTTAATGTGTTTGATATTGTATTTACATCATTACTACCAGTAGTGCCTGGAACAAAGCAGAGCTGCCACGTCGGTGGGACGTGGACGTGTTGTGATCATCGCCCACTTGACCGGTTCAATTGAGTCTCAAGTCTTAAATGGTTGGCGCTCCTCGTCCCAATCAGCCTCACTGTGCACGCGGCCATCTTTCGAGTAGGCCTGAGGCTTGTAGGTTATTACAGTGACCACTCCATTCAGGGACCAACTATCTCTGGACGTTTAGTGTCGATCCCGATACTCCTAATGAATCAGTTGGTCTCAGTCAATAACTAAAATACATATTCCAACACTAAAGCGACCGCTGTACATAAATTATTATACATAATGCGCTTGTAAACGAAACTGCATCAATGGTGTTAATAAAGTGGTGAACGGTCGTCGCATTCAGGTGTGTTGTCGTCTTTGCAAGTCGTGACAAGGTTTGTAATACGATAGTTAGGAGGAGAGGGTATCGTCACTTCGAAATGCAGGTAACCTCAAACTGAAATGAAATAGTATATTTCATAACAAGAGTGGAAAGTATGTTATTGCAGATTCGAAACCATATTATGTTTAAAGTTCGAGATTTTGCTCATGGTCGAGAATATGCGAACCACTTTCCTCTCGTGTTTTGAATGATACTTTTCGCTACACTACAAAGAATAATTAGTTTTTTAATAAAAATAAACATTGGAATAATCGAAATAAGTTCACTTATTACTTCAATAACTCTTTTTTTTTAAGATGTGGTACATTTTGGCTCTTGACACAATAACAAATGTTTGTTTACGTCTGCAAAATCATTTTGTAAAAGTAATTACCGGTAGTTTTTCTATAGTAAACAATGTAATGATGGATTTTCGTAGGTGATAAATACGTGTAGAAAACAGATGATTACATTGTAGTGTGGCCAAAAAAATAATAGTTTTTTGAGCTTTTATACAGAGTACAGAAAGTACAATTGTGGTTTACTGATGATTATTTTAATCTTACGCGAGTGTATCCATATGATAAAGAATAATCAAAGCCGGATTTTAGCTAAAGTATAGACTAACAAGAATTACGTCAAGTCACTCACTGTCCAAATGAATAACCGTCTGATAAAAAGGGGGATGAAATAACCGTTTAAATTACACTGGATAGCTAAATGTGTGGATCCAATAGATATTTCTCAAATACTTTTTTTGTAGCCATTGTAGCGAAGGAGGTTTTTGCAAGGAGCAGTTACATAATAATTAAGCGTCGCTTATCAGATCATTAGGATTTTATTTCTGTGCCAAGGGTAACATGAAAAGCCAACATGCAGTTGAAATTTATCTTGTGAATATGTTTATTTAAAGTTAACTTATCGCGTTGTTAAATTAAACGTTGAAAGAACGCAAAGATCGATGGTGCTAAATATTTTGTGAATCACATTTAATTTGAGTATATTAATTATTAATGTATATCTGGTGATATAAGTTTGTAAAAATTATTCTCATTGTAAACCTTTAGTAGTAGAATTGGTTAAACGTATAACAGATACTCGATGAAGGCTAATGTTGCATATCAAATTTAATCACATTTATCGTTTTTCATACCCGTATAAGCACATACTCGTGATACTCCCACCGCTGTCTGAGCGGCCTGCATTATTGTTACCGCGGGATCGAGGCGCGCTCTCGTGTTCGTCCATGTCACTCTTCTCTCAGTCCTCGATTGATCACTGTGTTTACATCCGTCACCTCGTTGTTTTTGTCATTTAATACATTTAATCTATTTTCAATCCGGCCTTTGCGAACACGCACTCTTTATTGTGTGCACTAAGATACTGTAGTCCTATCTCGTACAGTGTCATTGCGAGTAATCAATAAATAGTAGATCTATAATTGTCAAACATGGTAGATGCTTGAACTGAGTTGATGCGGTGTAGTGTCGGCGCCACTCCAGTGCAGTTATAGCATCACTATTGTATCCGCAGACTCTTCTTAGATCCAAATATTTGCCCGGCAGATAAGTGTGTTTGCTGTTGGGTAACTCTCGCTCGGGCCTCCCCAAGGTGAGCCACTTGGAGCCTCGCTGTTCCATGTCGCTTCTCGCTAGGCTACGTTCAGGCGTAGGATGACGATTGACGGGTACAAGATTAGGATTTATTGTTTAATGTCGATTTTGCCTCTAGTTTTGACTATCGATGTATCGTTTCGTTTTTATATTATCATTTTATTATTACATTTTTATAATAAACTTTCTAATGTAATTTTAAAACCCCACAGTAGGCAGGATTTTTTAAGTTACTAAAGAAACGATTACGTTCGTCTTGCGTGAAATAAGTTGCGGGGATTCAGTTTTTATGTGAAACACACAAAACTAAAACTTTCAGATTAGCGAAATGCCAACAATGTCTATTGCAGCTCGGATTTTATTTCTTTTCTAGTTAATACGAATTTAATTTTTCTGTTGTATACGATAAAACTAATTTATTAATTGTTCATTAAAGTGTAAAGCACGCGTTTGATTCCGGTCTGGGCCCGGAATCAATTTAGCCCAGTTTAATTATTAGTCTTTTAATTAAATACCTATGTAATAAACAATCCGCGATAGATGAAACAAGACCAGGCGGACGTATCAAAATGTTATATGCCACTCTCGTAGGAAAAACCAAAAGAGCAATCATATAGTCCTCTGCCATCAAATAAATAACCAGCTTTACGCCGGATTTCATCTCAAATGAATAAGGAGACGGTTAAACTAGAAAAATTAGCATTTATAAAATTGCAGTAATTGGACTAATAGCTAACTCACTTGTAATAAAGAGTAAAGCTCAACCTCGTGATGGACTTCACTTCTATACACCAATCGCGCCCGTCAGTATACAACCAGCCGTCAAACGTTGATTAATATTATGCATGAGTTCCAGCGGTATCGTTCAGAGCACCTGTCCACTGTAACCGTGTTTACAATTTTTCCTCGTTTATTGTTTTTTATTGACCCCTCTGAAATTGTTGTTCTCAGCCATAATATTTCCGTATCGACCAAGCTTGCGATTTGAATATTACCACACCTAATACAGTACAGAGTTTGTTAAGAATTTTTTTTCCAAATTTCAACCGATCCAAGTGATATATGGACAATAACCGAGCTTGGGTCTCTCAAACGTGATGCATTCAGACAAATCCCAGGGATCAGGTTATTAGGCCGATCAGCGCTTTATCCAAATCTCATCGCTTTACAACACCACCTCAGTTTCTGTAATTATAATTATATGAGTTATCGCATATGTTGAGTTAAGTCAGGTCCTTAGTACATCTTGATTAGCTGTATTAAATTATTTATTTGAGTAAAATATTATTTTAGTTCAACTTGCCCATACTTCGTTAATTGATACCTAATAATGTATCTTTCACATATTTAATTTAAGAAGAGTTCCTTAAATGAAGGAACCAGCCAGAGAGTTCTTGATCATAAGAGGAAATCATGTAGATGTACAAAAGCTTTGTCCGTATTTACAATAATATAACATATAATAATTGTTATTTTGAAGCTGATTTTAATCATTAATGTTAAGGAGATTTTCATCGAACTGGAAATGTTAATAGTTTATAGTTTTCCTCATTAGAATCATAATGGCCTTAATTAATTTGGGGGTTTAAAAATGATTTTCAACTATTATTTTCACAAATCTTCGTCAAGTGGAGGTATCCAATATTTCTCAGATTTTTTGCCGTTTAGTTAACTAAGTAACGTTGTAAACTGCAACAGTTGTCATGTGATTGCAAACATAATATTTTTCACTTGCATATTTTTATATGTTTCTCGTTTTACAATATATTTAATTTTCTTTTCTTTTTGTTTTTAGCGACAAACACCAAATGTGGAGAAAATCAACGTTCAAAAGAAGGTCAGTAAGTGAATGAGTCTGTGGATGTGTTGTCAGTCCGATTAACAACGGGGTTTAGTGTCTGTGGAGGGTTCGTTGGCTATTTCTTAAACTACCAATGAAGTGGACTAATTCTTCCATTAATTATGCTTTTCCAAAAAACATACATGAATGCTAATAAAATATTAACTTATTATGCACGACTTCGATTCATTGTTGTTATAGTATTATTATAAATGCATCTTCATTTTTTCATTTAGTTAAGAAATATATTTGGTTTAATGTGCCAGGAATTTTAATTTTTTGTTTAACTATTCTTCTAAGTTGTAGATTGAACATTCTTATTAAAACAGATTTTAGAATAGTTATTTTATTTTAGTGCATGCCAGTCAAAGGTTTTTATTTTGTGTTATTTGTTCTTTGTTCTGATGAGGCAATTTTGAATTTTTTACATACTATTTACTGTCGTTGGATGAACAGAACTATTAAGATATTATATTATTTATTAATAAGTTAGCTTAAACAATACGTACGAAAAGATTGTACAGAATAAATAATTTGATTGTATTGGATTTTTATTCAACTTAAAAGAATGTTTTAGACAAATTACTGATATACCGTAAAAACTAACCTTATCTAATTAAAGACTTGTAAACTTGTTTTTATATGTTATTGGCCCCACCAAGTTAAGCATAACTTGTCGGTGGGGTTCATTTTGTGCCTAAAACTAAAACTGTAAACTTGCAAACGTTTTTCATACTTTTTTCTTTACTTTAATGTCAGTAATCAAAATGTACTGTTGCTGGCCACAAGGCAGAACTTCAAAAACAGTACATACAGTATATACATGTATGCAATTTCAACAACAACTAGCTGCAAACAATGAACAGACATTTAAACTATTACTGTAATAACAAATAACAAAATATATAAACTATCAATGAATTAACAGGAATATACATATTATTAAACATTAACAAGGACCAAGAGTGAATGAATAAATAGATAAGCTGTAAAAAATGAACTTATCAATATTTAATCCCATGGTGAACAGGGATATTTCTTGCAGTTATGTCCCTAACGGTGACATTGCTCAACCTGCAACTAAGGAGAGGAATACTATTTTATAAGGAAATTCATCAACTCAACTACAGCTCAGCTCTATAACTGTTCAAGAAAACCCTTGCTGAAATTATTTGGGAGAAAACAATCATGGAAAAATAAAAACTGCATACATATTGCAAACCTTTAAAAAGTACTAATTTATCCATTCATCATAAACTATTATTGTAGTGCTAACAAAAATAATATTCACTATTTAACCACATTTTAGTTTTATGAGTGTCTTTTGTGTGATAACCAATTCATTTACTAACTAATAAATGCCTAAACTATAATATATCAAATACATAACCTTCATTTCACTAATCAAAGCCTGACCAGTTCATAGCCATTAATTGTGTTACCATCTCATTTAAAATCAGAAAACGTTTTATGTAAATGTGTTAAAATGTCATGTTATCTGTGAAAAATTACAACAATGTGAGAACTACACAAAATGTGTGTAATGTGAATGTAGCAGAAGAGAATAAGGTTTTCAAGGCCAACAGTTCTCTTTGTAAGACTCTTTAAGCATATTCATTAAATGCCTCTTTTCTAATCTACCCTTCCAAAATAGCCATAAAATCAATTACCTTTTGTAGAGAGTAAAATTTGTAATCCTTTCTATTTCCTTAAACCACGATTGGTGCTGTAAGGTGAAGTTCCTCTAATACGGAAGATGAGAATATGACATAACTTTCAACTTAGGCGAGGCAGTTGCCATATTTCAGACCGGGAAACTACGTTTTGAATAACGCTTTCGGCCGTACATCATGAAAACTGCAGACTCGAACCGTGGTTAAACCACGGTGTTGTAAAGAGAAGTTTTTGACCACCGTCAAACAACAAGACGTGAAGACGTACAGTTAGACGTGAGATGATCCACCGGTGTTGACGTTGGGCCTGACGGGTCTGACCCATAACTGTCGTGGGAAACACTTGATCCACGTATCGTGTTGTAAGATGAAGTTGTTTGACCAGCGTACGTGGTAGACGTGAGATGATCCACCGGTGTTGACGTTGGGCCCGACGGGTCTGACCCGTAACTGTCGTGGGAAACACTTGATCCACGTATCGTGTTGTAAGATGAAGTTGTTTGACCATCGTACGTGGTAGACGTGAGATGATCCACCGGTGTTGACGTTGGGCCCGACGGGTCTGACCCGTAACTGTCGTGGGAAGCACTTGATCCACGATTCGTGTTGTAAGATGAAGTTGTTTGTGTTTGACCATGCGTACGTGGTAGGACGTGAGATGATCCACCGGTGTTGACGTTGGGCCCGACGGGTCTGACCCGTAACTGTCGTGGGAAGCACTTGATCCACGATTCGTGTTGTAAGATGAAGTTGTTTGACCATCGTACGTGGTAGACGTGAGATGATCCACCGGTGTTGACGTTGGGCCCGACGGGTCTGACCCGTAACTGTCGTGGGAAGCACTTGATCCACGATTCGTGTTGTAAGATGAAGTTGTTTGACCATCGTACGTGGTAGACGTGAGATGATCCACCGGTGTTGACGTTGGGCCCGACGGGTCTGACCCGTAACTGTCGTGGGAAGCACTTGATCCACGATTCGTGTTGTAAGATGAAGTTGTTTGACCATCGTACGTGGTAGACTAGATGATGTGCGTTACGGGTGAGTAACTGGTGCATCCACGACGTGTTGTAAGATGAAGTTGTTGACATCGTGTGGTAGACTGAGATGATCCACCGTGTTGACGTTAGTAAAATATTTCTGGCAACCTCTCGCAATAACGGCCACGGGTGTGCTTATGTGCAGTCCGGTGCTTCGCAGCGCGAGTGTTGACAAGTGTGGTGTGGTGTGGTGTTGTGGTCAGCGGTGAAAATGTCATAGTACGTCACAATTATACAATCATAAAAGAATCGTTTAAGCAATTTGGCTGTATCCAATAAGTAATGAATATATAGCTGTACACGGCTTACAACGCGTCAGAAATTTTCAAATAATTCGAAATATCACTGTGATTGGTGCTGTCACTTTCAAGGCGCGGCTCTCGAAGTGGTAGATTTTGTAAACCGTCGACGTAAATTGACTTCAATGTGGTATACTGAATTAAAACAACGGTAATACATTATTTACCAACGTGTATTTATAATTATTTTCCAAAATAGAAATCTTTCTGTTAAATAATTATTGTATCTACGGTTTCGTCGAAGGTTAAAACACCGTTTCATTACTTAATTCAATCTGAAAGATGATGGTGGTGGCCGTGGAAATAGCTACAGGAAGTGAGAGGTTGTTACACTTGTCAATCATGTGTGGCAGTAGTATTGCCAACCTTAGCATACATTTCCAGCGCCCAGGTATAACATATTTTAAAGAGTTGTTTAAAAGTAATCTTGTAATTCGTGGTCGGTTGAAGTAGGTCGCATGCAAAACACATGACCAAGGCCACCCCTGGATTCGGTTGTGAGGCTACATGTATGCCGTAGACCAGTTCACAATTATTATTTAGGGACGTTATAAATTCGTTTTACTTAAAAAATAATTGTGTGGCACATTCTGCTGCCTAATCCACGTGTTGGGTTTTTAATTTAATTTTTAATATTTTCAAATCCAGGTTATTTAAATATTCTCACAGTAAGTTTTAGGCGTAGATGTTTATTATGGATATAACAAGGAGTAAGTATTCTCATTAAACCTGATAACTTAGACCACCACTTAACCGTGTTCTTCAAGCAAACTTTAATTACGAAAACTTGTTAACGAGAACATACAGAGGTAAACACAACTCTTCCTCATTAAATCTACTTCTTGTGTGAATAGACAAGTATTGACTTGAATGCAAATAACACAAGGACACTGTTATACGACCTAACACTGAGATGGGAACCTTGCCAGGGTGTATTTGATTTGTTTTTAGTCGCATGAAATACACAAATCGCCGAATAAGAGCACATGCAGGCGTCCTTGTTTATTGAATAATTTGATCGACAACTTTCAAATGTGACGATAAGGCGAGTTGACAAGGTTACGGAGACGCGAAGGAAATCCGGGCTATCGACTGTGTAGGTATCGACGATCGACGTCGAGGTGATAACGGCTATCGTCACAACTGGGTCAGTGGCACAGGACGGAATACGGGCGGTGGGGTTGTACATGGAGTTATCATCAGCAACAAGACGTAATGTCAGAGATGTTGCAGGTACTGTATTTGTGACGGGGAAACGTTTAGCACGTCAGTTGCTGAATGAAATATTTAGGTTAGTGAAGCAGTTGCAATCTTTGTCCATAACTAGATAGGATCTCGGTTGTAGCGGTGCATATCAGAGATGCGATGTAGTAATAGGTGGTAAATACTCGTAGATGACAGTGTGTTGTGTGTAGTGTTGTACGGTTACGCTCTACCGACAACCACCCGGGCCCGGGTAGCGAACCGTGGCCACCTTGACCCGCTACTACCTACAGTACTTACGTCTCATTACGGTCTACGTACTACTCATTATCTTCTGTCTACCCAAGTAGGTACGAATGAGAAATGGAAGTAAGATGATTATGGCGCGATTAGGATCTGGGTTGGTTAGTAAACGTTTCTGGGTCCACTCTAAATTACAATTTGTGTATATATTATTTGTTTGACTATTGTCTGTAAATTGTAACAGGGTAAATGGAAGGTGACAATATGGGTTATAATAACCGATCAAAGAATATCTCTTCTTTTTCACTTTCTCTCCTTATACATATAATACTGTATTATGGAAAAAGTATTGTTTTCGTCAAAATGTTGGAATTTAAGTTGAGAGTTAATTTATCCGTTTTGGGTCCCCTGAATCCAAATGTGGGTTTCGACGTGATGTCTGTCCGTCCGACTGTCTGTGTGTGTACAGAGCCACAGCTTACCCCGTTGTTCCGATTTACATGACATTTGGTATGTATGTATATATTCACCGTATTACCAGGCGGTTTTTTTATTTTTCAAATGTTGTATTTTTAATGGTAGTTTATCTCTAAAAACCGTGAAAATCCATATTTCTCAAAAACGGCTCAAACGATTTTGATTGGTACCTAATAATGAGCCACCACGCGCAAGTCTGTAAAAATTACCGTTCAAAAGTTGTGAGCTTTTAAGTGTCAAATAAATCAATTTTTTGAAATTTTCGCGAAAACAATAAAGATAAAGTATAATTTGACTGCTACTATTGAAATCAGCTAAAAAAGTAACAAATTAGTATTTTGAATTATATATCTACGACTAACAATTCATTGTCTGTGATAAACAAAGTACGTTGTCTGAGGGCGCCCAATGTTATTATTATGGAGAATATTAACAATCAATTTCTTCTTTATTTCCCAACCGTTTTCCATGAAACCTGGTATGCAGCGCAAGGTCAAATCACCCAACAAAATCCACTCAAAAACTCGTTATTACCGGGGTGTGGGAGTTTCCCTCATAAAATTCAAACAATTAATTTAACTTTTGACACCGTTTATTTCTTTGGTCGCACGATTGTACTTTGAAACATCACTTTATTGGATCCGTTCTTCAATATGCCTCAAGTTCATTATTTAAAATTCTTCCGATAAACCGTTTGAACAATAAGTAAGTAAAGAAGTTTTAAGTTTTATGATGAAATTGCCCCTTCAAAACATATATATATATATATATATATATATATATATATATGTTTTTAAATTAACAGAAGTACGTAAAATAATCTTATTATTCAATGCAGGTAACAGATAACAAAGAGAGTACAATTGAAGAACTTTGGAAAACACCCAACAACAACAGTAGCCATCAGAAAGTAATTAAACTTTCTTATCTTCACTTTGGAGCTCTTTTTATTATTCTCATTTAATTTTGTTCTCATATTTTCATGAAAAGTTTAATCGAAGTTTTATCGGAGTGAAGCTTTCCAAACGATAGCCGATGAATCCCGATACTATTTATAAGAATGTTCATATTTTTCCGTCCTTTTGAGTAATTACGTGAAAAGAAGCTTATATTGAAAAATGTTGTTAAATTATTATTCTGTTTGAAATATTACCGAATAATAATTACAAGTTAATAGAATCAAAACCGTTTGCATTAATGTAGATGTACTGGTGCACAGAAATAAATTTTGTACAATGGTATCCTATATTTTCAATGCTATACCACCGATATACTCTACATTCTCAATTGCATACTCCCTTCATATCTTATCTCCGTAGCTCTTGCTTTAGTTTCAGCTATTCTCGATAAAGTAATACGTAAACCAAGAATAGTCTACATAAAAAACAGAATAATATTGTGATAATATTGTGTATAAATTCCTGAAAGGATATATACTTTGACACATACTTTTAACATTCTCTGAAAAGAGCCATTGTTTACAACAAGTTGGTGAAGTCTAAATATTCTTACAAATTTCATACTGAACATTTAATTTGTCATCTTTGTTAATTGGGCTAATACCAATGGTTTTGACAAAATTAATCTACTGGTATATCAGTTACAAAGCAATATATCATAAAAATCAAATCATTACATCATTACACTCACTCACTCACACTCACTCAAATTCTCCCTAAAACACCCATCAATTTGGGTCGGTATCTCATGAATAAGAGTAAAAATTGTATCCTTTTTTAAGAAGGTCCTGCAAAGTCGCAAATTTGTACGAAGCTGGCACTTTATGTTCCATTAATTTATATTTTTAAAAGGTAAAGTAGAGTGGTAATGATATAGGCAGAATAATGTGTCTTACAGTGTTATAATGTCAAATAATTTAAAAACATGCTTGTATTTTCTTCCCTTTGAGAAATAGGTCAGATCGGGGCGGATATGTGTAAGGGAATGTTTTCAGTTAATCTAAACAGCTGCTCTTATTCTTATATATTAAAAATTCAATACAACAGCTCTAGTAGTTTCTGTGGAAGCGACTTCCGTTGCACTGATTTTGCGTCACAGAACAACACCCGTCCCTCAGAACTTAGACATACTTTTACCATGTCAAAAGTATGTGAAATAGATGGTCTGTTGAGCATAGATATTCGAAATTTTAAAACTATAAATACGTGTAAACTAAAATTAAATTACGGTAATTTAAAATTATATACGCGTTATAAAAAGTTAAAGAGTTAAAGTTAATACTTTAATACTAAAGTTAAGTCGGGTGAAATATTTGATTAACAGTCCTAGAGACTTTTAGTACTGTCGTTACAAGTTTCAGACTTTCGTTCTAAGCAGAAATAATCCAAAAACTTAGATTTGATAGTCATTTTAATGAAATAATTTTTTCGAGCATTATATCTGTTAGACTGCTCTGTTATGTGAAATCTAAATTATTTTTAACCATTTCCCCATAGCTCCCCTGTTGATTTTAAAGGTTTATTCAGAATCGCATGAGGCACCTGGCACCTGCGGCAATGTTGTAATTCGGTTACGTAGGCGACCGCAGCTCATCGGAATACCCGTTGTACAATAAACCATGACGTCGAATTCATTACGGTGCTTTTACACCTGACCTCAGTCCTTAGTTGCACCTCAGGGCTGAGGGTGTATATTAGTAAATGCGTTGAGAAACCCTGGTCGTTCAAAATAAGAACTTAACAAGCCCATCGTAACAGACCTCAATACTCAGTGAATTTCCAAATCAACAATATGACAATAAAATTTATTAATATGACAAGATTGATCAATATCTGTTTATAAATAAAAGGAATACTTATTCTCTATATGATTAACATGGGAAAAGAGTATGCAGGTTAGCTGCCATAATAAACAATGATTCAATATAAACTATGATTTTTAAGCATAAATGTATGCACCCCCAATCACATATCAAGTTAAATACCATGTTTCGTCCAAAAAATTGGTTAATAAGTTAAATTATTATTAATTAATCTTTTACTATATTAAATATGACTGACATTGAAACCCCAAAAATACAACGTACAGCATTGTGTTTAGATCAGTAACCATTGAAGATGGAGAAAAATATGAAAGTACAGTACTAAATTGTATAGTTTATTGAGCTGATTCTAATGGTAAAAGATAAAAATATAGAGGTCTTGTAAAGACCTACGGCAATAGCTAGTTTCCTATGGCAAATTCGCTAAAAATATTGGTGTCTCAGATAAAGTTTGTTTTGAAATCACGTTTTCGTTGTGATATTTCTATTGTTTTATTGAGATTCCACAATTGCTATATTAACAGTCTTCAGGATTGTCCTTTTTTAATTTAATTGTGCTTTTGTGGTTTGCTTCAAGGTTTCGAACCTTTCCTTTAAAAATCACGTTAATTTATTATTCGTAGTTAAGTTGAGCTCTGTGGCCTTGCCGAGTCGTGAAATGGCGGGGGGGGGGTTATCAACCGTTGCCCGTTATCAGAGTCACCACCACCATTATTGTTTTAGCTAAAAATATAAAAAAATACCTTTAAAAGCCCATAACTTTTGAACCGTCATTTTTACAGTCATGCGCCACCCACATGTCTGTAAAGTCGTCATATTATTCAGTACTCTGTGCACTATAAACTATATAATTTTAATCAAAATCTTTCGAGCCATTTATTTAACCTTTTAAAAATCACGTTAATTTATTCGTAGTTAAGTTGAGCTCTGTGGCCTTGCCGAGTCGTGAAATGGCGGGGGGGGGGGGTATCAACCGTTGCCCGTTATCAGAGTCACCACCACCATTATTGTTTTAGCTAAAAATATAAAAAATACCTTTAAAAGCCCATAACTTTTGAACCGTCATTTTTACAGTCATGCGCCACCCACATGTCTGTAAAGTCGTCATATTATTCAGTACTCTGTGCACTATAAACTATATAATTTTAATCAAAATCTTTCGAGCCATTTATTTACACGTTAATTTATTTATTCGTCGTAAAGTTGAGCTCTTTAGCCTTGCCGAGTCGTGAAATGCAAGGGAGGGGGCGTGTTATCAACCGTTGCCCGTTATCAGAGTCAAGTCAGCGGAGCGGTTGACACAGTGTAATGTCAACTTCCGACCTTGCGTTCGGCATTGTCCTGCTATCAGGGCAAACATACCAGCTCGCGAAACATCCCCTTGTTTGTTTTTACAACATTGAACCGAATTATTTGTGTTTGTTCGGTGATTCTATTACTGATTATTTTTGTACGCGTCCCTCCTTTGTTGAATGATCCTTTGGACCTTACAAGACAGCAATATCGCTGTCGAATAGTGTTGAAGTTTTAAAAAGTTGTTATAAAGAGGAGAGATACTGTGCTTATTAGCGAATTTCCCATAGGGAAGAAGCTATTACCGTAGGTCTCGTGGCAAGACTTAAGCCCGGGACCATGTTATTTTTCGTCTTTAAATTTTATTTTTCACCATTAGAATCAGCTCAAAAAACTATACAGTTTAATTTCTGAAAGTTTGTCTCTATCTCCAACGGTTACCGAGTACATTGTATTTAGGGGCTTCAATGCTAATCTTATGGAGGATAAGGAAAAATTAATATTTCCCTTAGTAACCAATACTTTTTGCTGAAACTTATTATTATTTATTTAGCTAGGTATTTAGCTTCATGTTGTTAGGATCAATACGTTTATGCAAAAAAAATCATAGTTTATTTGTTCCTCACAGCAGCAAACCTGCATACTCTTTCCTAAGTTAATCTTATGGAAAATAGGCAAAGTCCTTTATTTATGATAAAACTTGGTATATGGTCAAAATAAAAATAGTTTATGTTGAAAATGCCTACTTTCTGTGTTCCTCAAAGCAGCAAACCTGCATACTCTTTTCCATGCTAATGTTACGGAGAATAGGACAAATACTCTAATTCATCAACAGGTATCGATTGATCAATTTGTTATATGCTTGTATTATTATTGCGGTGGAAATTCGCTGAGTACGCAGGTGTGCTGCGACGGGGGTATTATTTATTGAACCATTACAGTGGTGGCGCAGCTGATATGGTGACGAAATGGTAATGTCGACCTTTGATCAACAGACCGGGCGACATTGCGGTAATGAACATTGGAGTGGTCGTGGGTCGCGCGCCCTTGGTACCATTAACGCGACGCGGCGCGACATTCCTGGAATCTGACATCAGTAAACTCCCGCTAAACATACTACAGTACTCGGATAACTACTTTGTGAATGAGAACAACCTGTTTCCTTTAGGCGCCCTGTCTTCGCTAACTTCAGGAAATGATGTCCACTTCTTCAAAAATTTAAGAGTCTGCATCAGTGGTAGCCATCTTGAATTTTAGTCCCGTAAGAGCAATGTTAAATTCTGGCGGAATATACCTTCACTTTGGCGTCTGTAGTGGCGTTAATAATCAAAGTATCAATGTAAAACTTTGGAAGTACATTGATGAGATGTGGCTCAAGGGCATGACCTTTTAATATGTTCAAAAATATAACTTGATATAAAAACAAAAATCCAGGAATATTTTACAAAATAAATCATTATTATTTTTTTATTGAGAGCGAAAATAAGAAGTTCTGTAAGGTGGTGCCCTGGAAGACTGTAATACCTTTAATTTGACACCTCTTCCGTTAATTTATGACAATAGGTCAAAGAGATATAGGCGCCAGAATTTAACATTGCTCTTACGGGACTAAAATCCAAGATGGCAACCACTGATGCAGACTCTTAATTTCGAAATTCTTAGGTGTTAAAATAATTTCGTTACATGTATCAATCGATCTATTCTTCACTGCATCTTCATGGCCGTTCTCGTTTGTAGTTCTTGAACATCAAAACGTTATACTTGTTTTAATGTTATTTTCTGAGTTCGTTATAATCCAAGTAGGTTTTTATAATCTAAGTTAATACGTAAGCACAAACAATTACTTCAGTTTCAAGAGAATCAGGCGGCTGCTAGAGCCGGGTGGCTCTGGTTATTGGTATTGGTCTTAAATTACGTTTCGCATGTAATGAAAATCGCAGAGAAATTTTGCAAAGAAATTTTTTTCACATGATTTATTCAATGTGATTTCAGTATATCTCGGTATCGAGCTGGATTATATGTACATTATAAATACGTATTGGAGCGGAGGTATTTAGGTTGCTGCTAAAATGTGAAGACTGGAGAGGGTTCAGGGCGTTTAACCACGGAATAATAGTGTCTTCGTGTATGGGGTTGACCAGAATCACAGTTAAGTGAAGGTAGCGGTGTCGTCACGACGCCAGTTTGTATACAGTGTTGCCAACAGGTCGCGGTCGACGTGGGGGGATCAATAAGACCAATCAGCAGGCAGAGCTGTGATCTTCGCAAATACGTGGTCAAATATTTGCAGGTCGTCGCCCAATTGAGACGTAGGCTGATGAGAGCCCACGTAATTGGCGACCTCGGGCGAGGCTAGAGCTTGTCAAGCTCAGCGGCGCGAGTGAAAATGATTAACTTGAAGCGTGAATAACCGACGGCGAATTACTTCACTATTTTATTATCTGTTTACGAAAATCACCATCATTTTACACATAATATTGTTTATCATTACTAATTTATAATTTAACTAAATTTATAAACGCAATACTGGTTACACGATACAATTATTATTCAACTGTAAAATAAGTTAACAGTTAAAACGACCAAATTTTGTTCTAATTCAAATTATAGCCCTCACGGCTATTTCCTGTTAACATATACTAGCCAAAGTACCCGTTTTTAGCATGGTAAATAAACGGTATCAGTGGACTAACACATACTTTCTCCCTTAAGTAAATGAAAAAACGAAAATCGTAGTAAAACTGTCATATTCTTAAAGTTTATCTAAAAATATCATTTAATAGTTTATTGTTACGAAAATAATCATCCAATTTCTGAAAATAACAAGAGAAACACATTAAAATTAATTGTTAGAATTTTACTGGGGGGATTCCCCACCCCAGTAATACCAAGCTTTTTAGCGGGTGTTGGGTAATTTGACCTTACGCTTCACACCTAGTTTCGTGGAAAACGGTTTGAAAATAAGGAAGAAATTCCATAAGAATAACATTGGGCACCTCTAAGACAACGTAGTGCGTTTATCATGGACATTAAATTAAACTTTGCTCTGGAACTGCCCTAGTCTGGAACTAGTCTTACACAATTAATTCAATATACTAATTTGTTTTTTTTAGCTGGTTTCAATAGTAATTGTCAAATTATACTTAGAAGTTTTATAGTTAATTAATTATTAATTAATGTAATTAATTATAATTTCCATGATCTAAGATATGTAAGTTAAAGCAAGATAAATACATTTTTTGGATTAAGAAATGGCTTGCACTCAAATTTCTATTATTACTTTTTCTATGAAAGTTCGTTAGTTATTTTACTATAATGTTGGTCGTTTTGGTGTTTATTTAATGAATGAGACACCACCGATCAAGGGACTTCGTCGCCGCAGTGACGAGGTAAAGCGTAGGTAAAGCAAACTGCAGGCCTACGTCCTGTACCTGTAGGCACAGGACATCAGGACACAGGAATAGGGAACAGACCAGACACGCCAAAACCAAGGTCGCATAGCTCGGTAATCTGACATTCAGCACACACCTCCCTTCCCCTCATACCAGGCTATAATGGTCCAAGACCTCAACCTGCGATTGCCTTTCCCTGTACTGTATTTTTAGTTATCTATACCAAAAAGACTGTAGCTGATTTATCTTTAAAGAAAAAACTATTGTGCAATAAAATGGAACAATAAACATCATAATTCTTTTAAAATAGTTGTTTTATGAGGGATAGCAAATTAAAAATTAAAATGTTTTGATTGTGGATCTATGTGTTTGAGGAGGGATCGTGTCAGTCAGTCTAGTTGACGCATCCGTTACAGGCAACTCAAGTTATAAATGATCGTGTGATGTACAGTCAACAAGTCAACGGGAACCGGTGTCATGTGGTCCCTGGTCACTCGTGGCTGTGTAGAGGATAGTGTTCCTGGCAGGCGCGTTTTGTGCCTGATTCGTCGTGTTGGTTGATTGTATTGTTGTGGCCCGCTCGCCCTTCCTCGCTATTCTCTTTTATATTCTATTCTCTTTAAAGGATAAAGAGTCACTGGCTACAATAGGTGTTACAGTAACATGAGATAATCACAGTTGCAAACTTGTAGTTCGTCATGGAATGTGCAAATATAAAATTTATTTTCGTTATTCGCCTGAGACATAAACATCTATAGTTTTACAAACTGTAGACTGGGATGGTGGCGTCATCCTGTAATCCAGCTACTTGGAGGTCACGAATTGTGGATAGTTCTGAGCGATGGTCGGTGGGTGTAGTGTTCTCTTGTGTGGATTAACGTCCGCACTATTGAATACTGCGTTTATCCGCAAAGGCCATCCTCATAATTAGACCAGTTCGTAATTCAGAGGCCGTGGTTCGGATTCTACGTAAAACTGTAGGTCCCTTAGTTGCCATCGGCTGTTGGGCTATTAATTAACAGTCCTGTCTAAGGGACATATCAGCCTTAGTCAGTAACAAGACTACAAGATCGCGCCACAATCATCTTACACTCATTTCTCTTTCATACTTGGCTTAAAATACCTACCTGAATAGGTTGCCATTTCAATAATCTAAATCTAAAATCTAAATGTATTCCAATTCAGTTGATTTGTACCAAACCATACGACCCAGTTTACCAAGTCTTTTTGAGATGAGTCCGTACAGTCTTCCTATAATTTAGACACCCATGAATAAGGATTTTCAAATGGTAAAATGGATTCGCCTTAAGTGTATTTGATGTTTTTACTTTTCTATTGTAGATAAATAATCAGACATTTTGTATAAATCAATCAGTTAAAAGACTGGACGTGCACGCTAATTAAAACCTTCAATCGATTCCATAGCATTAATTTTATCTATAAACATATATTTTGGAAGTACCTTTATAGGTTTCTGACTTAAAATTGTATGACTTTTTTATGTTTAACACAAATGATAATAATTAATTATTATTGATTGCAAATAAATTGAGTGATTTTAGTTGTCGAAGTTATTGTTAATGTATCCTTTAAATGTGTTTTTTTTTTCAAAATACGTGTGTTTACTTAAACGGGACAAAGTCGGAAGAATCAGAAATTATGTATATTTAGCTTACATTTTTCACACTTTCAAGTTCAATCGTAATATAAAGTAACGTCGTTGATTTAAAAAATCAGTTTTGGAAAGTCTATTCGTTGGGTGATATTTCTTTACACACTAATAAATTATGTATCAGACAAATGTAAGGAAACATTGCAACACAAAATATTATTCTGATGTCAGGCCCGTATGCCTCGTATAATCCCAAGGGTGTATGATCAGTCGGATAGGTCGAAACAAAGCCCCAGTAAGACTATCAGTCAATTTGTATTCACACATCGAAGGACTCGTCCTTCCTTTGTGTCCGACCGGCCAATCGTTGGCTTTGATGAGGATTGTTTTGCGCCTTCACAGTCGTGCCACCGCCCGCTCCACACGGCTGCTACACATTGTCTACCACTGGCATTGCAGGCGCCGCCGTATTGATCAATCTCTGTTGAGTGGTCTCTGCGCGTTCGGAATAAATGCATTGTGTGTAAAACACCAAATACTCACCATGCGACATGCCAGTTCTATCAGGGATTGAGTTTATTACTTGTCCACGTATACCAGTTCATTGTTTATCCTTAATCTACTTCTAGTTACAATAATTCATACATTATGATTCCATCTCAACTGTGCCCGTATTTGATAGATGCCGCATTCTTATCTTATCTTTTATACACGCATGTACGCCATGACGCACTTAATAGAGGACATTCCTCCGTGTTAAATTAAATAGATATTATATTTGAAGATGTTAAAATATTACTGATTACATAGTTATGTTCGCATATTTCTTCATCAAAACAGTCTTCATCAGTGGTGGAATATATTGGCATTTATCCCCAATAGAACAATATAAGAACATTGTTAATTTTGCAATAGTATTACTGGCTACACTAAGGTTAGAATAAGTTAGTTAAGGTAAAGTTTAAGAGGTTATCTAGAAGAAATTGTTTATAATATGTTCTAAAATAATATAATTATCAGGTACGTGGTTACTGTCTCGATAAAAATAAATACTAATTTTTATATTCTCCCACTTAGAATATAAGTTTCTGTTTGAGAAAGTATCGTTTTGTCGAAATCTTCGAATTTGAGTTGTCAATGAATATTCCCTTTTTGATGTGTCCCCTGAAGCCAAAATGTGGTGTCTGTGTGCAGACACAACCTACACTGTTGGTCCGATTTGGATAAAATATGGTATGTACGTAATACTGTATATCCACAGTTTGTCCTGGTGTTTTTCTAATTTGTTATTAAGTTATGATATATAATGGTAGTTTACCCTTATAACCCTTAACGACAAAAAAATCCAAAATTCCTGAAAAAATGCTCCAACGATTTTGATTAAATGTCGCGGGTTATAATACTTGGGGTCCCTAAACCCCCAAGTTTAGTAAAGTTTAAATTACACCGATCATATGATTGTAATGACTGCATGTCGGTACAGAAGCTACGAGCGTTTAAAAGTCATAAAAATCAATTTTATCAAAATATGTATGTTAATCTTACGGAGGGAAATATTTGAATATTCCGTTATTTCTCCTCCGTTTTCCATGACACTTGGTATGCAGCTTAGTCACATTACCCGATGAAACCTCTTTTGTTAATACGTCATGGGGGATGAGCTTTCCCTTAAAATCTTAAAGCTTTTACTTTACTTAAGCTTTAGGATGTGGTAAAGTTATGGATAGTTATGAGCGATAGTCGGTGGGTGCATTGTTCTCTTGTGTGGATTAACGTCCTCAATAGTACGGACGTTAATCCACTACGTTAATCCGCTAAGAACACCCTCATATTTAGACCAATTCGTAATTCAGAGTCCGTGGTTCGGATTCCACGTTAAACTGTAGGTCCTTTAGTTGCCATTGGCTGTTGGGCTATTAATTAACAGTCCTGTCTAAGGAAGATGTCAGCCTTAGTCAGTAAAAAGACTACAAGATCGCGCCACAATCATCCTACATTCATTTCTCATTCATACTTGGCTTAAAATACCTACCTGGGTAGGTTGCCATTTCAATAATCTAAGTATCTAAAGAAATTTGATGGGTATTTTTGAAACAATTGTCAGGCCTACGTACGAGTATTTTAGGAAACCTCCTTGTGGGTGTAATGGATGAATCAGATAATTTGCTATCCATCCGTATCACAAACCGTTGTCAATTTAGCTAAGGCAGTTCCGCATTTCGTCCTTGACCTTTGACCCGGAGAGTGATGACGGCGGAAGTGCAGAGCAGGCAGGTGTCCTCCGGCGGCCAGGGTCGACCTCGTGCCCACTCTGTCCTACCAACAGCCAATTAGATCCTTTAGCCGGGCCTAATTTAAGTTCCTCTTTTAGGCTATTTTACGGTGTAAAAATGGTTTCATTTCAAACGCTTTTATGGAAACTGCTTGTGGATAACTGTCTGGGAGTTTACGCTTTCGAGGCTAAACAGCATTGAGTTGGTCTATTCATCTTTAGGTTTACGAGTTTGGTAGTTTTGGTACATGGGTGAAAATCAGGACCTAGAATAACGTCTAGTACTACAAAAGTATGACACAGGAATGATTTTCGACATATATTATGTCAATGAAATGACCCCACAGTGAGGCACGTGTCGTGACACGGCGGCGTGTGTATAAATAAACCTGACTCCTAGAGGGGCTGGACCTCCACCGTCACAGTCACACAGCAATGATGTCGGATATAAGTGCGAAAGAGTTTTCTTGATGTCTACCAACTTGGAAAACCTGGTCAAGTCAGGGAATTTCATCCAACCTGGAAATGTCAGGGATGTTTGTAAAAAGTTATAACAACTCAGTGAATTTAGTAACATACTGGGTTCTTTTGTTAAATCGTTTTAGCGAATTTGACATATTTTGAATTAATTCTTAATTCAAAATACAACAATCAAAATCACTTTTCATTAATATGTGATCCAGAACGACCCTAATAATATCTCAAAGAGAAATATAGTGTTCCGTAGCGATTCATATTTTAGTGACAAATTATTGTGCTATAGACTAAAACTTTTCCGAGTAATTTGTTTACTTAGCGTCCACGTTTTACCACAATTGTGTAGTTTACTTGACAAAGGTTGAGATGTCGTGCGGTCCGAGCGCTATTTTATCGATTACCCACGCATTACAGGTATTATCCGAACGCAGGTAGGGTTTGTAGTCATGTAGCCCAGGTGGGGTAGGGTGGAATAGTTTATTAGCTAATGAACTTCACCACGACGTTTCTCAGTGGGAGGGGCGGCGTGTATGCCTCTGTACTCTGTAGTCTCCCACAACACGCAGCACGCGCGCAGCAGATGTCACATCAAATACAGTAGTGCAATACTATCGACATGCTGTATTGTAGGAAAACCAGTCTTGGACAACCTAGTAAACCACCAAGTATTAGACACTTAACTCATCCTTCGATACTCACCTTCACCTACCATGAGTTTCAAACAACTCACGTTCGACGTCTCTGGATGTAAAGTTTATGTTCAAATCTGTGATCATATTACCTTCCGGTCAAAGTCGCAGCACTTCCTATCGGCCTCAGTCATTTACTAAACCTATTAACTTCGACTACCACGAAGTATTGCGGCTGAAATCTCAGTTTCCCGAGGTAAAAAACTGTATTCACTTCCAACTGTGTAAGGTGGTGCGAGCGAAAAAATCAACTACTGTATCTTAAAAAAATGTTAACGTTTATTTGTTGATTTTATCATAAAAATATACTTAAGCATAAGTTTTTAGTGAAAACATTTTGAATTACAGGGTGTTTTTCAAGGAAAACTACTGCACTTATACTTTTAAGCTGAAATTTTGGGAACGTGGATGAATAACAGACCTTTTTAAACGTAACCTTTGTGAAATTTTGAAATGAGAAATAAATGTCGTATACTACAGAAAATGATTTTTAAAGCCAAAATTTTTTATCCGATAACTTTTAAAAAATTATTTTGTATCAAAAATGTACAAAAAAATCTTTTTATTTATGAATATGTGAAGTTTATTTAGGTCTAAAGTTTGAAATTTTCCATTGATAAACAAAAATAATACAACGGAATTAGTTTTTTTAAATCCTTATGGGATTTTTATTTTCTAATTTCAAAAAAATAAAATATTTCTAGGCATTAGTTTTGGTATTTTAACACATCAATATGTAGGTAAGGACCTATAAAATACTTTGTATTTGGTATTTTGTTTTTAATAAATTTCCTTTACGAGCAATTAAAAGATAATTAAACCCATGTCATGTCAAGCGTGTGAGCGCCTGGACTGACTCCTGCCGCCTCTTAAACAAGCCATATAGAAAGCACATATGCTTGACGAATAAGCGTCACTAGCGCCGACCTAGAGATTTCAGTTGTCCCTAACGCCGCTCGCACCGCCTTAAATTGTTAATCAAATAAATACAATGTCCCGTTAGCTGTCAAAAATACTACCTTCCGGTTGTCCTTTTACCGGTTCTTTGTAAAGTGAAAGTAAAGACGTTACAACCGAGGTCGGGCCTTGAACCAAGGCGAATAAAAGTGGCTTCGTCCCCCTCCTCCCCACAAATTAATTGCTTTTCCACCCCGAGTGAATCGCTTGATTAAAACCGATTGTATATTGACTTTATCATAAGATCTGACGTTGCAAAATTGTACCTACATTATAAAGATTACGAGTTTTAAGTTGTCCGAGGGACGATTGTCACATAATCGTTAAGCATATTAGGCTAAAATGATTACGTGACTACAAATTTTGATGTGTTCCTAAATGCAACTTTATCAGCAATTGCGTTTTCCTTAAATATTTATCCAAGTATGTGTTTGTGATAGTATTTTGACTTCGTAAGCGAATACGACAGTTTGTACACCTTAATTAATTGCCTTGACGTTGTGGTGATCTAAAGAAAATTGATTTCTATATTTAGGAAACTCAATTACAGATAGGCAAACACGCTATCATTGGTTTACAGTCTACAGTATTATTAACCCGTGTGTGGTTGCAATGGGATCCGTATGGATCGCTTCGTTAGCTGGAGCTTGTGTTATTCAACTATAACCATCAAAGTTTGATCCGCCGAGTTTGGAGTTGAGCAAGTAGCCCAAGGTTCGCCAACTCGGAGAGGTATCGGTTGTCAGCTGACACAGCACCAGCCTCTCAGTCTCTCGGTCGATGAGTGTAGTCGAAATGTCAAATGCTATCAACGGAGAAACCCTGCACTTTGGACGGAAAACTAGACGTGCTTGTCAAATTCCGTGCAACTGACTTTTTTATGTACACCTTTGTTTTTACTTATTATATACTTACTTATTTACTTATTTGTTTTTTACTTATTATTATTTTACTTATGATTCAATTAAAAGATAATTATAATCCATCATGTGAGCGGAGGACGGGACTTGCCGCCTCTTAACTATAGAAAGAACTACGAATAAGCGTCACTTTTGTTCCATTCTTCGCTTTTTATATTTCTCAATAAATCATGTTTGCTGTCAAAAATACTTTCCGGTTCCTTTTACCGTTCTTTGTAAAGTGGTACGTTACTGTGCAATCTCAGTTATACCTATTTCTTTTAAATTTGTTACCCTATTTCGCTTTATAGTTTGTTTTGATGTTATTGTACAGTATGTTTTGTGATGACCTACTATATGTTGTTAAGTTGTTCCGATTTTTCGTTACCTTATTAAGCTGTGATTTACGTTTTGATGTGTTCCTAAATGTATTTTCAATTGCGTTTCCTTAAATATTTATCCAAGTATTGTGTTCGTGTTTGGTTTGAATTCGTTGATCGTACCCTTGGTTTTTTAGATTGTGTTGATTTCTAAAGTATTGATTCTTATTTGTTCAATGATAGGCAAACACGTTCATTGTTTACAGTCTACAGTATTATTCTGGGTACGTGTGTGAAACCGTTAATTGGATTGTTTGTTTTCTAGCATCTTGTTGTTAGTTCTGATGGTTTTGATGGGCAACTTGGAGGGTATTGTGTTCAACAGCACCAGGTATGTTTGTTCGGTTGTGGGTGTAGATGTTTGTTACGGAGGTTTGTCGTTTGTGAATTTTTTGTTCAACTTTTTAGTTTTTGATTTTAACTTATTTTTACTTTTTACTTATTTGTTTTTTACTTTTTTTTTATGACTTATGATCTTTTTATATTATGTTGTTATGTCGGGGGGGGTGTTAGCAGACTTGTGTAACGCAAAAAGTTCAGCGGAAGTGTTTAGATCCAGTTTCCATAGAAACTACCAGAGCTATATTGACATGGATATGTCTCAGCTCTGGGGGTGTTAGCAATTTGAACGACCAAAATAAGAAACATACGAATAACTGATTATATATAACTGAAAACACTCCCTTTAGACATATCCATTATCTAATCTATTTTCTCACAGGGAAGTAAATAAAAAGATTATTTTATATTGAATTTTTTGTTATAACAACAGCTCTTAAGATAAACTGAAAACATTCCCTTTAGACATGTCCATGAGTATGTCTAAAGGGACTAACCTATTTCCCCCAGGCAAGTATATACAACCATTATTTTATGTAGTTTGTTAAAGTGGTACATTTAAAACACTCCTTTAAAAAATTCTGTTGCATTATAATTTGTCAGATATAAAACCTTTTTGACATTATTTTTTAAAATAAAATATTTACTTTAATTATGAAACTTTTTACTAAGAAATATTTAGATTGGATAAGATTGTTGAAATGGCGACCCTACCACAAGGTAGGTATTTTACGCCAAGTATGAATGAGGATTGAGTGTAAGATTATTGTGGCGCGATCTTGTATATTTGTTACTGGCTAAGGCTGACATGTTCCTTAGACAGGACTGTTAATTAATATACCTACAGCCGATGGCAACTAAGGGACCTACAGTTTAACGTGGAGTCCGAAACACTGCTTCTGAATTAATGACACAAATATGGTACAATAGATTTATGTTCTACCATAAATACATTATTTACTTGAACAAGCAAAATTACCGCTCATACATTTAATCTTCAATAGCGAATACAAATGGATTTCTAGTTAAGGTGTTAACAATTAGGCTTTAACTGTCATAAAATAATATTTTAAAATACTACTGCAAAAATAAATAGAGTGAACTTCTTTCAGGGACACAGAAAGAATATATTTAGCTCTTATTAAAAAGGTATTTATAATATAAAATTTGTAGTTTCCGTTAAAGGTTTACAATGTTTATGACTTTGAGCTCTTTCGTGTATCTGCATTCGTCCATATGAGTGGAATGATGGCATCAAGTACATAGGCGCCTGCGCGGACACATCGTGTAAATGGAATGCTGACTGGTAATGCGGGTAGCGTATGGAGTATTGAAGGCTCTCTGAAATATTTTCAGAAGGTACACATTCACAAAGATCACAAAGATTTGCAAATAAACCAGTTAAGTAAATTGTTCACTCCTGGACGAATAATATGATTAAATTCGATTACCACAGATTGTATTTATGTAATGGATTGGCTGAACTAATACACGTAGAATAAATAGGTAAATTATGTAGACGGCCGTGATATTAATTGTGCAACACTGATATCTATTGATTTTTTCAGAATAATATTTTTTTTCAGAAATTGTTCATGACTGCAGGAATATCTAATTTTGGTTCTTACCTTAATACCACCCCTTAATGGGTCGGAGGTCCAAACTTATAATTTAAAAACAGAAACGGAATATTTCAGTTTATACGTGTTACCCATGGAAATTCGTATATAATTGAATATATTATCGTTTATAGCCTACTATTTTAGAGACAAAAAGTTAACCATTAGCTGAAAATTAGTGTTATGGCAGTTCTTACGTTTAACCATAAAAAACGGGTATGATTTTTAAGAAGCATAAGATACTGGCAAACTCAATTTTGTCATCTGATTGGTCCAGTGATTTATTTTATTTATGGAGATATGCAATAAACACGAGCTTAGTTACTGACAAAGACAGCCCAGTGAATTAGGACATCAACATATTCTACAGTTTCAAGGCGGTTATATATTACGTAAATTTTGTTAAACTGCTGACCAATCATTTCCGAAGTATGAACACGGGGAAGCAAAGTTTGGAGAGGTGTAGAGGGCTGCATAGAGCTACACTCTAGCGGAGAGCTCTTCAACTAACTACCGCCTGCTCACTGTACGATAATCGATTCCTCATACGTTGTTGGATTAATGAAACACTGCGCGGAATGGAGAGGAATCTGTTAAGCCGATTAGCGACTTTTTGGATTATTTCAAATATAATTAGTTGTAATTTAACTGTAGTTTATTCATTAAATATTGGCATATATTATTGAGCTTACTGGTTGAACGAATGCGGTTAAAATCTAAATAAAATAAAAGCCGGTATTTTACAGTAAGCCTTGACTCGTGTACGCCCTCGGGTTAGAGTGTTAATTTACAGTCTGTTAATAACACACAGTCACACCGGGCTACTTTTTACTCACAGGACCCCTCCTTACACCAGCTATTTGATTTTGTCTCCATTATAACGTGTAATTCATACCCGGTATATTGAAGTTCAGTATATTCAAAAGAAATTGTTGTATGAATATTGTATCCTATCGTGTAAGGTGCAAATATGTTTTATATTAAAGTTCAGCGTTATTCTATTGTGAGACGTTTTGTTGGATGAGATGTATGTAATCTCATATAAAACATCCGTATATTGTAAGGAGAGTGAATAACCGATAAGCGAATAACAATAAGATTCAATATTGTTGATCTTCTGCGACGTATTCTCCGGATGATTATAAACCAAGATGGCGCATGACAATGAAAGTAAATTTCACGCGGAGATCGACGATGACATTAGTTCCTGACACGCTCTCGCCTGACGCTCGTAAAAAACTGACGATTGAGAAGTGGAAAGTGCGAAAGAAAGATTCGAGGATTACGCAATGAGAGGCGACTTTCGCCGAGTGACCGGAGGCCAACAATTACTGGACCGTTAAATCAGCTGATCGACAATCAGTGTCAGTCAGCTGTTTGTCGTCCGGAACCAGCTGATCCGAGGGCTACACGAATGCTTACATTATACTACGTATAGGCCTAGTCCACTCAATGGCGGTAAAAGAAATGTATAAAACGTATATCTATCCCATACAACACTGATTTTAATAACATATTGGATTAAGGTTCTAGTTACCCTCTGTTTTAAAATGTACCCTGTGCCTTGTGGGTTTTTCTAAAACTTAATACCAGTACTTTTCAACTTCAAACTTCACTTCGGCAAGTGAATTTGGCAATTTTTCAGACAAAACAATTACGTTTTTAGATAGTTTTTGCTAATATCTTAATCGTTTAATATGTACTTAATCAAAAATCTTATACAGACCAAAATTGTTGTTGATTAAATAACAACAAGAATGTAGTATTTACTATTTCGGTCGACCCAATGCAAACAGAATTATTGCTTATTACAGCTATTGGTAATACATCAATATATAACACACATATTTTACATTAAAAATGTTTTTCGGTTTGTCTCCATAACTTGCTTAGCTTAACAATATTCGCAGTAGACAACACAAATTTCAGTAAAGAACAATTTTACTATTCCGGATCATATGTTAGTGAAACCCAATTTAAAGCTATTGTTTGCAATTTTACTTGTACAGTATTACAGTATTGCTACAAAATCGATTTCTGTAAAACGTTACGACTATTTTGATTGTAGCCGTGTTGTTGCAGTGTCAGCAACCATTCTAACGGTTGTTTTTATTTAACCTCAATTCAAAGCGTCACTCTAGCTCAACATTAGTCTAGGTGAGAGTAGATGTGAGATGTGAGGCCATAGACCGCGTGATCGGTCTCGGGGCGGCGACGGTTGTGTAAACACCGGGTAATAGGTAAATTGGCAGAGTCCCTTCCTATTGGTACTGGTACGCCACTCGGAAGTTTCCACCCCTTTCATTACACTGTTGTCCGAA
The DNA here is from genome assembly GCA_023375725.1 of Nephotettix cincticeps. NCBI lineage: Eukaryota > Metazoa > Arthropoda > Insecta > Hemiptera > Cicadellidae > Nephotettix > Nephotettix cincticeps. The sequence goes on from CM041786.1 coordinate 31,871,207, forward strand.
GAACACAATCACGGCTGACGTTCTATAACGGCAAACTACATACAGGATACACGACACCAGATCAGTAACTGACGTAACAACTCAGTGGTAAAATCCGCATTGGCGCAATACAGTATAGGGAAAGCGACCGTTGCGGAGGTTTCGAAGAATACTATTTTATAACGCATTAATTACGCGCAGTAAACGGGAATCACTGTAGGAAAGAAGACTGTCCTGATGTTGGTGTGTCCAGGCCGACAAAAAATATTAAAATACAATTAAATTAATGAAAAATGGGAAAGTATAAAGGCAGAAAAGTTTCCAAATTGCTACCTGTTACTTTTTTTATTAAAGGGCGCTTCTCTTAAACCGATATAGCTGTTTAACTTTAAACCTAGTTTTATGCTTGCAAGACTAGGTTTACACTGAACGTTGTATTGAGATGTTGATAGAAATGCGACGATACATCGTGAATGTATCGGCGACGATGCGACGTAAATATATCGGCGACGATACATCGTGAATGTATCTGCGCGTCGATGCGACGTAAATATATTGGTGACGATACATCGTGAATGTATCGGCGACGATGCGACGTAAATATATCGGCGACGATACATCGTGAATGTATCGGTGACGATGCGACGTAAATATATCGGCGACGATACATCGTGAATGTATCTGCGCGTCGATGCGACGTAAATATATTGGTGACGATACATCGTGAATGTATTGGTGACGATGCGACGTAAATATATCGGTGACGATACATCGTGAATGTATTCGTGACGATTCCTCAGCGGTAGTGTTGTTGTCGGTGCATCAAGCTGTACACTGAATAGAATAACTTAATTGGTCATCAAAATGTGGACTCCGCCCACTATTTAATGGGAGTTCAAAGTCATGTACCGGTACGTCTAGGCGTGGCCATTGGACGTTTAATTTATTGGTCCGGTTCGTACAGACTTAGTATTTCGTTGATAACTTTGTGACTTTTAGTTGATCTAACTTAATCACGATTATAAATAATTGCGATTAAACCGTTCATCATTAACCCATGGTTAGCGTATGTACTCCTAGTAACCGTGTTTGATACTGGTATAAGTAATTGTTCAATATATTGTTTCCGTTTTGAAACAATTCAATTTAACAATACATTTCATAACTAACAATAATTAATGAAACATGTTTACTGAAACATTTTATGGAATACTCTTTACCGTTAAGCTTATGTGGAATAAACTTTTTAATCTTTTTTGTTGTTGATACAAGTTACACTTTACTTTCTAATTGTACTTAGAGTTAATTTGTTACCTGTAGGGGGTTTATCATTTCATTTTGTTAGATGGTGATTTTTTAATGAAAAAGAACTAGTTTTATTTAAACTTAATTTAACGGTACTAGTGAACTGAAACCTACTTTCTCCCGTTCTAGTAAACTTAAAGAAACTCTAATATTAAATTGATAATATAATAATAAATAAAATTACTAAAGTATTTAAAATGTTTTTGTTTAAAAAGTCGTTATGAAATGTGTTTCACACGTGCCTTGACTACACCCATGTTACCCATACCCTACCACCACGCTCTGGGATAGTATTTTTTTCATTTTTGTATGGGTTTTATGATGCAACCATACGCAGTATACCGAATGTCAGGTAAAACGGATGAGAAACGTAATTTATTTTTGTTATTCTCTACAAAAATAATATTGGGTGCTCTCAGACAACCTACCGTGTTAACCACGGACAGTAAGTTTAAATTTTGGCAAGAACTGTAAGTCGTAAACTAATAATTTAAAGTACTAATTTGTTTAGGTTTTCAAGCTGGCTTTAATAGTGGTAGTTATTATTATAATGTTTATTCATAAGTTTATTGTTCCCCAGTAAATCAAAAAACTAACGAAATTGTTTTAAGAGACGATCAGAGATGGAAACCTCGGTGCGGTTTGGAACCGGTCGATGACGTCACTGGCCACGTGACTAGCCTGTGAGCCGTTGAAGCTCGGCTGCGGCTCTCGGCTTTCCAACAATTCTGTACCGTTGCCTAACGCCAACACAAGATTTTTTTCGCAATACTGCAGCAAAAACGGCCGTTTTAACATATGTTTTGTGCATTCATTATATAGTATGTGACCTAATATATGTTTTATGGTGGGAAGTACTCCTTTCCCACTACAGGAAGGAGAAGTGTCAGTTCATAACAGCAGTACTGTACTGCACTTAACATATCAAACCCTAAAAGAAATACAATGATTGTTTTGTTAATTCGCTGTTGGTGTTAAGAGTTAAGGAGTTATTATTAATAATACATTTCTATGAATTATCGTACATCAATATTGAGGTATAAACTTATTGGTATTATTACTTGTGTTCTATTTGAAATCATCTCACATCCATGAGTAATCTATCAATCCCGCACGAATTGGAGATCCGTCGTTGCCGGGTCTATAGGCGATCTGACGGGACTGTATAAGAAAGATTTGGTGTCCATGCAAAAATGCTGCATCGGCACTTTGATGGCCACCGGTGCAAAGTAGTGTACAACACTTCTCCGAAATGCATTTATCGTCAGCTACACTCTAACGGTAAACATTTATATCGTAAAAAAAATAATAAAGCATGTTGCTTATCTTGTTTCGTTTCAAAACAACAAACAGTAAATTACTAACTGATATAGTTTTACAAATAAACTTGTTCTTTTGTTTCGCCGTTTAGACAAGTAAGGCACATTAATGTTTTGTAGACTATAAGTGCAGAGGGGAACGTCCGTTGGTGAGGAAGTGTTATCAGCCGTATGCCAGCTCCTATCGCGGCTTACGTGACCTCAACATGGCGGGGCTCTTATCACCATTATCACGAGTTCTCTTCCACGTGAATCCAAATCTCACTTCTCACTGAGACTTTGCGCTTCCTACTTGACAGATATAACTCTCTTGAATGTTGCGTTTTGTACTTTGAAGAGGGCGTTTCGTGATTGATTTATCGATTTGAAGTGTTAAACATTTCCACGAAATCAAGGATTGTTTATTGTTGATATTCTTCTCATGATAACGTCGTGAAATTGATTCAGTATTTCGTCAGAAAATTCGAAATGACATAAAGTTTAAAATAAAAAGGTAGATTCTACTAGAATATGCAGGTGCACGGTACACTGGTTCACTTAGGGTCTGATCTTAAGTAGGTATATATTTGATAAATATTAACCTCAAAATACATTCAAGGGTCGGTGAGTGTAAGATTAATGAGTTAATAAGATTAATAAGATTAAGTGTGGTAAAGTAATATTAAATACGTGCACTGCAGTTGTTGACAAACCACGATTCACTTGAGAGTGGAACCCTGTAAATCCTCGACTCAACCTTATTTGTGCTGTCAGCAGAATTCTAAAACTTACAACCATTCCACCCACATTTTGATTATACAGTATAACATATGTAGTTATAAACGATTTGAATTTGCACGACACGTGTTTGTTGTTCATGTTAACGGCAGTGTTTATTATTCGTGATTTAAAGTTCTTGTGCCAATCATTATTAATACCGAGTATTTAATTTGTTATATTAATACTCAATAAGCTTTTAGTTAGGTAACGTTTGCGTCGTTATAAATTAAAGGACAATTTTACAATGCGTGGGTTCTCAGGCAGGAATAAATCACAGCAAGATCAGATAGGTTATTTTTTGAAAACAAGTAAATAAGTCAAAAGTCAAAACATAAATATTACTGTATACTTATGAAACTATTTATTTCACACACCTTTTTTAATTTTTTACCTATCATTTTTTTAATATTCTTTTCTGAATATTTTTAAAAGTGAGATATTTAGAAAAGAATATTTTTGTAGAACGTTGGAGACACTAGTAAGCAAGATCCGTGGTGAAGCATGTGATAAGAGTATGGTTATCAGTATCAGGAGGGGATTGTCAGCGCGGCGTGGCGCTGGCAAGGTCACCGCGCGTGCTGGTGTGCTGGTCGCGGCGTCGTAGCGTCATAGCGTCGTAGCCTTGTAGCAGCAGCAGCGGTGGCGGTGGTGGTGGTGGGACACTAGCCCGCTCAGTCTAGTGGGAGCAGCGCGCGAGTCGTGTGTGTGATGGTGCGCGTGCGCGTGCGCGAGTGACGATGGAAGCGGCCATGCCACCGGTGGACCTGGCTAACCAACCGCCGGCAGTGAAAACCGTCGAGCAACCAGAGAATATGGCGAACCACGAGAAAGGCGAAGATTTGACTGTGGTCGACGAGACCGCTGCGTTTCTGCAGAATGAGATTTGCGCCCAAGAGTCGGGTGTGAGTGCGAACGGGCAGTTGGAGACCGAAGGAGACGAGAACAGAGGGGACGCTGTTGCGAGTGGGGTTGTGATTGTGGAATCTGTGCTACGCGGGAATATGGAACTATCAGAATCTGAGTGCCGCGAAAACTCGGGAAACGTACAGATCGAACAAAAGAACAAAGACGAAGTGTCAATGGAAGTTAACGACGACAACGACGAACTGGCTCCCATGCAGTACAACGAAGACGAACAAGTCTGGTTGAAAATGGACGAACAAAGTTGTGAAACCCCGGGAAGCAGTAATGAAATCGTTGAACAAAAAAATAAAAGCGACAGTGGTGGCACAGCAATAGATGATTTGGGCATGAAATTGCTCATCGTCGAGGACGTGAGCCAGGCTCGAGTCGAAATTGATCAGCCGTCACAAACGGAAACGGAGCAGCAGGTTATTGATGAAAATGAAGCACCAACGAAATTGGAACTGCACATAAGCGAGTCCGACTTGGTAGACAAACCTGACGAAACGAACGAAGCGTTGACGATAGATACGCTAGAGGGAAAGGATGCGAAGGAGATATATTCATGTCAGTCTTCTCCAGGGTATATAAAGCCACCGATAAAATCGACAATAATAAAACAGAGATCCCTAGACACCCAGGGGCCATCAGATGACGAAACGGAGGCCGGCCAATCGAAGCGTGGAAGTTTGCACTCTCCTTCGTCTAAGATACTGATGAAGATGACCCCGATCACGTGGGATCAATGGATGAAAAGGCCCGCATCGTACATTCCACCCCAGAAGTCTCCTGAGACAGAATCTAAAGAGGTTGCACCCTCCACTGAGGTTGACGGCGGCAAATCGGAGGAGACTAAAGAGCTGGCTAAGGAGGAAACCACCAAAAAAGGAGAAAGCCCAAAAGTGAAGAAAACTAGGTTCCAAATAATACCTCAGACTGCGGACGTTCTCGATATAAACCGTGACGAGTCAAAATTGTTGGAAACATTCGATGAAACCGAAGAAGACAAGTTCCTTATGGAGAATCCAAACGTACTAGTCGAGAGTCATCTGAACGAACTGACCATGGTAGAGTCTCAGCTAAAAAAATTAGGTGCGGCCGCGAAAGTGGGGGTTTGCACGAAAAGACTGGGTCAGCCGGAGCCCGATCAAAAGAATATGGGGAGGGCGAGTTCCGGAGACCAGAAAAGTAAGGGGTGGCTGGGGTGGTTGTCGGTGTTCACCAAGAGGCCTACCCCGCCGTCGCCGCCGGTCAAGAAGCAACCCGCGAGGAAGCCGTGTCCACAGCATCACTCCCGACCTCAAGCTCGGCCACACGCCCGGCCTGCGGGACCCATCCTGGCCAACTACGATCCCAAGATGATCACCGTCATAGAGGTATGTTCTCTATAACATTCTAGCATTCTAGTCTTAACCTAAGTTATGGTGTGTGGTCAAAGTTTTCTGAATCAGTATTTTTATATAAAAGAGTTTTATATGTCAGAAACTAAGGGTTGTTACTGTACTTTTGCACATATTTATTTCATAGACGTTTTATCTTGAAAGTTAAGATCGTAGGTGAGTAACAGACGTTTATGGTCCTTGCTTACAAACAATGATTGTAAACAACAAAAATAGACCGGCCAAGGTTATGGAGCATTTGATGTCAAGAAATATTCAGTTCGTAGGCTGGTCTAGCCACACCAAAGTTTTATAAGCCTCATATTCGGAAACGTCGCAAAACAATCGCAATAACGATTGTTGTATTGACGATCCGAGGGGTTAGCCATTACCATTAAATAGTCCCACCTAATTCTTTTTCGATTACAGTCAACAGTACATACCAGCGAGATTGGTCATGCCACTGTTATTACTGAACGTTAACTGCTAGTTACTATTTTTCAACAATGCTGCTTTCGAAAGTAAATTTCGTACATAATGCGTAGAATCTACCCTAAATAATTCGTGTTTTATCAAGAACGCTACAAACAGTAATGGCCGGCGCCGTTACATTTATCATATACGTAGCACAACATACAGTAACGTAAGTAGTGTCATTGCACCTCTTACAAATCGTTATTGCCTCTAAACATATTAATCGATATCTAAATACTCGTAATAAGCACTGCGAATTGTTTGTTTGTTTTGTTGTGATGCAATATTTCTAAATGTGTTGCAACTTCAAGTAGTTTGGTGTAACTACCCTTTGTTAGCAATTTTCTCCACCTAAACAATTTTTGTTCATTCTGCGCATAAGACCCGAAGTGAAAGCCGGCCCGCGTGCGTGACATAACCGCCGAACGCTCGCCAGGTCGAGTCGCCGACACTGCAATGGTAATGTTGTCATGACTTGGTCGACTTTGAAAGGTTGTCAGACCTGATTGGTAAACAGATGGATCGGTGTCAGCGGAACATAGGCTGCATTGTAATCGTCTCTCTTGTGCGGTCGATTGAGTTTGTATTCTGTACATTAGTAAAATTGTTTCGCCAATGGGTACCCCATCTCTCCGGTATATTACTGAAGTTTCCCCATTCTTTTTATATCCAAATTTAGCCAAAGATCAATGTATATTGAATTGATATGAGGTTTAACAAAGCAACGGCAGGTAAATAACAGTTCTATACGGTACCTCAGTGGAAAGTTTGATGTTGAAGTATGGTAACTTATATTGAACAAGATTACATGTTTCAGGTGTAATAAAGATAGTTAAAAACTAAATGAACTAATGAAAAACTTGAAAAAATCTATAGCGGATCACTGTTGAATACGTTCTTTGATTTCTATAATAATCTCGTAACATTTTCACAATACCTTGCTCGTGAAAACTTTCAATCAATCGACACGTGTGCGATGTTTTAGAAAATGGCGGTACGAAGTCGGAAAGAAACGGATAGTCGTATCGGCCGGCGAGCTGTGGAAGAGAAGTTCCCCTTCCCCTGACCTCCCACCACCTCCTCGTAAAACTGATGACAAATGCCTTCTGTCGCGTTGTTTGCGTTCCTAACAATCTGTTTAAATAGGACAGAATTGTTTTTAGACTGTCCGGCTCCCTTTTGACGAGCTTTGACTTCTTTGAAAGTCAAATTCCACTTTTATTCTAGGTTTACTTCTTTCAATTTTGTTAACGACTTAAGTGCGTGTGAAAGTCTAGTGACAATACTTGACACTGAATATACAATGGGACTGTGTTGCAAATATGGAAAGTTGCTATTTCTGTATTGTGTTTATGGGATAAATATGTGTCACATGAGTTGGCCGTGATTAGTTAATGTCCAAGTTTACAAGATGCATCCTTTGGTTGTCCAGTTGCCAATGGGTGCAGGTGTACGACTGTACGGTAACCTGTGCTTGGCTTGGTCATGGTCAGGGGCGGTTCTGCACGTGTTGCCTGATACAACGGACGAGATAGGCAGGTTCAACACCCCGCATTGGGCCGCATATGTAGACCGTGATGAGCCGAACATCCAGGTCGAAGACTTCCTCGTCGTCTGACATGTTGGAATAGCTCAGTTTACTGCCCGAGTTCATTCTGTTTATAATCCTGACTAATCACGCACATTTTTACAGCTTATCAACCACTGTTGATGTAACGCATACAAGTTTTGCATGCTAAACAGATAATATTCTGAGAAATTTCTTTGATATTTATGTCCTCACGATTCTATGTATGAGATTAATATGCTCAAAACATTGTACTCTAGCCTATAAAAGGTACGCTATGAGTCTGAATAACAATTGGTGACTGCTTACCAATTAAATACTATTTATGAGTAAGTCAGTTTACCTTTCAACTTAATCGTCTCTTCAATTGATAACTGTTTTTCATTCCAATGAACCAACGGTTATTTCGTTTAATTTTTTCTAAATACTAAGCAATTTTCAAGTAAACTCTTCAATGTTGTCAATTCCTATTGACGGATACTAGGCTGTATGAGGTGGAGAAATATCTGCTGATAGTAACCTGTAGTAAATCAAATACGGCTCAAAATCGTTGAATTTGATTTAATTCATAAGTCTAAAAACGAAAATCAATACATCGTGAAAAAAATAGTTGGTTTCTCTAAAAGATGTAACAATGCATTTCTCCAAAAGATGTATTACTGCACGTATGTAATACTGTAACTGTCAATAACGCATCAAGTTGAGGTGAAGTGCTTAAACCCATTCTTTGACGAAATACCCAACAAGTATTTGCAACCTTTAACCTTGACCCCACGCTGGGCTGGGTGTGTGTAACATTATCTTTGTGCGTTATGACATTCCAACTGAGAACATAGTACGGTAACGGATTACACATCACAACAGACAACACAAACAGATTATACCAGGCTATTTAATCAGTAATCTGACGCTGAATAACGAAAGTTGAGTAAAAATAACTGCCATTAAATGGGAGCTGTTGAATCCCTAATTAAGCAGTTGTAAATTCTAGTCAACAAGGAAAGTCCTGCTTTTAACCAACTACTGTAATTAAAAATCTTGCACCCTACTTTCTTGGATAATGTTGTAATTTATTTACGCAACTGTCTACTGTTTAAACACTTGACCAACTCACTTAAAGGGAGTGCCAGGTTTTGTTTACCAGTCTACATATAAATTTCATAAGATATTGTTCCATCAAATCTTACTAAAGATGATAAACTGGTGATATTTGACTAGTGATTACCAAATAATTATCTTGTTTTCTTGTAAGATCCTATAACCACTTACTTACTTTGACGTCTCCGCTTTCTTATTGTGACTTACATTCCGACATTGTAATGCTGTTAATGAGTGGCATTGTTCTCATGGGAATAAAATACAATATGGCGGCACTGGACTCGAGAGTGTCCTAATGTTTTTATCGGGTTTTATCTTGTACAATCCTGAAAACCATTTTTTCAAACAAAACTTTTATATACATCTTAATTAATGCTTCACATTGGGATTCGGTATGTAGGTATACTATGTTTTGTTGTCATTATAATTACATAGCAGATCAGAGAAAGACCCCGATCTCACGAGCTGGTGTAACGTTGACCTTGTCTATGTACAGCGATGACTTCCACTATTACAGCTAGAGTCTCAGTTGTTTGGCGGCCTTGGAGTTTTAATTGACATTCCCATTAGTTCTCATTAAAGCGAGGCCGTTCAGTATTATGAATTAAAACGTATCATGGCTGTGTCCTCTCTGTGCGAACCTCTGCTACCACGTTGCTCGTCACCCCGCCACGCCAAATTCGTTTTAGGACTGCATTTTATCAACTGAGATCAAGTATTGCTACTCAATTGGAGTATTGAAGTGTTGCTGCATTTGAACAGAGCACGATGTGTCTTCCGACGTGAGTTTACAGGTCGATATCCAAAGTAATTGGTACAATAACACTTTAATGAGTCGAGTAATTGGGCCCTCTTAGAGACAATTGGCTTCGCGGAACTCGAAGCAATCAATTGGGCTTTCCTGATTGACTCCGGTGACGGCGTGTCTAGCTCTCTCGTCACAGCCAAAATGTACTTTTAACTACCAAAATATTTATTTAACTTTTGAATTAGGGTCTCTAAAAATGTTCAGTCCAATTAAAACCACTTCCATCGGAATGAAAAAAACCCGAATCAACCGAAATGTGACGTCCCTTAAGAAATATCTGTAAGCAACCTTTTTAAATTTTTAAAGTCTTAAAAGTTCTCTAAGGTAATATTCCCCTTAAACTGAGCCAATTTTTGAAAGCATATCGGAAAATGGGTGGTCTCAAAGACTAAGTTTATAAGCATAATAAGAAGTCAGTTAAAAACTGTATTTAGTCTTGCTATCCGGTAGAAATAGTTGAACTTCTTTAAATAAACTAGACCAGAAACTAATGTGTGGTCTCCTCAACCTTCAAGCTCAATAATACCAAAGACAACAATCCATACACGTGGTACACACCTAAAAACCGTCTCCAACACTGACACATAACCTCTCATAACGTATTTATTTCTCTCTATTTCTTAAGTTAACAAACACTCTTAGTATTTTTGACATCCATTTGTTTTCACTTCCTTTGACTACAATTCGAATGAAATAGGTACATACTCCCGCCAGAATTCAGTAAAAGCATGTAAAAGAAACCATGTTTTTAAATTCACAGTAAATGTTCAAATAGGTACTGTAGCAGCAGCGTCCAACGCAATCCCTCTGTAGTATTGATTTGATCGTGTTGTGTGATCAGCCTCGAGCCGGCTGCTCGATACTTGTGCACTTTAGTCCCAATAATCAGTGGAGTGTTGGCCTGATAACTGAGCCACCGTCCTCATTATCTGGTGCCAGTGCCGAGTGTTTCTCCGACGCCCGTCGCCTCTCACTCCGCGCTAATCCGGCCGGATTTGCAGTTTAGTATTTTTTTTATTTTCATTTTTCATCGGCGATGACCGAGGGGTTCAAGTTGGACATGGTGTTCGCCACGATGTGGAAGGAACTCGAGACGATGAACAGGGTCGGTATCGTGAGTAGGATTCGCTGATTGTAACGTATCGATGTATCCGGTGTTGGAAGAATCGATAACTCAGTATCGATTAATCGTATGACGTGTTAAAACATTGTCATTTTCCTGGATGAAGATAAATCCTAATATTTTTTCTAAACATTTTAGTTTAGGAGAGATAAATAGTTTTTAACCTAACGTTTAGGCAGAGGTTTTAAACTCGTTTATAATTTTGTTGCGTGAGTTGATAGACAATCGAAAAATTGTATTCGGTAAAACTGTCACACAATTCTCCAAAATTCTTCCTTTTTCCTTGGACAACATTTTAACAAACTCACACAGTTTGTTAAAATGTTTATAATATTTTCTATTAGTTGTGTGATATTTACGAAATGTCATTCACCCTGTTAGATTTTGCTTTTATAAACATTTGAAGGCTACGCCTCAAAATAAATTATCTAATCTATTTTCCCATGTTTCAGGTGAGTGTTTCTAAGTGGGTGCCACTCAGTAAGTACCTAATATCGTGATTTATCAATGTTCTACTGACACCATTTCATTATATTTACATGTTGTAACCATCGCCCCATTCATTAATTGTTTGTTATTTATATTAATTTAATTTACCAGATTTAGATCAAAGTTGTCTTGCCACAATGTATCAAGTTGAAGCGCTAATATTAACGTTATCACACGTTTTCATAGTTTTTGGTTAAAATCAAAGAAGAGTCAATTGTGATGTGGCCCATAATGCGAAGATACAGTGTCACATTCCATTGGCATGTAGGTATCGATGATCTCACAAAGTTGAAATGTCAGAGTGTTGCATGAAGTTGAGATTCACATCAAGTTGCCTTTGTTGCGGGTTATCCCGATATAGCCTGTTGCCTTCTGACATTTCCAGCGCGTCACGCGTGCCCGTGAATGCAGCCGCGGCCACCTCGCGTGATACAGCCAGTTAAAACTTCCCCACAGCAGCCGAGTTGGTTAAATAGCCTTATGCCGTGACTCCACCGTAAGCTCGGATTCTGTGCGTTCGTGTCCTTTTTTAACTACCTTTTTTCCTCATTATTTGCTTATTTCAGTTCGTGAGAGTTGAAAAACCTAAAGATAAAACCAAAACGTACTAATGGGGGAGTTAAACCACTAAGACTTTATAATTGTTTCAAATGAAAACCATATTTTTTCATAATCTTTGTTTTTATTTCGTTAAGAATTCACGGTATTTTTAATATTTATTTAGTACAGTACAGTACTTGCATTTTATGTCTTATCTAAATTATTTACTATTCAATTTGTAAATTACACTCAAACCTGAATCAATCTGTTCCTGATTGGTTTGATTTGGCCGAAATTTCAATCCGTTCTTCGTTAATTCGCTGACGTCGTTAAAAGTCTCTTTATTGTTCCGCGTAAAATCAGCTAGTTAAAATGTAGTTTTGCAATGTTTATAATTTGCCGAAGAAAGGTTAACAGGAAAAAGCTTAGCACAAATCATATTTGAACGCTGTTTATGTACTGGTACTTGTTCAAACGATGTCTAACAAAGTTTGCGATAACTTCAGCCGGATGTTTTGTAGTTACTGTGCAAACTTCCCTGTTTGCTATTTTAACGATTATAACGATCGACGCATTATTAAAATCCAACGAAGCGATTTTATACTCCATTGATTCAGTTATTAAATTACTTCTGCTCGGCGATCACGTTGTGGAATATTTGCCTCTCAACGCCTGTAATGGAAACCGCTTTAATTACCCGACCCGATTGTTGATTTATGCCACACTCGGAGTGCAAAGGTAGACCCTTTGCAATCCCCGCTAGACCCTTGCAGGCTTGTTGCATGTCTCGTCCTTATTGAATCTTATTTTAACCTGTTATTACTTATCAAAGCAACTTTCCCTGTAGTCACTTTGAATTCATTGGGGTAATTCAGTTTACCTTTTGTGAGTTTTAATATTGAACTTTATTATTTTCTGATTATAAATTTACTCTTCGTCATACCGCTTCAAAAACAGGTGTTTAGATACATGGGTTGAAGATGAAGAGTAAAAGTCGTTCTTATTCTTCCTAGGTCAATACCTATTATTATGATGATTGTTGTGTCCTAGGCCACAAAAGATCATTGTTGATAATACTTATAAATAACTACAACAATCACTAACGTTTTTTGTGTATTTCGGACGTTAGGGATATCGATTGTAAAACTGGTAATCGACTATTAAATCGAACTATCGAATGATTGAGACCGAACTAACGTTAATAATAACTTACATTGACATAACCTAAACAACCAATAAGGAATCAAGAAATAACTGCTTCAACGTAAATAACATAACAGCTGATTAGTCTAAAGCGACAAAATGGTCGACAACTATTGATACACGTAGGCCTACTCTAAATCAAGTAATAATTCATGTTTTACAATTTTGTTTCGTTCTATTTGCAGTGTGACGAAAAATATAGTTCAGCCTCGGCTGTTAAACTTGTGCTCGTATAAAAAACGCCCGTTTTTGGTCTTAGTGATGGAATAAATATACTATTTCTAAGTTATGTTCCGAACTGTATTAACCATTAATACACTTAAATAATTATTATATAAGTTTATTTCGTTTGTTTTGACGACATGAGCATTTCCCAGTGCGTTGAGGCGGGTCAAGAGGGTTTCGCAACCTGTCAAGGTGGTTTACGACATTTGGTCGTGAGGACCACTTTTATGGTTCCCGTATGGATGATGTGCCAACCCACACCCGGTTTTATGGGTAGCGACTGTACCGCGTGCCAAGTTAGCCACCCAGCAATGTTGGCAGCACTGGTGTCGGCCAAGGTCACGTTGCCGTTTCCGGCCGAGTTGCTGTTTACGATAGGTAATCTCCGGCCTGGCTGAGTGTATTCCGTCGGGACCATGTGGTCCTCTGGTCGGTTGGACTCAGTCAAGTTAAAACTGTAGTGACTGAAATGTTTACTATTCGATTAACGCTAATGTCGACATTACTGTACAGGCCAATTATAGAAAACTCTTGGATTTTTCACAGGTTTGCATCGTCTCCCAGACGTCAGTCATGACACTCGACACTGATGTGTTTTCATCCGCGATACACGTATGATACCCGAGCTATACATGACGATGGGTGAATGGCAAAAACAACAAACTGAGCGAAGCCGTATAGAATGTCAGCGGCGTGCCCTCGTTTTTCTATACACTTTATTACATTAGTGAACTGTCTTGTACAGTATATTCCATTTAAATACTCAAGTCATTGCATTGTGTAATACTGCTACTATACCATCAATATTATATACCAAGTATGGTAGCTAGATTACCAGTCGTTCGCTTTATTACAATTCAAAAAGTATCTAGACTCGGTCACTCAGTTCGTACTTATCGTACCACTATAAATAGACGTTCATAACGAAATAAACTCGTAACAACCGTTACACTGGCTGTTGAATTACTTAGTGCTTGTCCTACTCTGATGCGATGTGATTAGTGTGGAAGCGTCGGCCGACGTCAGGTGACAGCCACTTGGAGATAAACACGACGAAAACGAGGTCACACCACCGTCCAGGCGTCGAGGTCGGGTTTAACCTCAAACCCCGCTAAACTTGTCCCCAGTAAGCCCTCATGCTTAGTCTTTCGACCGGTATCAATGAATTCCAAACAGTATAATAGATTTTTATCAACAAATTTTTAGTGAACAAATAAGTACATAGTGCCGGTAGACAGAAATATTTGCGGTGCAGTACAGTATTTGTTGCGTATCTACTAGTCCAAGAATCGATCAAAGATTAAGCTATCCACGTGTCCAAAACGTATTCATATTCTTTGTCCAAATGTGTATGTGGATAGTCTCTCTAACATTACTTAATATTTTGCTATGGGAATAATAAACAATTTTCTGTAGAGTTTTAAATAAACAACAGTGTTAATGAGATAGGAAGGTGTAATCAGTGATTTTTAATAATTCGTTGTCTTCTCTTTTGTTACTGTTGAGGTTGAAAGATCAATACATGAGGTAAAAATGGGTAGGATTTTGTACCTTATCTTATCATAAAGGTTAAAATAACACTGTCGTAGACATTTACAAAAAGTACGTTTTTCCTTATTTATATTAGTTTGCTGCAATAAAATCCAAGTACTCGGAGAGTCCGAATTAAATAGCAGTAAGTGTACAGTACTTCTACAGTGCTATTAGCTTTGCGATCAGTCTCCCGGTCAACCTCCTTTCTCCCAATGGAAGTTACATCACCACCCGATCATCACTTGGAGGTCGTCCGGTCTGAACCTTGCTCAACCCTGAAGTTCTATACCTAAGGTAACAACAGGAACACCCAAGTTCCTTTAATGTCCTGTATAGGAAGAGCTGAGAATTATTGAGTAGTAACACAAAGACAGTTTCTCCCATTGGCTCACCGAACGTCGTAAACAAGTTTTGATACCCTAGCTTGACCGTTGAACTCGTTTATCTCTGGGTCGACTGAGCGATTTAGACCGTTTCATCAATTCAAGTGTTATCGCAATTACTTCTCCCTACCCTAGTTGGCGAATCATTTTTGAAAAATATTTTCTGCAATATTCATATACGGCTTAAAATCCGTTGAAGGCTTGGGTTTTTACTAAAGTAGAACATGTACGAGATGAAAGTCAATTTATTCATCTTCCTTTTAATTTACAAACTTACATTGTCTATACTAATTTAAGTAAATTATTCAAATCCATTTCCTCGATCTCCAAATTGTATTGGACCAATTGGTTTGTTTCTCTAGGCGTTAACTAATTGGAGTTCAGTCCTCCCTAAATTATCAATACGGATACTAAACATGCAAATGGTAAACTAGTTATTCCGTGCTGATTAGCTGAATACCATTTTCTGTGATAAAACATAACTGTTATCACTTGAAAAAATCGTCTAATATGGTTTTCAGTTTTTAAACCCCCTTATTGACATGAATTCCATGAAGTATTGATTTAAGAGAGGTTATATACTATTTTTAAGTCAGACAGGTAGGACTTAAAAAAACCAAGTTTCTTTGGCAAAGTCAAGCTGTTTGTTCGGAAGTTTGGCCTCACTAACCCACTAGATGTTTACCTTCCCGATGTGGAGGCTGACCGGAACGACCTTGGCGGAGTTTGATAACACGCTGATATCACTGGCGATGATGATAACAGTGCCAGCTCAGCTGGGTGCCCGCCGCGCCTACCGCGTTACTCCGTACATATACTGTACATAGCTCAGCTGTCGCTTGGACGTAAATTAAAGATTGACACTCAGTTGCAATAGTTCTCTTTATAACGGTCCACATATTAAAAGATTGTGAACTTAATAAATTTAAATTATTATTATTATAATCATTAGTTAGTTAACACGGTTTTAATTTCTCCCTCTATACGATAGTATAAGGAGAAAGTATTGTTGTCGTCAGCATTTTAGAATTTGAGTTTCTGGTAGATATATCCATTATAGTACCCCATCAATAAAGAAAAGTTGTTTTAGATTGTTATCTCTGTGTGGGGGGGATATGTAGAAGCCTAGATATAAGTGCCCCCTGAATCGAAAAAAGTGTTTTAGTGATGTCTGAGTGAGTGGATATACAGAAGCCTAGAGGCGAGACTATTGGTCGGATTTTCATGATACTCGGTATGTATTTTTCCCCTAACCCCCCCCTAAAACACGTAAAATGAAAATTACTAAAAAATGCCCTAACAACTTTGATTAAAGTTACATGGTTTATAGTACTTTATGGGATAAACAAAATGACAGCACCCGAATTTATCAAAACATCGCGGTTTAAAAGTTATGAGGTTTTTAAAGTCAAAAAATAATTTTTAAATTTTTCTGCGAAAACAACAAAGGTAAAGTATAACTTGACTACCACTTTCTAAACCAGCTTAAAAAACTAAAAAAATAGTATTTTAAATAATTTACGACTATAATAATAAAACTAATTATTTAATAGTTTACGACTAACGGTATGTGTAAACTCAGTACGTTATCTGAGAGTGCTCAATGTTATCTCATGGAGAATATTCAAAAATCAATTCCTCCCTTATTTCCCAACCGTTTTCCATGAAATTTGATACTACGCTGAATACAGCGTAAGGTCACATCACAAAAAAAAACACTTTAAAAATCTTGGCATTACGAAGGGGGGTTAGTCCCCAATGAAATTCTAACAATTAATTTAATTTTTTTTCTTGTTGTTATTTTCAGAATTAGGGTGATATTTGAAACAAGAAATTATTAAATGTCATTTAGATAAACGTTGAAGAATAAGATGGTAAAGATTGTTGTTTAAATTGACTTAAGGGAGAAAGTATGTGTCAGTCCACTGATACTATTTATCTATCGATTTATTTTACTCCTTCCTTAAAAAGTTGAATTTTATTTTCTAATCGTGCCATTTTTAAATATGTTCTATACTCACAGGTCGTATATTCGACTCTTGTTTCACAAATATTTAAAAAAAAATTATATTATTTAAAATAGAAAAAAATGTTCCATTTAATCGAAGATATAGAAATGAAAGAGAAGCGTGAATTGACCTTTATTGTATTTTCAAAGTGCACGCTGGGAGAAGTGTGCATTTGACGTTATTGAATTTTGAAAAGTGCACATTCCGTGGATAACCTGATTAGTATTGTAAAGGTTTTACAGCTGTGTTGCATGTTTTAGTTCTAGAACGCATCAATTGAGTAAAAATGATCCATTTACGGCATAAGACCTAATGCCGTAAATGGATTATGAATATCGCTATATTTTCACAATTTACTATTATATTGTCACAATAATAGTTTTTAGAATGTTAAGATATAACTTTGTAAAGACCTATTTTTCGGTTATTTTGGGTATTTCGTCAGCTAGCGATGAGAAGTGGTAAGTGGTCGATAACTTTCATAGTTGATTTGCATTTATGCTAATTACCGCATGTTATTAACGTTAATTTTAAAAATAAAAATGAATTACGTGTTTTCATACTTGTGGACCCTTAAATCAAATATACTATTTATAAGAATGTAAGCAAAACAACAATTAGTTTTATCATTTTATATTCCCCGGCGTGTATTGTAATTGTCTTAAATTTCCGGGTTTTATGCAGTCAAATAATTTTGCGTTGGTTACTACGGCACAACACATTAATGGCGAAGTTTTGTTCTCTTAAATGTAAAATAAAGATCAATAGTTCACCTTCTATGTGTGACCGGATGTAAGGTATTCAGTGTCCAGCCATCAATCACACTTAGCCGTATCGGTTCGAATCCTTTACGACTTCGAAATTTGTTCATTTTTGTTTGCTGAGCAATATTGCAATAATTTACTGGCCACGGTGTTTCTGAGTTTAGACGAACTCAGATAACTTATTATTATTTATTATATTTTATTACTTATTTTATACGCAAATAATAAACAATTTGAGTGTACTACGTGTTGTAACTGATATTATATGATGAAAGGCACAGTGCGTGCGTGCGTGCGTGTGTGGGGTGTCCGGCTGATTATGGAAAGAGCTTCATAAAACTGTATACAAAGCATTTGGTCGATGAAACAAGCTAGTTGTTCTTACTTAAGACAATTTTGCTTTTATTAAAGAAATGGTAATTGTGTAATGTTACGGATATTAGAATAACAATTTAATTTCACATTTAAGTCTACAGGGTAGTCTACGTATTTCTAATAAACAGAGTTCAGAATGACAAGACAAAATGTGTGTGGAATTTATTCCTCTCCAGTAGGCCTACGACGAGACGCGTTTACGTAAAGGGAGCCAATCGTTGCATAAGTTGGGACAAGTAATCACAGACATTACTGCGGTATCCATACGCTTCTACAGTATTTCTTACAGCATTTCATGTGACGGCACATTATTCAAAATGACTCGCAATTAAGCGACGAAATAAAGAGAAAGCGACAAAGGAATTGAGAATGACGGAATTCAATAGATTGATCCGGCGTCCTTTTGACCTTTCCGTTGTTCACACCACCGCGGCCTGTCGCTTTTTTGCAACGAAACATATTTTACTCTCGTGGTGTTCAATCAATTATGCTGAAAGTAAGTTAATACTACAGTATTTATAGTTGAAGTAGGCCGGATAATTGAATATTTTCCTATGCCATATTATTTCTTCCTCGTAGCAAAGTTTAATTGAGTCGGAAAATAACACGCTTGAATAATAAAAACAATTTATTCGTATCGATCTGCGAACCGCTGATGACTTTGGTCACTAATCATTATTACATAATTCTTTTTGGTCACGGGCCATGTGTACGTTGTCGATAGATCTCTATCAAACTCATTACTTTTGCATTTAATTATGTGTTCCATCTACACTGTGCTGAATGCTATGTCGCACGTTATCATTGTGAAGTACATACTTTGTGGAGCTAGGCTTTCGGCAAAGCAAAAGAAACTACAAAAATAAACTATGTTAAAAATATAAATTATATTTACAAAAAAACAAAGGAAATAAAAAATATTGTCTATAGGAATATTAAACTGATTCATGTATTTAAAGTTGTATGTACAGTATTAAAGTGTAAATCGTAAGAATGATTTGTGAAACGAAAACATTGAATAAGCTCCACAAATGATGAATAATTCTTGAGAAAGTCTTTGTGGGTTTAATTTGAGTTTTACGTGAAGTGAAGTGCAACTAAATTTTAAGAACTAATAAAAATCAAAGATATCTTTAGTGGATGATATTTTATTTGCTGAATTACATAAAAATATCTTTTAAGCACTTTTTTTATATTACAGCAATAGATCGTTAATTTGTAAAGTCTGAAACCCCTAAACGATACCCCTAAGCGATGCGTTGCGTTCACCAGTGAAATTTACCTCAAAATTGATCGTTATAATTTAAGAGTCTGCATCAGTGGTGCAATCTTGGATTTTAGTCCCGTAAGAGCAATGTTAAATTCTGGCCCCTATATCTCCTTGACTTATTGTCATAAATTAACGGAAGAGGTGTCAAATTAAAGGTATTACAGTCCTCCAGGGCACCACCTTACAGGTCTTATTTTCGCTCTCAATAAAAAAATAATAATGATTTATTTTGTAAAATATTCTTGGATTTTTGTTTTTATATCAAGTTAACTTTTTGAACATATTAAACATATTGAAAAGGTCATGCCCTTGAGCCACATCTCATCAATGTTCTTCCAAAGTTTTACATTGATACTTTGATAATTAACGCCACTACACACGCCAAATTGAAGGTATGTTCCACCAGAATTGAACATTGTCCTTACGGGACTAAAATTCAAGATGCCTACCACTGATGCAGAGTGCAGACTCTCAACATCTTTCTCTTCTCAACTGTACAGTTTACTGTACATACTGTACTGTATGTCAGATTCATTCCTCGCAGATCTTTGTTGTTAAACATAATCAACGTAGTTCTAGAAGGTCGGAGGCAGAGCCCTATTCAGTAAGCCAATCAAGTTATCGCCGAGCCCTTGCATACGACTGACGACTATCGCCACTCGACCCTCCTCACTGTCGGAGCAACAAGTGGAAGTGGGTTCCAGTAACCGCCAGTAACAGTGAGTGGCGTTTCACAAGCCGCTTGTCCACACGTCAGCCGCACGACGCACGTTCTGCGGTACAGTACGCACGAGAACTACCCCGGCTACTTATGACGTACTGTACTTCTAAGAATATATAGAATGATATCAGTAAACTTAGTACACCAAGAGTATTTAGTGTATTTAGGTTCTTGATTGAGTTTGTTTAACATAGCACATGTCTCACGATTCCCATTTTCATACATGCGTCACAACACTATCATTGCTCCCGGAGAGAGCCTCCGCCCCTCCAGTCTTTGTCCGAAGATGAGTCAGATGATGGTACGCGAGAGTGATCCATCCCCACTTCTCTTTGTTCTTGTTCTTCTTTCCTTCCCCCTCCACTTATGGTTCAGCCTTGTCCCCGTTTCCATAAGTGGGATTCTAGTCACGTGTCTTTTGGCTCGGTTTCGTTTATCAAGTTCAGATAATGTTTACATTATTGATTTCTCTGAGTCATAAACCTCCTCAATATTCAACAGAATTTATCCAAACTAACTTTACTCTGAATGCTAGAAATTTTAATTCTCGTCATAAGTTTTAAAGTTAATAATTCTCATATTACAACAAATTATTATTTTAAATTTCTTTTAGTATAAGCCAGTTCCATTCCTTGTAGGCGAGGGGGCGATGTCCGGTTATGTTTACTTTTAGCTCTATATATCCGTTACTAAGACATCTTGTTAGATTTTCAACAATATCTGCCAGAAGTTTTTAGTGATTAGAATAGGAATGGAAAAAAACCATGCGCAATTAGGACGTTTTCGTACAGTGAATTCATAAAAGTAAAGGATAAATTGTATACGATTGTGTGTAGTGTAATGTTTGCTGGTTTTTGTTAGCCATCAAAGTGAGGGATATAGAAAATGGTTCTTCCACAGTTGCCGTTCAACACAACTGGTTGCCAGATGCTTGACAAGCAGATGTCGTCGTTTTGTAATAACGCATGTAGAACTGTCACTCTCTCACTAGGACCTGTACAGTAGAAGGATTAATCCTCGGACTGTCTCCGTCGTCAGGCAGCTCGCGTCGCGTCAGCGCTGATAGCGGCTCTTGGAACGTGACATCGGATCGCATCTTGTCACTACGTAGGCCTACTACGTGGCGTCAGCATCGTGTCAGGCTTGAGGAAGGCTCAGATCACTGAAAAGAATAACGACTCCCTTCCATAATAGAATCAAATACACCTAGTTACTTAGGTCGTCACTCTTACACATTTTATAAGCATTTAAAAAAAACTAAACGAGCGATTTAATGCAAATGCGTAATAGACGAACGTAAACAAATACGTAATGTCGTTGCCGGTCGAACAAAAGGCGGCGAGTTGATTGAACACGGGCAAGGACACAAGACTGTCTCTCTATTTCGGAACGTGACCTTTTCGTAAATAAAACAAACGATCGCCATTTAACAGCGTGAAGCTCTGGACTAAGCGTAAATAAATCCATCCTGTCATAGTTGGTATCCATTGTACAAATAATTAATGTTGTCATTGCTATTGCAAATTAACCTAATAGAGTCGAACTACACTAGTTTTTAATTTTCCGAATGATTTAGATTAGAAAGAAAAATAGTCATGCATAATTTTCTCAATCTTTGATTTGACACTGTAAGAGGCAAGTATTTTACATGTTTATACCTGTTTTCTTTTTTGGACTGCTGCTACAGCAATTTTTCCAGGAAGGAGGGGGATTGAACCGATCAACATCTTTTTACTCGGTTAGTTAACTTATGACAATTAGTATGTACTGTACCTATTTCTTCTTTTAGTTCGTTTTTCTCAATCCACATTTTTGGAAGAATTATGTACTTTCTTTTTTAAATCAAGATCTCAAATTGGTACTTTTTGAAAGGAACGCAAATTTTGTACGAAGTGCAACGACATTAAAACGCCCGATACTGCTCCTTCTTCATATTCCACTGGCTCAACTGGTTCCAAGCTCCAGCCGAACACACCGGGACCGGTTTTGGCTCTGACACGATGCAGCGGACAATCAATCGAGCGTTGTAGGGCGGAGAGTTTCGCAACAATGATAGCCCCCCAGGGCCCCGCGACGCCGATGATAGTCATCAGCCTACAGCGCCCCGCCCGCCCAACCTAGCCACCACCATACTGCAGCACAGCTGGCAGCCGGGTCGTGCCAAAAAACATTCGCAAATCAGCTGAGAAGATGTATAACTCAAGTGTGTTTGATAGTTCATCGAAACACATAGGACATCGAATACTCTGCACAATTTTAAATGGAAAAATAATATGTTAATGCTAAATGGGAGTGAAATAAATTGCTAATACAGGAGTACGTTGAAATTTACCTGCAACAAAGGTTAAGATGTGAAATTGAAAACTGAATTATTACTACTTCGTATATGAAGTATCGTTGTGTGGGCTAAGGAAAAATTATTGTAGAATATTTCTTTATTGGAGGCACATTTGGGCTAACATTCTTGATTTTGCATTGTACCTTGTTAAACGAATTGAAAATGGCTAGAACGGTTCTGGGAAGATCTCATTTTATTTTCCAATACTGGCGCATGTCTGTAGCAACAGCAACAGCGCAGGTGAAGCGCCGATAATGAAGACTGGACCGAGCCGTCTGTCTCTCTTCGTCTATTAATGTCGGCTAAAAATATCTAGCACAAACAACGGGAGGCGATGTGAGGCGTGGATGTGGAGGGTCCGTCCCGGTGAAAACTGGGCAATCATCTCACGGCACACGGCACTGACGTCGGTTGGTCGTTGTAAATGAGAAAGTCTCCATTTCCTGATTTTCAGACAAAGGTATTTCACGCTTGTTTGTGTTGGCAGTAAACCTCGCTTGGGAGAGGGATAGAAAAGTGAGTGGAGTTTTCTCAGGGTCATTTCGTTTTCGAACTTCTTTAGCCACATCTGGGTCGATGTGGTCGTTTAGTTTGTAAAAAGTACTAGAACATTATTAAATGATTCTTGATTTAAAAACTGACTTGGTGTTACACATTCGCTTCAAGTAAGCGGCTTTATTTAATACAATATTAGAAACTCAACGTACTATCTTCGGAATGTTTAAAACGGCCATTACAAATACAGTAATATTATTAAATATAAAATTATTTTCAAATAGTTGAGAAAGTGGGTTACATTCAGTCGGAAATACGAGTACGTGCCGTTGTCATGGTGACGAAAATAAAGCTTACTCTTCTATAGTGAAAACCCAAGAATTTCCATCGGAACAATTTTCCAATAGTCGATAACGTTTAGTTGAAGGATAAGCACCGTCACGACTCAAGCACGTACCGACAGGATGGATTCCTTCTACCTTGATACTTTATCAAACATACCAGTTAGCATATTTTTATTATAACTGTAATGCATTTTCATTATTATTAGTAATTATCCAAATCGGAATTATGGAGTTCTTATTTTTTTAAGTAGGCCTATGTTATCCACGTTAGATACAAATTACCGCAAGAAAACAACAAAACCGTCTCAAATGACACCATTATTAAAGTTACATCAGAATTTCCCCGGCGTCTTTCGTCAAACTCGGGTCGCGAATAGATTTAATCTAGATAACTAGATGAGCCGGAGACTCTCTGACGTTACAGAGAAGTCAAGTCGGCCGTCACTACAGAGGGGCGCTAAACTGGGGCGTTATGGTAACTAGCAGTTTTAGCCTCCTCTAGACTGGCACACTCCGTGACGTTGAAATTACTGAATGAAAATAGTATGAGTCAATTGTAATGTAATGAAGATTAACAAATTTTTAGTGAAATGTTTCGGCTGAACATGTTCTCGTTTTAGATTACTACTGTAGCATAATTCATTGACAACTTGACATTATAGTATTCTTATTGATTCTTTTTCAGTGTTCAAGTTGAAGTAATGATATACTGAAGACCTTTCATAACTAAACTCATAATAAATGGATTTAAATTAATTAAAGTAATTCACGTAACGGGTTTGGACTGTTCCCCACGAAAACGTTAAAAAATGCCTCTATCGTAGAAATACACAAAAACAGTTTGAATATCGAGGGTAGTAAAGCAATCATTGAGGAGCTGTCAGTTGATAAACTATAAATTGTTCCACTGTATAGAAGTGCTCGAACAATCCATATTTTACTATCTAAACAATCGAGATATTGAGTAGGTCAGTGGATCAGCAGCAATAAAAGATTTATCAGCTGACAAAGTCTACAGTTAGTTGGTTTTGAGTTCACTTGGATTCAAATAAATTTACTTTTGTACATATTATAGACTTAGAAAACTATTTTTCACAATTAATTGCGAACTTTGATAGGACGTGATAAGAATTTATTTCTAAAAAATCTTATTATCTGCTCATTAAATGCGTCAAAAATTCCAACTCGGAGCTATTGAAATTGGTCAGAAATCAAAGGACGGAGAAATCGAGCAGAGCCTCGCCTATAGATTGAACCTCTAAGAGCTTGGTGAATGTTCATGTCGTGAATTTTAATTTTAATTTAGAGAAATACGTTTTGATGAATTTAAGATTCAGATTCATTTCAGAGTTAGAAGGTAGATTTGACCTCTTATCTAGTACGTGAGATTCAAGTCTCCTTTTGTCGGAGGGAATAAACAAAACCATCGATATCTCCCAGCAGCCGGTGACGAAATGAACAGTAAAAAATCTGTTTGGCTAAAATAGTGCTGTTAGTTGTAAATAATCTAAAATTTCCTTAAGAATCCAAATATCCAAACAAACTCATTTGGAGATTCATTATTATTTTACAAAGGGTCAAAAACGGGCAGTTTGCTTACAACGACAACGTAATATTAACTGTTAAGCTATTTTCTATAGTACATTTATGTTTACAATCAAATGTTTTTCATTACTTCATTTGTAATTTGATTAACAAGAATTTGATGAAAAATGAATCAATTCTGATTGAGCTGTTGAGGTACTTCGCGGCAAGAACACTTTGAACGGGTAAATAATCTATGGAAAAATATAGCGTTGCATTATCAAATGCTACTTCCCGATAGTTTATGAAAAAATAGTCCTCCATTCGATTATCAATCGTTCTTCACATTTAGAATTTTCCGCTGACAGCTGCTTCAAAGCTTCGTAGTGGTACGGGTGCGAAAAATTCAATAATCAATCAAGAAATAGGTCATTGGACGATCAACTGTCTGCCAGGAGAACCATTGGCTGTCATAACTTGTGAAGAGGCTACGTGGCAAGTGGTGTGGGACTCGAGATGAGAAACTAGAAGAAATCTACCTCATGTGAGAAACCCCTTTCCGAATTTTTTTAAACATTTTTTACATTAAAATAATCTTTAATCGATGTGTATAAAAAGTGAATCAATGAGTTTTAACAATACTTAACGACTTGCATTTTAATTTTGTAATGTCAATGTTAATGATGCTTAATAATTCAATGATGCATGATAAATTTAAATCATTTTCTGATCCCCCTAATCCAAATTTATCTAAACAATTCTCATTACCATTAATGGGAGTTTTTGGAGTACAAAAAATAGATAGTTAATGTACATGTTTTATTTTTGGATATCATAAAATATACTCTTATTTTCATTAATTTAGTCCGACATATCATATCCGGGACGAATAAACTGATAATAAAAATTAAATATTAATATCTCATTCATAAATTCATTAAATATTCATTAAATTCGAATTGTGGCTAGTTATGAGCGATGGTCGGTGGGTGTAGTGTTCTCTTGTGTGGATTAACGTCCGCACTATTGAATACTGTACTACGTTAATCCGCAAAGACCATCCTCATAATTAGACTAGTTCGTAATTCAGAGGCCGTGGTTCGGATTCCACGTTAAACTGTAGGTCCCTTAGTTGCCATCGGCTGTTGGGCTATTAATTAACAGTCCTGTCTAAGGAACATGTCAGCCTTAGTCAGTAACAAGACTACAAGATCGCGCCACAATCATTTCTCATTCATACTTGGCTTAAAATACCTACTTGGGTAGGTCGCCATTTCAAATGGTAATCTAATCTAATCATACTTTTGGTTTAAAATATCTGCCAGGTTGCCACTTCAGTAACCAACCAACCAACTAACTTACAACTACAGATGGTAATTGTTTATGAACGTTACATTGTTATACTTAATGTAATGTTTAATAGAATTGGATAAATAATTGTTACGGAAATTCTATTCAAATAATCTCTACAGTCAGAAAAATGCTAATAAAGAAAGTTGAGCGCGATTATAATTATTTTAACTAGAATGGATCACGGAAGTTCTCGTTAAGGGAAGCCATTAAGATAAAGAGATCAAAAGCTGAGCTTAGCAAACGAGATAAAGGAAGGTCAAGAGAAGAAACAATCCTTTATACGATCTTGAAACCCTGCGCTACAAACTTAAGTTCTCCTTCTTAGATTCAAGCTTAAATTTATCAACTGGAATTGTCTATACTGTATTTATATTGTAGTTCTGTATAAAAGCCTTTGGTTCATCATTTTGGGTGAGGGCTTCAGTCAGCACTGTTGGAGGGTTGATTTTCAGGTGGGCTTCTTGCTTAAAGTTTACAGCGATACATGGTAAAATAAAAATAATTTAATCATGGCGGATAAGATTGTTAGGGCTCGGAAACCCTTTGCCCCCACACTTAAACAGATGTTCTGGTTTATTACGATCCTATAATAATTACCGAGGTGGCCAAATTATTAAACTAAAGACCTTCCTCTTTTTAAAGGTTAAATTTGAACTTCATGCATTTTGTTTTCAGTTTAGTAAATTACATTGCCATTATATCATATAACATAAACTACTTATTTGTCTATTTTGTGATAACTTAACTGTGTGAGAGGTCACATCAGACCCCTAATACTTAAATTGAAAACTGTTCATGACTTTCGGAGTATTTTGTTTGATGATAAAACAAAGAAATGTTAACTTCCAAACTGTCTCTTAATACCTAAATATATAAGGTTATGGTACAAAAATGAAAAAAACAAAAATAAAGAAAATAGCAAACTAAAATTTGTACATAGGTTTTGTAAATTAGAAATCATAGACACATTACAAACACTGCAAATAAATCCAATTTTTAAACCCTTCAAAGGTTTTGCAACTTGAGTGTGTAAGACTCAAGAAATACCGAGAATTCAACAAAAATACAGAAAAATACAGCAGAGCTCTTACAGTGCCAGGGTCAATAACAATTGATTCTGGTTGGGCTGTGTCGCTGTTCTAAGCAAATCTTCTCGAAGTTTGGGGGTTGTTTTGGGGGGACTTAAGGCCCCTCCCAGAAAATAGACCCCGTTTTTATATTTTGTATCATTACTGTCCTTCCCGTACACCCATCGCGCATTTTATTTTGAAATTAATATACATTTTTACATTTAAATGCCTACTTAATACCAATTATCCAATACTCTAATACGAGCAAGGTTTGTATATATATATATATATATATATATATTTGCACACGGATCTCGAAAACGGCACCGAGGAATTTCTTTAAATTTTGGAAATAACTAATTTCCGAGTAGAAAATAAGTTCTAGATAGGTCTAATGTCCAGGAAAATTCGCGTTTTACTGTAATATTAAGTTTAAAATCTAAAAATTTAACATTACGCTTATGGAGAATAAAATGTAAACAATACAAACCAAAACAGCTGTTTATAACCGTTTGACAGTTCTTGATTGAAGACTGCGGGGAACAATATAGAGGTTATGCATTAATATTTATTTTATGAATTAAATAAATGCAAAATTATCAGGTTACTAAACAATTTGTAAAAACTTAAAGATAACATAGCTGTGCGAAATAAAAGCAGAAAAAATAAATAGGTGTAAATAAAATTTCTCTTTTGCTCTTCAATCCTCATTCTGCTTCTATCAAAATCAGTTGATCACAGGCTAATAATACCTGTATGGATAATTAAACAGTAAATGATCGGTTTAAACAATTGAGGTTGGCTAAAAGACCTTAAACGGTGTTGCTCATGTGGCAAACGCCGTGGTCCAGAGGGAGCGCGTTAGCCTCTTAACCCGGAGGTCGCGAGTTCCATCCCCGTCAGCGGGCAATACTTTTTGTTCAGTGCTGTATTGATTATTTTCTATTAAATCGGTTTTATTTAACCCACATAAATGTTTTTATTGAGTAATAAATGTGTTTTAATTTTTATAATACATGTCTTATTCTATACGAGCAAAGCTCGGTCACCAGGTACTTAATCATAATTACCGTAATAAAAATGTATCCAATTTTTTGTCATATCATTGGTAAACCATAAACATGTGTATTCATCCTATAACTTTATTTGTGATTTTCGAAAGCCTCTTGAGATTTCAATTATAAAGAAGTAAAATTACTTGTGAATGTAAATTGGCTTATTCGGTGCCTCTTGAAAACTGACATATTATTTTATAATAGACATTGATTGCCTGGTCTGGGTTTCTTCAGTCACTGTCCGCTGCGCGTGCTGCTGACCTACCACGCCACTCACCGGCCAGTCCCCGTATTGACTGTTCTATTTTCGTTCTCACTCGGGTAATTGGATTACCTTTTCAACTTCGGTTTCGTTCTGGACTAATCTGTTTGCTCATAAATTCGCGATTGACTATTCTTGAGGAAAATCGCTGCCGTATGGAAACTTAAATTATAAATTTGACATTTAATTTAATGATATTGACACTAAATTTTGTTCTATCAGTTTTTTAACAGTCAGAGGCCGTCATTGGATACAAAAAAATAAGTTGTTACAATATTTGACGTGACACTATAACTGTTTGCTGTTCAAAGTGAACAACTCTTCCTCGGCTCTTTGAGGCTTGAACCATTGAACTTAGTCTGAATTCCAACTGTTTCGGTTGTATCAACTCAGTACAGATTGGTGGCTGCTTCATGCTTGTGCCGTGTTCCGCATCATCACTAGTACTTTCTTTCCGGAAGTTGTACGAAATATCAACTATGGCTACAGTGCTTGGGCAATTTTGCCTCCGCTCCATATTCTGACTGACATTGTCATACAAAGTACTGTGAATGGAAAAAATGCATATTTATATTTCTGACTGGAAATAGGGCTTTTTTAATTTCAAAAGATTAACTATGGAAAAATTATAAAAGTAAAGACAAGCTGACTAATTTGAGACGTTCTTTGCAAAAATTATTATTGTTAATATTATTTAAGTGTATTAAATACTGAAAAATATACGATCAACTCAAGCTGAACTTTCCGTGAGCCTTTTTCCTAGCTAATCTAATAAACTATGCTATTGTTATAGAGAGATAGAAAACATGGAGTAAATAGTGTTAATTTGTGAAATTATTACGATGTTTAAATAATGTCATAGTTAAATGAAGTGAATGCTTTGACTCGCGGTTGAATGCACTTTATCCTATAAATTCAAAGCGGAAGAGACGGCAGCTCCGCGCCCAGTGATGAAGCAATTTGTATTCTACGATGTCGACTTCGGTTCTTGGCCCGTTTTAAATTTAAATACACTTTCGGTGGTATTGTTTTACTTACCCTTAATACTTAACCATTGCCATCTTGGAGAATCGGGAAGAAATGTGTCGCACGCTTAAAGTAGCTTAAAGTATTTAATAATTATTAAACAGCAATTATTGCTGTTTATAGAACCACTAAAGGAGGAATGTATCACTGATACAAATATAATACGTGAATTACGTATTAACGTAATTCACGTATTATATTTGTAAAGGTGCTAGTTGCCAAATATAAACATGTTAAGCGAAAATTAAAATAATGGGAGCTCAACTTGCTTTCATGAATAAGTAAGCGCGTAAGTGTTATTCCTTCTATAAATCTCCAGTACCTGGTTAACGAGCTTTGCTCGTTTAGAATAATACATGTATTATAAAATATAATTAGAAAAATTAAAACACATTTATTACTCAATGAAAACATTTATGTGGTTTAAATAAAACCGATTTAATACACCATAGTTAATATAGCACTGAACAAAAAGTATTGCCCCTGATGGGGTTAGAACACGCGACCTTCATATTACGAGGCCAACACACTACCGCTGGACTACGGCGTCTGCCAAATGAGCATCGCCGGTTAAGATCTTTTAGCCAACCTCAATTAATTGTTTTAGCCGATCATTTACTGTTTAACTATCCATACAGTTATTATTAGCCTGTGACCAACTGATTTTGATATAAACGGAATGAGGATTGAAAAGCAAAAGAGAAATTTAATTTACACATATTAATTGGTTTGTTACAGTGGCTTCAAACAATACAACAAATACGTTTTCTATCAAAACACGGAAGATTTTGGAAATACTCTTTTCTGCTTTTATTTCGCACAGTTATGTTACCCTTAAGTTTTTACAAATTGTTTAGTAACCTGATGATTTTACATTTATTACATACATAAAATAAATATTTATGAAAAACCTCTATTCACATATTGTTCTTTGCCGTCTTCAATCAAGAACTGTCAAACGGTTATAAACAGCTGTTTTGGTTTGTATTGTTTACATTTTATTCTCCATAAGCGTAATGTTAAATTTTTAGATTTTAAACTTAATATTACAAGAAAACACGAATTTTCCTGGACATTAGACCTATCTAGAACTTAAATACATGTATTATAAAATATAATTAGAAAAAATTAAAACACATTTATTACTCAATGTGGTTTAAATAAAACCGATTTAATACACCATAATTAATATAGCACTGAACAAAAAGTATTGCCCCTTAAGGGGTTTGAATCGTCCAGCTTTGATGATGCTACGACTCATGTCGGCTGCCGGCAGCATTGCGATGATGCTACGACTGATGTCGGCTGCCGGCAGCATTGCGATGGTGTCACAGGATGCGAACCTCGCGAATCGTCCAGCTTTGATGATGCTTCGACTCATGTCGGCTGCCGGCAGCATTGCGATGGTGTCACAGGATGCGAACCTCGCGAATCGTCCAGCTTTGATGATGCTTCGACTCATGTCGGCTGCCGGCAGCATTGCGATGGTGTCACAGGATGCGAACCTCGTGAATCGTCCAGCTTTGATGATGCTTCGACTCATGTCGGCTGCCGGCAGCATTGCGATGGTGTCACAGGATGCGAACCTCGCGAATCGTCCAGCTTTGATGATGCTACGACTGATGTCGGCTGCCGGCAGCATTGCGATGGTGTCACAGGATGCGAACCTCGTGAATCGTCCAGCTTACACGCCGAAAGTCGCTTCATCAATATTCATCACGCTTGGATTGCTTCTGAACCAACTTTGCA
Organism: Nephotettix cincticeps; assembly: GCA_023375725.1. NCBI lineage: Eukaryota > Metazoa > Arthropoda > Insecta > Hemiptera > Cicadellidae > Nephotettix > Nephotettix cincticeps. The sequence continues at coordinate 31,902,649 of CM041786.1, forward strand.
TTATGCATATTTATGAAGGCTTATCGCTTATTGATAACGAAAATAGATTTTCGTCAGAATTGTGCGGGTCAGTGAGATGGCAAGTTAAACGAATAGGAAATGTGAGGTGGAGCTAGTTACGTGTGACGTGACCGATAAAGGGGTTCATGCGTAACGAATAGTTGTGAATTATTTCAGTACTGTACAAGAAAGATACATTTCGGTGCCCTGAGCGCGCTCCGCCATTAGGGGTTATATTTTATTGAAGCTGCCATCCCCTCCACCCACTGTGCCCATATTTTTATTGTCTCACTCCCCCGTAGTGGCCCTTCTTTAAGTTTTTCGCGTCCAAGTTGTGCTGTGATCATGATAACCATCTTTTGCGTATAATATCTATGTACATTTTGTGAGTTTTCTCTAAGTAATTCAAGGGTTTTATTGATTTTTGATAAGATTTTATTTATTAGATTCTATACATTATAAATTGTATATTCTGAGAGTTTTTAAATGCTATTGTTTGTACTGTTTCTTTTTTAAAGAGAAAAAGAAGGAAATATATCTCGATTCATCAGGATTCAATAACATACTAAATAATAATACTAATACTAAATAATACTGTATGTCAATTTGTATGTAGTATTTGTATTTACTCCACAGAATTATTAAATAGAGGGCTATGTCCTAATATAGGCTAAATGATGGGTAAAATATTTATTTAAAATCCGTGATTAACATACAAAATTAATTTCAGTATCGGTAGTGTGTAAAAAATTGTATCCTTCCTACATATTTATGTTGGAAATAAATTATTTAATAAAAACCATGTTAACGATGAAGTTTAAACAGTTAAAACGATCAAATCCTCTCTGGTAACACTAAACCTTCCTTTGCATAACTTAAAGATATGTTATTAGACTAGTACGTTAGGGGCTGGATATTTTATGTATTTTTGCGTTATAAACACTGGTACGTATAAATATAAAGGACAGTAACCAAGTAATTCATTTTCTTTTTTCCAAATGTGTGGCCTTAAACGGTCGTAGTATGAAATCAATCGTATGAAGTCACGGAACTTATTCATTGTTACTTATTATCTCTTTTTTCAGGTAAGGAAATCTCGGTCAAGGTGAACGAATCAGTGATGTTAGTGAGTAGCTTACTCGTTTTAAATGATGGTCTTGCATGTCTGAAATGTTAGTAAAGATATTATTACCGTGATAACATTCAGAGATAACATAATTACCTTAGGAAATACTTAAAGCAATTGAGAATGTGCCAGATAATTTGATTTAAGTATATTTAATACTTACGTCTTTGGGGACCTTTGTCTATGGTTTATACCTATTAAACAATTTGTCGTCTGACGGTTATTAGTCCATCTATGTTAAAAAAGACTAAATATCAACCAAACTCTCGATATAGTGCTTCTTACTCAGAGTTAACATGTCTCGTTCAAATTTTATTGAAAATTTAACAGTCAAGGAAATTTGATGGAGGAAAGTTTAATCATTCCTTCTTGATCCAATAGGAGCCGCTCGTAGAGGCGAACTACGGTATTCACTTGCGATCGGCTCGGTTCCAACTGGCAACGTCGCATTTTATGCAAGGCACATTGTGTTGTTGACGCCCACTCCTCTACTTACATCACCTGATAAATGTTGAGTGTAATTTGAATGAATATGAACTTGTGAGACTGCTATAATTAATTATTATGACTATAATTTTCTTTTGGCAGAAGGACACAAACTCACAAGTGTTTCAAAACTAGTTTCGAAAATTCTTTGGTTTTATAAAATCTTAATTTAAGCAAACCCTCACGTTGTTTAACATAAACGTAATAGCGTATGGAAATAGATTTTCACGGGGATTTTCCTACAGCTGCCTTCCATCAGGAAAGGTGATGAAAAATAATTTCCTCTCCTCGGCGTATTCGAACGATAAATGGGGGAAGCGAGGTAGTTACATATGATAACTGACGAATATCTTTCTCTCAGCCAAAACTGTAATTGTTCTAATATCACCGTCGCAGCAGACCTGCGTACTCATCAAGAATAACCAAATCAATAATATGACAATAATAATGTATGACAGGTTTAATAAATTACCTGTACATAAATTAGACAGTTTGCAAATTCTCCATTACATTAATATGGGAAATATTATGCAGGTTTTCTTCTGTGAGGAACGCTGAAAGTAGGCATTTTTACTATAGTGTTTTTTATTTCGTCGTTATTACCAAGTTTTATCAACAACATCTGTCATGTGCAATAAAGGATTTTGCCTATTCTCTTTTCACAACTATTATTTTTGGTCTCTAGGCACCTCAAAACTAAAAAGTAACATGGTTCCGGGCTTAGGTCTTGCCATAAGACCTACGGTTATACCTTCTCCCCTATGGGAAATTCACTAAAAGACGAATAAATGCAGTTTTTTTAATTTTCCTTAACATTGTGAAGTTGTGTAATATACGCTACAACTGTAAGCACGAGAATGTATTGTTGTACCCCAAAATGTAAAAATAGTAAACTGTAGTGCTTTGTACGAGTATATTTTTGTCAGCGTCTGTATTTGATTTTATATTTGCGCATTTAATAATTAGCTACTCGTATTATGAGTGTTCTCGTATTTAATTTCTGGTATTACCATCAAATATAATTAAAATAATACTTGTTCTGATTACATACTGGTAAAGTCGATACATTGTACTCTAATGAAAGAACACGTTAATTACAGTTAATCTCTTCTCCATCAGTTTGTTCAGAGTAGGCATATTTCATAAACTCCACGCTATGTCAGTACAGTACATTCCTGCGTAAGGTATTTTGATATACTGTATTCCTGCTGTTCCGATGACGCTCTCATTACAAATAGTTTGAATGTATTTAATTGCTTCTCTCCCTCTGAATCAATAAACCCCCATCATCCGAAAATTCAGAATATTAAATTAGAATTATTTTTGTAGGTATAAAATGTTATCAAACTTAAAATAATTAATAGTCATTTATATAGATGGCGCAGCGGTTTTTCGTTGAGAAGGAGTTGACGAGAGATTTGACTGAGCGCTCTCGTGTCAGAGTTAACGGGTAATGACAAAGTGGTTAATTAGTACTGAGAACAACCCCTTACCCTCACATCGCTGTGGCGGCAGCCTGCTCCAGGGTTCTAGGAGCTGGTATCGACGTTCGCCCAACTTTGCCGGCTAGATCAGTTTGTGCTTTGTCCTATCGAGTACATAGAGTACTCCATTGTGTTTCAACTACAAACTTAAAAAAAACTATGCGTCTTTGTCGTTCTGACTATAAGTATAAATTACGGTAATAATTACAATCATTAGTTTTTCCTTTGTGATCCATATTTGAATAGTTTTCTTTATCGTCTGGTACTGAAGGCCGGACAGGTGTTGCGCAGTGATTCACAGATTGTGTCACGAATGATGAAAGATGAAGATGAATCGCCAACTATATGGCCTACTCGATCGCCTCAACTTGCCAACTCGTGGAAGAAATCTCACCGGGATTCTGGATTTCCAATGGATAGATTATTTTTCATCTGAAAACATATGTTCCTACCAAATAAAGAGTTTCTTAATACTATTTCACCGTCCATCATGTCGCAGAACTCATGGAATTCGGAACACAGTATTGATTATTAGTAAATGAATTCCGATGCACTTACTTGAGCCATTAAAGTTTTGTTTGTGTTTTTGAATAAGCTATTTGTTCCCGATGCAATGGAATAAATATTACCTGTCCTTCATGGAAAGTGAGATATTGCAATCGCGTTTGACGCACTCGATTTCCCGGCTGATTAATTAAAGGTTTAATATTGTTTTTATATTTACATAGTTGTATAGTAGTTATATTCAAAACAATCCTTTGTCAAATTAATGTGAAATTGACCATTGTTAGGTTATTTGTTGAACTAATTAGAAATTTCAAATAAGCTTACTCATTTGTGCTATTGTTTCACGAACAACTGATGAAATACTCTTTTAGCGTTCGTAAATAATAAATTCGTAATAATAAAATAATTAAATTCGTTAACTATCATGGTACAGAAACAAAACCTCACTCTGTACAGTTTCTATCCTTTGTAGTTTGAATCGGCTAGTTTTGAACATTTCTGGTTAATGAATTCAATTATGCTTTTGATTTAGTATTGATTTACTACTGATTTTAGTATATTTGAAATTAACATATTTCGTACTAAAATAGGGTGGCAAAATTAATGATATGATTACATAAAAAGTTTCTTTCGTTTAAGGCATGTTCTACTCCGCGTCGTAATCCATCTTTTCACAAGTATTTTTTAAGTCTGCAATATCAGAAAGTAACTTACCAACATTAATAAAATTTCCTGTTCTCTATAAAATCCTGTTGACTGCGTATCCGATGTCCCAATCAATGCCCGGTAGCCACATTGGACCTTATGCTCACTCCTAGGTTGGTGAAAAAACCAGCCAGATCAATTAATTAACTTGACAAACCACACGAACCGTCTTGTGACCGGTGATTCCCTCTCGTCAAGGTTCCTAGAAATGAACTTTACCTCATCTAGACCGCAACAATGGACGAGTAGAGACCGCATTTCCCGCACACTGGATCCTCCAAGAAGACCCTTTCGAATACATATACATTTTGTGTAGAGTAGAAGTATCATTATTTCTATCATAGTGTAGTTGTTCACCTTACTCTATGGTAAACAATGGCTACAAAACAAAAAGAATGTCGACATTCAGTTGTGTTATCACTTCTGTAACAAAGAAAAGTCTCTCTGTATTGTCTCCTTCCACGTCCCGTCAGCAGTGTGTTTACGTCATCAGTAGTATGTGTAAGCCCGTGAATGTGGGTGTTGGCGTCGAATACGCTTATGAATAAGCTTACTTGGTGCCAAATCTGCCAACTTCTAATAAACCAGTCCTAGTTTACAAGTGTGTGTATACTGTATGTGTGTTGTCGGCGGAGGTTGTGTACAGTAAACATACGCTAATGTGAATGCTAGTATTCCTCTAAGGAAGAACAGCGGGGGTGGGAGTAGGTTCAGCCGGTGTATGTGTGTGTGGGGGTGGGGGTGGGGGCTGTATCGACCGGTGGCCGGGGCGTCGCGGCGACGCGCTACGCCGCCCCCGTAGCCGTGCCACTCGGCAGCGGCACAGTGTTGCCGTCAGTGCCGTGCCGTGCCGTGCAGTGACTGTGGCAGTGGCATGCCCGCCCTCTAGTCCCACCTGCGCCTCTGTACAGCTCCGGTGAGCATCCAACGTCTCGATCTCGGACATTTGGGTTGACAAGTCTTGGGGAATCGAAGTAGGCAAAATAAGGCGGAATCAAAATTTCGTGGTAATAGGCCTTTAAAAGGGAACGGCGACTATCGCACTCAACATTAAATATAACTGCAACAATTTGTCAATGATCATGACTATTCGACATGAAACGCACATTTAATTTATGGTTTTTCAGTGGCATAAACAAATCAGAACTTAATGTATGTGACCAAACGCGTTTCATATCGATGTTAACTCGTAACGCTGTAGAGTCTGTTGTTTGTTTTGCTTACATCAAGTATTGAATTCATTTTAAATGGCCCTAAGCGTTAAGGTTACTTAACGGCTTACATAATATGTGTCCTATGACAACATAGTATACCATGGACAAAGGTGTCCGGATTTTTGGTATTAGACCTCAAACTCGATGATTCAGTTCGTCGTTAAGTATTCGTAAACTCTAATCTTGTTCTAGCAATCTGAGTATTTGAAAAGCATAAATTTTGACGGAGATCATTTTCCATCCTATGACGGTTGATGTGTGCGTGTGCGGGTCGCGTGGACCGTGGAGCGCGAGGTTTGCTCTACTTGTTGAGGTAAAGGTACTTGTTGTGCAGAGGCGGGCACGGTGGGGCTGTAGGTACGAGGCACGCGCACGTGGTGCTCTGTGGTGATCGGGATCGTGGTCGTGGTCCTGTGACCGACATGTCGTGAGCCCAGCTGACGTCACTCGGTGCCACGCGGGGCCTCAGCCGCTCGCTCAAGATGGTCGTTCGCGGCCGTCTGGTGAGTACCTGGCTGGATGGTTCAGTGTTACTTGTCGCTCTTCATGGTCGGAAGGTATCAGGTGATGGTTCTATACTGGACCGAGTTGCCTTTGACCTTGAGACTATCAAATCCGTTACACTTATCACATTCACCCTTCATTCGCACCAGAGTGGGTCTGTGCCTTACCTGTGAATTTGAATATGAAACTCAGATATAAGACAATTTAAAATTCCCTTAAAACCTATATCTCCTTAAATTGCACAGCAATATAAACATTTTAGTCAAAATAATAAACAATTACATAAAGCTGACATTGTGGGCCGAGTGTAGGCATGTTGGGCGAGCCGGCAGCCAGCAGTGCACTCCTGCAGAGTGAATTTGTGTGTTATCGTTACCGTGTAGTAACGTAAACGATTAAGAGTAAAAGTATCGTTGAAACGAGTTGTTAGTGGAAATAAATGGCATTGGAAAGTGGATACCAATATTGAACATTTTGTGTAAACGTATTTACATAAAATGTTAACACCGACTCAACCTGGTGCATTTGTGAGTGAAAGGCGAGTGTAATGGATTTGATTACTGATTCATCAGCATTTATAATTTAGTTAATAGCACAGTCCTTTGACTGTGCTATTGCTCTTTAGCAATAAAGTAATGCTTGTTCAATGTCGCTTCATAACCTTGAGTCATACAAGTCAAGTGTGGTGTGCTCCGGAGCAGAGCTGAGATGGTGACAAGATGCGTGGCCGGTTCCTTCAGTATAGAGACGCCACACCCAGCACACGCTCGTTGTGCGAAATGTATCTGCGCGTCGTACGGGCCCTAATAATTGTTGGTGTCAAGTGTACAATTAATTAAGGTCACCGCTTAACTTTACTTCTGTTTATACTTAGCTTATTCTGCAAACTAGCTAAATGAATATAAAAAGTATTTAAAGTGGGAGCTGATTTTATAATATTGATAATATTTAAAACTTAAATTTTGGAGATTGTTGGATTGATGTGGGAAACTTGCAGTGTATCCTTATGTTACAATGGGATAATAGTCTCAATTAAATCCAATATATTATGGAAGATTAGTTCACAATTTAAAATATAATTTGAGCCAGATTGATGTTTATTCTTTTTGACATGGATGTCTTAGCTCAGGGGACATTGGTAATCTGCCTGAGCAAAATCTGAAACTGTAGTGGTTATTGGCATCATATGGGTATAAAGGCAACTGTTTAGTTAGAACTGAAAACTTTAACTATAGATAGCTTGGATGATCTAAGCTATTTCTCAAAGGAAAGTATATTTACTTCCCTTAGGCCAGATGTATTCATAAGGTCTACTTTTTTCTTAAAGTTTTATTACATTATAATTAAATAACGTATGAACAATTTATTCATGAACTGTGTGAATTAGTAGATGGCTTTGCAGTCTAAATTGCTGGGCCACAGAGCTTGAGGTTGTGGGTTCAAATCCCACCCGTAGCATTTGGTATCAAAATTACAAGTCCCCATGGGTTCACAAAGCCCCGTGAGCTTACTGGGAAAAGCTACGACTTGAGCCATGTATCCTGGTCTATAATGACCCCTGACAAGATGAAGGACGCGCAGTTTTGATGGCGTCAAGCCTTACAAAAAAGTCGTGGCTATTAGGCAAAAGGATCGCGAATGCCACAGGATTGATATTTATTATATGTCTTATTTAATTTATAAACAAGCGTTTTATCTTCCTTTTATGTTCAGGTTGTTTGTTTTATATATTAAATTAATGTTGTAGCAACTATACGCTGGTACACCTGAATTCGCTGGTATAAAATACACATTATAGGGAATAATTAAAACTCTACGACAATACATCCATAGTTCAATAAATCGCAAAGATGTTACAATCAACCATAAGACAATGCAGAATATGTTTAAGTAAATTAACAAGCGTGTCTCGGCTCAGACCTGTTTCATTGAAGATTCCCGTCTGATTTATCAATGGATATTGGCTCTTCTAGAGAGTGTAATTTCTCAAGGCAAATTGAGCGGAGAGAAAAAGAGGAGTTGAGCGAATGAGATGGAAAGAGAAGGAAATATCCTGGAGCTGAGTGGAGTGTAGCAGCGCTCTCGTCTAGCTCTCATGAAAAATGAAAACCCCCTTAGCCGGCGCACGGCTTCATTTATATTATTTACTCTCGCCTCTTGTGTTGCGCAGGTTGCAATGCTCGAGGCTCAGACCCGACAGGGCGAACCACTTGTCCTTAGTAACATCTTGATACGATTTTATGATGGATCGATACTGCCTTCGATCACTGGGCTTTTAATTAATGATCCTGGTAAATTAATAAGCTTTGTCAGTAACAAAGCTTTGTTCCTTACTTTTATCACATTCATTCTCAAGTATGAGAGTAAGGAGAATGTTGTAGGGGGTATCAAGGACGACCTCAGGTGGCTAAAGATAGCATTATAATTATTCTTCGCGACAGTTTAAAAACATTTTATAATAAAAATGTTTTTACTTTCTCCTTTTTCTTTTTTTATTGTATAAGGAGAAAATACTGATTTGTCAGCAATTTCGAGTTCCTGGTGGATATATCCATTATAGTGCCCCAAATAAAAAAAATTGGTTTTAGAGTGATGTCTGCCTGATGTGTGTGTGGGGGGTGTGCAGAAGCCTAAAGACGAGACTATTGGTCCGATTTTCATGAAATTCGGTATGTAGGTCTATGTACTTAATCCACGGTATCTCGGAACATTTAAAAGTTTTTTTAGGGTATTTTACCCCTAAAAACCCCCAAACGTAAGGTGAAAACGATAGTCCTTTATGAGAAAAACAAAATGACACCACCCGCATTTCTCAAAACATCTGGGTTTAAAAGTTATGGACTGTAAAAAACATTTAATAAAAAAATTGTGAATACAATAAAGCTCAAGTATAATTAGACTACCACCATTAAAATCAGATTAAAAACTAAACAAATTGGTATCTTGAATCATTAGTCTATGACTAGCGGTTCCAGAGAAAAGTTAAATTTAATATCCATGGTAAACTTAATACATTGTCTGAAAGCGCGCAATGTTGGTGTTATGGCGAATATAAAAAAAACAATTTCTTCCTTATTTCCCAACTGTTTTACATGAAACTTGGTATGCAGCGTAAGGTCACATCACCCAACAAAATCACTCTAAAAAGCTTGGTATATCTAACAATTAGTTTAAAGCTTGGTATTTCTACAAATTAATTTAATTTCGTTTTTCTTGTTATTTTCAGAAATTTGATGATTATGTTTAAAACAGTAAATTTATTAAATAATATTTTGATAACAGTGAAAGAATATGATGGTTTTATTAAAGATTGTCGTTTAAATTGACTTAAGGGAGAAAGTCTGTGTCAGTCCTCTGGTACCGTTTATATTTCAATGTCACTAATCATAGTCTACTTAGATTCATATTTCCCAAAATATAATTCAGTGCCGTGCAACGATTTTACAACGCCTTAACGAGGTTTTATCGCCAGGTTGGTCTTGAGCCGGAGGTTGTAACAGATAAAGCACGTTTAATGAGAGCGGTTATCAGCACTTTAGGATTTAACAAATTGACGAAATTACCTAATTTTTTAAACTTTAAAAATACGAGTAAGTTTCTGCTATGAAGGTTGGATATTTTCTTCGTAGGCCTAATTAATAAAATTTTGTTTGTAACGTACATTAGGTTTTATGTAGATGTACTTGTAGGCCTGTAAAAGTTGAACTTTTTCATAGTATGATTCGTGTAACAATGATTATAACAATGCGGATAACAACAATGACACTTCGGATGGTCATGTGACCCTTGTGGTGTGGATACATGACCCCGGAGAGAGCGAGCCTCACGCCTGTGTCGTCCGAGATAGCGAGCCGACGACACAATGGCGGTGGAACTCAAGCTAAACCACACATCGTGGTTCAAATACAACCTGGGTACAGATAAGCCCAAGTCAATATTTCACAGTGCCCATCGGCGTTTACGGTTTTTGGATTTTTTCAAAAGCCTACATCAATTTAGTAAATGTTTTCGTAGCGTTACCATTTGGACGAATAGATCCGTCGTTATATTACTTTGTGATGCATGTATTTCAAGTAAAAATATATCTAAATTATTTTGTTTGGCAATTTTTATTATACTGTATATTGTGTTTGGTATTGAATCTTATTACTCTTAGCGTAGAAGTAGCCTTAAATCAAAACCATTTTTTGCACAGTGTGGTGTGATAGTCTTTTGAGATTTACTTTATTTTAAAGGCTAACTTGGCTTATTCGCTATAGGTTGTTTGGTTAATATCGTTGCAATCTGTATGAGACAAACGAAATTCTAGGGTGTAGTACTGTAATAGTGAGATAGTTCTAACAGCAGAAGGAAGCACATTTGTAAACCGGTAATCGATGCGAGAGCGCTGATTAAGCTAATCTCAGGAGTCAGATTGGAAGATCCCCTCCCCGGCCTAGATAAGACGTCTTTGAGCCTTTTATAGTCTCAACTAAACCAATTACAAGAGGTTTCCGGTTCTTTCATGCCATTGCCAAGTCCCGGTGTTCCGCACAAAATCACAATGTTGGTTGTTCCCAATCAATATTTTATTATTTATCTGAGGGCTGATTATTTTCTATTACTAGAAATTTAAAAATACCCCCTTATCAGCAGACCTGCATAATAAGTGAATTTCCTTAGTGAATACTATTCTTAATCATAGGTTAACCCGCGAAAGGGAGTTGTATCAATTCGTTTTACTTATTTTCCATAAGAATGTCATGGGTAAAGAGTAAGTAGAAATTGCTAAGTAGAATTGCTGCCACGAGGAACAAAACTATGTAGATTTTACAGTACCTACAGTAAAAGACACTCTAGACTGGAGTTACCTGTATACAAAGTTAAATCACCAATATTTCCAATTAAAAGAAAGGTGTAGACTATCAGTTATCTTATTCTTCGTTAAAATAACGTGGAGAATGATTGAGTAGGTTTGCCGGTACAAGAGACTAAACCTTTTATTTTTTCAGTCTACATTATCAGAACTTAGCTATAATGAAGCTGTATAGCAAGTTTTATTACGCTATTTTATAATAATACTGTATAGATATAAATATTATTTCTGTATATCAGTAACCGATTGATATAGAGCAAATACTGAAAATGATAAAGCGTTTGTTTTTTAAACTGATTCTAATGGTGCTAATATAAGTTTAATTTTTTTAAATAAATTATATGTAAGAATCTTTATTTTAGGCTGCAAACTGATAAGAGTGATAAGTGATAAGAGTGAGTGAGTCCCTAGTTTTCGATCTCAAATCTAAAATTATCTTTCACACTCATGTATAAATTCCTATTTCGAGTAGTCTTTATCCATATATTCCGTAGCGTTATCGTGTTTAAGAAGACGCACATGCGGAAAAATGGTCCCCGGCCTCGGTCTTATCATGAGGTCTTCTGTAATAGCTCTGTCCCGTACAGAAAACTCGCTGATCTTCGAGTTTATATCTTCCGATGTGAAAAATTGAGAAAAAGGTGGCGTGTTGTTATTTAAAGCATAATTAATAAGCGTAGAGTGTTGTATGATTCTTTATAAATGATTTATGGCAAAATTTAAACGACAGCCACTACTCTCTGTTTAGTCCTTCATTACTAAAGCGCTTAAATGGTGTCAACGGGATCATTTCGTACCTAAAGAATCACATTTTGCAAATCTCGTTCGTAAAAATTATATTTATAATTTAATTACCAATTAAATTAACAAAACAATGTAGATTTTTCAGTACCTACAGTAAAATACATTCACCAGACTCATCAGACTAGACCGGAGTTGCCTGTGTACAAAGTTAAATCACCAATATTTCCAATTAAAAGAAGGTGTAAACTATCAATTTTAACTTAATTAAACTAATAACAATATATACAGTAATATAAATTCTACAGTATATATAAACACAGCTAGTGAGCATGAAAGTTGCCAGCATTGATTAAGCACTCGTATTGTGGCGGGGAGGGTAATGAAGAGGGGGAGGGATGGTTGGAGGAGGTTGGTGGGGCAGTGTTCTATAATGTAAAGCTCAGCCTAGATGTAAGGCCTGGCCTACAGTTTGTAATATCCCTCCCTTGGATCACAACGCTGCCCATTTCATTCCTTCCTGTCCTTTCATAACTCTCCGGTCCATATGTTGGGGACTTACGATTTATGGTCAGAAGTCGGTGGTTTTGCGTTGAATATCGTCGAAGACAGATTTCCCAACATTATTACACGCCGACACTTTGGTCGTCAACTCGAGTACGGCTGTTGTTTGCTCAGGACAGATGAGCATATAAATAAAGCGTAATATTAGCGCAGTACCTGAGATTTCGATACCCGTGCATGTTTACCGCAAGTTATTAATGTATCTTACAGGTCTAACCTCTCATTAACACACTTCTAGCCAATTACTCCAGTTTCATAATTGGCTAATTTGTAAGGCGAATATTTAACCTGTTTATCCTTGAAACATGTTCGACAAACGTGTCAACAATAAGTGTCATATAACTAAGACAAGATTAGATTAGAAAATGGAAATGGCAGCCATACACAATGTAGGTATTTTAAGCGAAGTATGAATGAGGATTGAGTGTATGGTGATTGTGATCTTGTAGTCTTGTTACTGACTAAGGCAGATATTTTCCTTAGACATGACTGTTAATTCATAGCCCAACAACCGATGGCAACTAAGGGACCTACAGTTTACAGTGGAATCCGAACCACAGCCTCTGAATTACGAATTGGTCTAATTATGAGGATGGTCTTTGTGCGGATTTGCGCAGTATTCAAAAGTGCGGACGTTAATCAACGCAAGAGAACACTACACCCACCGACCATCGCTCACAACTATCCACAATTCGTGACCTCCAAGTAGCTGGATTACAGGATGACGCCACCGTCCCAGTCGACACACACTTCAATGCAAATAAGACAATACGATAAAACAGTGACATTCAGGCTGGGTATCATACGGATGTAATTGACATCAACGAACCTATCATAATGTGGGTCATCACAAAGTACTGACAAGAAAGGCCTAGGTCGTAGGATAAATTTCAGTACTGTAGTGAGGTCGTCACCCTTGGAACACAATGCACAGCGTCGTAATTACACATAATGACCTCAATTACCTAGGATTCATCAACTGGAAAACGTTACAACTTGTAGTCTTCAGTTCAACATATGTGACTGCCCGTAGGTACATCGCAATGTTCGGCCCTGTTCTACACTTTCCATGGTTAAAATGTTCACTGCCATATTAAACCTTGGATTAATGACCCGCCATACACTTTTCAATCAGGGGGTGTTGATACGTTGTTGGAAATGCTGGGGCTGTTTTGTTGGCGCACAGATCTCTACTCTGAATCTACTACTGATTAAACTTGGAAAAACGCTCGTATGCACAGGGCTTAACTTTGCTCACCCTGCGAATGATGGCACAGATAAGTTTCATAATAGGTTAAGCCACATAAAAAATATGATTGTGGTATGTTTATAAATAAAGAAGTTATATGATTTGCATATTCTCCTTAAAAATAACATGGAGAATGTAAAGGTAGATTTTTCTACTACAGGGACGAAAAAATTAAGGTTTTAACACGCTTTAATAAAACTTAAATGAAGCTGTATACACATTTCATTTAATTTCACAATCTGATACAATTTACATAGCTTAGGACCAATATTTATCATAAGCAATGTTAATGCCCGCTCTATTTAGGTACATGGGTACTATTTAGGTCTATGGGATACATGGGAGGTATTTAGGTGCATAATGTATGGAAATTGATCAGCTTATTTATTTTCCATAATGTAGATGAAATATTTTTATAAATCTTGGACTTTTTTACCCTAGTCTATCTATTTGCCAATTACTGTATTATGATTTCTTAAAAATACTCTGCATTGCAATATGTAATTAAAAATTTAAAATGAGAACAGAACCATTCTAGCTTGTTTGTTAATAGCTTTAACTATGCAACATGGTGTGGTGCTGCAGACATTATTATAAAAGAAATGGAAAGTCGCGGAGTACGCATAAGCAAGTCTGCTGCAACGAGTGTATTTATTATATTTTCTGCTGAGGCTAAAGTATACAATTAGACTTCATTTCACGATCTGGTGGTTCCACAACAGCGCCGACGGAGAAAAATGTAGCGGAAATATCGGAAACGCCGGCGGTTGCGGCCAAGCCACGGAGCGTGAAATCAGCATAACGTCGAAGCTGCTGTGGAAGTCTCGACTCGTGAACATATCCTGGAGACACACATCTCCCTGTCCCGCAGTACCACGCGATATTGGAGTTGTACTCACTCAAGAGCAGTGTTTTTAAACCCTGAAATATGTTTTTCTCTAAAACCGAGTTTTGACATTTTTAGGTTATCTGGTAAAGAACAACTGAGAAACTAAAATTCCTGTACGAACATTGTTCTTACATGATGTGAGTAAAAAAATCCCAGGTTTACTACATACTCTTACACGATCTGCCTAGCGGGGTTTATAGAGTTCATATAAAGATTCTAGCATCGGTCACACATGAGGAAAACTACACATGTTCAGGTAACTGCCACAAATCAACAAGTTTTAACTTTAATTTATAAAATTAGTTCATATGAAGTGTGTTGTGCTTACTCAGTTGCTTGAAATGGTTTTTTATGTCTTACCCTCTCATTCCAGGACTTTTTGAACTAGGTCATTGCCCGGAACCGTTTTACACATTACTTGCGGCTATACCTGGGTTGTGGCATTATCACATAGCGAAAAAATCGGTTTGTCATACAGAAAAACAATCTTCTCTGTGCTCGCTGTTATAAATGGTTTTAAAACCCTATAATGTGATATTACTTAGATAAAAATAATGTATATAGACGATGTCCTTTTCGTTGACCTCATGTAGTGGCGAATAGTCCTGATGTAATGCGGAACAGTGTTAATTCAATATCGATGATAGGATCAGCGCGGATGAGCCGAAGGTTTTCGTACATCCCCGGCCGCCATGTCGGATCGGTCGATCTGCACAAGTCCCACAAGTGTCAAACATGTAGACATTAGCGGTATGTGAGAGTCACACTTGCACGATGACGAATGAAGACTTCTGTAACGTTCGTCACCGTGCAAATAGTGAATATGTACAAAAAATACGCAATGGTCTTGTTTGCACCAAGATCTAGTTTGAAAAAAAGTGAGAAACTCCGACGAAAATCTTGAACTTGATTTAAATTAAGCATTTGAAACAAATAGGAGCATCAAATGAATTTTGCCTATGAATCAATGTTACCTATAGGAATAGAATTACCCCATAATTAGCGTTCCTGTTCAAAAATATTTCGGATTCCACTTTGGTTATTGTAATAGGTTAGGATTTGATAGAATCGAGAACTCTGGAGTGGGAGGGTGATGTATGAATATTCGGAGAACAAGCGCACGAAACCGCGCCGCTCACATAACACTGACACTGGAACGCCGCACGCTACAGTGTTACGTTGTGTTTTGAACCCTCTCTATGATAGCAGTTGTGTTTCACCGAGATCTAACACTATTTATTATCCGTGGCAGTGCCGAATCCTTATTGTTTTCATTTGTCATCGGCCCCAAACGAAATGTACGTTTTCCAGTCTGGATCTGGTATTTGGCAGTTATATTCCCCCAGAGACCAGAGAACATGAATGACGTTTGATCACGATCGTTTCGCGATGTGACCCAACGTTGATGGCGAACAAGATGGCCCAACTTTGATTAGTTTCTGGCTTTACGATTTATGTATGTCCAGATCGGAGGTTTTTCATTGGAAACTGCTGTTTAAATTTTCCATATACAATACGTATTGAACGAACAAATTTAAACTTACTTTGTCGGCCTATCAACATTGTTGTTCTTAATTTCTGTGTTCACAATAGTAGTTTTTGTATTTAAATACCTCAACTAGACAGTTACGTGTAATAATTGTTTTAACAATAATTTAAAATGTTTCAGGTAAGCTGAAATCTGCATGCTGTGAGTAAAATTTGCTTTATTATATTCTATTTTGGATGAAAACATCATTTAGCAGCGTGCGCTATTGTTTAAATTCGTACAAATGATGACATCCCGTTAAGTATGTTTAAGATTTTTACGTATGCCTTGCAATCCCTTAAGTATGGAACTACTTCTTGGACAATTTAAACTATAAAAGATTACCTTACATTTTACTAATCTAATTTGATTTTTCGTGCGTAAATTGTTCGTGCTGTGTAGTATTGTTATCAGACATTCAATAGTAATGCGTTTATTAATACTGTATATCACGAGTTAATTAAACCACTTTTAGCGGACAGAAGCACATTTTTACTGGTAACCGCTGGAGCATGTCCACGAGCTGTCTGATATCTAGCAACACTCCGACTCTGGTCCTTGGTCGTAACAGGCTACAATACGTATCACTCCGCTAGTGGAGATTTTTAATTGTTCCGAATTGGACTAAATAAAGATGAAAAATTCGAAAGCTGACGACTTAAATGGAAAACGTGATTTACTAAAATAACTAAGTTATCAATACTGAATCTTCCTTGGAATCGCAACAAAATTCATTGCGAGTTAATTCGTTCCACCATTCTTTGAAGAGGACCAAAGCAATTCGACTCGAAATTTATTTTCCGGTTTCCATACAATTTCAACATATGCATAATAACTGGAACGCCCTCTCTAGTTTATCCTTCCAATAAACTTCTTTTTACGTATTCTCTACAAAATAAATTTGTATTCTTTCGTTTTCTTGTTGACTTAAAATATTCATTATCCTGATATGCAGAGGTACTATCTGTCTAAATTTATTACTTGACATATATTCACAGTTTATACTGAATTAATCGGAAGATCAATGAGATATTATTAAAAAAATAATGTTTAATAATGTTATGAGTTTTGTTTAACTATTCAGTTCTTGATTTAAAAATGGGGAAGACTTTTTTTATATTTATTTTACGTTAGTTCGTTTCTAGTAAGTGTCCTAAATTTTACACGTGAGGCTATACAACGCCTACATTCCAGTTTACGCAATCATGCAGTACAGGCGTGTAGCTAGATAGCTAATCTCCACTCACGCAGGCGTCTAGAACATTCGTTCGGTTGAGTAGCCGTTTTAATTTCAATCTGTGCCACACACTATGTTGAACCTAGTTACCTACCTACAGTTAGTAATTATTTTAGTATCGATTCTTCAGTTTTCTATTCAATATTTGCTGTATCTGCTATTTTATCAGATTCATTACTGTATTTCTATAATTATATTTTTACTGTATAACTGACGTTATTATTATATAACTGTCATCTAAATATCCCAATTGTATACAGTATTAACGCACCGTCGTCATTGACACCTTGTGAGTAGTATTTGTGATTGGTTATATTGAAAATATCCGTTAATACTAGGTAACTTAATTTTCGTTATAATGTTTCCCCCATTAAAAACGAATGTATGACCTGTTGTCACCCACCTGTAAGGCCAGCATACAGCTACGATTCTACCTCATTGAATAAGTTCAATGTTCATGACAATATTGACTTGGCACAAACGTAGTTTTTATTGTGGTATAACAACTATACTGGCCAAAGGATTGTTGTTGACATTAATGAAATTACAATCGTTCTATCAGTTTTACTAGTAGTACTATGTAACGCAGTTTATGTAACATATCGTAGGTACAGTAATATTACGGAAACAGTTAAACACGCTGTTTTTTATATTGCCTCCGGTTATTATTAGTGTTATCCTACACACTAGAGGTAGTGAAAGAGAAACTGAGAGCTGTTTTGGGAACCATTCACTGTGTGCCCATTGTTGAACAATACTCATCAGGCCGCCCGAGGCGTCCCTTGGTGTCGGCACCGGACTGTTCATTAATTGATTGTTTTGTTTATGGTCTAGTTTGTCTCCGAGCTATTCCCGCTCTCGTAACATATACAGTATTCTAATCTCTTCTCCGGCTTATATAGATGTATGGTGTATACAGATAACATTTATTTATTATTTTTTGCAAAGATCCTTTGTTTATAGTTTTAGCTGTATACATTATCAATTTTCGTTGATGTAAAATTGCTTAGCTAAGTTATTAATTTTTGAAATAACCCTTGACTTTAATTTGTAAACAAATGCCAAATCAGAACTGGTGTCACGATCATTGAAGCTGTAAGAGTAGAACTTTCAACTACCGTGCTGTATGAAAGGTTCGTCAGGGGACCATACAGAGAACGTGTGGCACTTACCAAAGAAAATTGAAAAACAGTCTTATCATAGCAAACTTTTGTTTCGTGAAATTAAATTGGTAGATTATGAACGTCTATGTAACGTAGTATGTGCTGTAGAGCAGAATTCCTTTTTGAATTTAACACTTAGGCACAATTCATACTATTTATTTAATGAAATTATTTTTTTTTAGAAATATAATTATTACGCAGTTATATTGGTGAGAAATATTATTGTTTTTTGGCTAAAAATTAAAAAGGTAGTTTTGTAATCCCTTTAATAGTTAGCCTACTAATTTAATTTAACTCCTCAATAATAACCATTTTACAACTTTCGTGTCTCTAGCAAATGCTTGACAGAATCATTGTTGTATTCATTTTATTGTTGCCTCTTGAATTGTTGTGGGGAATTAACTACATACTAACCTACTAGGTTACCTAGGTTACTAACCTTATCCGTCCAAACAGTTCTTATTATATGGACTATGCGCATTTTAAAGTCAGTCGGCGCCTATCGCCGGCCGGCACATGAATATTATATCAAATATTATTATATTATTGATTTGGAAATTCGCTGAGTACGCAGGTCTGCTGCGACGGGGGTATTTGAGCTTTTAAATAGTTTGACGTGTCTTTTTATGACAAAATTATGACATGATCCTGATCTGAAGATGAACTCTTTGACTTTGAAATGTGCCTAGTCGCATAATATAATAATTGTTTGGACGGATAAGGCTAGTAACCTAGTTAATAATCATTATTGTGTTTATGGGGATTTGATGAAATATTTCGCCACTGATAATTAAACTAGGAGTAGTCGAACAATTTAATTTAAAGTATCACGAAAGTTAGCTGTAGTATTGGTAAAAATATAACAATTCCAAATCAATCTTAAAAGTAGTTTATCTACCAAACAAATTATTATCTGAACAATATTTTCATTTCTACAATTTTATCTTTTGTGGCCATCTCTTCATTTATGAAGCAGTGTTGTACGATTTTAGACAGAGGAACTCTCTGGGGACTCTGGGTGGCTAAAGAATATTTTTTCTAAATTACTTTCTCTCAAAATTGTGTTTCATTAATAACTTAACATCTTAGACCTATGCTAACGATTTCATAATTTATCTGCATTTGAACTTAAATCATGAAAAATGAGGAAGTAGGTATTCAAATTTTAAATGAGTCAAGGGTGTGAATTATATATTAAAAACAAGGGAAGGCCGCTATTAATTTAAAAAACCCTATTATTTCTACTATCATTTACGCGTGACATAATTCGCCACTTCCTCTTTGCCTAGAAATCGCACCGCTTCTTT
Organism: Nephotettix cincticeps; assembly: GCA_023375725.1. Taxonomy (NCBI): domain Eukaryota; kingdom Metazoa; phylum Arthropoda; class Insecta; order Hemiptera; family Cicadellidae; genus Nephotettix; species Nephotettix cincticeps. The sequence continues at coordinate 31,922,208 of CM041786.1, forward strand.
TATTCTACATCTCCACCCGGGGTCGAAGTGTCAATCGAGATCCAGGTGATAATTACCAGTTACCTTATAGCCGCGAATTAAGGGCAACGGGAGGAAGCAGGGAGGAGGTAACCGGTTGAAAGTGTAGCCGGTAGGAAGTGGTGGGGGTCGCGGCCCGCTGCCCCGAGCCCCGCTCCGCTCAGTCGCGCCGCAGCCGCCGCTCAGGTCCGAATAGTAGTTTCTACGGTAGTGTTCGTGGTGTCGTGTGTGGTGAAATCAGCTGTCAGGTTACTGTGGTGTGCGCGATCAAACCGATAAGGATACATTGTGTCTGCTACCTTTTGGTAATTCTTAGCTCCGCTGGATATCGTAGGAGATATTGACCAAAAGATTAAAAATTTTAATTGGTGGGAATGACGGCCGGACGTGGTCGTGACACGCCGGAAGTGCGGCCAGGCCGGCCTTGGTGCCGCCCGCCGTAACCGTCCACACAGCCCTTATACAGCGGCGGTTAGAGGCTATTTGCTCACCAGCATAGATAACTATTGTCCTAGTCGACTTAATCGTTTTCCATGTCCTTGGGTTGTGCTGTAGCGCTATAGTCGAGAGGTTCCTGCGCTCCAACGCCAAGTATCTACATCCACGTCCATGGTCTAGTCGTTGTTGCCCCTTAACACCTTTCACTCTTATTGAAACCCAAATCTAATCCTTCAATATCGCAATTACGGTATTTTAACTCAGTACCCAATACAGAGTAGCATTTTACTCAGTATTCTATTGAGGTGTGTTTTTACAAGTTTGACAATCAGTCCAAAGTTGTTGTAGGTTTGAAGGCGAGAAAGTTTCCTCTCATTGTTTTAACGCACATTTTGGTGAAAAACTATAACAAATTAAATAATCTCAATCATTCAATCTTGATTATTTCTTGTTCATTCAGTCAGTCCAACTGATAAGGAGCGGGTACAGTAGGAGGGTCATACTATGACTATCTAGAGGTATAGTTGAATGTGTTGCCATGAAATTATACAGTCGTTTTCTTTAGTAATGTTTTCATCAATCTACGCAATACTGATAGGAGACCGTTGTTCTCGGAGCACGTAAGACCTCTTGGCTTTCTTTGCCGTTACTTGAACACTTTGAAATTATTTAATTTTGAATTATCTGTGCAAGGCAGATAACTGGGCTAAAATCCCGTTGATAGGTCGTGAGATTGTGAAATTTGAGTAGTAACTCTGTTCTTGGGATGAATGTATCGTTCTAGTAGCCAGTGTTGCCTTGGCCTGTGTTATCAATAGGTTCTGAGGTCGTCGCCGCTTATACGATTATGACCGAGTCTGTTGTCTGGGCGCCCTCTACGGCGTCAAGAGGAACTACATCAAACGTAAACCGACCGAATCGTGTGTGTCGAGGGATTAGTCATTTCTATGAGTGTTAATCGAACTATCACATACCTAATTACAGAGCAGTTGTTCAATAAATTTCTTAATCGAAGTCATTTTCTCTGAGTGTGTTCCCATCGTTAACATTGAGCATGAGTACGGATAAGAACTAGCTGGTTTCTGAAATCTATTCAATTTATCTTGTTAGTTGTTATAAAATGTAATTGAATATTTAAAGAAACTTTGATTGATCGTAATAATCTTTTCCCCTGGATTTTCTGATCTTCCATACCGAAGATCTTCTGAACAACTTCCTCCCTGTGTCGTACAGTTGCAGTACAGCCCTACCCTGGTCTAAGATAGTATCTGAGTCATCTCGTCAGAGCCAAGGTCGTAGGTCGCGGCAGGAGCGACTCTCCACACTCCAGTCTCCGCCAGTGGCGAGCCATGGGTCGCGTCATCATCGTGACTCATCCACCGGTCGACACCTGTACACGTACACCCAATTTCTGTATCTATCTATTTTGAAGGTCACGGTTGTCAGTATTGGTCTCACGCTTGGGTTATTTCGGCTCTCGAACTTAACAAATGCGAGTGCGGATGATAAATATGTATCTGGAATTTGTCTATGGATTTCCACCATTGTCACTCTCATACATATTCTGCAGAGGTTTATGACTAGAGGCTTATATATATCATAGAGCATAATAGAATGACCAGTTCCCGTGGACCTAAGTTAGGCGATTCTACTGGTTGATTATAAATTTACAGACGACACATCTAACAATTGGTTTTCCAGTCACATCAAATCTGTGTTAAACAGGCGTCCAATTTAATTACGCTCTCGGTTCCCTCGCTTTCGCCGCGAGCTCCCGCGAAGTGTTCTCGAACGTCGTCCTCCGGTGAAAGCTGTGAAAGCTCGACGCTCGACGACTGACTTCATTATACACATCCTCTGTTTGATTCTTCCCCTCTCCGCCGTATAATCGTTCGAAAGTACAAACAAGGACGCTGATATCAGGACCGGCTCTCTGTGTTTACTTTCCCTGGCTTGTTACTGTATGTCCAGTCTTCAACTTTGGGTATGATTCGGGGACCGGTGAAAGGATGTAATGCATTTATTGTTTGTAAATAGGTTCAATGAGCTCTGTTCAGTGTTGCTAAAACTAACCGTCCCATTTGAATCAGCTAACTGCAGAGAGCTTATCTCGTTTAAATGTTGAATTTATATTATATAATATTTTTGTTGTAGCATATATGGGGCCATTAGGGGATCTTCGATTGAAATATATTAAGTTAAATCTATCCAAACGATTGTCTTTTTCGTCATATTGGTGGCTTAATCCATGTGTTTCTGACTCCATTTTTCAATATCACATTGGTTTATCAATGTTTTAAGAATTAAATTTAACTAAAGTATTCTGAAATGACGTACCTGAACATGTACCAAATATTACTGTGATCTCTCTTTTCTTATATTATCCATTCCATTCCAATGTTTACTTTTTAACAGTGATATCACTTATCACATAAAGAACTCCCGCAGCCATTTTGTGGTGCACCATCTGGCAACACCGCCCATCTCTTAGTCATCCGCGCATCAGCTGTTAGGTCGTTCCATTACACTTCCGCCCGCTGCGAGGCATGCCTTTGTTCGAAACCACCAAGACCATTATGTTTCCGGTTTTTCATAATAAATTAGGCTAAGGCATTCTTTGTAGAAACGTGAATAATTATGTATTCTTTCTCGTGATACTGGTGTAATTTTAAACGTTTGCTCTCATTCTCTGGATTCGTTTAGTTTACCTGTCCGCCTCGGATACCTCAGCTGTAGCTGTGTGGATTGTTGGCAGTGGCAAGGCGTCGGTAGCTGGTAGGTAGCTAGCTAGCGGTGGCTGTGACGATATGGCAACACGGCACCGTGGATTGTGTCGGAGCGCATTCGATGAATACCTCGCCCGCGGCATCCCGACAATCGTGACTTCGTCGTGCTCTATGCTATGACTATCATTCATTCTCCACTATATTATCCGTACGCATTTGGTATAGTTTCAAGTTTTAATGAGTTAGTATTGCAGGAAACTCTGAAATGTAGATGCCATTCTACAGGAGCTTAATGAGTATAAATCAAGTTGTACATAGCAAGTGACAGTGGGTGATCCTCAGCAGCGATGATGTATCGCAGGAGATGCGAGGACTTGTGTAGTGTGTAGTGTCAAGCAGGATGAGTGTGCGAGGGGCGACCGTACCCTACATGACATGGCTTCACCACGAGCCGCCCTGTCCGCCGCCCAGGGTCGCGCCGCCCATACCGCCCATGTGGATCAGGGTGAGTCATAATACAGTACTTCTCTAGATCTGGTCATAGTCCTATGCAGAGTCCTTAGACGCTGTCTGGCTGATTGATGCAGTGTTGTAGATCTCCCTTTTTTCGCCTATTAAAAGACAGACCTAATACATTGTCCCGCATTTAAAGAATGTACAATAAAAAAATCTAACAGATGATGCGAACGTACACTACCAAAATATTATAATTTCATTTTAACCGTCTATACACGGCTTGTAACAGGTTTTTGTTAATATTTTGCTTTTGGTTGTTTCTTTTATTTTTTAATTTAGTTTTGTTTTGGGGGTTGTGGCTATTTTTCAGGGGATTTAAGTTTTTATTGATTGATTTTTGTAAAACTCTTCAAACTCTCATAAAATGCCCTCAATGAAGAGCGGTAGACGTAAACCAAAATGGCCATAGAATATACTTGTCTTTACACCTTCTGTATTTAAGGACGGTGACTATCTATGTATTTTAACGCATACATCATCGACAGGAAGGTTGCGGGTAGGATGGTTGAATCCCGGTGAGTGACAGTGACGTAACATTTTTGTGGTAACCAACATTGCGGCACACAGATCGTATTTGAAATTTCTTCAAAAGAATTAATTAATTATTAACAGTCCTGTCGGAGGAACATGTCAGCATAGTCAGTAACAAGACTACAAGATCCCGCCACAATCATTCTATACTAATCTCTCATCCATACTTGGTTTAAAATACCTAGGGCCTCCGCCATTTCAAAAGGTAATTTATCATACATGTCAAAAAATTAAACAGTGTGTCGTGATTCTTGTGGCGGAATACATAATTTTTATCGTGGGTAAATACTAAAATGTGACAAATTTGAAGAGTAAAATAAAAACATCAAACACAAGTTATTGATCTAGAGCCATCATCTATAACTTTTGACTTTTAATGTTGTTATAACGTTTTTCCATAATCGTTTCCTCGACTGGTTCAGTGTTGTCAATAATGTATGTACTGTTTACAACGCTGATACTCAACATGAGGGTACTTAATATTTAGGCCTCTTGGTATCACTTTCGCTGCTCAAACCGGTTGAACCGACCATGATGAAGTGTGAGAAATGTATCAGCCCTGTCTGTGGCTGTGGTCGCAAGTCGTAACCTGAGTGCCTGAGTGGCCTACACTCACTAGGTACGAGTACAGATGTGTATCAACAGGTAGCGCTGGAGACAGCACGACGATGAGGGTGACCTCGGCGACGTTGCCACATCGTGCACAATGCACACACAACACGCGGTGAGTTCCCACGCGCGGCCTAGGCCCACTTTCAACCTTGTCTATTGTGGATTGTAGAACGACGCGAACAATCCTTTTACCGCAAAAAAGTGGGAGTGCTCCGCTCTGTTAGGCAAAAGAAGGATACGACTGTCACTTTTACTGGGCGAGTACTCTCGCTCATCGGTTTCAAGCTCAACATCATGTTCTGAAATATAACAACATGAAATAATAACATAAATGAGTAAAAATTCCTAATGTGTTAGTGATTCAAGCAAAAATACATACTGAAAGAAAATACAGTACTATAATTAATTATGACCCATCGGTTTTCACAAGAATATTTTTTTAAAGTTTTGAAACCAAAAAATTGAGAAACTTATTGAAAACGAGCCTTGAAAGGTTACAGTTATTAAATTAGCTTGGATGTAGAATTAAACCCACTCGATTGTCGATGGTTATATCTACAGTTCTATTGATATTAATGGTATTGGCTCATCGTGTTTAAATTAAAATACAAAAACAGTATCTCTATAGTTAATGACAAATAAAGTTTTATGAGAGTAATTTTGGTGAATAATTTTTTTATTTTAAATTCCAAAAAACCAAAAACCCGCATAACCACAAACCCCCCTGTTTGAGGTTTTATGGACTCTGACACATGCCGCCTATCCAAAACTGTTATCCGGCCCCACGTGCATCACCTTCTGTCGCAACCAAACCTTCCTCAGTTTACATCTACAACAGGACAGACAAACAATCAGACACAGCGGTACAATCTGATCGGACCCACCCCATGTCAGAGTACGCAATGAGAAAAGTGAGAATAGAAACGCAAAATGTAACTACCGTTTAAACAATTTTTGTTCGTTCTAAAAAAACATTTTAGGGTACACATTCCAAAAACGTGCAGTCATCATTGTCCGATAATATAAGGAAACCTTTTATGGCAGGTTCACCAACCAACCAAAGCGGAAGTTATTTGTTGGATATTCGGTGGCCCACCCATTGCACCAACCAGATCCCACTATACATTTTGAAGTCGCCCGAGCCACAACTATAAAATGACCCCATAACCTTTACTGCCCAAGGATCAAATGGCCAAAACATCGCAAACAGAAATTTTCAGGAAGATAGGAAAGATACTACGCAAGTTATAAAAAAGGGTATAGCTCAATTATAATGTGTTAACATGTTTAGTAAAAAAAGGATAAACAGTATTTTTTTAATTTTACCTTTTACTATGCAGTCCATTATTGTTAATTGTATCAATAACCGTCTGTGTACCGCCAAATCGAGCGGACAAATTGATAATGGCGATACCACAGCATTGATTCTGTCAATATGAAAACTATACAACCCACATCAATGAGATGTATCAGGTAGTCTGCTGTACCCCTATCAGCGACTCCCCCGGGGCATGCGCCAATATGACCTACTACAAATATTCAAATCTGTTTTAGCACAACTCATCAATGAGGATAACGTATAAAGCCCCCAAAAAACTCATCAATATTGATACGAATAGTCCAAATCTATAATATATATCTAATAGGCTACAAGCGAAACATATTGTTAATGTCACAATCTAATGATGCCGTTAAGCGTAGTCTGCTGTACCGCTGTAGTCCAAACGCACCAACCAGTGCCCAAGGTTCCGGGTACTATACAATGATGCCGCCAAACATCTGGCTGTACCCCGCGCCAGTCACCAATATGATAACTCAACCCACTAGGTCTAGCCTGAAGTAATGTGTAAAACTGTTCCGGGCGATAGCCTAGATAGCTCTGGGATTATAAGGTGGTTAGTATACCTGTATACACTATAAGCTTTAGGTGTAAGTGTTTTCGTTGAGATGGCAAAGCCATCAATGATGACGTGATAGCGTAGTCTGCTGTACCGCTGTGTCCCATCAGCGACTCACCACACCAGTCACCAATATGACCTACTACTGTACTAATATCATATATCTGTTATACTATACTAGCAACTCCAACCGCCGCGCCGGCGCCGACTACATTCAAAGTATGGTCCGCATACTCCGCCGTTATCGTCATGTTTTTTTTTGTGGTCGACATGTTTTGGTACGCCAAGCCATGCTGTGTTTTCGTACAACTCCTTCGAAATGTAAATAAACATAATTTTGGAAGTAGAAAAGGCCGCACAGATATAGGCGTATTTTCCGGCCAACGGATCGAACAAAATTGGGCGTGCGTGATCGTGGTAGAAAGATATATTAATTTAATTTTTTTCTCGTTGAGTTAAGTAAGCCCCGTCCACACTTGCAGACTATGTCTGAAAACATCGTCCGACAGTCTGCCGATTGTCGACCTACTGTGCCTACTTGTGGCTGATTTACCGAGGAAGAGGCGATGGTTCACTCGCGAGTTTCTGGAATAAAGTTTCTGTTATGACCAAAATTTACTAAGTGACCTTCGATTAGAAGATGGTGCAGATTTTCGGAACTTTAATTTCGGAATGACGCCTACAGATTTTGAAATTCTGTTAGGATTCGTTGGCCCAAAAATCTCAAAGAAATGTACTCGATACAGAGCTTCAATTTCAGCAACCAAATTTTAATTAATCAAAATGCACTCCAAATTCACTAAAAATATTAAAATAACAAATAACAGTTATCCGCACGATGTAAATCCTGGCTATTAACTGAATGCGAAATAGGCAGGGCAGTGCCGGGTTGTTTCTTGTCTATAGACAAGTCCACAAATGCAGACTTGAGAGGAAACATTTGTATCTTGTCTCCGTGTTTCCCTTTCGTTTGGGAACCAAAAACATCAATTTTGTCTCCAGAAACAGATGTTTGTTGGCCGACAATCGGGTGACTAACAGAAGACACCGGAGAGAGTCGGCCGACAATGTTTCCGGAAACAGATGTTTGTTGGCCGACAATCGGGTGACTAACAGAAGACACCGGAGAGAGTCGGCCGACAATGTTTCCGGAAACAGATGTTTGTTGGCCGACAATCGGGTGACTAACAGAAGACACCGGAGAGAGTCGGCCGACAATGTTTCCGGAAACAAGTCTCCAAGTATGCGTAATCACAGTGAACAATTATGTTGTTTCTTGGTGTACCTAATACACAACAATTAATTATAATTGCACTATGTCATGTCTGGGTAACATATAAAACATAAATAACGTTAACACTGTTACTGTTCTGAATAATATTGTTAAGAATATGTGGCTGATTTGAAATAAATTTTATAATAGCCTATCTCTAAAATAAAGTGAATGTCATGCATTTGAAGGGATCTTGTATTTTTCTTTGAAACAAATCTTGGAGTAATTTTCTCTCCAGAGAACTCCCGTTAGTTCATATTGCCAACTTTTCCCGACGAATTGCTTTTCTTCTTTTGTTAAGTTTTCTTACCCCGCTCTGTTTCAGACATTTAATCTAAATATAATACGGTATGTAAAATTTAATCGGTGATTTAAGTTGTACATCAACTACTGCAACTGGAAGCACCGGATCCTGTATTAGATTAGATTATTGAAATAGCGACCGTACCACAAGGCAGGATCTTGTATTTTTGTTAATGACTAAGGGTGACAGGGACCTACATTTTAACGTGGAATCCGAACCACTGCTTCTGAATAATGAACTGGTCTAATTATGAGAATGGTCTTAGCGGATTAACGTAGTATTCAATAGTGCGGACATTGATCCACACCCACCGACCAATGCTCACAACTATCCACAATTCGTGACCTCCAAGTAGCTGAATTACAGGACGTCGACATCCCAGTCATTATGGTCTGTGTTTTAACGACACCGACACCTGACGCTTCCTTTTCCCAATGCGAATGCGCGACGAAGAAAGAAGTCCGATTAGCATAAACTGTACACCATGAGTGTTCAGGCCTACTCCTCTGTCTTATTAATAAAACTCTAATCAAACTGAAAACCTTTATTCAAGTTTATAATGTTAAACAAACACAAAACAAAATAGTTATTTAAAATCATATGTTATTATTTTATATTATAATGTTATTATAATATAAATTATTTTCATCTTTTATCATTTACAAGTTTAAAAAAATTGTAACACAATTTTACAATTTATGATTAAAAATTTATTTTCACTGAAATCCCACATCTTCGTTTTAAGTAAAATAATAATGACATTTGTTACATAATTACAAACATCAAAACTATAGACTACAAAACTGTTTTTATTGAGCCGCTAAAATTGGATGGAATGGTCCTTTCTGTACTTTAAAGTTTTTTGATTGAAACATTTTGTTTAGTAAAGTAAAATATATAAATAAATATACAAACAATATAAATGATTGAAACAATAGCCAATAATATCCTGATGTCCTTTCAACAAAACTTGCCCGGCCTATCGATCGAAGAATCTCATTCGTTTTACCCAAGGTAAATAAATATATAGAAAGGTACGGGTCACGAGTAAACCCCCTACCAAACATTATGGTAATATCTGAAGTATGGTTATTATAATATTTGGTTCTGCTATATGGTTAAATTTTATTGTTAACTTACTTTCTTGTTAACTGATAATTAACTAAACACGCTGCCGTAAAATACCTAGTTGTTACGTGTTATGTAAAATTAAATAAAAGGTTTCCTGTCGTTAAAACTTTCAAAAATATGACTAATCGTAAAAATCGTTTACAAAATTAGGTTAAGATCTATGTGACATTTGAAAGATTTTGACATTTCTGGCAGCAGGACTGTAAAATAAACATTTATGCACCATTAACGTCACCGGGTTTGTTTCCGTGACCCTCTGTGTTTGTTTGTGTGTTCTATCTGTACATTTTCTTAGTCGTGTCGTGCCAAAATCACCAAGTGCTAAAACCACCAATTTCTAAGAATCGATAACCCACGGGGGCCACGGCTAACCTGGATCGTGGCGGAGTAGTGGACAAATCACGCAACAGCTTACGGGATTAAACTTTTGAGTATAATATTGAATATAATTGAATATTTATATGTTATAGAATATTTAAATTATAAAACTAGTTTCGACGAATTAATCATGACGCAGCTGCGCTAACTTGGCATTAAAAATAAATTTTACATAAATACAATAAAAAATATATTTGACAAGTTAGTTTACAATATTTATTCAGTACTAGCTGTAAGCCCGTCCTTTGTACAGTTTGTAGGATTTGTAGGAACCAAGATCTGTCAGCTTAACTTCAACCCTTGCAGATTGTCAACATTCTAAATGTTTTTTCTTAGCTAAATCCACTGGTGATTAAAAAATAATAATTTTCAAAAATAACATGTATAAACGCAAAACCCATTTTGGATGAACGTATCCCCTTGCGGATGATTCGGTGTATCTGGTTTACGAACTCTTAAAAGAAGGGTTAGAAATTTTAGTGTCATTCGATTTGTAATAAAATTTCTTAAACAAATTATTTTTTTAATATCTTGTATTTTTTATCGTTTTCAAAGTAAGTTTTAAAATTTTAAATGGCCGCCATTTTGGATTTTGAGCTGGATCATGCTGGTTATGTTTTTGAGACATAGTAATCTACTAGTGTAAAACACATACCAAATTTGAAAATTATCCGTTTAAAAAGTGTAATAGAAAACTATTTTGAGAAAAATAGAAAATGGCAGATATCTTAGGCCATACCTCCAATGGAACTTTTACTTCCTTTTAATGTACCTAATCACTCACTGAAGTCCTGAAACGTTTTTCATGGGCACCCTGAATATACGTGTTTTTAAAAATTTATTTCTGCTTATTTTCTTTATATAGTTTATTAAGGTTGAATCTCAACATTTTTTGTTCAATTGTTTTATAGTACCTATATATTTTTATTCAAGGCCCTATGTATTTTTTTTGTTTTATTAACGTTCTACTATTACTAATACGGTCTACTATTAATACTAATAAATTGTAAATTAAGACCATAGTACCCTTGCATTATTTCATTTTATTTTGACACTTCATGTTTCGGGGATTATCCCATTTTCAAGTGTCTGAAGAAAGACACTATATAGATTATATAAAATGTTAATGGCTATTGTTTTTGGTTCCTAGGAGCCTCAAAACGGAAAAGTAACATGGTCCCGTGCTTAAGTCTTGCCATGAGACCTACGGTAATAGCTCCTTCCCTATGGGAAATTCGCTAAAAGAGAAGCAAAACCAGAATTTAACCAGAATATTAACTCTTACCATGCTGCCTACGATAATTATATAACTTATTCCCTATGGCAAATTCAATAAAATGAATAATATTTGGAAATATTTGATAGACCTAGCAAGTAGGAGGGGTAGATAATCCCGCATGCCCCGGTCCGGCTGTACCATCACATGTTAGGCACATCCCGACTACATGCTCTACAACCCTGAACCCTCGTCAAACACCTCATTATCGAGTGCAATCATCCGTAAATTCTGTTGGTGATTTTGAACTGTTTTTCCAGGAATAAAGGATTTGGTGATTTTGGTTTTGGTGGTTTTGGCACGGAATCAGACAAATCCATGTCAAATCAAGGGTATAACCAAGGTAACTAAGAAGATTCAGTGGATTTGTCTTAGCTCTGGGGCCCAACTTTGAAACGGTGACGTCATAAGGACAGCTGTTCAAAAAAAGAACTGAAAACATTCTATTTAGACATATCCATGGTATAACTTATTTCCCACAGGGAAGTAAATAAAGAATAATTTTTTGAGGTAAGCGTAGAGTAGTTTTCCATGCAGACTTAAGAATTCACGAGTTTTACCATCTACTAAAACTACCAAATTCGACATCAGGAATTATTTGGATCAGTTTCGACAAGCTCCCAAAGGTTTAAAACGCGTAAAATCAATAAATATGCCTTTTATTTCTGAGCGCCTCACAGTACAAAACTGTTTTTCAGAGTTACTCTGGTCACAATAAATAAGCACGTAAATAATAACGAATAACATATAGATAATAAAACTTAAACACAAAAATAATGTTTAAAAAGGAAGCTTGCTCACTTACTTGTCAGGTCTTTTGTTATTTTTGTCAAGTATTTTGACATGGATATGTCAGGTCTGGGGGGGTGTTGGCGATTTTTAAGATGGAAAACATGTAACAGGTTTCCATAGAAACTACCAGATCTATTGTATTGATTTTTTAATACAAAATAATAAGAACAGCTGATTAGATGAACTGAGACCATTCCCTTTAGTTAGACATATCCATGATCTAACCTATTTCCCACAGGGAAGTAAATACAAACATTGTTTGCATGTGATTCTTAATTTTAACGTTTAAGCCTAGCACGCTCAATAGCTTCAGGGCTCAGGTACTCCGCTGCGTAGTCCGCCCGTGAGCACCAAGTCCTTTCACCAGGTATTGTTGCTCAGCATTGAGACAACATAAGATAGATGAGGTTGCAAGTATGAATCCAACACACGGTACCAGTTGTAAAAAGCCAGCAGCAACCCGGTAGGCCGAAAAATATGCTCACGTCTACACCGTGAACCAAGCGAACTGCGGTGGTCTGCAGTTTTTGGAGTCTGGCTATTCCTCGCCGGTAATGCAGGAACAATAATACAACACTACTGACTTGACCGCTACCGGTATTTGTTTAGACCTCGCAGCCTCCCCATACGTGGTGAGAGCAGAGCGCAAACATAATATGAGATAGTTGAATAAATTAACATTCTGTTAACTACCGCGTCGGACACCTGTGTTATTCCACTAACATGTAATAGTACTAATAGAGGTACTGTATATGTCGGCACCTCAGAAAATCTGTGAGCTATGAATTAACTTAATCATATAATTTTAAATGCCACTCTTAAAAGGACTGAGTCATATACTGTAATGGATTTACTAGTTTTTTGTAGTAAATACCGTAGGTACACGATTAACCCTCCAAGTGCTATGACTATTTAAATTTTTTTATTTTTATGCAACTCTTCATAAAATACCAAAAATACACAAAAAAAACACAAAACATGCCCCCCCTTATAACCAGTAACCATAAAAGCAAAATAGGTGTCCACTGCCTACAAATGCCGTCAACTTCCACCCAAGCCGGTCACCGTTTATTTAAGGTGGGCCCTCCACTCAACTATACCACACATTGCAAGCCAAATTGGGATTGCTCATGGTCGGGATTCGAACCCTCGTCCCTCCGAATGGCTTCAACTGTTGTACTCGTCAGCACAGCAGTCTAACCACTACACTGAGAAAGCATTTATTTGGCTATAAAAGCATCATACTCTAGCGGCAAAATAACGAACTCAAGCGTCAGAATAGGAAACTACAGAGTAGTTGCATATATTAGCTCGCAGATGGCAGCACCGAAACAGTAATTTTTGACTTCGATAGCGCTATACAATTGCACCTCGCTGACATCTCACTGTGAGATGTTAGCACCTGGAGGGTTAAAAGCCATTTTAGCATTGAAAAAAATTAATGGTCCTTTGTTTTTTTTATGAAAAGAGAAAATCGTCCTCCTAATCCTTCTTGTTGGATGCCGTACTAGACTAATCGCAAATATTGACTCCTAAGCGGCCGAAGTTCGGGGTCGGGCAGATAACTCGTTGCCATTGCAGCCAGACACGCTGTCAGAGCAGTCATTCGCCCGTCCGCCTCCGCCTCCGCCTCCACCACCGACATCGACATCCACTAGAACGAACATGAACTATATGGGCTTCATTCTGGGATTCAACCGGATGGTACACGAAGTGAGTGATGGTCGGGCAAAGTCCTATAAATATCTTCTCTCTTCGCGAGTAGACGACTACTATCTGACGTTTCGAAATACTTAACCCGTGTTTATTTCATCGGTGTATAACTATTGAAAGTTTTATGGAAGGAAGTAGACTTTTAGTTGTAATCAAGCACTTAGTGCGATTTTCTTTAATTTCAGCTTTAATCAACATTTTTTTAATGTGTTGCGAACGTCAAGATATTTCAGAGTCCACTGAGTCCCTGTGGTTTAGCGAGGTGACTTTTTAACCATTTAGGCCTATTGATCAAAGTATAATTAATTCATAATAAGAATCGTTAATTGCTATGATTAAATTTAGCTTTTATTAAGAGAAACCCTAGTTTTGAAGCCCTAATCTTGGGTATAAGTCTACAATTAATTATTTTATTGCATTATTTTTCAAAGCAAAGGACTTTTAACATTAACTAATTACTAGTGTTTTATTGAAAACCATAATTACAAAACTGACTACAAATCAATTAATCTAAATTGATTCAATCTTTGGATTGGTTAAATAATTTATCAAATTGTAACCACCGTAACTAATCACATATGTACCTCTTAATGCTTTAATTCTCTTGTTGATAGTTAGGAGCGTTGCTTGCGTCACCATTGCTTCGAATTCTTGTCGGGTATTATCGGGGATTCTCGCCCCTTCCATGATACTTGCAGCTTAGTTCCAGTTGCTTGTCTCTCATTTCCTGTCAATGTCAATGGTCTAGCGTGTCTGTCGTATAACCTATAAACTTACAGTACAGTACAGCATTTCGTGACCCTAAATACAGAATTTATTGATGGTTTTAAACCGTTAACTAAATATTGCTAAGTTTTTAATGTGTTGAGTAGCAATGCCATATGAAATAATTTGCTCTTGTACCAGCATAACAGAAGATCTTTGTAATTTTCAAATTGAAGAAGTGAGTGACCTTTGCTTCATTTTTTAAATGTGTCTGATTATTTTCCTATTGTGAGTAATAAACTATTCAGTCTTAGTCTTAGCTAAAAGTAAGTATTTGTAGCTAAGACTACATATTTGCCTATATTGTAGCTTTATTACAAGTAAATTTACCTTTGATATAGCTATAGGCTATTATATTCTTACAAGGAAGCTTTTGTCATTCTTCAGGATGAAATATGCTGTGAATTTAAGTTTGCCCGCTATGCCTAGTTTTATCATGTATTACCTACCTAATGATATCCGGTACATACCAAACTAATCTCTAGAAAATGAACTCAGTAATATAAAACCTAATTTTTAGTAAGCCATCCAACAGGCTTTATTACACAGTTTAATCGTCCATTTAATTTTAATCAAAAAATTGTTATAAAATATTACCAAAAGAACATCATAAACTAAAAGAAGGTAACCTCATTGGCTGAGAACCAAAAATTGTTATATTTGTTTCATAATAGAGACATATACCTATCAAAATTACCTATATACTTGCTGTAGATATTCTTATTTATTTGATTAATCACTGAATGGGTGGAACATAATAAATTACTACTAGCCTACTTTATCTTGTTTTCTCACAACTTAAATGATCAGAATAACTTATATGATTTCGTAGCATTTATTATTTTCAAATCTGTGAAGTTTTTGTTTAAGTTATTCCGAGGCTGAAATAAATATTCTTTAATATAATTGACTAATTGTAACTTAATTTAAAATCAGGAGAACTGAAATATATATTTTTGAAACAATATTAAAATTAGGATTAATATAGCAAAATAAATAGCGAAACAACCTAACCTAACAGTTAGGTGTTAGGTTAGGATGTTTCAAAATCATCTGTTTCTTTATTGCAGTAATTCTATTGAAGCAGTGAATACTGATTACTGAATCATGGTTATTTTTTCAACGTCATAAGGAATATGTAATAACTAGCTGCCCTGGCAAACTTAATATCGCCTACCGTAACAGTATTGTATGTCGTGTTAACTTTTACAAAGTCGGGCCATGCTACCACAGGACTGACTCTGTTCTCGAGCAATTCCTCCTTATTCAGTAGATTGATTCACCATACTGTATTCCGAAGACCTAATAACACTATTACTTTGTTGTGAAAGATTAGATCCTCTGGGTCATGGCATAGTGGATAACAATACTGATACAATAAGATATGCTAATAACATTCTTACAAAACAAACAAATCTTAGTAGAATGATTCACATTGTTCTGACTCGACCTAAACCCAAACCAAACCTAACTTCTGTAGCCTACGGTTTTGTAGGGCGGATTAAATCGGATGAATCGTTGCATGGTTTGTAATAACATTCATGTAATGTAATATTCATTAATTCCACTCGCACAAAACAAAAAACAACTAATTATTACACCTGTACAAATTAACCAGTAATATATATTTACAATCACAAACGTTGAAATTACACACAATGACGTTAGCTGCCGATCGGTGAAAATAAAGCAACACAAAATCAGCTGTTAATAAAGTATACATATTATTAATGTATGCATATGATGAAAATGCATCAAATCTTTTACTCATAAGCATAAAAAATACAAACTTTACAGGCCAGTAGGGATTAGCCCTAAGGTTAAATACAAAACTGAATAGGCCTATAGTCTACTCGGAGCTGAGACAAATCCAAAAAAATCAAAGATCATTAAAATCGGTCCAGCCATTCTCGAGTTATAAATGGTATTACTAACGCGACTTTGTTTTATATATTTAGATTATTTGCTTTTGTCATTCATTTAAAAATAGAAGCTGCTACTAGTTGGAGAAGACTATGTTAGATTCATATTGTCTAGCCAATTTTTTATTTTAAACAACTTTATCTAGATAGAGTAAGACCCAGATAATAATCATTATTTTTGGTTAGACTGTTATTACGTAGAATACAACCGTTAATTTCAAAGCAACATCATTCATCACTGAAAAAACAAATATTCACTCACACAGTCGAAAACAGATGTGTAACTTTGTAAATAGTTAGTTGTTTTATATTAATGTGACATAATTGTGTTTCAGGGCAGTGAGAGTGCGACGGCTGGCCGAGTGTCCTCATCGAGGAGTCGTACCTCCGATGAGCCACACATTGGAAAATACAAACTCCTCAAGACCATTGGTAAAGGAAACTTTGCCAAGGTCAAATTGGCCAAACATGTTCCCACGGGGAAAGAGGTGAGTTTTTATAACAGTTATACAAGATACTTAAGCCTGAAGATGGATTTTTGAATAAATTGATTTATTTAAGAAATGAGCTTTACCTGTGAAAATACCTTTGATCAGAAAATTTCCTATAGAATAAATAGAACTACTCATGTGTCATACAAATATTTTCGTACCCAAGATAGAATTTTTTTTCATGTAATTTGCTTCAAATACCTTTCCTTACCTATGTGGCCACTCAAACCTCTGTAGGTTTTTGGCCTCACCAACTACAAGCCTCCATCTTTCCCTGTCTTCCATCCAATCTGCCTCAGCTCTCAGCTTTCCTACATCTGCTCGCACCTTGTCCTACTATCTTAGCCTGGGTCATCCTAGCGGTTGCTTTCCTCAAGTTAGGGCTGGTTGACGAGCTCGAGGTTATCTTAAGTCCGAGTGCAAAATCCAGTTATAACTGGTTTTTTAGCCCCGGCTAAAAAATCGGCTTGACGAGCTCGGGGTTAGCTACGCCCGAGCACAAACGGTTAGACTCGAGGCAATTATGGCAGGGATAAACCCGGGCTTAAAATGTTCGCTTGGCGGTCCAATTATAGATAACCCCGGACTAAAAAAGATAAACTGTCGGCTTGACGAGTCAAGTTCTAGCGCAAAGAGCTTGGTCTCGGCTAAAAAGAACAATGGTTTTAGACTCGGACTTAACCCCAGGGGGAGCCAGGGTTAACGGGACATCATGTCGGGATTATCTCATTTGCTCGCTTATCGTTTTTTTTTTAATTCAAAATAATGTTGAATTCGAAATCCTCATTAAATTTTGAACAATTTTACTACCCTTAAAATTTTTTTAATTTTATTTGATTTTTTCATTACTGATTGTTAAAAAAGTGCTAAACATAGGTAAATTTGAATAATAATTACCTAGTATAGTATACTTTTAAATAACAAGGTAAATGAATACTTTCACTCATAGTTTAAACAGAGAGAAAAACTCCACTAGGAATCCAAAGCATCGTAAGTTTGTTCAGAAAAGAATGGGAGAAAAACGACAAATATTAAATCTGAAATGGTACGATGGCAATAAGGGCAGGCTATCTGCTGTTAAATATTTCTATTTTCTTCCCTGGGGGAAATAGGTTGGATCATGGATATGTCTAAAGGGAATGTTTTTAAGTTATTGGCTGTTAAATGTAAAAAAAATCAAATTTTTAAATTTTCAGAAAAAAAATATAAAAGTAAAGTATAACTTGACTGGCACCATTGAAACCAGCTTAAAAAACTAAACTAATTAGTATTTTGAATTATTTGTCTACGACTAATGGTTCCAGAGAAAAGTTAAATTTACTGTCTATGATAAACGCATTACGTTGTCTGACGTACGTTGTTCCAATGTTATTCTTATGGAGAACATTAAGAAAATCAATATTTTCTTTATTTTCCCGTTTTCCATGAAACTTGATATGAAGGTTAGGTCATATCCCCAACAAAATCAACTCAAAAAAGCTTGGTATTACCTGGGAGGGGGGGTGGTTTCCTCCATACAATTCAAACAATTAATTAATTCAACTTTGTCTCTCTTGTTTTTATTTTCAGAAATGGGATAATTATTTTTGAAACAATAAATTATTAAATGATATTTAGATAAACTTTGAAGAACATGATAGTTTTATTACAGGTTTTCTTTTTTAAATTTACTTAAGGGAGAAAGTGTGTGTCAGTCCACTGATACCGTTTATTTTATACTAAAAATCCAATGAATTCAATAACTGGCCTGGTAGTTTCTATGGAAACATGTTACATATTTTTCATCTTAAAAATCACTAAGGCCCCCCCCACAGAGCTAAGATATATCCAAGTCAAAAATTTAGTCAAACGAAAAAGCATACATATATGATTGATTACTTATTTTATAATATAATTTTTGTTTGTCTATAAATAAATTACATTAATATTATATTACACATATGTGTGGGTTTACGCTTTTATTTATTAAAAACCCCACCCTGAAATGCCATCCCATTGTTTTGGTTTTGGGACATTTCGCGAAAGAAAAGAGTAGCCAGGCAGATATAGTGCATGTGGCCCTTGCCAACCTTCCCAGCGAAAATTCCCTGCCATTCCCCGCTGTTAACCCAGGACTAGCGTTGGTCTCGGCTAAGCTTGCTCTCGACCAAATGCATTTTAATCTCTGTCTCGTCAACCCGATTTTTAGTCCGGGGTTAAATTTGGCCGAGACCAACGATAACCCCGGACTACGAAACCCCGAGCTCGCCAACCGGCCCTTAGATTTTCCCATACCATTCTTAGCATTGAATCTTCTTCTCTGCTCTTTACATGGTAATTTGCTATAAATCTTAAAATAAAATTTATGGATTCAAGTTCTTAAAACAAATTACTCCATTTGAACTCTTTTTCAATTTTTCTACATAACATAAACTGATGTTTATGTTATGACATTTAGAAAAATCAACAAACATCAGTAACATCAGTTTATGTTAAACATAAAATAAGATCAGTTTATGTTATGAGACGATGGCACAACTTGGCTACCGGGATTTCTTTGTTAAATCAAAAGGCGATAATTGAATTCTTATGTTCCAAAATGTAAGTTATTGTATTTTATTAACTTTGTGTATGCGTAAATTTAAAATTAGTATAGATTATAATGTTATAATTGAGATTTCATCGCTTCGTTTTTAATTTAAACTCTTAAGTAACCTTTTTCACCATCAGGTTGTTCGGATTAGCTGGACGTTCAGATTACTGGGAATTTTCCGCCATGACGCATCTAAACGTAAAACCCCACCAACTTGCTGCTACTAAATGTACCACGGCCTTAACACTGATAGATGTGCACCTTCTGCAAATATTAAGGGAGCGGGTGGAAGGAAGGGAAATGAAAACTTTCAATTCTAGACTTGCTAGAATGATGGCTAAGATAAGAATAAAATACGTAATAAGGAGTCTGAACCATGTGAATGTGTTATATAGAAGTTATGTTTATTATGTAGGGGTTTCTTACTTTGGATATTCGTTATATAGAGGGGCTTATATGTATTTTGTTCGCTACGTAGAGGTAAATTTTCTATTGCGTTGTAACGAGCCGTTTTAGTTGATTGAGTGTCAACGGGTCAAGATGACATGATTTTGTCGTCGCGGCGAGCGGTAGGCCGTGGCCATATCATCTGCCACCGTTTACCCGGCTAATCAGGACTGTGAAGCTTGGGTGGAAGGTCCTGGCCAGTGGAGTAGACAGTCGAGCTTCGGTCGTGGCGCGGCAAATATCTGAGACGTACGTTTTGTGACATATTGTGTCGGTAGTAGGAGTGTATCCCTACGAAAGTGAAAGTAAAGTGTCCTATGAATTAGAGTTGGGTGAGAGATCCACTCTTGAGTTTCGCCGAATATCTTTCTTAAAATATTTAAGATATTTAATTATTAATATACTAAAATGGCTAGCATTGCTCACCTGTGAAGACCTGCCATTAGACACACTTTGAGGAGTTCGAGGGTCATTTATTTAGGCCAACTCGTACAGTAATAAAGTACCGTAATTGTATTAAATTCTTATAGATTATTTTGTGGATACTTATGCCAGCACATTATAATTATTAATTTCTGGTAGCGCACGAGTTCGGGCAAGATTGGCGGGCCTGGACAGGCACTAGACACGTTTGCGTGGATGATCCGTGTAGACCCAGTTGACCCAGTAAACATAATAATTATTTATTAGTTCAATTTAAGGAAATATATCTTGGTGACCGGTGTAGAGAGACCAGATACTCCTAAATAAATTTATTAGTTTATTCATTGTGTTGATGATCGGTCTGGGTGCGTACTGCTGATAGGCCCCTACGAGTGTTCCTGTGTGGGCACGTCTTAAGCAACGACGCCACGTGCCGTCCTGCATTGCCGACAATTCGTGACAAGCACACTCACTTTAATTTACCCCGGGTCTGAAAATGATGAGGCGGCTCTAATATAGAATTTTATATTTTATGCATATTTCATTGTTTGCCTGAGTCAGACCCAAACTTATTGTTGTTCTAGTGCAGCCCCTGATTACTGCTAAAACGAACTCTGGGGTATCCCTGCCATTGTAGGGTGAGCCGTCCGTGTAATAAATAGATTCTTTTGCCGATATTTTTCCACAGGGGGAAAAATACGAGTTATATGACGTTTACAGGGGAATTGAAAAAATAATATGTTACACCGGATGATTTGTTACATTGAGGTTCGTTATAGAGAGGTTTTACTGTATATTGTGTATAAAATAATAGTATACTAAAGTGTTAAGAGTAATTTCTCAACCCTAGAAGTGGCACAGCCGCAATTCATGGCGCATTTACAAATTCAATAAGAAGTGGCAGGTTGAGGCATTTGTTGTCAATTATAATTATATATAAACATAATCGCCTTCGTTACTGATGCCCTCTGGGAGCTGATACAGGAATTGTTGATACAGTTCATTGTCCAGAATTGAATGCAGGTTTAATTGAATAAATGTTGATTTGGTTTATCATAATTACTAGAGGGCGGGTGTTGTGGTAGCGTTAGCTAATTACCAGAGGGAGTGCTACCAGAGCATGACTGGGTTGCTACAGGATCCTTGGCCTACTCTTTCCTGCTAGCTTTGCCAACCCTTCATCCTACATTTTCAAACATAAACTATTGAAGTAAAATCTAAAGATACAGGATATAGTGATACCATAATAAAACATCTGATCTAGTTGGGTAGCCTGAGACAACTCATGTGTCAGATTACACCCGTCCTCTTGCGTAACCTGCTTGTTCCAATGAAACGCTTCACAGTCTGACAGGAGAGATCAACTTGTTGACTTTGTTTTCCATTATCATCTCCGCTCATTTTTTTCAATCAGCATTGATCCCTCCTTTCATCCATAAACGTGTTTATATGTTTACAGGTTTATTAATTGAACAATATAATGCTCTCGGAGAAGTAAAATTTCCTTCTCCCTTTGAAATTAAATTAAATAGTATGAATTATGTATGGTCAGGAATGTTTCATAAAATCCAAAAGTACAGTCTGGCTAATAAGTGCAAGACAAATTTTATTTGAACCGAATGTATTTTGGAATCAGGTGAAATTGGATACAAAGGAACACAAAATATGAATTTATTTTAAGATTTATTAGTTTAATTAGTAGTAGTGCCATAATTCATAATATATTACATCACCTTCTGCATTTTACCCTCTTATGTTAGGTTAGCTTAGGAGTGGGGATTGGTACAAGCGATTGCATTGAAACCTTTTATTTGAACGTGAACTTATGACTTTCTAATTATTTAACTAATAATCATATTTTGGATCCTATGATATTGCTGCTTTGAAAACTTATGATTAACTCTTACTATTAATTTATATTTTGTGTTTTATAAGACCCAATATTAGGAGCTGTCTCACCCTGCCATGTCATTCAGTGAGACATCGATGAGAAACATCATTAAAACATCCAAGAAACGTATAAATTGTGGACTAACAACAACTAGCTTTATGTAAAAAAAATTATATCTTATGTCAAACTTGTATTGAGAGTAATTTGGATTAATTTGAAGAATACAGTTTTATGGATAACCGTACTAAAGAGTGACAAATTTATAAGGAAGTGGTTTTCATAATAAATTTAATTGTAACTGTGACAGTTTAAGTTTTGTCAATGTGGTATATTTATCACTCATATTCGCTTAATGAGTTGATTTTAATTCATTCTAATCACCAGGATCTAATTGATCTTTAAGCTGATATAACTTGTCACATTTTAAGAGAAATTTGTATGAATTTTGTTATTGGGTATTCAGAGATAGAACATTTATGACATTTGTTTCTTTTACAGTAGTTTGTCTATTCCATTCAATACCCTCCAAATATACAATTAATAATAATAATAAATCAATTGACACAAATAAATAATATTTAACATATAGTAAAAATGTTTTTTAACGGGATTTGAGATTGCATAGAATAATAACTGGCCAAATGTTCTTCTTTAATTATTAATTTCACTCCTAAATTACACTAAAATCATTACAGGTGGTTATCACCTTTACACATTTATCACCACACCAAAATAACCATAAATCAAAAGCTTCTATAATAATTAAGTTCTAGTTACTAAATTAACAGCTTTCTTTAGAAAGAGGAAAACTTGAAACCTTAAACTTAATTCAATTGATCTCTTTGCATACATTTAAAATTTCGTCTGTGATATTTATGCCATTTCAAGATCCAAACATTCTCATCAATGAAATTACAACTAAAAATGCAAAATGGTTAAGAAATAAATAGATTTTTGTATGTTCATAAACAACAATAAACAGTAATAAACACGTTTTTTTAAATTTTAATAATTTTTAGATGTACATTTTTTTATTGGAAGGGGCGGATTATTCCCAAGACACTTCAGCCGTAGCGGCTTTTTGCGCACCCTTGTGTGGGTTGCGGCATTATCACATAGCAAAAAGCCATCGGTGATTGGCGGGATTTGGACCTTGGTCACCAAAGCCCCGTGCTCTACCCCTAGACCAGCGCGCTCCCCTAGATGTATATTATTAGGCACCGTTTTATCTGGTTTATTTTTATATATGGTTTATAATATTAATTTTCTGATTTTTTTGTTGCAGGTAGCAATCAAAATAATAGACAAGACACAATTAAATCCTGGAAGTTTACAAAAGGTAGGTCCATTTATAAGTTTATAGTTATTTTATTGTTGTTTATGTAGTTCTAGGGCTCCCTTCACTAATACACACACATGGTAACCCTTAACCCATCAACTGGTCTATGACTCTCAACAACTGGTGTTGAGAGTGATATGTTACTTCATAATAATATAACAAGTAATATATCTGTTTGATAAAGTCAAACATCGCTATGTATTATCCACTTTTTATAGTAAAATAAATGTTTGGTCGAAGATGTATTGGTATCATTTGATTACGGATGAAACGATCTATCGATATATACCATTCAATAGGCATTATATTTTGTTCAGCTGGAGAAGAGAAAAAGAAAACAATGCTACTTTTCAAATGCGTCGTTCGTCAATGAGCTCTCTGTTTATGTTCGCCGCAGTTTTTGTTTCAGTTTGGTTATGAGTGAAAATTGCTTACTTATTTCTTGGAATAAGTAAATATACGTTTTGACTATTATATTTGTGAAGTTTTAGTTTTGTTTTGCTGTAAAATAATGTATGTTTAGTTATGTAATTGGAAAGTGGTGGGACATTTCTGAAATCAAAATAAAGTCTGTTGTGTTTTTCAACACGTAGGCCTATCATATTTTATCAGTGCATTTCTTGTTTTTATATAAATGTTAAATGTGTTTATTGAAATGGATAGAGACTATTTAGATCGATTTAGTGACATTAGAGAAATATTGTTTGAGAGTGAAAAATTGTGTAAATTTGCCAACTATTATAAAGTGTTACTAAGGTAATGCCGATTTAGAAAAAATTGCCAATTCTCGGTTATGGTGTTATTATGGACATATAGATGTGTAAAAATCAATCAAACTGTATATTTTTAAAAACTAGATAAAATTTATGACAGATCGTATATTTTGAAAATAAAATTTATATCATATTAACTATTTTGGGGGAATGGTCTCCCCCCTTCACTTTTTGAAAAAAAAATTTCACTTATAAATTATAAATATACAAATAAAATTAAAAATATCATCATACAATATATTTTATTCTTTAGTACCGTAAGGTAAATTGTGAAGAAAATGATATAATATAGATTTTGACCATATTTACTATTTTTTACGGTATTTTAAAAATACCTTTTGCAAATCATCAAAATATGGCCTGCCAATACAGGTAGTTTAATAGCCAGTTGGTGGGTTAACGGTTAAGAACAAAACTGTACATATATACATATATATGTATACAGTTGTCACAACATTTGTACAACAAAGTATAGGAAAAAACCTTCTACATAATGTATGTGGTGGTTGTGATTCAAAGGCAAATTATTGTTTAATGTTTCAGTACAAAGAGAACAGTTTCACAAAGCTACAACGACTTCCAGACTATTTCACACAATCTGTGTAAAGTGTATTAACTGTTTCCCCTTACTTAGTGGTTCTGATATATATATTTTTTTATACTTAGAACAGAAGTCTAGCACCTTATATATTCCAAAGCTTAGTATTGTATTGTGGCTGTGTAGTACAGTAATCACATGGATGACTCAATAAATTTGTTTTTAGTGTATGTAACACTTTCACACATTTGGCTCACAGTCAAACATGCCTGGTTCACACATTTGTCACACAGTCAAACATACCTGGTTCACACATTTGACACACGGTCAAACATGCCTGGTTCAAATCCAGTGTAATTCTATAAGGACAACGATTTGTCTGTAAAGTGAATGGTTTCGGACTTAGTTACTGTACACAATTTTTATTATGACGTATTCATACTTGGTTTGTATAGATAGAATTGTTTTCTATGAATAATTGACTGTGATTTCCTTTATGTTTCAGTTATTTAGAGAAGTTAGGATAATGAAGATGCTAGATCATCCAAACATAGGTGAGTACTTTGTTAAGTTAGTATCATGTAACTTTGTAACATGATTTGTTAGTTTTTTTATAAAATTCCCAAGAGTTCACAAACATACTGCGATTGGCCATGTTGACGAAACGAGAGTGTAAACAAACATAAGCTGAACAGCAACTGGTGTTTTTCAGAGAATATACGACAATGCCACTAAACATGAAACGACATAGAGTAAAAAATCAAAAGATAAGTTCATTAGAAGTAGAGTGTAGTTGTAAACGTGTGCTATGTGTGTAAATATGTGAGGTATAACAGCAAAATAAAGTAATAATCCAGCATGTCGTTTGATAACAAGCAGTGCCCGTCTTTATACCGGAATGGTTTTATAGGAATAGTTCTCCTGGATATTTTTTCTGATTAATTCCAAGCTTCTTTCTATACTTTTTGAGGATCAATTATTATTTTACAATTTGCCAATTTTTTTTGCTTCTTTATCCAGAAATCCCTCCATTTATTAAGTTTGATTTATTTTAACAGATCTACCCTTATCTTTTGTGAAACATGATGATGTAAAATGAAATAATCGATTTTAAATAGGATATCAGTTCCTTGCACTGTCATCATTTCAATAGCTAAATTTGTGAGACTATGTTGCGGTTTTCTGTCTATCACAAATTAAACTGTAATGTGTTTGTTACAGTTAAATTATTCCAAGTGATAGAGACGGAGAAGACGCTGTACCTGGTGATGGAGTATGCAAGCGGTGGCGAGGTCTTTGACTACCTTGTGCTGCATGGCAGGATGAAGGAGAAGGAGGCGCGGGCAAAGTTCAGACAGGTAAACACAAAAAACACCCCCATGGAATTGTTGAAAATGTACCTCATTGTCCCTGGCACATGACTCAGCTGGTCTTGTTGAGTAGGGTTCAGAGCTCTCTTAAGAAATTCACCTTACATCTAATAATAGGTGGGATACCCCCTATTTTAAAATATAAAATAAATTGTGTCGGTGACCAAAGTATTTACAGGGTGTCCAGCGACTGGGAAAAGAGGGAATTGTACAGAAATTTTATTTCACCAGGAATTATAAAGGAAATGTACAGGAATAGTTAATAAATACAGTTTTCTATGGGAATTCGGCAAACTGCTATTTTTAAAATATCAATATTTCTAATACTCATGATTATTTAACTACGACACATCTTTTGAATGAATTAACGGTTAAATATTGAAGTTAAAGGGTTAGAAATGATACGTTGTTGCACTATCTCCTTAATCGAGATTCGGTGGATAGTTTGTGCTGAAGCAGACAGGACGGCAAGGGCTGAACTGGACTGGCAGAATGGCATGTGTTGTGCACAAAAGACGACTCGGGAATTTCTGGCCTCTTCCGTGGTAGCTCGGTCTCGTCTCCCCGAGCAATGCAACGAAGTACAAGTGTCTTAGTTAGTGACTCACAGTCCAGCCTCGAAACAAGCTATTATTTTTACGTTAGTTTGCCTCATCCTAGCTGTCTGCAACCATCATCTTGCATGAATAATTGAGCTTATTATTATTATTTTTTATTTATTATTATTTTAGGTATTTTTTGTACAAAACCAAACAAATGTGTTCATAATAATTAGTAATATTTACAAATCAAAGAGAAGGACTTTGTCTGGCTGAGTAGTTTTAATTGTTACCGAAAAAATTAAAAGTTAAGCAATGAAATCAAACCAAAATTTAAACCTTACCTTTTCTTAATCAACTGTTTTCGGACGAGGTTTGCTTTGACTCGAAATCGACAAGTCGGCTGCAGTAGTCAAACATCAGGCGAGTTCGGTTCCGATAGTCAGGTTCTATGTAAGTGATAAGTAAACCATGAATAATGAACTCATTGATCGCTTTGCAGTATATTAAAAGTGTAGGAAAAAGTGAGTTACATTCGTGAAAATACGGGAATTTTGGAGAGCCCAATTGCTGGATACCCTGATTTATCAATATTTAAGTTTTTTGCCAGAACGCCTAAACTGAGATTGCTTAAGTTATCCAAATCTGGGGTAAATTTCTTGCTTGCGAGTTGAAATTAGAAACATTATGTTTAGAAAAAGGTAACGGATAATAGTGATGGTTGAAACCACGAAATTTGAATCTCAAAATCAAAACCGAATAAAAAAAATCGAAAATCCACTCACGAAACTAATTATTAGCATTTACCCACCACCAGTGGTCCTTCAATAATTCCAGAGCTACAAAATGCATAAAGACTATTTACATTCCTTAAAGCACTATAGGTTATAGTAATGAAAATTAAATTAAAATCAAAAATATGTTTGAATAACTATCAGTCTCAATATAGCCTAAAAAAATATTGGTTTCAGAACGACGAGTAAATTAATAATTTTTGACAGACCGTTTTTTATTAGAATTGTCTTATAATTTTGTCACCAGTGAATAACTACAGCCATGATAATGGCAGAATACTTGTGTTATCGAAGTATTGAATATTTATTGCCATGTTATAACCGGTAAAACATCAATAATGACACAAAAAACATTGCACTTTTGGCATGAGTTTCGAAACTGAAACTTTTGTAAAATTTGAGTGTCGGTATTGACACATCACTAATGGACAATAATACAATATTAGTTGTATTAAAATATTGGCTGGCTATTCTGCGCAGGTAGAGGAATGCCCAACCGACCGAAACTGTCAGTATCAAAAATTCTCAAAATCAAAACCGAATAAAAAAAATCGAAATCCACTCACGAAACTAATTATTAGCATTTACCCACCACCAGTGGTCCTTCAATAATTCCAGAGCTACAAAATGCATAAAGACTATTTACATTCCTTAAAGCACTATAGGGTATACTATAGGTTATAGTAATGAAAATTAAATTAAAATCAAAAATATGTTTGAATAACTATCAGTCTCAATATAGCCTAAAAAAATATTGGTTTCAGAACGACGAGTAAATTAATAATTTTTGACAGACCGTTTTTTATTAGAATTGTCTTATAATTTTGTCACCAGTGAATAACTACAGCCATGATAATGGCAGAATACTTGTGTTATCGAAGTATTGAATATTTATTGCCATGTTATAACCTGTAAAACATCAATAATGACACAAAAAACATGGCAGTTTTGGCATGAGTTTCGAAACTGAAACTTTTTGTAAAATTTGAGTGTCGGTATTGACACATCACTAATGGACAATAATACAATATTAGTTGTATTAAAATATTGGCTGGCTATTCTGCAGGTAGAGGAATGCCCAACCGACCGAAACTGTCAGTATCAAAAATATGTTTTAGGCATAGAGGTTACTAGCCATAGTACCCGATCTTCGCACGGGTAAAAAAGGCTGAGAGGTGTAGGCTCTACAGGTACATTTAAGTTATTGATAATTAATTCTTTATTGTTTACAAAATGACAAAACACGTGTCTAAGTATATATCTAAACATGACAAAGTAACATATGTCATATATTGGGTGAGGATAAGCACTAACGTAATAGAGGCAGGCATCGGGAGAAAATTAAAAATCTACCATTCCACTATTTCGAACTAATAATTCACTCATTTCGATCCAGCAGTTTATGTGTAAAAATTAACTTTATTTCTTTTTCTTACCGAACTGTCAAAATGTAAAGTAAACGGATGTTGACATTAAAAACTGTAAACATTGAATCCCAGGGTATTTACAGCAACCATGTCTTCTGCTTCTCGAACTGTCAAATTTTAGTGTTCACAGCTGTTGATATTCAAGTAATTTTATGTTTTCATTTTCTAAAAATGTAAACATTGAAACTTAGGACGTTCACAGGGCGTAGCCCGAAAGTATTTTAAGGAAATGAGTATGCCTATGTGTTGCATGAGTTTAAGATCTGTCTTTGTGTAAAATTTCAAACTGTTTGGTTCAGTATTTTTTGCGTTCACTTGCCACAACAAACCCACAAACACACAAACAAACATACAGAAACCACCTCTTCTTTATAATATTATAGATTATTAAAAACAAGTAAGTGACATCCATTAAAAAGAAACATAATGTTCAGTCAGGAACCATGTGTGGAGAATTAACTTTGTGAAGATTCAATAAACTGTCATTTTGCCATTGTAACTGGTCAGTAGTGTAGTGGAAGTTTTTGTAATCTCATATTGTTATTGAATCGTCTATTTTTATGTAATAAATTTTTGTGAAGGGAAATATATTGCCTACAATATACAGATAATGTGTTTGTTCTAAAAAGAATACATAACAAATTATTTTTTGTAAAATATTGAAAAAGGATTTTTCAATCTAAACTTTTTATTTTATATAACATACTGATTATAATTATTTTTTTCACTTAAGTTTTGAACTTTAATTATAATATTGCATATGACCTTTATATATACAGTAAAACCTCGCTAACTTGACACCCGTTAACTCTGTGTCATTTTTTAAACATTTAGAAGCATTTTTCAGAATACGAGTTTAAATTTTTAAATATTTGACATTTCTGCAAAGGTCGTCTTAATCAGTATGTAAAAATTCTCATGTATGTAATAAATTAATATGTAGATCTAATGTGTTGTTTAAAAAGTAACTTGACAAATTAGTTTTTAATATTAGTGTATATGATTCAATTCATAGTTTTATAAAACTGTAATATTCATAATTTTTTCCAGATTGTTTCCGCTGTTCAGTATTGTCATCAAAAGAAAATCATTCACAGAGACCTTAAGGTAAGCATAATTATCATGCTCCTATTAACTAAGAATTATATTACCTTAGTTCTAAGGTACTTTAATTCTTAAAGAAAGAAGTAGATTTATCAAATGGCAGGGAAAATGCTACCAAGGGTAAAATTTAGTTTCCTAAAGTTTTGTTCAAATAAACTTGCAAGAGATTTGCTTTGTTTTATATCTGCCAAATCCTTATGAAAAAACATTGGTAGACCTTTTAAAAGAAACTCTTTTGATTAAAAGATTTTTAGTTTTAAGATTTTTCTTTCTGTTAAGTTTACTTTAGTTTTAGGTCATCTAAATTGTTTAATCTAAGATTAAGTGTTTTTGTGTGTATTCAATTTCAATACACTATAATTCATGGTTTATTAGTAGTTATGAAGTAAAAGTATTACAAACATTTTATTTTCATATAAAGTTAAAATTAAAATAGTATTTTTGATTTTAATGTAGTCCTAGGATTGTAGGATTTAGCGATTTATTGGGCTAATGTTGTACTAGTACCTATACATACAATCCATTACACTACTCTATTGCTTCTAGTTCTTAAGACATATGTTCAGAGCTAGTGTACCAATTAGATTTCATTTTCAAAAGAACTCCCTAATCCCAAGCCTGTTAGTACATTTTTCAGATAATCCGAATTGCCAGTCAGTAAAAAACTATATTTTTAAAATTGTTTCATGTCCTAAAAATCAAGGTAAAATGATCAGAACTAAATAAAACATACTTTTTAAGGGAAAATAATATTTGTGAATGCTTAGTTGGGTCGCTGTCAAATTGCTGAACCAATAGATTGCCAATGTGGTATTTTTGCCATGACCATCGCTGATATTATCAAACATCGGTGATCTATTGTGTATGGTATTAGATCGCCAACACTTTTTGCCAAATCTGCAATTTGACAAAAGTGTGCTCAACTCTTAGCCATTTCAAATAAAGAATTGGTGAACATATGGAAACGTGTACGTCAGGTCACCGGTTCTTGTGGTAACGATAGATTGCCCATAATGCTCAACCATCAGATTGCTGATTGAACAAAAATAAATTGGCGACCTGGCAGGAACTTGCACAGTCAGATCACTAATTTCAAATAAAGAGAGCAATCTGACAGAAACATGTCCAACCGATCGCCAATTCTTTTTAAAATTGCCAATCTGTTGATGCACCCCCATTTTGTAGTGACATGATTAAAAGTAGAGAAGTGTTTCTTATTTCTAAATAACTCAACAAAATATTTAATATCGATTGTTTCTTTTTAAAATCAACGTTCCTGTTAATCCGAATTTTCATTCCTCCTGTCCCAATTAGTTTTATTAGCGGTGTTTTGCTGTACTACTTGTACAAGATAAATTGATTAGCAAACTAATCTGTATGTATAAACATCAAAGCCCTCACTGTTTCACTCATCACTAATTTTCCCACATCCCAATTACTTAAGAGGCTGAAATTTTGTATACTGCTTCTTAAAGCCTAAAATAGGAAAGTCTAATATTTTTGTGACATTTTTCCCTTCTTTATAGGCTTTCAAAGTTTCCATGCTAATCTTATCGTGAAATAATTTTGTTTTGGCTCACATCATATGTTGTCTTAACTCTTAAGGTACAAACAGGTGTTTTATTTGAACCAGACAAAGAAGCAAGCATAAAATAGTAACTTAATAGTAATAGTGATAAGTTTATAGTTATAGTTTTTTAATAAAATAGTAACTACTCAATGGCATCTAATTAATTACTGTATAAATAGAACTTTTCTCAGTATAGATTTTGGGGATTATGTTTAATGATTAAAAATTAAATATTTATATTATGTTAGCCAAATTACAAATAATGAAAATGTTTGTACATATTAAGTTCATTGCAATAATCAGCTGTTGTATATTTTTGTATTTATATGTTTGTATGTTGTTGCTATCGAAAATATATAAGTGGTTGGTAATGTGCATTACTATCAAATATTTGATTTTGTGTGTTTGTATTTATTTACCAGGCTGTAAAATGATCGAAGGTGCCCTGGTGTAAGGTTATATAGTCTGTATCAATTTTTCATATTTATCTTAAAAGTTTCAATTCCATATGAATACATTCATATTTACAAATATTTCGCCTGTAATTACCTGGATAGGCCACAAGTTCAGAACGGTAATAATAATTAAATTATGTTTTATATTTTCCAGCGCTTCTAAACCTAATTATTCTGTTTTGTACATCGCTGCAATGTCTGTCGGGTAACACAAGTAATATATAACAGCTGATTGATTAATATTCCATCCAAATATACCAAATATTTTATAATTTGTGTTTTTTGTATCTTTTAAACAGGCTGAGAATCTATTACTAGACAGTGAAATGAACATCAAGATTGCTGACTTTGGCTTCAGCAATGAGTTCACACCTGGAAACAAATTAGATACATTTTGCGGGAGTCCGCCTTATGCCGCCCCCGAGCTCTTCCAAGGTAACTGTTAATATTATCATATCGCAACATGATCTTTGTGATTCTGAAAAATAATTTCAATTCAGTTTTACTGAATTGAAGAGGTTTTGTACCTACAGTGAATGGTTTCTCAAATTATTATTTTTTACTCATTGAAACCGTATTAAAATTTTAACTGTCAATTTAGACATAATGTATATTGCTTACGCCAAAAAGTGACATGTCAAAAATTCATTACAGAGCATTTACATAAGATTTTCTAGTTGTTAGTTTTATTGTAATTTATTTCCACTTATTCATTTAGATTTCAACTATTTGCTCTTCAACTAAGTTTATGTTCCTGGCAAGAAAACTTTAAAGATGTAAAAGTGTTTTCAAAATATTTTTAAATACAGCAAATAAGCTTCCTATTGATTAAACAGCCAATCAATTAATTGTTGGTATTAATTTACTAAAGTTATTCATACTTTTTTTTAGAAATTTTAAATTAAATGTTTTTGCGGAGGGTGGTTTTCTGAAAGCTTGGCTTGGACTTCAATTCCAGACTTACACTCCCCTTATACATGTATATTTTTACTTCTCTCTGCAATATCTTCACAAATATTTCTTGCCTGCTTTAGGTAAAAAGTATGATGGGCCTGAAGTGGATGTCTGGTCGCTTGGAGTAATTTTATATACGTTAGTGAGTGGATCGTTACCGTTTGATGGCTCAACGTTGAGAGAACTGAGGGAACGAGTTCTTAGAGGGAAATATAGAATTCCTTTCTATATGTCTACCGACTGTGAAAACCTGCTCAAGAAATTCCTCGTCTTAAACCCAGCGAAAAGAGCGTCTTTGGAGGTAAGCCATCATATTTACTTTGACACTATATTCAGGGGGGTGTTTTAACTTCTATAACACTATTAACATCTGGTAATAAGCAGTGGCTTTTATATTGGTAAGTGGGATATGGCTCACTCTTTTATTCAGTATTCTTCATGTTGTTTATTTTAATTTTTTATTTTAAAATTAATTGCCTCTTGATAATGTACGTGTAGTAATTGTTGCAGCTTTTTTAACCTGGCTATTTTTATTTCTTGGCTTTTTTTAGAAAATCTTGCATTTATTTGCTTACACTTATCCACTCTGAAAGATTCTTTCAGAATCTATTATTTGTTAAAATGGATTGGATTTTTTAAATTTTCACCTTAAACACTCTCTTAACTGACCCTATTTAAATTACCGATCATATTAACCATTACAGATTGGACTAACCTCCTTTTTTTCTAAGACCAGCGTTTCCTCCTTGCTCATTGACAGTACGGTCAAGATTTCAGGCAGTTTCATGTTTCTATTCAATATTGATGCTGTACCCCGTAATTGTTATAAACATTTGAGATTGAGGCCAGCTGTTTAGAGGGACTGAAAACATTCCTTTTAAGTATATCCACGATAAACTATTTCCCAAAGGAAAATACATTATTTTTTGTATAGCATTCTAGATAATTATCCCAGTGATTTTCTCGTCTATGTCTGGTGCCGTTGAGGCCAGTTAAGAGAGGATCTACTCTATTGTACATCACAACACCTCCATGGGTAAACATTTGGGTCATACAAATTGACTTTTTACTATTGATAAATATATAATAAACTAAATAAAATGATTCATACAATTTTAATTTATTGAAACCTAAATTATACTACTCATATTTCATGGTTAAACAACATCCAGGAGTTTTTTTATGCAAATTTATACATTGGAATTTAATTTGTGAAAGTGAGGTTGTTATTAATTCAATAAATGAGTTCAATCATTTCACACCATAGTAAAATAGATTCTAAAATAATTTAAGAAAAGAAAAATATATATTTTTCAAATGAGGAATATTCACAATATATTAATTTATAAAAACACATAATTAAAATTAGGAAACATTTTCAAATTTAATAATTATTTTACTCTTCAGCACGTTGCTCAGTGTTATACTCAAATTTCTGGTATCATGTTTTAATTACTTTTTCCTTGTATGGTACGGATGTATTGTTGGTTTTTTAAATTGTTTGCACACACATTTTCTATTCTTCATATATCACTTGTAGTGAGTGGTTCTGCTTGGTGGTGACAGTAGTAGTCAGGGGCCTGTGTGTTTGGTTAGTGAAGCACATTTTCACTGATAGGTCTTATTTTTAGAAGTGAGCTGATTATGCAAAAAATC
The DNA here is from genome assembly GCA_023375725.1 of Nephotettix cincticeps. Lineage (NCBI taxonomy): Eukaryota > Metazoa > Arthropoda > Insecta > Hemiptera > Cicadellidae > Nephotettix > Nephotettix cincticeps. The sequence goes on from CM041786.1 coordinate 31,956,844, forward strand.
TTTTATTGGATCGGATTGGATTTTCAGCACAGATCTGAGTATAAAATAAGTAACAAAATACATAAAAACGTTACAAATCAAAACTACTCGAGTACAAAAAAACTTTTTGTTTGAGTTTGTCTATGACAAGAAACATGTTAAGTTCAATGGAAAGTGTTTAGGCAGATGACAAAACGACGCAATTTGTATACTTTTGGAATTAAAGAACATAATTAGTCAGGCTGAGAATGTGGTATTATTCTTTGATATTTCAACCTCTGCATTGTATTTAACGCATATTCCTGCATTGATATAAGTATATCGTTGTTGATAGTTATTTTGTGTATTGGAATATAGTTAAAAGTATGAATAAATAAATGATTTTGGCAAAACAACTTGAAACCTTGCTTTGATATTCAATAACAAAGCTCCATAATAATAACTCATTTTGGGACAGTATAACCAATAACTACACTAAGGCACTTCGACCATCCTCATAATTAGACCAATTCGTAATTCAGAGGCCATGGTTCGGATTCCACATTAAACTGTAGGTCCCTTAGTTGCCATTGGCTGTTGGGCTATTAATTAACAGTCCTGTCTAAGGAACATCAGTAAAAAGACTACAAGATCACTTACACTCAATCCTCATTCATACTTGGCTTAAATACCTACCTCGTGGTATGCTTGCTATTTCAATAATCTAATCTAATTTAATCAAACTTATTTGAATTATACTCTGATGAAACAAACCTTCATTCTTTCTAATACAAATGACTTTGTTCACTGGTCTGAAGATGCGGTATAATTTTGTTATTTTTGATATTATTGTTCCAAAGATCTGTAATTAAAGAGAAAAACATACTAATATTGCTGTAATATTTGGATTTTGACAAAATTTTCAATATGCCTAACAAAAAATTTACATCTTCATTTCAAATTCTAAGAATTGTTGTTTAGTTATTTTATTTCGATATAATGGACCACTTTTCTTTTCTAGCATCACATCCACAAATCCACCTGTGTTGAGCAATACGATCAAGGGTTGCCGAATAATTACGACATTTGACACATTTTGTCGGCCTGTTTTTAACATTTAATGTACGTTTTGATTGAAGGTTGATACTGGTACTATTTTGTTGTCTCAAAAGGAAGAACAATTCTGTGATTCACAGTAGTTGCACAATAAAACGTAAGTCAGTAAAGATTGATTTGCAATTTGATGTCGCGATGACGGCCATCCATATTTGACAGGCCATAATAATTTGTGAACTTAGTTCGGGTCAGAAGCTTTGGCCGAAGTATTGTTAAAAGTTAAGGATAAGGTAATCTTAAGTTTCGGGTTTGTTTGCAATGTCATGTCAGGTATTAGGGGTATGCAATTTCTTTCGGGTAGTAGGTGGATGGATACCTATCCAAAAATTCGGGTATCTGCAGACCTCTAAAAAATAATATAATGTATAGTACTACTTAATTTTGGTTGTCTACCCTTGATTTAGGTATTTCGATATAACTAACTACTTTCGTTATCACACTCACAAATTTGCTGCTTTTGAGCAATACAATTAATTTCAAACTCAGGGCATTAAGCCAATTTCGTCATTCTAGTGTCTACATAACCAACATATATTCTACTGGTTTTCATTCCACATTTCCTGTTTTTTGGCTTCTTTTACGTCACGTGTCAATAGTTTATTTTAAAATATAGGGCCTATCCAAAATTTAAGGTAAAAATATTGCATTCTCGCCAAAATCCTTAGTTGGGTTTACTGTTACAGTACAGTTAGAATATTTTTTTTCTATTTGTTTAAACCCACCACCAATATTTGCTTTGTTAACCAAACACACACGTCTTGTAGTTGTAGTTGCTATGGGTGCATGTAAGTGAAGGTAGTTCCGGTAGAGGACAAGGAGTAAGAGCAGTCTGTACATTGCAGGGTTCGGCTTACAGCGCACCCCAGAAACTTGGTGAAACTGCGCAGGAACCATATGTAAAGTATCATATTTTTAAAGCAGACCTAAAGTTTGGTTTAAGGCTAAGGATTCAGAACGAACAGTCCACATAATGTTGCTAGGGAAATGGGTTGACTAATACACAGAATGATTTGACCAGTAATTATTGGAATAGAGGTGTGACAATCACATTGCAGCTGGTTAGGTGCTTATGTTATAGGATCAACCACTTTTTAAAATTGTTATAAGACTAAACCGAATGATATTAACTCGTTAATTTAAATGTCTCAAGCAAATGAAGAACAATTTGAATAAATCATGAATCAAGTTTGTTACTCTTTGTTTCTCTTAACACATTGTAACACCAATACGGAAGAAATGTTTTCTAGTCTTACGGCTGTAATTTTGATTGTGAATTTACATTCAAAAATACTTATGTGAAATTCTTTTTTTGCTACGTAAAAAAATTATTAAATTAACAAATAGTTGGACTTTTCCAACGCGTCTTGTGTTTAAAATCTACACAACGTTTCGGGAGTTGGATGAACTACTCCCGTTTTCAAGTGCCTAACAATATTTACATTTGTACAAACAAAAGGTTATTTCTACATATGAAAAAGAAACCGGTCAAAAAACACAACAAAAAATATAACTATAGAAAAAATTGTAGACAAAACACTATACTTAGCCTATTCTGTACATTCGGAAAATTGCAAACGAGCGACACTAGCACTCCGCCTCCGAGCTAGCGGACGTAAAAATAAGTAGGACCGCACGACACGAAGGCCAGACCACTACTGACCCCCACCCGTCAAAGCGGTCGCTACTTTCACCTCGTGTCCGCTAGGGGCGCTGGCAGCCCAGCGTCGTCCGGCTGCAGCTGAAAACAAATTAGCACACGGAAAAAAACAATTGTATACAAAAATTCGGGGCCACCAACGTTACACTTCGCCTCCGTGCTAGTTGGCTGGGAACCTGGTAACAAATACACGGTCCGAAGACTGGAACACAAAGTCCTTCTTTCGACCATGCAGAGCGATACTTCCTCCATGAACCACTACGGGCGCTGGTTTTTTTTACGGGCGTTGTGTAGATTTTAAACACAAGACGCGTTGGAAGAGTCCAACTATTTGTTAATTTAATAATTAATAACCAACGCCATTATGAATTTTCAAAACTCTGTAAAAAAATTGATAACAATTTACCTTGAAATGAGAATTACAAAAGTGGAACATAGTTTAGAGTAGTTGTGTCGTCAGAAATATAGCATTCTATCAACTGCTATAGCAGAAATAATATTATACCATGTGTAGTTAACAATATATATACTTTGATACCTTATTATAAGGTTGGTACATAATAATAAGGGATGGTACGCCAAATAGCAACTATTATGAGTCATCAGAATTTTAAATAATATATTACGAATATTACGAATTACGGTATATTACAAATTAAAACAATACAATTCCACACAACAGGACCCTATCATAAGTTGAATGAAATTGTACAGGAAAATAACAGCGAAATAGAAATTCACATACATCATAATACATAATAACATATACATAATACATCAAGTAATCTTATTATTTTTACGTTTTAGTAAAATTTATCAATAATAGGTACTTACATATTGGGGTGTATGAGCAGTTCTAAAGCTGCGAACTATTTTTTTTTTTTTAATCTCAACATTTAACCAATACAAGTATATGACAATTTTGTAACATCAGGTTAACTCCGCTGTTTAGTTCCATGAAAATGTCACTGTACTTTACCATTCGTTAATTTAATCTCATAATGCAATAGTCATTAATACGTCTAAATAGTGTGTGTATGTTACTCAGTTAATTGGTTGCAATTAATTTTTAAATTACTTTTATACATTCATTTAGATTACAGTTCCAAATTTCATTCAAATTGTTAGCATAATCGACATCACTGATATTGAATCTGGGTCACCGGGTCTGATTGAAATTCATTCTTCATTGGTTGTTATAATTTTAATTTGTCAATTTGTTATTATTAGTTAAATTTAATCAGTCTTAATATGGTATCTTTCTAAACTGCTTAACATATATATGTCTTATCATTTCCACCCTTTTTTAAAATTTAATAACTGATTCATTTTTATTAAACAATTATTTTAGAAAACAGTGTTCAGTTGTTTGGTTGTGAAATAATATTATATCTAATCCTATTTATATATTTTAACATTGTCTATTTTTTATTGCTTAGCTGTGGTTAGCATTTCTTCTTTTTCACTTCACAGACTTTGTACTCTCTGGCAGTCTTAATTTAACCAGTCCTTGTATAAACAGTGTTGCATATACAATTTGGTGTAAGGTACGATATGGTCACAGTTACAAATCCCTGGCTGCCTGTCTTGGGGTTATACAGCTTTATCAAAAAAATTATGTCTCAAAATACTAAATTGACTGTTGAAATTGTCTGGTGTAGAAAGAAGATATCAATAATTTTAAAAACACTTGCCATTGTTGGTCTCAGATTTTACATGTATATAAATGAACATCTTGAACACCAAAATGGTCAACAAAAGTTTGTACATGAACCTCAACTGTTAGATCTTGATCAAGTTATATCTTAGAGCTTTGAATTTGTTATTTCTGAAAGGAAACTGAGTGAACCACACGAGGACATCTTTACCAGTCTTTTATTTAAAACGTTCTCCTTGATTGTATAGTAGTGGTTACAATTATGTTTTATACATTTCAATGCTACACATTCCTTACATATTATCAGATAATTTTTATTATGTCATTGAAATAGCTCTGTTAATGATTGACAGTAGCAATAAAATATTGGTTTCAAACCAAACTTATTTTAATTGGTTAAAAAGTACCAATATGTTTGAAAAAAATACCACCTCACTCATTAATCCTAACCCAAGAGGTGAACTAATTATTATTCACCTCAATTATTTAGAAGCCACATTTGAAGACACCTGAAAAAATAAACATAATATCTGCACCCGTAATAGTAATTTTTCATATGTTGTTGTTTGGTTTCAGAACATAATGAAAGACAAGTGGATGAACATGGGTTATGAGGAGGATGAATTAAAACCTTATGTTGAACCTGACTCAGACTTCAAGGACCTAAAAAGGATAGGTTAGTTTGAAATTTTAATTTTGAGTTATTTTGAACCAAAGAAATTCGAAAAGATTGTTAAAAGAGTTGTTTTAGCCAAATCTTATTGGTTGTTTACCAAACAGATGCATATTATCGCAATGTGTAACATAAGAATAGTGATTTAATAGCTGATGTAAAAAGCTCTTTCACAAGTGCTGTCAGCAATGTGAACAGCAACAAAATGTTGTGTCTGATATGTTGAGAATTTCTCATTTCAGTCTTAGTTTTATTTCCTCTTGGAATACTAGGAAAACATTTGGGCATAAAATTAAAAGAAATAAATCTAAAATAAATGTTCTTCCTCAACAAAATTAAATACTTAAATCATTTTATCTTATTTTTAGGTCAACCAACTAGAGTCAACAAAACTAGAGGTGTGCAGATAGTGGATTATTTTTTCGGATCGGATAGCTCAAATTCGGATCGGATAGTTTGGGTTCGGATCGGATAGTTTTCGGATTCGGATACTCGCAATAATAAAGTGAAATCAGACTTATCTAAGAATAAATTAGGAAAAAATCAATAAAATGTTATCAAAATTATTAAATTGTACATAAAAAATCATAAATTTTTCATAGGATGAACAACAAAACTAAAATGTTTACTTCACTGCACAAGTACCAGTAACAAATTTTAATATGGCATAATTCACAAATTAAATCAACAGAAACCTTATAATTCGCCATTAAATGACATCAACTTTCTACTAATTCATCAATTCATTCTACTAATCATCAACTAATTCTCAATTTTATTTCGCGATTCAATTATTTTATTTATTACAATGATAAAAACAAATCACTATTAACAAAGAATCAAGATTTGACTGACGACGTTGGCTTGATGCCATCGGCTATCTGCGTATCGGCAGGGGCAGTGACAGTGCAGCTGCTATCAAACAAAGGCCTGTCGTGCGCAGGCGCAGAGTTGGAATATTTGGCAGATAAAATACCCCGATCGGCTGTGTAACAATATTGAAACCCGTGAAATGATGGTACTTTGTCGTAATCTAGTTAGTTGTTTTTCTTAAAATTATCTAAAAAATGTAAAACTAATAACGCTTAAATTCATTTACCAAAGGAGAAAATGTAGATTGAAAACAAGTGGAAAATTTGTTGGTTATGTGAACACCGAACGACGAAATAGGCCAAATGTATATTTGGCAACACTTTATCGCATTGCTCAAACCCGGAGTAGTTGAGAATGCGATAACTAAACAATTGATCGTCTACGTAGACGATCAGAATGAAGTAGTATTATTTTTGCTGGAAACCCCGTTGCAAAACGATCTATTATGATGGTCTGTTACCAACAACATTAAATCAACAATTCAATTCAGTCGTGCATAGCGATGTACTACTTTAGTCATAGTATAGGTATCGGTAAAAGTCGTATTATCATATTTATTTATACCGATTAAAACTCATTAAAAATAATTAGTTGATACCTCAAGGACGTATCATCCTTAAATATATCCGTGATAAATATAAAGGAGTACTATTAAGATGTAGTCACAATAGAAGTACGATATTTGGTTATCATGCACTAAAGGACACAGCAGCGCTGGCATTTTGCCATTATTAGCGTCTACTACGCATTACAAAAACCAGGAAGCCGTAACCTTACTTTGGTTTGGTTGTTGCTACATTCGATTGTTTCATGCACTATTTCATTGTTTATTATCGATTAGTTAATTCAGAATAATGATTTGAAATTTAATTTGAATATCTAAACCAATTAAAATCATTCAAAATCCTGATCTTTCCAAACTTCTAAATATACCCTTTAGTGTAATTATAGATATCGCGTCTACCAGTCAACAACATTGTTTTGATGAAAGACTACGTAATACGTCTTTTAAGCAAAAATTATTCTGGCTTCGCGGGTATTAACTCCACGAAAATCTCGTTGTTTTTGTTCAAATTGCTGAAATATACAGTCTATCCGAAAATTCGGATATTTATCGGATATTACCGGATATCTAAAATACATTCGGATCAGTTTCGGATATCCGCACACCTCTACTAAAAACTAATCGAAAACAAACAAAACAGCTGATTCAAAATAAATTTGAATTCATATGGAACATTCTGTCATATTTTAACACTTAGTATTCTTGTTAGGCAACTACAGTGCTCGTACATTAGCCCTTCTACATCTACCAGCTGTCTTTTCTGACACCTGTCGTAGTAAAAAAAACCTAGTTTATTATTTCTTTGTAAAATATCAGGTTTAGTTTTAAATCTAGCGGTGCAATATTTTTGTCAATTACATTCTCATGAACACACCTTATTTAATGCTAGCTTTTCTAAACGATAATTTTATGTTTATTTACTGTTGACTCTTTGCTAGATATTTGTTGTTTAAGGATTTTTAAGCGGAATAAATATCAGCAAAAAGTCAATGATTTTTTCTTGAATTCACAATCATTCCTAAGCTTTAATTTTTTTCCCCAAATTTCCTTTTCTTAATGTGTTTTTTATTAATTTTTATCCTTATGAAAATGTCATCAATATTTTGGTGTTTTTTTTATTTAATCTCAGTGCCCAGAGTTATTTGTAGTAATTGCAGGTTGTCCTGTTGTAGAAGCCCTTGTTGGAATGGGTTACAGTAGAACAGAGATTGAAGACAGCTTAGCACAAGCTAAGTATGATGATGTCTTTGCAACGTACCTGCTTCTTGGACGAAAGTCGACTGATGTAAGTAGCTCCAATTGTTGTGTAATTAGGTTATTAGTGGTATCAGTGTAAACAGCCTCATATGGTTTCCTTCCGATATCTGTCACTAGGTATTTATAAGTTTTGACAGCTACGAGACGTATGTGAAAACACTCTTCTTCTGATGCAAATGCCGAGTTGATGACATATCGCTATGAATTTCGCTCCTGTTCAATCTGATCGCAGTGCAATTAGTAGAGGTCTGCGGGTAGTGATTTTTACTGTCGGGTCAGGTAGTAGATTACCATAAATTTTCAGGTCGGGTCGGGTTCGGGTATCATAAGTTAAATGAAAATTCGGGTCGGGTTTGTGTATGCAAGTAAAATAAAAATTTGGGTCGGGTTTGGGTATTTTAAGCCTAAATGCCTTTTGTACAACCCGATGCCTTTTGGGTTGTAGGTACCCGTCTGCCCGATCACTCTGGTTCACCCAATTACCCAAAATGACCCGAATTTTGGGGACCCGCAGATCTCTAATAATTAGGTTGAAATTGGTTTCAGTGTAAATGGTAGATTCTGATCTGATGATGATTTCTTCCGATATCTGTCACTTGCTATTTCAAAGTTTTGACAGCTCTGAGACATATGTGAAAACATTGTCACTGTTAGGCAGACGATGCGAACAAGTTGTTATTTAATCAATATAAATATTTTTAATTTTAGTACATAAACGTATACATATTCTTGTTCCTTATAAAATTATTTTGAAAATGGTTATTTTTAAATCTGTGTAGAACTCCATTTAGTGTATTTTGGTGGGGAGAAACATAATATAGTTTATTTTTTTCTTTTGGACTCTTTGAAGCCAACACAAACATAACAGCTTGTAGTGAGTAGAATATCAATATAATTTTCTTTTAGAAGATTTTATGCAGAATAAAATTATAATATAGAATCTAAATTATGTTATAGTTTGTGTTAGTTTAGAAATTATTACAGTTGTTTATATAAATGTTGCAAAGTTGCCAAAAAGTGGCTGGCATTCCTGGGTAATATACACGGAAGCCGAAGGGTTAAGTAATTATTTTTTCACTCGGTTATTATATGGAATTTACTGCTTTAGAATAAAGGGTAAAATGTGTGGTGTGTTTTGCAGCCGGAGAGTGATGGGTCACGGTCGGGAAGTTCACTGTCACTCCGAGGGATGACTCCGGGTGCGGGTACTCCTGGCACGACTACTACCAATGCTCAGTCTCCGAGTCACCGCGGTGTGCATCGGTCTATCAGCGCGACCAATGCCAAGCCTAGCCGTCGCGCCAGCAGTGGTGGAGAGACCCTGCGTGAGTCGCAGCCGGCCAACGGGGGTGCGCACTTTCCTCCCTACTCCCTACCCTCCCCCTGTACATCAGGCTGCAGCGTACTCAGTGCTATCGTCTGTGGATTTTCATAACCTCTTAATGGTTTCAATATTTAAAATACAAATCCTCACCATTTTTCACTGGCGGCTTAGGTAGTTAATGGTACTTTGAAAGTAGAAAGTAGATACAATATTGATAATTTCGTTAAAAATAATTCATTGTATTAATTGTTTGTCAATACCTCATTTTGGGGTGGTTTTGATACTTTAAAATTAATTCCACACGATTTTTCTGGGATGATGTTGGTTCATGAAAAAAAATATTAATTTTTATACAAAAGGATGTACTTTGTTGATGTTATGGTCCATTTGTCCTGAAACTATCTTGGGAATTTCACTCAAATTGGGGAGATATATTAATAATATTTCTCTGTCTGTTATAACAAATATAATTTTAGAAATAAAGCAACAAAATTGACATCATTCTTCATTATTAACACATACAAAGAATACATTTTAGTAAAAATGACTTACTCTTTAAATTTCTGTTGTTTATTTTAGTGTGAAAGAGTTTTGAGGTTGATATTTCCCAGATGAAGGCACTAGTACCTGCACTCAGAACCGGATGATCCTTGACATACACACCACCTGAGAAGCAGTTGAGCAGGTGGTCTGATGTCTCTGTGGTGCAGCAGTAGTGCTGTGCAGGAATTTAAACACATTCATTCACTGCTTATTTTTATTACTGAACACCTAACAATATATAAATAATAAATTACTTAAAATTGTCTTTGTAAAAGATATAAGTTTATAATATAAGTAAAATAATATAAGTTTTGTATGTGAGTTTTTTTGACATTTTACATTTTAACAAAAACATTTGTCAATAAAATCTCACACAGGTTCAATTCCGCATAGCATAGAACTATGTACCACAGATTATTACCATAATTTAAAAATTAAGAATGTTTCATCAATACAAACATTCTAAATTAACCATCAGTGATTCTAAAATGTAAAAAGTGGTCTTGGTAAACTCTCTAAACCACCTGTACTTGGCTGAGATGGTACATCTGACAGTGCTGCTTTTTATTTTGAAATTTGTTTTTTTTACATTTATATATCGTAACTCACTTGTAAAAAACTAACATCATTTTCCAAAAATTAATGGAAATTTGTTATAAATTTTTTGATGACAATGAGGTGTATCAACTCAGTACTGTACAATTCTATTGGTGGACCCGACTTCGGGATATGGTGAAAGGCCTTCCCCTCCCTTCCTAGTTCAGCTTAGAACGAATGCTTGTGCAGACTTCAGCTTGATTAATACATACTTCTCGCCTTTAATTTTTAACTGTTTTATATTTAGACTTAAACTTTACATTTCCACTAATTAATCTGATTCAGCTATTCTCAAACCCCTAAACCAAACATAACAAAAAATGTGTATAAGTTCAATGTTTTGGAGTTGCCACTTGCCACTAATGTTCAAATTCTCTTATCGCGGCTCAACTGTGTAGTATGTGTTATATCAGCCTGATATCTAAACATACATTCAGTTCTTACCTTTTTAACAGATTTCCCTGAGTTTTTTTTATTTTATCTTCCCTTTATTATTTTGTTTTGTACTGCACCAAACCGTTGAACCCATCACATTCTATTTTTGAATGTTGTCTTATTTATAATTTTGATTATAGTTGTTTCTAATGTATTTTTTCTCTTAGCCTTGTGTCTTGTTCATACATAAACTATCGAAATTCTCACTAATTAGGAATATTTTATTTATTTAAAGTCTAGTTATACGTCCAAAAAAATTTAGGCTGTATGAACTGTTCATTTACTACTGAATAATGGAACAAGACATAAACTGAGGCATGTAAGCTCCTAGCATGAACCCTCATAGAGGGAATGTTCAGTCTATCTTAGTGTAGCATGTTAAATCTCAGCCCTAAAATATAAAAAATATGCTGCACAAAAGTTGCATATCCATTTTACTTAGTTTAGGCTTTAACGATACTACTGTACTTTAATTTGATATCACCATACAGCAAATTTCATGTTGCCACCCTGTGTATTAAGTTGTATGATATTTGTGTTAGATGTCCTGTCCATATATTATGTGTTGTACACTATATTTGATGTTCCTTCCTAAATATAAACATCTCAATTGAAAACTGGGATATTTATAGGTGGTTTTAAGGGAAATTTTAAAACTCCTGAGAAAAATTCAAAGTTGCATTAATATAGTATATTTACAAAAGTTATTTAAAGAGACATTTTATTAGAACTTGAAATTTGTTGTGATAGTTATGCTTCACCCCTAGCTGCTTATTGGATACCAATTGTATATTTGTCTTGTGCATGTACTCGTGAGCCTACTCCCAAACTTCCGTTGATGTTTATTTTGCACACAGACCATTTCCCCTGCCCCTTAGTTTCTTTGCACTAAGTTAATGGGTAAATATATATTAATTTTATCTTCTGAATTTTAATTAAGTTTTCAAGACAATATGTGTTATCTGTTATATATGTACATATGCGTTATTGTAATACTTATTAGAGGTTCTACTGATCTAAAGAGCTTTAATCCGGTTTTTATTGATTTAATTAATTTCACCTACTATAATGTGGCTGATGTGCAAGTTTTACTTTTTTAAAGCTATCCAACAGTTATTAAATATCTTATATTTTTTCTATCAGAGATTCATTTGAGCAGAACTTTAAGTGAAGTTTTTTCTTTTAACTTTTTTATTGTGATTTTACCAGTTGTGTGTTACTTGTAGAGTGAGTTATAGTGACATTGTATCAAGAAGGAAGACAGCTGCACAAGTGTGTTATAATGAATAATCTATGGAACTGTCCTGTTTTAGGAAATATTTTAATTTTTATATGTGAGTGAATTGATACTTTGAAAAGCAGTTTCTTAAAATGACAGTTAATAAGACTTTAAAAGTTAGATTGCATTTAAGTTGGTTTATAAAGGTGATATTTGTTTTAAAAAGGATTGGGCAAGTGACAATGATCTTTAAAGATTATGAAAAACCAAATGTCGACAGAAGTATGAAAAAGGGGTTTCATAGAGCAAATGAAAAATCACGCGAAGAATCAAATCTTCTGAAATAGTTCTTTGCAATTTTTTATCTACTTTTGTTTCAGTAGTGTCGTTATCTAACAGTGATGTTCTCACTGTACTGGTACATTTTTTCTACCTAGAGATCAAATAATCGGTAGTACAGTACTTATTTCAGACTACAGTAAAACTTTGCTAACTCAACACTTTGTGGTCCCAGAGGTTGTTGGGTTATCCAGAACATTGCAATTTTAAATTAATTATAACTTTACTAGATCGAGTTACTCATATAAATTTATGAAAGTACAGTACATGAGTATTGTTAGTGGTACATACTGAGTAAACAGCCTTTAAAGAAATGTTATTATATATTCAACAATTAAAACAACATGGAAAAAATGTAATTGATAACTGTTTGTTTTTTCAATGATTGAACGTTCTTATACAAATAAGTAAACAGTAGTGAGCTACTCCTCCCTGAATTATGCCAAGGTCTTTGACTTTGAATGGACCCACAATAGATCGGCTGTCCATCTTGGTTTGTTTCAGCCATGATGCGACCTTAAAAAAATCTTACGCACTAGGACTGTAAGGGGTTTTGTAATCTGTTGACTGTCGAGTTGCATAGACTGTTGAGTTAGTCAGGTTTTACTGGATAATTCTTGAATGGAATGTAAAACAAATAACTTCTTACGTATGGTATATACGAGTGAAGAATTCAAGTTGGAAGAAACTGATTAACTTTTTTAATTTTGTACGGGATCCATTTGTATTTTTATGCTTATCTCTATTGGCAGTCCCATATTCTTATGTATTACACTTTAATTAAGATGGATCACTATCAGTGAAATTCAGAAGTTTTCTGTCACTTCCAGGAACATTTATGGGTTTGGCAGGGATTTTCATCTGATTATACTCAGGCTGTATTGCATAATTAAATGTAATGTTTTGTTGAATATTAATGGGAATGTTTCATTGAAATAATTCTGGCTTAAAATACTCATAATTTGGGAACTGTCATCTGAGTAAACAGTTCCCGTTGAAACAGCCTATTGGTTCCATTTAAAAATGTATTTGATTTTTTTCAAATTGTTTGGGGTCAATGTTTGAAATGCTGCAGGTTTTTTTTAATACAATCTTTCAGCTATAGATTTTTATGATTTTTTTCAAAATCCGTTTGGCTTTTAGCCTTAGAGTTAAAATGAGTTAAGCAATGCAGTAATTTTTTAGGCAACATAGTTGAACTGCTTTTTTGTTTGAGAAGAATTTTATAATTTTCACATCATCACTTTTTTATTTCTATTATAAAATATAACTATTATTATAGTAACTACTTGGTTCTAAGGAATTATTGGTGTTAAATTAAAATTGATATGTTAAGTTTATTAAATTCTGGAAGGTGAAAGTAGTTGTCTTTCCAAATTAATGTGAAGGGGGCACGGTAAATGATCTTCCTGGTCTTAGTTTCATAAATTCCTCACGGATCCGCTGATAATTCAAACCAACGGAATTTGGGAGTCGGTTGTGTCAAACCCTTACTTATTTGTTTTATTTTGTTCAGTGCAAAATAGACGGCTGCTTAGCCTACTAGGTGAGTTATATTTATTTTGTTGATTTGTATTGTTATAATAATTCATTTTATAACATAATATTTAGTACACAAGAATTCAGCATGTTTTAATAATTTTAATGTCACACTACATTGCAGTAAACTTCTAATATATTTTGAGTAATTGGATTCAATAGAGCGTGATTTTAGTGATTAATTCTACATAAATAAGCGTTTTAAATCAAAAGTTTTATTTCTTTTAATGTTAATTTAAACATTTTTTTAGAATGAAAGAGTAAGTTCATATGGCCAAAATTTATTTAAGTTGTAAGATAAGGGCAGCAAACTCTTGCCATCTGGTGCAATCATCGAATGGGGCTTTATATTTTAACATGTTTTTTCTCGCTACTACAAGCTATGTTCTCACATCACATGCAGTAAAGTATCTGAATGGTTTGATTTGCAAGGATGACTTAGATTGGACCATATGATTTTTACTTGCATTTCCATTTGACTGGCTGTCAGGTGTGCTCTTTACATAGTTCACCATTATTATTCACTCATAAGTTTGTTTTGTTTACTACTAACACCTAACTTATGGTTTAGAATAGAAGTGATAGCTGTCAGACTTTTACTTATTTGTATATTGTACTGTAGACTCTTCATCCAATCACATTAATGGTCATATCTAGACTAGTCAACATAAGTGATTGATTTAATTAAGCAATCTGTATGTATATGAGGTGACTAGATTTTTCAGCATACAAACAAATAGTGACTTCACATCAACTGTGTAGCTAATCCGAAATGAATTGAAAGGTGTGTTTGATTAACCAATCACACAGTTAATATTAATTTTAACTACAGTTTTATTTGAATAAGTTTATTATGAAGCAAATGTCTGTATTGAAATGCTATTGAGATGATTTTTTGAAAGGGCTTAATATCCAATAGTGTTTTAAAATCTATGTTTTTTGCTTAGGAAATAAAGTTCCTCAATGGCTTTACATGGCTGCTGGTAGTTTACATGGCTGTTACATGGAAGCTTAGGCGTAACAAAATTTGATTTGATAGATGGCGAGAGTATCGATATGGCTATACTGTGTATGATTTAAAATAAAAATGAATTGGAGAAAGTGTTATTTGAAAATGTAAATTATTGTTTATGGAAAGATGAACTACCATGGTAACAGAAGAGTTGCAGGCTGTATGTTGGTAACAAATGATTTAGTGGTTTCTTATCAATGCTGATGAATAAATAACCTAAGTTCCAGGAAAAGGGAATTGTAGAGAACTGGATATTTATTTAAATATTAAGAGAAAAACACACGGGGAATACTCAAAATCTGTTAACGTTTACTCGTGAATGTTTCCATCGTTTTATCGTTGATGAAAATTAATTATGCCTGATTCTGGAGGGCTGTTGGTTACAAGGGATTTTAGACACCAGGATTTTATTCCGAACCCATAGGAAAAAGTCATGCGGGTGTCTCGTCAACTGAAGCTTATTGTGCTAGCCATCAGAAAGAAAGTAAGCACTCCCATTTATTGCCTTGCCTCCAGAAGCTGTATAATAGGTTTATTTTGAAGAAAAGAAAGAATTAGGCGCGAGATCGGTCAGCTCACCATACAAAGTGGATAGGTAGCCTCTTCCCCCTCCCCACCCTGCCAGGCCCAAACTTCTTGAGGGCTTTATATGTCTCTAGCTAGGCCTGAATCCCAAATAACTCTTAACTTATCTACCTATCTAGCATTGCCTGATCGTGACAACATCCCTAATGTATCAATTTTTGGTTTCTAACCGACAAATCTTATCAAACTTAAGTGTGATTTTCAGACTTAAGTTTGATAAGCTGTTTAGGCATTAATTGTTCTCTTTACAAAATACTATCAGTAATAAGACATACAGAAGTTTTATATTAAGTACACCAAATGATACCAGTAAACTAAATATCCCAGCTAGATTATCTTTGTGTAAATGGAACTGCAATCTTTTGCAACAGCTATTTGGTTTTTAATTTACATATCTATCTCAATGGCAAACGGAGACCTGGTAATGCCGGCACTCTTAAGCCTCTTTCACAATTCCCTTCATTTGCTATTAATAATACTTTCCTTTCACTGCCTTACTTTTCATAAACTCTGAATATAATTTCATTTTTTTTAGACACCTATTTTTTAATCTTGTAAGTAAGTAAGCTAATAAGATAGGAAAGCTGATGTCAATTTGTTAAGACTTCTCGATAATGTTTTTTTTTACATAGTTTGTTTTCGATATATCTTAAAGTTATTATATTCAATGCTGTCCATATTTAACTACCTTTGCTTATATATAGTTCTAGTGGTCTTTGAACTTGTACACTTACAAACATTGAGGTTGTTAAAGAATTTTGGTAAAATGTCTGGTTTTCTCCTGGTGTTGCCCCTTGTATGTCTGCTTCGCACGCACCCCTCTCACTCCCCCCTGCCTAATGTTGCACTGTTCCCTGCAAACTAACCTCAGGTGCATGTTCACTGTTTCAAACAGTGTCGCTTATATCTTTACTTCCTGAAGAAGGGGTTTATATCACAATTTGCTTCTCCTCGTCTTGATTCTGAGATAGGCGACTTATTTTTTGAAATTGGTAAATAAGCATGCTTTGGTAATCACTGCTACCTTTTTCACTTCTCTTTGCAAACTAACACAGTACAAAGAGTTTGCTGTGGTTTCATGTACATAAGAATTAATTTATAGTTGGCCTTGATTATACAGAAATAAACTTAGCTAACCAAATGTGTTCTACTATGTACAAAAGAAAAGATGGCCTCTGTAATATCAGGTCATACCACTTCAATACTTTCCATGTCATCAACAACATCATTTGTTTCATTCAAAAAATTGTTATTTAATTAATAAAAATTGTACGGCCTATCTGATGATGATTAGGGAAATTAAAAATAATAAAATAAAATATTTCAGGGGCCATTTTATTTCTTATGGACGGGATAGTTTAATTATTTCAAAGTATGTTTGTCTTTTAATATAACTCAGATACTAAACAATTGAACCTACGAGTTATGGAAACTGAAATTAGCTTCTAAGTCTTCAAATTTAAAAATGAATTTACTAAACCATACTACTTTTTGACAAAACAAACTAATTAGGGGTGTGCAAAACCTCCTGTCATTGAGATTTTAGAGTTCTGCTCGAGACGTTTTGAAAAATCTCGAAGTTCGAGCCAAGCTTCAAAGCTGAAACATATATCCTAGCTGCAATGTTGAAACATACTTAATTTTTGCTATAAAATTTAAATTATTCTATTTTATCCATATGTTTGTTTATTTTATTCATACTTTTGTTTTTAAATTAGATATGATAAGTTTAGAAAGAATTCATGTTTGTTTTCCTCGTCGCAATGTCGTAATTAGAAACTGTCTTCTTAAGAAATTAGCTCTGAAATTTGATAAATATCTGAAATTACGGATAGGTGATGCGGAACATTCTGCTGAAACACGAAAGTGTTGTAGGAGACGGCGATATGCGTAATTAGTACCCTCTTGAAAATAAAGCAAGAACATCATTGGCTCGTTCGAGGTGATTGTCTGATAGTAAAAAAAGCTCGGCTCAAAAATATCAGCTAGATTCGAACTTAAAATTCGAGGTTCGCACACCCCTAGTAATAATTTGTATGTTTTGAATTTGATTTGTAAACAAACAAGTAAGCTGACTGTGATTGTTTATAAAGGAGGGGTGCCAGCGGGCGGCACTACCAACACGACCAACCATAACCACAGTAACAGTGGCGGTGGTGGCACCACTGCGACTGCTAGCAACTTCAAACGGCAGAACACTGTAGACTCTGCGACTATCAAGGAGAACACGGCCAGACTCAACTCTCGAGCGCCTACCAAAACTGCCAACCTTCCTGTCTTGGACACAAGTA
Organism: Nephotettix cincticeps; assembly: GCA_023375725.1. Lineage (NCBI taxonomy): Eukaryota > Metazoa > Arthropoda > Insecta > Hemiptera > Cicadellidae > Nephotettix > Nephotettix cincticeps. Next base: position 31,974,484 of record CM041786.1, read on the forward strand.
TGCTTGTTACATAGCTGTATACCGATAAACAAGTTTGGCTTTGAAATAAAGATAAAAATATAATGTGCAGCAAATTAAGTATTTTACTGGGGAAGACTTATAATTAGAAGTCTGTGGGTACCCAAAATTTTGGGTAATTGCGTGAACCCGAGTGGTCGGGCGGGCTCGGCTCGTCTTGGGTTTCATTCGGGCGGGCTTCTATTAGATGTCGGGTCGGGCGGGTACCAACTACCCGAAAAGCATCAGGTTGTACAAAATACTCGAGATGACGTTGAAATTAACCTGAGACCTTGGGTAATAACATTTCATCCAAAACTTACAATTTATGCCACGTTCACGCAATATTATCGAATACAGATGTTCTCGATTGAGATGTCAAACTTCGAAGTAATTTTTACTGTCTTAATACATTCGATTGCACAAACTCACTGTCACCAAGACTTTCGTGAAAATTAGGCAACCAGCCGTCATCCTGCCGGCTCAATATTGTGCATTCGCAGCTTATTATCGTATCGTGTTTAGCAGCTTACGTGATCAGGGAACCGTTCCTCCTTTTGACGCAACAAAATAGTTGTACCAGTATGAAGCTCGTATTAGTGTTGTCTCAAATAGTGATGGGAATGAATACGTGTGATTTTTCAATCACAGTGAAAACCTTTTAAACTGTGATTCGTGATTCTTTCAAGTGATTTGTTGTTTTTGCTCTGACAGCCTGTTGATGATGTTATATGACCAATACAGAACTGTGATTTGACGTAGTGATCTCGCTCTTTCGGGATTTTCACTCAAATAAAATAAAAAATCATAATGTTAAGGATATAACTAAATAACGGAAATAAATAAACCCTTTTATTTTTTTAACGATATGTTCTGGATTTCCTTATTAGTGGAACCCCTCAAATCCGAACTGATTGGGCCTGAAGCCTTTTCTTTCCGGGAAATAATATTACACACTTATTTCGTCACTGTATTTGCGAGGTAAGCGACGGGAGGCGCGGTGATTAGGGTTATACAGGGTGTGTGACTCAATAAATTCATAAGGGCAGTGACCTTGGCGGGTTGAGCCTGTGCTAAAAATAAACCACTCTCCCCCTACCCCCACCCTTACTAATAGGGATGTGTATCACGTCTGTCTACTGTCTGTGTCTAGTTTAGTGAGCGTTTACTTGCTTATAAATGTGTATCGCTAACAACAGACGTGGCTTAGAATTACGTTCGTGTGAAGATTTTCTTCACTTCAACAGTTAAAGATAACAGATTTGAAGCGAGAAAACCCTGACTTTGTTAGACCTTGAAAAATAAGTTAAAATTAAAGTTTAAGTGATTAAATTAATTTTTTAAGCGATCAAATTTTTTTTTAATTTCCAGCAATTTCTTTTTTTTATTTAACGAGAACGTGTTCAGATTTGAGGGGTTCCACTGTAATTTTAAATAATAACCACTTTATTCTAAAATAACTGTTTTAGTCTAAAGAGTCCTTTGACATTTTATGAATAGTTGATTTAATTTGAACAATGATTGTGATTGGTTGAATTAAAAATAAGGAACCAGGACAGTATATAATATAGGTCTAATGAACCCTTGGCTTAGGGTATTGACTCAATACATTTTCTGTGTTTTTTATTCTGCAATAAAATACATCCTTAGTTTCATGTAGAATTGAGAGAATTATTTCCCATTATTAATTATTTACAACATAAACTATAATGATTTATAATTAATTAAATGGATAACACTGTTGGGGTTAACATACCAAACAGAGATCTGTACATATAATGTGTTTAATGACTATAGGGCCTATATGTGAAATAAATAAGTTGGTAAATGCAATGGTAGGTTTCTGACTTGCATCAATAATGCTAAGTAGGTCAATCAATTTTTTTTGTATTATCATTTTGCTTAGTAGTAAAATCCAAAGCCAACCTAAATTTTAGGTTTACCATACCCGAACCCGACCCGACAGTAAAAATCACTACCCGCAGACCTCTTCTTGTAATAATTTCAATATTGCTGAGTTTTTAATTTATCACATTCCATATATGAAAAAGATCCTCCTATTTATAATTTTAAGATCAAAATACTCGATTTGTTAAAAAATTTGAGGCATTGGCATTAGTGATAATTTTATCTTGTATTTGGGTAGTAACATATTTGTGATTGTGTAGCGGGTACGGCAGACAGTGCCAGTCCAGGGAAGCCCCGAGTGACCAAGTCCAACACGATGCAGGGCAACCGCATGTTTGCTCCATCCGCGTCCATGGGCCGAAGGTCCACCATCAGCTACGAGGCTAAAACCAGCAGCAACGAGAAGACCAACACCACGGGTGACACACCGAGGTAACAGAACACATAACGAGGGTATCGAGATTAAATGTCCAATTAGCAGAAGATACAAACATGTTATATATAAAAATTTTGAAATTTTGATACAAACTTGGACTAATCTCATAGGCCATTAAATCCAGATCAAGGTTTAGGAATCTTGACTAGGTTTTAGTTCGGAATTAAAAATTGTGTTTTCGGCTATGATAAGAAAACAAATTTGGTTTATAAAACAACTTTTCAAAAGGCGAAAACCATCTGTTGAAGTTTTAGTTACATTCCACTGATGAGCCCTCTATCAACAACGAAGTTGATAGAATTATCACAGGTATCAATAATAACCGTCTCTTTATCTAAACGATTATTAGAAACTTTTAGATTCTTTATAACATTTGACCTTTTGAACCATGAATTATTTGCTAATAACTAGTTTAAATCTAATTTTTAAATGTAAATTATACAACACATTTGAAATGTTATAGTTATTTCAACTTCAGTTACACCTTAAAAATATGCGATGAAGAGTGTATTAAAAAAAATAAAAGAGCTATTAAATGTCATTAACAATGTTGGAAGTGTTTGTATTTGTCATATCCCAAATTTTATTAATGAAGACAAAATTAACTTGACTGAGACTCTTCGCTCTTACAAAAAAAATCTGATCTACATTTTTATTCAATGTCAGGAATAAAATATTGTGGAACTCACCTTTTTTCAAATTCCGGCAAGATATCTGTGATTTTATTTTCAAAATTCTCGCCTTTGTTGTGGGTGAAGCATAGGACATAGTATGACGCCATGGTTGGCGCTGCTGATGTTGTTGTAACGGTTGGCACCCCTGCTGCAGTGTGCTGGCTGTGGACAGTCGGGCGAGCAAGGGTCACATCAAGTCTGCATCTATTTCAACCTCGTCAGGACGGCCCCCACATGAACTAGAACCCTCTCTCGATCCTCTCCGACAAAGGTACCTCCCCTCCTCCGCGCTCTCGGCGGCCACACGGTTTTACTTTGCTGCCTATAGTCGGCTGGGTGTTTTATTTTACTGTCTGGTTTTTTTTGTCAATCGTAGAAATTTATTTTATGTGCGGAAAATTTTGTAAACATAGTTTCTTTTTTGCATAGCTTTTTTGATATGGAGGTGTTTTAAGTTCTGTTGGTTTGGTAATTGTTGGCCATAATATTTTTGCAGTGAATCATCTAACTAATAGTATTTAGCCAGTCTTTGGGTCTCTGTTTGTTACTGGAGTTTGAGCTATTGCTAATGTCAAAAAATAATAATAAATAACCACTTGCCAATTGAATGGTATCTGCCCTCCAGGTGTCAATTTATTAATTCCTTACAGGAACCGGTTTCGGTCTCTTAACAGACCATCATCGGCCGACGAAACAGGTAAACACATAACACATAATATTTTTTTTCTGGTTAGCGGTAAGACAGCAATAAAATGCCGTTTCTAAAAATAAAATGTAGCTAAACAATAGCCGCAGCCCTCACGTTGCACCACCGACCGACCTTTCTCTATTTAGCTATATGTTGTCTTCATCTCGGCCCGATTTTCTTGACGTTATATACGAGGTTTGAGAATTTACTGACGATATATCCGAGGTTTTTTCCTATGTAAATACATATAGTTTGGCGGGACCTAAAAAATAAATGACGTTATATCCGAGTTGACGTTATGGCCGAGGCCGCAATAACCGAGTTGCACTGTATATAAAAAATTCCTCTCAAGCCAAAGCTTTGTATTTATTTTCGCAACTTTTTAATATTTTTATATTTTTTTATGATTATTTTTAATTGATGAGTCAAAATTAACTTTATGGCTAGGGTTTTCTTTTAAATGTTGCGCTACTTTTGATGAAGGATTCTTTTGGTTGAACGCAGTGTGTTCTTTATAACGTTCCTTTACTGATCTGTTTGTATAGCCTATATATTTCTTATCACAGCCATTAGATGCATCACATTCTATTAAATAAATGCCTTTTGTATCCCCTTTGTCAATTTGATTATATTTCTTATCCAAATTTAAACTTTTTTTAATTTTATATCCTGGTCTGATATTAAATTTTTCAAAAGCTTTGCCAATTTGTAACGAATTTTCATTTACATAGTCCAATGATACATATTTTATATCTGTTGTCATTTCAATCTTGCTATTATTTGGGTTTATCATTTTAAATTTAATTTTACGTATAAGATTATCAACTTTTCATCAAGGTTCCTGTAAGGATTTAATAAATTGACACCTGGAGGGCAGATACCATTCAATTGGTAAGTGATTATTTAACTATCTAGGTGTCTAGGCTTTCGAAATAATAAAAAAAAAAAATACTTCTTTAGTTTCAAAAACCTTCAGTAACTTTGATTTTAGGGGATAGGTGAGGAATTTCTGTTTTATTTTTTCTCATATGAATGAAAGAAATCAAACAAAATTAATCGATTAATTTATTCATGTAACAGGTTTGCAAAAAAATTATGAATATATATATATATTTTTTTTTTTTGAAACCTCAAGCTATAAGACCTTAGTTATAACCTCAAGACTCGTAGGTTATTTTCATCTTAAAATATTAAAAGAACATACCAGACCTATATATAAACCGTTAGCTACAGGTTACCAGGGAGAGCAAAGTGGTCCCGGGCCGGCCCTGAGACTAGACCCCACTCACACGTAGTTAGCTTGGTGTGCGGCACCACTTGCATGCTTCATCATCGTCTCACTTATTACTCATGCATTCTTGTCGTTTTCCTTTCAGTGCAAATTCCATACCTAACAATATTTACAATACTGGTTATTAAAATCCTTCTTTCTCTTCCTTATTTTTATTGTTGCCTATTATTATTGTAAAATTTACAAATACACTTTGGGTGCAGTTTTTGAGAAGTAATTAAATAAATATTTGGGGCGAATTTTACAGTAAATTGGTAGAACTATATTCAATTTATTCATGTTTTTTACGTTAAGTACTTTGGATCACTTATCTGGTTTCAGTCTCTGAACTGTAGAAATTGTATCTGTGACACTACTGTGTATATGTTTGCAGGGTGTCCATCGACTGGGAATTCCAGGAAAAGCACGAATTATACAGGAATCAAAAATAAATACAATTTTGTACGGAATAGTATGGCAAACTGCTATTTTTTAAATAATAATATTACAGTTAAACGGTTAGCAACGATTCGTTGTTGTACAAGCTCCCTAATCAAGATTCGATGGAGTGTTTGTGATGAGACAAAGAGGACAACAGTGTACTGGATTGACTAAATGGCAAGTGCAGTGCAGACGCGAGATTACTCGGGAATTTTTTGGCTCTTCTGCGGAAGCTCGTCTCCCCGAGTAATGCGAGTGACTTACGGATTTTACTAAAACCACCGTGAACCTAACTTTAACTGTGACGAACGAACCACAGACAGACGAAATCGAATTTCACCACTCTCCATTAAAGTGGAATCCGTTGTTATATATTAACTGCCCAAATTTAACCAGTTACAACCTTGAAATCTCTCGTTAAGGAAATATAAAAGAAGAATAGCTGACAGCGTTTGTTTAATGTTGAGTCAGAAGTAGAGGTGTGCGGATAGTAAATTTTTTTTTCGGATCGGATAGCTCAGATTCGGATCGGATAGTTTGGGTTCGGATCGGATAGTTTTCGGATTCGGATACTCGCAATAAAAAAGTGAAATCAGACTTATCTAAGAATAAATTAGGAAAAAATCAATAAAATGTTATCAAAATTATTAAATGGTAAGCTTACATAAAAAATCATAAAATCTTCATAGGATGAACAACAAAACTAAAATTGTTACTTCACTGCATTTAAAATTAATAATAATAATAAGTTTATTCCATCAATAAATACAAATTTACAAAATAACAATTACCAGTAACAAATTTTAATATGGCGTAATTCACAAATTAAATCAACAGAAACCTTATAATTCGCCATTAAATGACATCAACTTTCTACTAATTCATCAATTCATTCTACTAATAATCAACTAATTCTCAATTTTATTTCACGATTCAATTATTTTATTTATTACAATGATAAAAACAAATCACCATTAACAAAGAATTAAGATTTGACAGACGCCGTTGGCTCGATGCCACCGGCTATCTGCGTATCGGCAGATCGTTTGATAGCAGCTGCTATCAAACAAAGGCCTGTGCGCAGGCGCAGAGTTGGAATATTTGGCAGATAAAATACCCCGATCGGCTGTGTAACAATATTGAAACCCGTGAAATTATGGTACCTCGTCGTAATCTAGTTAGTTATTCATCTTAAAATTATCTAAAAATGTAAAACTAATAACGCTTAAATTTATTTAACAAAGATAAAATGTAGATTGAAAACAAGTGGAAAATTTGTTGGTTATGTGAACACTGAACGACGAAATAGGCCAAATGTAAATTTGGCAACACTTAATCGTATTGCTCAAACCCGGAGTAGTTGAGAATGCGATAACTAAACAATTGATCGTCTACGTAGACGATCAGAATGAAGTAGTATTATTTTTGCCGGAAACCCCGTCGCAAAACGAGTTATTATGATGGTTTGTTACCAGTAACATTAAATCAACAATTCAAGTTTTTTCGTAGCCGAAATGAAATTTTATATGGAACAATATCAAACCGCAATCTGATACTCGGTGCAACTATCGATGACGCTATGCTTTGTATTTCAAAATGCAATATCGTGTTGAACTTACGGTTACTTAAATACGTAGTTGAAGAATCGAATAATCATACCACATCCTCGGACCGCCCAATGACGTTCTTACATTCCGATTGGATATGAATTGCGTAATTTCGTCATCTGCGTTCGTCATTCGAATCGCTATAAGTGTATCGCGTCTACCAGTTAACGACATAGTTTTGATGAAAGACTACGTAATTTCGTCGTCTTATCAAGGTTTAATCAAAAATTATTCCAGCTTATTTTCAGTTTAACTCGCAGTAGGGTATTAACTCGACGAAAATCTCTTGTTTTTGTTCAAATTGCTGTATTATACAGTCTATCCGAAAATTCGGATATTTATTGGATCGGATATCTTAAATACATTCGGATCGGTTTCGGATATCCGATCCGATCCGAATCCGAACCGAATTTTCGGATATCCGCACACCTCTAGTCAGAAGTCATCTGCCAAACGCTGATGTAAATTATTCATTTGTGGTTTTACAGTAGAACTCCAATTATCCGAACTCTGACTATCCAAATCGCCGATTATCTGAATCACTTTCAGAAAAAAAATTGTCCAAAAAAAATCTAAGTGCGCTATTATTCTTCCCCCCGCGAAGCCCGAGTGTGATCACTTGCAACTGCTCACTGTCAAGCCAATGTGAGACCTGGCTGCCCGAAAACGGATGAAGACCGCAAAACAGCTTACATTGACGGAGATGTTTAAAAAACCATGATTTTTATTTCTAAACTTGTACGTACATTTTATTTATATTTAAAACATGTGAAAATATCATGTTTCTTACATTCAATTCAATAAAAAAATAGTGCAATATCAAAACTTAGCTTTTTCTCTTTAATGGCAATTTTTTGTTAAACTCCGATTATCCGAATATTTGATTATCCGAATGGGTCCCGGTCCCCATTAATTCGGATAATTGGAGTTCTACTGTACTATTGAAATAATTCATTATTGTATCAACAACTCAAGATGGTGCCATAAATTTTTTAACGTGTTTTATTAGGCTTTTAAAATTATTTTAACATTCTTTTTTCTTAATGATTATTATGTTATTTCAGTGATAAAGGGAACGTTAAATTAATTTAATCTATACAATAGCCATTACAAAACGAAGATTACTTCGTTGACACCTTTTTTTATCACTACGCCAACGCCGATAACCTAGCTTTCAGCTCGTCTGCTGTCAAAACCAAATATTAAATTTATGTATTTACGCCTTGAGTTTATTTTTATCTTAAATTGTTTTTTTAAACGGGGTTCTGTAAATTATTGAACAGCGTGGTGTTTTTAAACTCTACTCATCACTAGAAAAGTGCCATTGATGTAAACAAACGAATAGGTTAAGTGTTGGCTGCTTTTATGTCGCATTAACCATAACGTGGGCTTATGTGTCCTATGTGTTTTTTTTCTTCTAGTTTTGATCTTCAATGGTTAGATTAGCGGTTTTATCTATTTATGTGATGTGCAAATCATGAATAATGAACTCATTTCCCGCTTTGCAACGAGTTAAAAGTGCGGGAAAAAGTGAGTGAAATTCGTGAAAAATACAGGAAACGTATGGGAATTTAGGAAAGCCCATTCGCTGGACACCCTGGTATGATCAAAGCAAAATCCTAATCATTTGACTTTTTGTGAATATTAATAATAAAATAAAGTCTTAAACTTTTGTTAACATGATGATATATGCATGTAACAGAAAAAATCCAATTTGTTTATCCTGAACTATCTGAATAAGCAAACCTACTGCCAGTGAAAATACTACAAGAAGTAAACTGTGAAACAAAAGAAGTAAATCCATAGTTAATTAATATTTTTTTAAAGTTATTTTTGACGCCTCATTATTAATTTTGATTTATAAGGGTGTAGTAATTTTGGGTATAAAATTAAATTTCATCCAGCACAAGTGTAACAACTGACAAGTGATATTATCAGAAGTAAACTTCAGTTTTAATATTTGACTGCATCAAAGGATTCACAAACATAATTTACTCAATCCAATTTTTTTGTGAACTATGTTGCATGTGTTTTTATTGAAAGTAGAGCTTGGTAATTGTGACACTATTTTTTAAAAACCATTTTGGCATGTGTTTAGTGTTTGTTCAAAAACAGCTGATAATCAGTAAATACCTGTATGCATTAAGTTATAATCGATTCATTTCAAGGTATATTTTAGCTGCAGAACGTTTTTTCTTATTTGTGAATAATTAACATTGTTCCACTAATGATAGATTAAAGAACCTTGATAACATAACTCATTACATAGTTTCAAAGTGATTCTTGGCAGTTTCTTGTCTGCTGCTTTACCACTAAAAGTGACTTGAAGCATGTCTACCGATAATAAAACAAGGGAGTGTGCGAGTAATAAGGTATTTTCATTTATTCATCTAGTTTTTATCTAACCAGAAAAAATTAATGAAGGAAGGCAAATATAACTTAACATTTATGGCTTTTAAAGTATTAATTTTGAAAAGTCAAGGACACTGTATTTGGCATTGTTACTGTACTATACTCGCACAACCCACCGCAACATCTCATCTCATCCGCTGAGTGTAGGCCTACTGCTGCATGCTTGGGCAGTGTGAGTTTTCTGCTCCCTCCCCCTCCCCCTCCCTCCCTCACAAACATTCCTCACAATTTGTACTTTGTATCAAGCCACTTTTGTTTTATATATAATTTAAGATTTTTGTGGCCTATTTTTAGTACCCCTGAGGAAACCAGGTGAGTATTTTTTAGATTAATACACAATTTAGTGAAATGAATGCCGCATTATTGAGGAAAAATTTGATTTGTTGGGTGCTTAAAATACAAAAGTTTAGCCGTTAATTAGATTAAAAAATAGATGCATGTTATAAATTTATTTGAGCATTATTTAATTTTTAACATTTTAAAGCTAAAGGTTAATTTGGTCAAAAGTAATTGTAAATTAAAGCTACTTAATGGGAAGATCTTGAGGTTTTATTTATGTGTGTTTATATCATTTTTCTAAAGAAAAATTAGTATTTCATCCCTATTAATTCTAAGATGAATGTTAATTAATTAGTATTCATCTTACAATTAATTATGTTATGTTTTTATCCAAACCTCTCAGTAAATTTTTGGCTATTAGCACATGGCAGTTAGTTGTACTGTTTCCTGTACATTAATGTGGGTTCTCTTGTTGCAGCGTTGGTGTGTGTCGTGGCCCGCCTGCCTCTCCAGCCCAGACCAACCGGCAACCGTTCCCCCGCAACGTCCCGTCACGTAGCACCTTCCACAGTGGTCAGAACCGCCAGCGGGGCTACGGTACACCTTCCCCCACCGGTGCCCCACACGACGCCAATGCCCGCCCATCCTTCTTCTCCAAGCTCTCGTCTAGGTTTTCCAAACGGTTAGTACAATAATTAATTTTTGTAAATTTTTCACTTAAAGTTTTAAGGTGGTTTACACACATCGACTGCTTAGACACAATGCATGTCGGAGTCAGATGAGTCCAGTATCATGATGTTTAGGCGAGTGCCGTGTTTAGAAGCTACATCTTTTTTCTACTCTGTTTCTTCAAAATATGTCCATTGTGTAAATTATATGGAGTTTAATCTCTTTATCTTATGAGTTGTGCTAAAATATTTAAACAGTTTTAAAACAAGCAGTACTTTTGCTACTATTTTTTGTTAAGGGTTCAATTGTGTTTGTAAACCATTGTGTTTTCATAATTCATAGTTTGCTTGCCATTCCTTATTGTCGTGTTATTCACTTTGTCTTAGTTGTGTTGCACTGTGTATGTTATGTGTTTTTATGAGCAGGTTTTTTTTAAAGCTAGTTTGTTTTTTTAATGAGGTTTTATGTTAATAATTAATTATTTATTTATCAACCCTTCCTTCAATTGTTTTACATTGATTCATCTCTATAAAAAGTAAAGAGTCATAATTAACTCAATTTTCATACAAACAGGTGACCCAACCCAATTGCTTTGTTTAGCTTTTAAAAGATAAGGTGAATTAGTATAGACTAAAAAGAATTTCCATTCTAGTCTTGCCCTTGAGATTTAACTATGAATTTGAGATAGTGTTCTTAGTTAAACTGATTCGTTGCCAACATTTTGAATTGAAAATCTATCAAATATATATAATTTATTGTTCAATTAATTAGTATAGTGAACAGTTTGTAAAGCTAATTATTTTTTGTTAATAGTTAATGGGTTTGTACTCTAAATAAAATCGCACTTGCATAAAAAAATGTCAATTAATTTTGTTGTATTTTTTAGTTATACTTTTTAATTGAAATCCTTAATTAGAAACAGTAATCTTTATATCATTAAGTTAATTTGGTCAAATCATTATGACAATTGTTGACCTTTAATAAGATGAATAGATTTCTTACATTTAATCTACTCCCTCATGTGTTTTTTCTATGGCTTTGCTTTGTTTTGCCTAATTTCGGTGCCAACTAACTGTCAGATTCATCACTTTTAATAAACTCCGGGCAAAGAGTGTGTGACGACTGGGTGCACAATAGCTAAGTCCATGTAATTTGTTGCACAAAATTAGCAGCGACCTCGACTGTGAAAGCTTAATGTTTTGTTTTGTTTCCCAAATTATATCGGTCAGTAGCATTGTGCATCCGCCGCGAGTGGTCGAGTGGTATTCCACATGAGTGTCCTGACAGCATTGGCTTTCACACGCGCGGTCACTGCTAGGTGGTGCGAGTTGCGTCACGTCTAATCGCGTTTTCCTGTCCCCCAGGCCTGCCAATTAGAAGACGCATGCCACGCCCTGGTCAAGCTGCGGGATAACCATGTGGAATATCAGTCTCTTGTTCATTCGTTAAACACCATACAAGAGAAGAGACAACAAGTTTTTTATGTTGGCTTAAGTTTTTTTTGTGAGATTTGTATTTATGTACAGGACTGTGTTGTATACAGGATGTGTAGCGGGATAGTTAGCGTTGATACCGTAAGAGTTAATTTTAAGGTCGACAGATTATGACAAGGGGCTGGATTTCCTAGTTTTTTCTTAAAACTGAAGATTTGAAAATTTTATCAAGTCAATTCCTTCTCTTAGAGAACGTTTGTATCTTTAGTTTATGGTTTATTTTTTTATGATGTTATTTTAATATAGTCGTTTTTAAAATTAAACTCGTCAATTGGTGAATTTTATTGGAAAATAATAAATGAAATTTAATTAATTTTTCTTCATGATTATCATCAATCAGTTGTAGAACCGCTGTAAAGTTTTGCAGACAGTTATTGATCTCGTTAAAATAGTTACTTTTTTACCTCTATTCAAACAGAGCTCAGGAACATAGGATTGATCCTCTAATGGAAGTTGATGTCTAAATTCTAATTACATCTTTGTATTTTAAACAATATGAATCCTTAAATTGGCACAAAAAGAAAATGTTGTGCCAAACAAATGGACTAATCAATTATTTAACCGGGAGTCAGGGAGCCACCCACCAGGTAATATTGATATAGCAACACCTTTACTTTGTTGGTATTTCCACTAGATTTTTTTTAAGCAAATGTAAACTGCAAGTTAATTTGAAATATCCAGGAATAATGGGTTTACAATTATTGGCATTGTTTTATCAATATTTTATTGTACCATGATAATGGATTAGCTTAAAACATGGTTATATCTTTTATTAATGACAATTATGTAGAAAAGTTGAAAATTTTTTTTTCCTTCAGTCATTCTTATAAAATAAATTACTACCTCCAGTAATATAATTAAGTGTAAAACCTTTTTAGACTTTTAAGGTCATAAGCTCTTAATTTTGGTCCAAAGATGTAATAATTACATAACTAATAGCACATCAAAGTTATTATTAATGGTAGTTTCAAATTTCTTATGAATTTAAATTGTGTTTCTTCCTTCAAAAAAATATTCTACTATTTCAATCTAGTTTACAAAGGTTTTACTTGAAAATCTTTTATAATTTTCTTTTGTTCAATTCCTTAATTTATTGATTTTTAAATCAATTCATCGTCTCAGTTTGTAAAGGTCAAAGTTATTAGTAGTTTTGGATGTCCATTAGGGTGGAGTTTTTTTTTTTAAAATCCTTGCATAAAAATTACATATTTAAGCTTTATTAAAGCCGCATTATTATAACAAGGTAGTTAATTTAGCATTTATTATTGATTGAGCTGTTTGATTAGTATTAATATAATTAAATATTTTAGAAAGTTTTGCTAAGAACCTTATCGTTCTGACAACATCTTTAAAAGAATATTATAAAATAAGAATTTATTATTTAGTTTTTAAGGCACTGTAATAAAACATTTTCAATATAGATGCATTAAGATTTTAAATTTTAATTCTTATAATTTCATTACATATTTATCCCCAAGACTACTAGGCTTTAGTTTTCTTAAAAAATAATCCCTTATCATTTCTTATGTTTTTAAGATTCTTAAAATGAAACATTAGGGATTGTTTTACATTAAATTTTAAACTATGATTTGCCCTCTTTATATTGATTCAAAATAATTATATTCAAACATAGGGTAGGTTATGTAATTAGTAAATAATTGATAACCATGTTAAAAGTAATTTTTTAAATAATAATATTTTGCTTGGATAATTATAATCTAGTCATTGATTTGCTCAGTTCCTTTGTGTGGTGTTTTGTTTTCTTTTACTGCTGGACAGGAAAAGATAAGTTTTAACACTAAGTTACAAGAGCCTTTAAGCATATGGGATGGTAAGGGATTACTAGAATAAATTGTAACAAACTCCTCTTAGTTGTAAATAACCGAAATATTTAGTCACTGTGTATAGTGCAATTGTTTTGTTCATAATTTTGTTTTCTATTTAAATCATAATAATACTTTAGTTCTTACTATATTCTTGTAAATTAATTAGTTTTGTAAATTTTTATACTCGGTCGATGTGTTGGCTATGTGTGTTTGATTAATTAAAAAGATTTTTTGCAACAAATGTTTTAAACTTTGTTTTTAATGGTAAATCAGTGTATCAGCTTTATTAATTTAATGTATATATTGACTGGAATGAATGGGTTGAGTGCAGTGTTGTCTCGTGTCTCGTGCCTCGTCAGATCATGTGCCTTAGCGACTCCGCGCCTTCTCTCGTTGGTTTCTGCCCTGGTCTCATTTTCATATTCCATGTCTACTATTGTTATACCAAAGTGTATATTATCTAGTGTTTCGTCTGTGAATATTTTATTTGTATATAACGTTACTATTTTTATTAGTCATTTCCACCCTAGCATTAAAAAATCTAGGCCATTTTTGCTCATAAAAAAGATTAATCAAGCGCTTTGCGTAATTGCTATTAAAAGATAATAATAAACATACGGATTCAAAGACTGCAGTGATCTATTCTTAGTTTTCGAGAAGATATTTTTATAGGTTAAGAACTGTTCTCGATCAATGGAAACTGTAAAGGTTTTAATAGTAATATGTGCACAAAACTGTCTTCAAGAAATTAGCAACCACTGTAAACTGATTATTTTAAAATGTACAATAATAATTTAAAGTTTTATAGATAGAGTAATCAAAAAATGTTGGCTGCTTTCAGTTACCAAACGACTTGTAAATAATAAGCTTATGGAAAAGCTGTGTTCAAGTAGAATAGACCAAATTCTACCAGGGTTTTCTTATTAACGTTGAATATTACTGAGTAACGTTATTCTTTTAGTGCTGGTCCTAAGCATATATACATTTCATTTCTAGAAGAAGTCTACTTTTAATTTTTCTCATTAATTTATTGATTTATGGTTTTAATACAGTATATGTGATTTGCAAAGTGGCATAATGTTTCACTCAATAATTTACTTTTGAATTTGTAAGAGACATGAACACAGCTATCAACAGATTTAGACTTCTTTCCTCTTAAAATTAATATTGTAATCATTCGTCACCGCCAAAGGAGTGTTAATAAAGTTTTATTGATACCAAGAAAAGTTTTATTTTCCATTTATATCATTTTTATGATTTATACCTTCTTATTCTTACTTATAGTCTTTATTACATTCAGTTATATACAACTAAACATACATTATATTAAATGTTTTCTACTGTTGAGCTTTAGACCTTTTAATAAAAGAAATGCCAGTAATAAAAAGAGACTTCAAACTAATGGTTACTAGGAGCTTTTGAAATATTCCCTCCATTCTTTTAGGCGATACATGACTATCACTAGATAGTTATGTATCGCCTACTATTATTGTGAAATTTTCTTGTGGCACCTGTAACATTAGTAATTCAGAAATGATTATGTCAAAACTAAAGAGCATAGTGCTCTCTCAATATTGTTAAACATTACTAATTTATGTTTTTTTTTTCTTTTAATTTTTGTTATTAGAAATTCTTAGAGGATATTTAGTAATTTTGTTTGTTGTGGCAGAGAAGAATAACTCCCGCTCTCTTATAGGTAATGTAAATGCGCATGAAGTGCCACTAGAATAGCAGACTGATGCATGGACTAGCGCTCTTTTAGTATCTTTGAATATTTATATTACAAATGGAAAAGTGGAAATCTAGTATTCAGTTGTACCTATTTATTCATAAAGTGGTTGAATATGAGGACAGCTAATCTGAATCCCCTGTACAATGACGTGTTACTCCATGATTTCAGTAGATTTTCACTCCCTGTATGTATTTATGTATTTTACTATACAAAAATCAGTCTCTAGGGGAATTGAAGTCTCTGTACGGATGAGAAATTCTGACAATAAATATTTATATTAGACTTGTTTGGTTGTGTTTGCGATTATCTTTTAATTGCTCTTGTAGCTATTGGAATTTCTTGGAATATTAAGGGATATGGTAGTATTATGGAAAACATGTTGATTTTTGCCACCTGCTTGGGTTGAACAACCTAGTTTCAAGTTTAAATGTAACTGAAAAAATGACTATGTAATAGATGAATTATAATGCATAAAATCTTTGAGTATTTCAGTACCAAATGCAACCAATTTAGTAGTAATGTAGTAGCAAATCATAGAACAAATTTTAATTGTTTTATGTACATTCTACTAATACCCTGGAGAAATGAATTTTATATCATAAGTCTGAAATTACCAATAAAACGGAAAATAAAATTTCATTTTTGCCTTTGTGGCATGATTCATTGGTCTAGATTTTATTTTTCATACATTACGCTTACTATGAAGTCATGGAATCCTTTAGTAGTAACAAAGGCAAAATGCCACAGGTCAATATTCTGGTTGCTTTATTTTTATTACTATTACATAATGTTACTTTACTACCAGTACTTCATTGGCATAATCACTACATTGTACATTTTTGTACATACAACATTATTGGAACCTGAAAGTGACTTTTATTTGTGGGCTAATCAAAATGGATTAAGATTAGGGTTGAGTCGATTTCAAACATCGATTCTCGATTCCACCGATTCTCAGGGTTTAACATTAACACTCAAACTTTTCGATTCTGATTACATCGTCAATACGAAATATCTTTGCTTGAACACAAAAGTGTGAAGGACGTAAATTCGTATACTTCTTAAAATAATGCAAGAACGTCATTGGTCGGTTAAGGGTTGCAACGTATCTTGTAATTATTCTTATTTCAGTTACTGATAAACTTCAATATGATTTTGAGTCTCAATATTGAATGTCGTCATCGATGCCAATTATCAGAAATGACGTAAATTCGTGTCCTTTTTAAAAATAATGCTAGAACGCTATTGGTCGGTTTCAGGTTACATGCCTTGTAATTATTCTTATTTCAGTTAATGATAAACTTCAATACGATATTAAATGTCGTCGTTGATGCAGATTATCAGAATACTGTTAATTATATTACTCCGCGAAATGAACTTTTTGGCAACAAAACATGTATATTCATTTTCCATGATAATTATTAACGGGATTAGTTGTAAAAAAATATAACCCCATTTAATACTTCCGTTTTCATACAAATAATTGGTTACGATAGTTCGAAATAACGGACTATTGTTCTGAATCAGATTTACGAACTACTATACGATACCAAGTAGCCTACACGACATAGTGCCATTCTCGTCTATCCGTTGATGAATTTGCTAACATGATGCTAATTTGATGGGAATTTTTAAACGATGATAGTTTGATAAAAAGTGCGTACTCTGATTTTGTAGTAACTGATAGTAATTTATAATAATCCGATTATATCAATTTACTCTAAAATCTGGCCCAATCATTTTGTGGGTATAATTTTATCGCAAAAACAATTTTTGCCCATGTCGTCTGCCGCCGTCTGATCATGGATTCGTAATTAATTCTTTGTCGAATGTTATTGTTGTGCAACAAAGTTTCAGTGGTGAAATACATTCATTATTATTTATGGTGTTGTCATCAAAATATGGATCATTGAAGTATGATGGATTTCAATATTATTTTTTTCCTAAATGGCGTAGTCTGTCCTCTCTCATTGCGCTCTTCACTGTTATTTATTGTTACGTAACACATTTGTTTACAGTGTTTATATTTGTGTTCTAAATAGTTTTTAATGGAAAAATGCATTATTTATTTATTATTTATTGTTTTGTTATCGAAATAGGGGATTATTTTCAAAACAGTGATATAAGGGTATTGCTTTGACTCAAATATAAGGTTTTGTGATTTTTGCAATTTTCATGATTTTTTACCACTAGGAACGTTTTATATTAATTTTGTTATTTTGTTCAAATTAACTATACATATATATATATATTTTGTTTGACCATTAAGTTTTAAATAGATATGCTTTTTTAAATTTTTTTTTCACGTACACTAAAACCTCGTTTTTCTGTTACTTGCTTATCCGAAATGGTTCCAAGAGAAAAATAAAAAATGTTGCTGGAAAAGTACAGCTCGATTTGCGACAACCTTAACGGCGCGGCGAATTCAGCCGGTATTGCACTGCTTTTTCGGCAGGTAAGGTGTGGTGAATTTAGCCGGTATTGCACGACGTTTTTGGCCGGCATTGCGCGGCGTTTTCGGCCAACCGTTTACAATACTGTCGGCCGAAAAAAGTCAAGTGTATATAAACACTGTAATGTATAAACAAGGAAACACAACCGTTATGCGTTCCTGTATTAGGGGTATGGTATAGAAAAAACGGCAGGCGTTTATTTAGCGTTTTCTTCCAATTATTGGTAAAACGGTTTATCCGAAAATTCGCTTATCCGAAATGTCCCTGGTCCCATCAAAACCAGATAAACGAGGTTTTAGTTTGTGTATATATAAAGTATACAACCGTAAACATAAACAAAAAAGATTTTTATATATGTATTTATTTATTTTTTCATATAAATACTAAATATTTATATTGATAATTTACATACTTTTTTAACTTTTCTTAATTCTTTAGTTTAGTACTGAACAAAATTATATATCTTAACTTCTAGAATTAATAAAGATTTTTTTAAATGCTTGCAAAACTCTTTGAAACCTGGTGACACTGAAAAACATTTATTGGACACTTCTAGGGTTAAAGCGTTACATTTGTTGACGGATGTCAAATCAATGCCTGGAATCGGTTGGAGTTGGAATCGACCCATCCCTAATTAAGTTGTTGCAAAGACCTTCACAACTTCTTCCAAAATTAATAAAACCCTTCTTACTATTCATTTCATTGATGAATTTTTTATTAGGGTTAGAGGTGTGTGGATAGTGAAATTTTTTCGGATCGGATTGCTCTAGTTCAGATTGGATCCAGATTGAATAGTTAGGGTTCGGATCAGATAATTCTCGGATTCGGATACTTGCAATAACACAGTGGAATCACACTTATCTAAGAATAAATTAGTAATAAATCTATGAAAATGTTGTCAAAGTTATTAAATTTTTATTGACAAAAAATGATCAACTTCTTCATAGGCTGAACAGCAAAGCTAAAATTTATCACTACATTTAAAAGTATCAAATTTTAATAAGATGGGGTAATTCATGAATAAAATTAACAGAAACCTAATAATTCGCCAATAAATTATATCAACAGATCTTAAATGTTAAGTTACATATACCATGGATCGATTAATAATTAACGATTAATCGATGAATAATAATTATCAATTTTATTTCATGATTCAAATATTTTACTTATTACAATGATAAAAACAAAGAATCAAGATTTGACAAACGACGTTGTCTCGTCATTATCGGCTATCTGCGTATCGGAATGTTGTGTTACAATATTAAAACCCGTGAAATTATGGTACCTTGTCGTAATCTAGTTAGTTATTTAATCTTAAAATTATCTAAAAATGCACCATTTAAAAACTAATGACGTGTAAAATCATCCAACAAAGAGTAGAAAACTAGTGGAAAATTTGTAGGTTATGAAAACTGAATGATGAAATAGGCCATATGTAAATTTGGCAACACTTATCATATTGCTCAAAACCGGAGAACTTAAGAATGCGATAACGAAAAATATTCCATTATATCAAAATAGTTCAAGTTCAATTTTATTGTTTACGTAGACAATCAAGTTAAACTGACGCTAAATTTCAAAATGTAATATTGTGTTGAACTTAATCAGTTGCTTAAATACGTAGTTGAAGAATCGAATATCATACCACATTTTCGGACCGCCCAATGGCATTCTTACTTTCCAATAGGATGTAAATTGTGTAATTTCGTCATCTGCTTTAACACTTTCATTTGATCAACGATGTTCTGTATCGTCAAATTAAACTATAATGGAAAGTTATGTTTTTATTTGTCGGTTTTAATGCTCATTTTAAACAGTCTATCCGAAAGTTCAGATATTTATAGGACTTTACCAGATATTTTGCTTTGCATTCGGATCGGAGCCTGTTATCCAATCTGATCCAACTTCTCGGATATCTGCACACCTCTAATTATGATACTGCTGGTATTAATACTAAGGTTGCATTTTTTACAGAAGAAAATATCCCCTGTTTACTGTCACTACTAATTCTTATTATTTAGTATGATTTGAAATTACAGAGGTTTTATGAGTGTATATTTTGGGTTCTGCATGGATAATCATGTTCCCGGAGTGATCAATTAGTGAATTTTAAGAAGAATTTGTATTATAAACTAACCTATCTGACTATTATTTAAGTTTAGGGTAGCAAAAGGTAAAATATACAACTTTTCATAGACTTAGTCAAAGCCCAAAATCAATTCGATTGAAATTAATGTGAATTTTTCATTCACATGAAAAATTCTTACATTTTGACATTAAAGAAAATTGTTACTTGGGGTCTGCTTTGCACTGTAAAAATCCAGTACGGTATGTTTTTGAGTTTTTACCCAAGGTCGATACAGTACAGCTTTATTTTGGGGAAAAAGTCTTTACAATACAAGCCCGATTTTATATTAACTTCCTTACTGAGTATTTTATCAGATTATTTTGCTTTTACAGAAACATTTTTCTTTGTTGAACGATGAAAGTAGTGATACTTCAAAGTCACGACAAATACTTTTCTGCTTCTATTAACTATTTTTAACTACTTTCAGATAAAACGGTCCTTCTATCCTCTTGAAGTGAAAGAATGTAATTCGCCGGTCTAAAATTGCACCATGGTTTAGTTACTATTTCGCTAACCGACAAACTTCAACACGATATAACATTTTGAAATAAAAAATATTTTGTGATTGATACAAACACGGTTATATATAGCTAAATTTTCGGTGATTATAACCTTGAAACAAAGATCTGCAATTCAAGAGTAAATCATGCAGATTTCGCCCCAAATTTTCATTTTGTGATAAAATGTTGAATGACAAAATAATTCACTTCTTCGCTTTGAATACTTGCAATTACTATTTTATTTTGATATAACAAAATACTTTTCCAGCATCGCGCCTACAAGTTCAAGATGATTTATAAAATAGGAAAAAAGTTAAGAAAATTAGTAAAATTCGTATGTTAATTTGTAAGGAAAATGTGAATTAATTGCACTAAAACTTTTTTCTTTATTTACATCAATATTTAGATTATGTTTTATGGTAAATAATTTGATCTTTTAGAGTTCAAATTACTGTTTTGTCTCATGTTACCTGTTTTCAGTAGTTTTCTTTTCCGAATCATCTGCAGCCTCGCCACTCAATTCTGAGAATAATCAGGAGTTCACTGTACTTCAATCCCTAAAAAACTTAAAAAACAAGATACACAACCAAAATGTACTTCAGCAGGTTTTGTTATCCACAAAAAACATTGTCAAGTGTATAGTGTGCAAGAATACTTGACGCATGCTAAGTTTCAGTAAAACCGTTCAGATAAATTCTGGATTTAATATGGATAGCATATATGGATAGAATATTGCTGCATTTCCTTCCACGCTCATCTTTCTCCTTGACCTATCGAAGTAAAAATAGACTAATATAAAGTGGAGACAGTAATCGTGATAGAAGTTAGACTAGACAGGTTCCATCAAAGATTTTAATGAGCACCCAACTTAAATCTCCTATTCCAATCAGATAAAGATATCACCTCCCTATATTGATGCCGTAAATCTACCTTAAAACTTATACCGAAACATTGGTATAGAGACCAATTGGCTACCTACTTATTTTAATTTATTTTACCAATTTAATACAATTACAGCTATCAACTCCACAATAGCTTCCTAAAGTACTCTAATAAAAATTCTTTCACTAACTTCTTTTTTATGTAAGAATTTGTAAACATTGCTGGTCTGATAGTCCGGATGTTTCAGTTAGTGTAGGTAAGCATTAACATTGTTTTAAATGGGAACTGGTCTCCCAGCAGAATTTCAGTGTATATTTTTTCTTTTTAAGATTACTTTCGAATAACTGTAATAATTTTTTATTTCTGTTTATTTAAAAGCATGAGTTATTATTATTTAATTTATTGTTCTTTTTCAGACCTATGGATCCAGTCCCAAAAAGTGTAGTTAGGTATGTTTTATTTTGTTTTATGTTTCATATTTTATGCATGGGCTCAGTTGAGTTCAGTGGTTTGTGGAAGCTAATGCAGGCTTTGAATTTATAGCTTATTTAATTTATTGCTTCTGTATTATATAAAAAACAAATGATAAACACGGTCTGTGCAATACAGAGCAGTCCCATAACTTTGCTAATGGGTTCAAACTAAGCACATTCATCTTACCAGGCAGCCTTTTAGCCATAAGCTATCACATCAGTGTTATGTCACTTATGTGGATTTTCCACCATTAGTAACTCCAGTATTATTTTCTGTTTTATGTATTATGTAGTGTTATTCCAGACTTTACAGTACCATAGACAATCTAATCTGAAGGGCTATTTAATTAC
This sequence comes from Nephotettix cincticeps, assembly GCA_023375725.1. Classification (NCBI taxonomy): domain Eukaryota; kingdom Metazoa; phylum Arthropoda; class Insecta; order Hemiptera; family Cicadellidae; genus Nephotettix; species Nephotettix cincticeps. Next base: position 31,996,706 of record CM041786.1, read on the forward strand.
AGATTTAATAACAATTTATTTGTGATAGAGCTATCGATTGGCAAATATAAATATCACTTCCTTTAAGATGATTATTAAAAGTTAACCTATCTTGAGAGTTGTTTTTAATTATATACCATTTTGATATTATGTTGCTGGCTTACTGTGGTTGGCATTCCGCGCATGTAACTGCATCTATTGCCAAACCTGAGTTGCAATGCATCAAAAAGTGCTTGTGTTTACATTAGGTAGTGAGTACTCAAGATGGCACGACCGATAAGAGACTGATGCTGACAGAGAAGTGTGTGCAGTAAATAAGAATAATTTGTGTAATAGCGACCAAACATGGCTTTAGAAATGGCAGCTTAGTTACTATTACAGACACTGATATAATTGAAACAGTAATATAGACTTTATTAATAATAGTTAGTGTTCTAGGTATTTATATTTATCTCTCAAAGGTGTTTAATAGAGTGTAGCATAAAATATATTCTTCATGAATAAATTTCAAGCCTTTGGTGTAAGCTCTGAAATGGTTTCCAACTTATTTATGACTCAATAAAAGCTGATTTGTCAAATTAAACATTAACAATAATAACTACTTTTATACTGAGCCCAATTATATATAGTATTGTGTTAGGTTATTGTAATGCCTAAATTATTGAAAATCCCAGAAACTGTTAACTACATGTACCTGCTACGCTTATGATTCAAATCTAGAGAAAATATCAATAATTTAAGGTCAAAAATTAATCAAATTTAACGTTTGATTAAAAAACATTAGAAATTAAAAAACTGTTGAAATTAATTCACTCAGGATTATACGCTTTAAAAAAGTGATCAAATATTTGCTGTATGGACAGACTAAAAAATTAACTTTGCTCATATTCATTCACAGTACTATTATGGCATATCACTACAGTAGAACCCCTCATAATTGGCCTTTTTTTCTTTCTCAGGATATAATTGCCAGCTGTTTTCTAAAAGATACAGTATATCAAAATGTATTTCCCACAGCTTACAAACGGGTAAAGTACGCAATAGCCTCCGTGTCTCGACCACTCTCACAGTTTTCGGAGATAATTTCTCAGTTGAGCTAGTGTACTAGTTTTAAAGGCCGGATTTCACCAAAAATTAAAACTGCCGACCTAACCTAAAGAGGTGTCCTTCAAGGATTTTATTAATGGTATATCTCTAGTCATGTGATCAGTGATCGCTTTCAACTGTTGGCGATTCCCTAGAATTTTATTAAAAAACAATGTTAAAGTTTCCCGGTTAATTTGAATAATCTTTTGGATAATTCGAAGTCTTTACAGCGTAAATCTAGGCTATAAAGTGAACGAGTCATTGTGTGCGATTTTCCAGGAAACGTTCGAGCTTCCTGTCCTCAGACTATTTTTAGTTAGATCAACGCGCCAAATCTCTGAATAAATAGCGGCGATCAAGGAGGTAGAGAAGGGATTTGAAATAGCTAGTTTCGGGATCACTCCAAACACATTATCGACATTTAACAAAAATTAGAATTTTTAATCAATAATATCTTCATTAACCTAACTTTTTAAATATAAAATGTTAAAACATCATGTTTAATTGTTTATTTCAACCACTTCGAATTTTTTTCTTGTCCCTTGAGGTTCGAACTATTCAAGTTCTACTGTATTTTGTTTGGACAGTTGACCAACTGAAAGCTAGGTTATCGGCGGCGGCTTAGTGATAATAACAGCTGTTAACAAAGTAATTCCTGTTTTGCAATGACTATTGTAATTAACTATATAGTAAATTTATTAATTTAATACTCCCTTTAACCCTGAAATAACTTGAAATGCTCAAAAAATAATTTTAAATGTGTAATAAAGTAACATTTTAAAAAATTATGTCACAATCATATGTTAATTTGTCATGGGGCTTTTGGGCCCAATACAGGTATCACAAATTAAGTCATGATAGGGTGTCAATGGATTAAAAATATAAAAATGTTACTATTTATGAAATATACGTATATTGTGGAACCACATGCTTGCCAAGGGAAAAAGTAAGCAAAATATAAACCCACTTATAACCCGTAAATACAACATGATGCGTAAAGACATGGTGACATTTCATCGATTGAAACTTTTTAAGAAACCCACTTATGTTGGTTTTATGTTCCTAGCATAATAAGTAATGTATTGAGCAGCAATTTATTCAAAACTAAATTTACACATTTAATTGAAAAATCATATAATTCATTAGAGGAATTCCCTGAATGATTAAGTTTAGTCATAAAATTTGCTAAATATAAAAATCTGTCAGGATATAATTATTATAATTTTTCTTCACTATAGTACCTGGTACATATTTGACACTGAAAAAATTGGTAAAAATGGATCAGGCAAATTCTGGTATGATAAATACCAGAATCACAATCAAGGTTTATGTAGGTATTGATTATCAAAGTGTGTATAACCTCTCAGAGTTATTGTATAAAGTGATGAATCAATGTATGTTTTAGTCACATACACATCATGTACATTTACTGTTCCAAATGTACATAAATGTAATTAAAGATAAAAAAATATTCAAATTTTGAAAGCATTTTTAATTAATCAGTAGATTAGTGAAGCTTATGGCAAAAGTACCGTGGTGATGGCATAATAAGCAAATGAATTGGGGCATCCAAACCTTGCTGCACTAATCTCTCGACAAGAATGCATGGTCATAAAAAAATTAGATGGAACAGACAGTTTTCGATTTTGTTGCCAGAGTTTTCTTTAGTGTCAGTTTCTCATTGACTATAGTCTCTTCTTTTGCACCATAGAGCTTAATCGGTTTATCTTAAGCAATAAAATTTTGGCCCACAGTCCATTGCCTGTAGCCATTTTTAATGCTTATGACCAAAAGTTTATATAAGCAATTTTTACTGAATTGTTGTTCAGACCTGTATAGAGATATGATAATCTCTATGCATGGAAAACAGACTGTAATACTGCTTATATGCAATTTAAAACTGTACTTACTTTTAAACTTTGTACTAACAAGACCAATGATAGGACAGATTTTTATCAAAATAATGAAGAAATGGCATTGGAATAGAATAAATTATAAGCTGTTTTTCATGACTTTAGTTCTGCCATCCCTTAATAAACAGTTTTTCAACATTGATTTTTTTGTTTACTACAATATCCCATATAGTTCACACAAATTAATTTCCTTAAGCGGTCCTTACTTGAGCGGTCCTATAGTAACACAAGTTGAGTTGAGAGTGGAAATATCCGTTTTAAGACTCCCTGGTCTGTCTGTGTACAAAAAAAATACCAAAAAAATACATAGGTATTTTGAATTACTACAAATGGTTGCAGAGAAAATGAAAATTTACTGCCCACCGTAACAACAGTGTGTCAGGGCGCCAAATGTAATTCTTGTGGAGAATATGTAAAAGCAGTATCTTCCTGAATTCTCTATCTTTGAATGAAACTTGGTTAGTAACAATTAAACAATCAAGATACCATTACTGCAGGGGTAGAGCAAGTAGGGCAACTTCCCCCATCTTAAAACTTACAGTATAGAAAGGGTGGGTGATAGGTTTTTAAAACAATGAATTTTGGTGAGGTATTATTAAAAAATGTTAGTGTATTAATTTTATATAATATATATATATATATATATATATATGAGTTATTATATATATAACATAAGTTATTATGTAATTTACTTTTAAAGCAGAAAGTACCTTAGTCAATTCACTGATACCGTTTATTTTATGTGCAAAATATTAATTTAATTGTTACAAAAAAGTAATAATAATAATTTGTAACATAACATTGCTGTGTTAAACTGTTTGTTTTTTTTGTTTCATATAAACAGTAATTTATCCATAAATGTTACAGTGGTGCTGTAAATGATGACCAAGTGAAACCTCGATCGCTAAGATTTACATGGAGCATGAAAACCACATCTTCAAGAGATCCTAACGAAATCATGGCTGAAATAAGAAAGGTATTATTGTGTAATTCTTACTTTTATAAATTTTAATTTTTCAACCAGTAAAAGTGAGGACTTCATCAACTTGAGTAAGTGCTTCAAAAAGATATCTTTTTACAGGAGGTCTTATGTGGATACTTGTGAGCGATGGTCAGTGGGTAGTGTTCTCTTGTGTAGGTTAACCCTTTGAGGACCTTGCGAAAAACAAAGTACATTCCAAAAATGCAACCCAATTTTTTGTTAGTGTCTCCCAAAACTGCACCCTCCAAATAATGGTGGTTTTGCAAAGGATTAGTAAAAATATTATATCGTCCATAGTTTTCACACTATCAACATGATTTTTTCATCAGATTGTCAGGAATTAATTTTACTACACTAATATGCAAGTAGAAATTGATAATTTTTATAGTTTTTTATATAAATATACATATTCAACACAATATATAAAAAATATATATTTGTTTACGGTGAGAAACATATTTTTTTAGTTCTTAGTAAATATCATCAGTGACATGTGTTAAAAGTTTCAATAAATTTTATACTATACATTTATTATTATTTACATTATATACATTATTGACATAGATAATTATGTCTTAGCTCTAGGGAGAGTGTTGGTAATTTGCGCTACCAAAAATCTAAATAGTGATGTCATAGATTGGTTTTAAGAACTCCATATAAAATATATTAATTGAAAATAAACATTTAATGGTTAAGAATATTGTTGTATAGTACTTAAACATTAATATAAAAATAGTTATAGATTGAAATACACTTATATTATTAAAATAACAAGTAGTAAAGTTTGCTGAAATCAACCGCCTGTTTTTTTTTTCGTACATGAAACCTACCGTCCAGAAATCGATCGCCTGGTCCTCAAAGGGTTAAAGTCTGCACTATTGAATACTACGTTAATCCGCAAAGGCCATCTTCATAATTAGACCAGTTCGTAATTCAGAGGGCAGTGGTTCGGACTCCACATTAAACTATGCCATTGACTGTTGGGCTTTTCAATTAACAGTTCTGTCTAAGGAACGTGTTAACCTTATTCATTAACAAGTCTACAAGATCGCACCACAATCGCCCCACACTTATTTCTCATTCACACTTGGCTATAAATACCTATCTGGTTAGGTTGCCATTTCAGTTAAAAGTGTGAAGTTAGTATAAAATATAATGCTATCTTAGTGATTTACCCGTAATTTATTTGTTTGTCATCATCTGAGCTACAATTTTTGTATGTACTAAATGTTTAAGAGAATATTAGAGAGGATTAACAAACTGTAATAACACTGTTATGAGCTCATACAACTATTAAATTAAATTCAATATTTTTCTAACAACTTTTTAGTGGCCGGTTAGCTGCTATTGGCTGGTTCAGTTTTAACAATCAAGCTTGATGCTCTGCAACATAAATGTGCTCAAATCTCTTAATCACAAGTCAGGTGTTTTCCTGATTCTGTCTATCATAATTGCGTCCATTTATTTTTCTATTCAACAAAATGTTTTGGTGTCATAATAGTTTAATGGAGTCAGTGAAAATTTCTCATTACGTTGCGCTGTGTCCAGGTTTTAGATGCGAACAACTGTGACTACGAGCAACGGGAGAGGTTCCTGTTACTGTGTGTGCACGGTGACCCCAACACCGACTCGCTGGTCCAGTGGGAAATAGAAGTTTGCAAGCTGCCGCGTCTTTCACTCAACGGAGTCCGCTTTAAGCGTATTTCCGGAACTTCAATCGGCTTCAAGAACATCGCTTCCAAGATTGCCAACGAGCTGAAGCTGTGACTACCACTGGTGGATTCGTCCCTTCCAGAGGACTCTGTCGAATAAACGGCAACCCGCCAACGGTAACGGCGGAAGTTGTGTAATACTCGTTCCGAACACAGTGTTGCATGGACAGTGAACAGTATCGTGTAAATACAACAGTTTGAATGGAAGATCATTGTTATTTTGTTATCGATTAGCCGGTCATGGACTCACAGGTGTCACTGTTTTGTTCGGTATTCGTGTTTCCCTAGCTGTTCTGCTCGCTCTTCAGTCGGAGCGTATATTCTATTTTAGTACTCTTCTTTCTTGCCCCTGTTTTTGTTCATAATTGTATTACCGGTTGTCGATAACTGTTTCTTTTAGAGATTTTACAATTTACATAGATGTATTCGTATAAATTATATACAAAATAGCGATTAAATTATTCGATTACAAATTTATTTATTGTATACTATCTAAATTATTATTGTAAACTTATTAAATTTATTTTGTACAATTTAATTTAATCTTAATGATTGTTTGAAAATATCGTTGTAAGTAAGATATTTACTTATCTCTGTAAGACGAGACGGGATGGACGATACTTATTGTACATAGAGGGTGATTCTGTATATAGACTACCGAGCCTGGCCCGGAAATGTACTTAGGCCCGGCCCACCTAACAATACATACATTTATTACTTTCCTAAATAAATTTGTAATAATTGCTGTTCTCCAATAGTAAAATGGTGGACATTACACAAACTAACAAGAAAGCATTTTGTTTCTAAAGATTCCTTCCAACACCAATTTTTCAAGTGTATTAAACTTACAATCGATGTGTCACGGGATGAATCAGCGGGTAGTGAGAACCGGTCAGTATTCTTGATAAGTTTGTGTCCAAGTGTTGATCTATAATCATTAAAAATTGTTCATTCTAAAAGGTAAAATGTGTTCAATAGAATATTCAGATAAAAATGTATCACAACACAGAGATTAGATCAAAATCGATTGTCAATTATGCAGTACCCGAATATGATTGTTTGGCTCGTGGAAGGCTAAACACTAGACACATGCTTTCATCGGGCTGTTGTTATATTCTGTACTTCGGCTTATCTTTGCTTTAGCTTTAATTAATTTGTAAACTGTCTAGGAAGGAACATCTTGACAAATATCTTATCAACTCCAAGCTTATGAAGCTCTGGTATTTTAATAAAACACATTTTGTGATTTCTTTTTTAATAAATCACAATTGATGGAAGGTGAAGGTATGACTGTAGTATTAAAATAAATTTATAATAAAAATGAAAGTAACTTATGTGCATCCTTTATTTCCCTGGTGAATAACTAAATACCATCATCAGTCTATATTCAGAGAGAGTTCTGCACTGGAGTTCATTTCTTCTCAGTAGTCCAGACAAACTGAGTCTTGGAAGATACGAGGGTCGTCCACAAAGTAACCTCACCTTTCAAATAAAAAATAAACCAGTTGAGATAGAAAAAATTATATTATATATATCTCTCAAAGTTTTTGAAAACGAAGCCAACCTGTCACAGCGTTTTTAAACTCATCATCATTAGCGAACCTATTGAGATGCAAGCCACCACTTCATTTATGTGAAAAGATGGAAATTGTTGGGAGCTAAGTCCAGACTATAGGGAGAGAGGATGGTCAAAAACATTGATTATAAAAAATTGAATTTTTTCAAAAGTTTAGTTGTTTCTTTGAGCTGTGTGAGGGCGGGCGTTGTCATGGAAAAACACAACACCACTCCAGCCTTCATATTGCACGTTCGTGCTCCCATTTTTTAAAATAACCTATTGACAGACTACACCTTTGCTCATAATGTTCGGGCCATACATTTCACTCAATTCACGATGTATTTCAGCTGCGGTGTAGCTTTTTGACCACAAAAATCCTACAACACCATACATTTCACACTCAGCGGAATTTTCTCATGTTTTTAGGTTATACCTCAAGAATGCACGATACTCTCTATTGCACAACTAGAATTGTTGATTAGCTGCGCACGTCGATATGAGGGTGACAGCGCTACCCCCACTACCTATCGCACCAGACCCAAATGGAGGTTACTTTGTGGACTACCGTAGCTGTCAATATTACGAATACTAATCACATAGGGTTATAAGTCTTACGTTGAACTGGTGTCAGAGTTTTCTGTTGGGATTACAATGTAATTACAGTGGTATTTATAGAATCAAACATTGCTGATGGATCTTGATTGACCTTAGAAATTTAGATGGATTGAGGCAACCATGTATGTTGTGGAGATTTCTGTTGATTGTAGCCAGACACAATAAATGAAAGATGAATGGGAATTAATGAATTAGAAAGCGGAGGACTGATTCCTAGATGGAGTTCAAAGGTTCCGGCCTGGTGGACCAAAATCTGCTGCAGAAATTTGAAAATAAATGTATTTTGGAGGACCACTCTTCTGGTAGGAGGGACTTGTGTTACAATATTTTAGCAAATTTCCCATGGAAAAGTGAGCTTTTCACATGACCTGCATAATAACAGTTAGGTCTGGGACCTTAATAGAAGTTCATTACTCAACCCACTGAACACATTTCGGGGGTCATTCAAAATTGTATTTACATATATAATATATATTATAGTATATATTAATATATATACTGTATGTGTTTATATGATAACGGCCACAATTATTGTTTTATTATAAGACAATTTGGTGGGGTTGTTCCTTTCTATAATACTTTGAACAAGTTCGTTTGGCAACACAATCGGACAGCATTAACAACACTTCATGGGGGGTTTGAATTTTTTCATGTGTAATTTTTGAAATATTCGTTCTTTTTACCATTAACTTCAGCTAAAAATAAAAACGCTACTGAAATATTCAAAATGGTAAACACAGTACGTTGTCTAAATTTAGTATTTTAAAGATGAAGTCAAAATTCATGTCTTCCAACACTACTTAATATATATTTACACTTATATTGTAATTATATACAACGGTAAATATATACAAAAGTTGTTAAATTGGCGATCGATTTCGTCCAGTTACACCAAACATTATCAGGCCCAAATGGATGTGTTGAGCGTTGCTATGGCATCCAGGTGTCTGGAGTATTAATTGTACATAAAGATTAATATTTTTTTAGTAACCACAGCAACTATTTTATAATTTAGAAATTATGATTGCAAGAAAGTCGACAAAGGTTTTTGTTAGTTTTGAAATGAATTTGGGACAGAACCCACGGGTCGGGTGAGTGAAATGCATTTAGTTTGGTTAAATATAATTTCTCCTTCTTTAGATTTACGGATATATCTTTCAAAATAAATTCTTAAGCATTACGACACATTCGAAAATATTTTAGTCAAGTCAATACTGTTTTAGTTTTGAATTGACATGTTTAATTACACAAGTTTAGTACATTTTATACAAATCTTAATATTGTTGTTCATATTTCACTCAAAATAGAATATTTTATGGTAAAATTATATTTTACCATAAAATACATGTTTTATGATCTTACATGTTTAATTACAAGAAACAATCCATACTTATTCAAATGCCATACAATGTCTGACTTAAAAAAGTTTTGTCAAATACCATTAAAGAAAGTTTTCGGCTAAACAGTAACAAAATTCTTAGTAAGTTCTACTTGTATACTGAAAAAGGATTTTACAATATTTTTATCATATGCAGTACCACAATTATTCAATTAATTATCTATAATGATACTTGATCTGATGTAGCCTACATGAACGGCCATGACCCAACTCCAACTACCGTATGCGAGGTAGACAACACATGTGTGACGTAATTGACGTTTGGTTCTGGTTTGTCACCAAACGTTTACATAATTGAGAATGTTACTTGATCATTCTGGTGATGTTCCTAACATTAATTCTTCTTCTATCAGTTACTCATTTCACACAGGCCACATTTCCTCCTTTCATTCAACCAACACCTTCTTTTCCTTGTGAGTATATTTATTTTTATTTTACTTAAAATTACCTCTTGTTACTTTTCTTTCAACTTTTTCTATTTCAAATCATTTTTACTTTCTCCCCTTACACCTCCATATAGTATGGAGAAAGTATTGTTTTCGTCAACATTTCCGAATTTGAGTTGAGCATGGATACATCCGTTTTGGGGTCCCCTGAATCCAAAAAAGTGGGCTTAGACGTGATGTCTGTCCGTCTGTATGTCTATCTGTCTTTTTGTGTGTATGTGTGTGTGTGTGTGTGTGTGTGAGTTTGTGTGTGTCTGTCTGGATGTGTACAGAGCCACAGCCTACTCCGTTGGTCCGATGGATGAAATTTGGCATGTATGTATATATTCACCGTATCTCCAGGCGTTTGTTCATTCCTTTGAATTTTTATTTTTAAGGACAGTTCACCCCTAAAAACCATAAAAACTTAAAAAATCCAAATTTCTAAAAAATAGCTCTAACGATTTTGATTAAAATTTGATAATTTACAGTGTACAGAGTACTAAATAATATGACACCACCTGTATGTCTATAGTGCAAATTATAGTTCAAAAGCTATAGGCTTTTAAATGTCAAAAAATAATTTTTTTAAATTTTCAGCGAAAACAATTAAGGTAATATTTGACTAACACCATTGAAACCAGCTTAAAAACTAAACAAATTAGTTATTTTTAATTATTTGTCAATGACAAACAGGTCCAGAGAAAAGTTAATTTTAGTGTCCATGATAAACGCAGTACGTTGTCTGAGAGTGTCCAATGTTATTCTTATGGAGAATTAAAAAAAAATCAATTTCTTACTTATTTTACAAAAAAAGCCTGGTATTTTCGGGAGGGGGCTTCCCCCATAAAATTCTAACAATTAATTTTCTGTTAGAATTTTATTTTCTTCCTCTTGTTGCTATTTTCAGAAATCGGATGATTATTTTGAAACAATAAATTTTTAAATGATACTTAGATTACTTTAAAGAATATGATAGTTCAATTACAGATTGTCGTTTTAAAATTTACTTAAGTGAGAAAGTATATTGTGTCAGTCCACTGTAACCGTTTATTTTAGAATACGGAAAGTCTATTTTTAACACAATATAATTTGTCAACGTCAGTATTATGTTCAGCACGCAACAAATGTCGTGTTACGACTTAACCTAATTTCTCAACTATTTCACTCAAATCAAAATCATGTTTTTTAAATATTTTTTTCAAAACTAATTTGAACCACAATAGTTGAATGTGTTCTTTGAGATCTATTTTGCCTCAATTTTGAGTTGGTTTCAGACGATGTTCATGTTAGGCCCTCTTGGCGACACAATGCTGTATGCAGGACATGGAACTACCCTCCAGACTGTCCGCGGATGAACTGTAACTTCATCAAACCTCTAGAACGTGGCTACTGCTGTGGGTGTGCTATGACTACAGGTAGGGCCTAGGTCTGTCATTGGTTTAATATTTCAATCCATTCTCCATTTTCTAAAAGAAATTTGCTAAAATTCTATTAATTAAAAGATACAAAATGACACAACAAATTAAAACTATATTAATAAAGTACATACCAAAATACCCCCGTCGCAGCAGACCTGCGTACTCAGCGAATTTCCAAATCAATAATATATTAATAATAATATATGACAAGTTTTATAAAAATCTGTCCATAAACATGTGAATTATTTGCCTATTCTCCATAAGATTAACATGGGAAAGAGTGTGCAGGTTTGCTGCTGTGAGGAACACTGAAATTAGGCATTTCTGCCATAAATAATTTTTATCTTAACATTCATACCAACTTTCATCAACATCTGTCAATAAATAAAGGAGTTTGCCTATTCCCTATATGATTATTATGGGAAAAGAGTATGCAGGTTTGCTGCCATGATAAACACATAAACTATGATTTTTAAGCATAAATGGATAGATCTCAACCAGATGAAGCTAAATATCAAGTTTTATCCAAAAATATTCATATATTGGTCTTGATTGGACCATTTTTACGAGAGTTATCGTGTTCACAGACATATATATATACTTTAACGACTATTGTTTTTGGACTCTGGGCACCTAAAGAAGAAAAAATAACATGGTCCCGGGCTTAAGTCTCACCATGAGACCTACGGTAATAGCTTCTTCCCTATGGGAAATTCGCTAAAAATTGAAAATAAACATTTTTAATAACTTAAAAGATAGTTTGAACATGACAATTCTAATGACATGATTTAAAACAATGTAATTATTTATTATACAGTAGTTATTGAGTATCTTAATTGAGCCGGTTAAAATCAAAGTGGTGTAAGTCCATTTTTTTGTAAATAGAGATTGTCATGGTAACGGAATCTCTGACCTGACATCTATTAAATGGAATAGTGGCCCAAGTCCTAGTTCACCCAGGAGCCGCACAGAATGCAGCACTTGATGTTACATTCAACAGAAACAGCTGTCTGTTAAAAGTTGAATTGGTGTATCTGGGACTTGCACCACTACACCAGTGAACACGTGGTTGGTGAATAACAACAGAGTGAAGGTGGATATTAACATTGTTTATATTAACAATTTTTATAACTTTGTTTGGACTGTACTTTTTTTTAGTAAGATAAATTATGGATTCAGAGCTATGTGACGATGATTCTGTACCAAGTGTACTTAATTATAATGCTTCTAGTGATGAGTACATTCCTTCAGAACCAGATCTGTCTGGTAAGTTACAATCATAATCCGCCTTGTTCAAGATGAGAATGAAAAGAAAGAGTTAGAAACAAGCCACGAATTACATCTAAGAAAAGCATAACGTGCAAGGGAAGCTATGGCTAATGATATTGAGAAGGCTAAATCTGAAGACACTTTTTACGCTTTTACTTTTGATTTAGGAAAGGCCTTACCTTTCCCTAAATTAACTTGTCAAACTGCCTAATACAAACTGAATTGCAACCTTTACAATCTTGGATGTCATGAGCTAAGCTCAGGATTGGGTTTCATGTACTGCTGGGATGAAACTATTGGGTCACGCGGATCGCAAGAAATAGCTGCTTGTATTACACAACACATTGAAGCAAGAGGAGCAAATGCTGAGCATGTAGTCATGTACAATGATACATGCTCAGGGCAAAATAGGAATTTCAAAATATCCCTGCTATTAATGAAGTTTCTACAAGGTAATAACAACGGTCTCCAAGTTATCGACCACAAGTTCATGCAAAGTGGCCACTCGTTTCGTTCCTTCCAAATGATCGTGATTTTGCAAGCATAGAGAATTACAGCAAAACTCAACCAATCTACTGCCCAGATAACTGGCATAGATTTATCATTCAGGCTAAGAAGAAAAATCCTTCCCACTTAAAATACCCCCGTCGCAGCAGACCTGCGTACTCAGCGAATTTCCAAATCAATAATTTAATATATGACAAGTTTTATAAAAATAAGTCCAAAACATAAGAATTATTTGCCTATTCTCTATAAGATAAACATAGGAAAGAGTGTGCAGGTTAGCTGCTGTGAGGAACACTGAAAGAAGTCATTTCTACCATGAATAATTTTTATCTTAACATTTATACCAACTTTCATCAACATCTGGCCATAAATAAAAGAGTTTGCCTATTCCCTATATGATTAATATGGGAAAAGAGTATGCAGGTTTGCTGCCATGATAAACACATAAACGATGATTTTTAAGCATAAATGGATAGATCTCAACCACATGAAGCTAAATATTAAGTTTCATAAAAAAATATTGATTAATATGGGAAATATTAATTTTTCCCTATCCTCCATAAGATTAACATTGGAGCCCCACAATACAACGTACTGTGTTTAGATTTTTTAATATCTCGGTAACCGTTCGAGATAGAGAAAAACTTTAAGGAACTTAATTGTGTAGTTTTTTAAGCTGATTCCAATGGTGAAATATAAAATTAGAAATTTTTAAAAATTACATGTGAAAAACGCAAAAAACCCAGTTTGGGGTACAAAACCCCCCCAAACTACCCGTTTTAACGACTATTGTTTTTGGACTCTGGGCACCTAAAGACGAAAAAATAACATGGTCCCGGGCTTAAGTCTTACCATGAGACCTACGGTAATAGCTTCTTCCCTATGGGAAATTCGCTAAAAGATGACCGGAGAAGAGTTTGTTTCATCAGACAGTTTGGAAAAATGTGTAACCAGGAGAAAGAAAGACACAACAAATAATCCAGTAAATAGGCTAAAAATTCAGTGGCTGAGATATCAAAAGAGTGACCATTTCACCACATTCTTTAAGTACACTCTAAATGACGAAATGCCCTTATCAGCACTTGATATCACTCCAGCTAAACGACAAGGACGACCTATGCTCCTTAACACTATCGAGGTCCATAAACTCTACACAGGAAAGCATCCTGTCACTGCTGCAAAGAAGAATTACATGCAAGACCTTCTGCCTTATATTCCTTCTGTGGGTCATGATTTCTTCAATACCCTTGAAACAGCTGAAGGTGCTGAAGATGTTGGACCCCTAACTGATGTTGATGAAGAGGGAGACTATAATGAGGGTGCTGATGATGAGAACAACTGATTATGACAACTCAAAAACTATTCTTAGATCCACTTTTCATATTTTATGTAAAATTACTTCAAAAATCTGTTTTCTACAAACAAAATAAAACTAATTTTGGTATTTTTAATATTTTACTATTACTTTAAACCACTTCTTGTTTACTGGTAAAGTGGTGTAAGTCAAAAAAAACATTAAAAATATATATAAAATATAAACAAACATATTATTGAAAAAATTTTGTTTTACAATTCAATGTGGTTCAGTGACAACATATTAAAACATAATTGAAATCAATACATCAATATTTGATTTTTTAAAGCTGTGCCAACTTTAGGCTTAATATCTCAAAACTGTGTTTATGTGACTTATACCACTTTGATTTTAACCGGCTCAATTATATTCAATTTTGTAAGAAAGTGGGATTAAAACAGGAAGTGGACACTAAAAACATATATATAAAATTCAATCACGAAAAACATAACATTAACAATTTTGAAGTAATTGGCACAAGAGAAACAATACCAAATTGATTACAAAATTATTGGAAAAAGTTGGACAATAAATTCTTTCACGATTAGCGCAAACTGCTGTAAAATGTTCAATTTTGAAGAACTATTGAAGGACTACAATTATCTAAATAATGAAATTAGTGTTTTGTTTGTTAATTCCTCAGAGATATTCATTTTTTAGTTATTTTTACGTTTAGTGCGTTAGAGAAGCCGAAACAAGTATTATCTCAGTTTGTGTCTGTGACGCTCCAGGAGAAATTTTACGCCGTTTTCTCCTAAAAAAACGGGAGAAGTTATTACAATGAAACTTATTTCATGCATTTTCTACATTCCAGAGAAGGTTTTTCCTGCTTTAAATTGACCGCCGCCCCTTTTAAAGTATATAACGAGCATTTAAAGACCCACTTTTTACGCAATATTAGTCGAATTTTCTTTCAGTTTTCAATGAATCACCTTCAGCTGTCTTCATAGTTTTTAACACTAAGTGGTTGTGAGAGTGGTTGACTGTGATGTACAAAGTGATTTAATAGAAAGAAAAACAAACAGCTAATGAACATTAGTTTGTTATTAACATTGATCATTGATTTTAAATTCAAGTCAAAATCATACTACTGTATATTAAAATGTTATCTTGGCGTTCTACGTAACGAATTGCAATAATTATAAATATTTTCTGATCTAATCCAATTAATTTTGTCATGTTAATAAGTATCTGTTTGCCCTAACACACAATCCTACAACCCGTACAAATGTACGGGCGTACTGCTAGTGTAAAATAAAATAATCTAAATTTTCAGTTACAGTATTCTTAGTGTTTTTAGCAACTCACATTGGTGAAAAGATGTAAAATTTAAATAAAAATTTCATCCATTTACTTGAAATAAAAATAATCAACTACACATGCATACGATGATAACAATAATCAAATAATACCATTCAATCTAATATCCATGGTTATTCATTGCAATGGTACGATATTCTACACAGAACCAATTAGATATAGATCTCAAATATTATATTTTATGATTGTATGTTGAGATAATATCAGTTATATACAATGCTCATGTTATGCTATGTGTGTGTTACATTAGTTCCATCTTCATGTATCTATGAAACATTCGAATATTTATATAAACCCATAAATTAAACTTTTTCCAGATTTTATCCCACATTTTCTATGTCCCTCGCCAGCTGAGAGACCCATCAACTACTGCCCTGATACTTCCTGGGATATTGACTCTCTCTGCCGCCATTACAACTACCTCATGGATTGTTGTTGTTGAAGTTTTTAGAAAACATATTTATTTTATAATTATTAAGATTTGATTGTAATTTTAATAAATAAATAATGATACAGTAACCAACCAGATGAAAGATGTGAGGTAAATGCATAATTTTCTACTTAACGGGTATTCAATAATCAAGTTTATATCAACCAATTAATTATAATTTATAAATTAATAATGTGAAAATTCAGTAGTTAAAAATAAATGGATTTAGTGTGATCTCTGGCTTTATCGACGTTTTCATGTTTTGTAATTGAATTATTTATTTATATATGTTAATCTATAAGTCCCAACTTTAAACCGATATTCACTTTAGTACAACTCTTTTCTTCGCCGTCTTCTCAGAAAAAAAATCGGAAGAACAGATAACAATAAAACTTATTACCCAGAGAAGGTTTTTAAATTTGTCCGCCACCCCTTGAAAAATAAATTAAGAGTATTTAAAAACCCACTTTTTACGCGATAATAGTCGCGGTTTACTTTCAGTTTTCAATGAATCACCTACTGGTTACAATCTGCAGTCTTTGTAGTTTTTAACACTAAATTGTTTAAGCATTGATCATTGGTTTTGAGAATATGTGATTTATAAGTGATTTTTAATAGAAAGAAAACCAAACAGCTGTCAGATTAAAATCAATATTAGGTTGTTTACATTGATCGTTGATTTTAAACTCACGTCAAAATAATACTACTGTATATTACTGTTTTATTGACGTTTAACGAATTTTAATAATCATACATATTTTCTGATCTAATCTAATTATTTTTTCATGTTTAACTGTGTTTTCCTGAACACAGAATCTTACAACGCGTACAAAGTATGGGCATACTGCTAGTTGCAAATCAAAATATAGGATTTTATAAGTATACAGTATTTAAAAATATTGAATAAATATATTAAAAATATTGTTTGCGTATTGCAATAAACTATATCAGTGGACTGACACATACTATTTCTCTTGAATAAATTTAAAAATTACATACAGTACATTTAATAAACTGTCACTTTCTTTAATTATTTATTTAAATATTATTTAAAAAAATATTGTTTCAAAAATAATTTTCCAATTTCTTAAACTAAAGAAAAGAGAAAACAAGTTAAAATGATTGTTAGAAGTTTTGGGGACATAACCCCCTCAGATAATTTTTTGATTGCGTTTGGTTGGTGGAATTGACCCTAAACTGCTTATCAAGTTTCCTTTATAATTAACTAGCCAAAGTACCCGTTCTTCGCACGGGTTAAAAAGGCTGAAAGGTGTAGGCTCTACTGATACATTTAAGTTATTGTTAATTAATTCTTCATTGTTTACAAAATGACAAAACACGAGTGTCTACATTTCAAAGTAACATCTGTAAAATATTGGGAGAGGACAAGGATTAAAATGTAATAGAGACAGTCGTCGGAAAAAAACTTAAAATCTACCATTCCGCTATTTCAAATAATTCACTGATTTCGATCCAGCAGTTTATCTGAAAAATCAACTTTATTTCTTCTTCTTCCCGAACTGTCAAAATATAGTGCAAACGGATGTTGTCATTAGAAAATGTAAACATTGAAACCTAGGACGGTCACGGCAGCTCTTTATTCTTCTTCTTCTTCTTCTTCTCGAACTGTCAAATTTTAGTGTTCACAGCTGTTGACATTCAAGTAATTTTATGTTTTCATTCTCTAAAAATGTAAACATTGAAACTTAGGACGTTCACAGGGCGTAGCCCGAGAGGATTTTAAGGAAATGAGTATGCCTATGTGTTGCATGAGTTTAAGATCTACCTTTGTGTAAAATTTCAAACTGTTTGGTTCAGTATTTTTTGCGTTTACTTGCCACAACAAACCCACAAACAAAAATACGACATACAAACATACAGAAACCACCTCTTCTTTATAATATTACTAGCCAAAGTACCCGTTCTTCGCACGGGTAAAAAGGCTGAGAGGTGTAGGCTCTACAGGATACATTTCATTTTGATAATTAATTCTTTATTGTTTATAAATGACAAAACACGTGTCTAAGTATATATTTACATGACAGTAACATATGTAAATATTGGGAGAGGATAACTAACGTAATAGCAGGCATACAAAATAAAAAAATCTACCATTCACTATTTAACTAATAATTCACTAATTTCAATCAGCAGTTTATAAAAATTAACTTTATTTCTTTTTTTTACCGAACTTTCAAAATGTAAAGTAAAGTAAACAACAACACAAACAAAACATAAGTAAATCTCTTTTTATAATTTTTACATATTAGTTTTGGGAAAAAGTACTAAATAATGTAGGACTAAAAAGTTGTAAAGTGTATCTTACATACATAAGGTATTGTTAATTAATTCTTCATTGTTTACAAAATGACAAAAAAATGTTAAAACATTTCAAAGTAATATTCCTTTCTCGTATAGAATAAGACAATTTATTAAAAAAATAATTAGATTAAAATTTATTACTCAATGAAAAACATTTATGTGATGGATGCGGCCTAAAGTTCTTGACCGAAAATACAACTCGTACAGTAATTGAGCGATGTCGTTTAACGTCTAGCCAATCATTTACTGTTTAATTTTATACCGTTATTATTGTTGATCATGATTTTGTTTGTAAACATGAGAATTGAAGCAAAAGAGATTTGATTTACATTTAATTGGTTTTGTTACATTTCAAGCATACAACGAATACTTTTCTACAAAACACGGAAGATTTTAATACTTATTTTTGTTTTATTTCTCATATGTACCTTAGTTTTTACAAATTGTTTAGTAACCATATTTTGCATTTATTCATAAATTAAATAATGATAAACCTCTAATGTTCTGCAATTTTAATGAACTGTCAAAAAAAACAGCTGTTTTGGTTTGTATTGTTTAGATTTTATCCTCCATAAAATTTAAAATTTTTAAAATTTAACTAATATTACAGTAAAACGAATTTTCCTGGACATTTAGACTATCTAGAATTATTTTCTACTAAATTAGTTATCAAAATTTAAAGATAGGTGTTTTTCGGATCTGTCAAAAAATTTTATATAAATACATTGCTCGTATTTTTTTTATTTATATTGGGACAATAAGGATTTAATGTAATAGAGACAAGTCGGAAAAAATATTAAATCTACCATTCCGCTATTTCAAATAATTCACTAATTTCGATCCAGCAGTTTATCTGAAAAATCAACTTTTATTTCTTCTTCTTCCCGAACTGTCAAAATATAGTGCAAACGGATGTTGTCATTAGAAAATGTAAACATTGAAACCTAGGACGGTCACGGCAGCTCTTTCTTCTTCTTCTCCTTCTTCTCGAACTGTCAAATTTTAGTATTCACAGCTGTAGACATTCAAGTAATTTTATGTTTTCATTCTCTAAAAATGTAAACATTGAAACTTAGGACGTTCACAGGGCGTAGCCCGAGAGGATTTTAAGGAAATGAGTATGCCTATGTGTTGCATGAGTTTAAGATCTATTGTGTAAAATTATAGGTCGGTTCAGTATTTTCGCATTCACTTGCCACAACAAATACACATAAAACAAAACCACAAAACAAACATACAGAACCACCTCTTCTTTATAATACTAGCCAAAGTACCCGTTCTTCGCACAGGTAAAAAGGCTGAAGTGTAGGCTCTACTGATACATTTAAGTTATTGTTAATTAATTCTTCATTGTTTACAAAATGACAAAACACGGGCGTCTACAAAATTTCAGAGTAACAGCTGTCAAATATTGGGAGAGGATAAGGATTAATGTAATAGAGACAGTCGTCGGAAAACTTAAAATCTACCATTCCGCTATTTCAAATAATTCATAATTTCGATCCAGCAGTTTATCTGAAAAATCAACTTTATTTCTTCTTCTTCCCGAACTGTCAAAATATAGTGCAAACGGATGTTGTTTTTAGAAAATGTAAACATTGAATGACCTGACGGTCACGGCAGTCTTTCTTCTTCTTTCCTTTTTCTGAAACTGTCAAATTTTGTATAACAGCTGTAGACATTCAAGTAATTTTATGTTTTCATTCTCTAAAAATGTAAACATTGAAACTTCATTGGTCGTTCACAGGGCGTAGCCTGAGAGGATTTTAAGGAAATGAGTATGCCTATGAGTTGCATGAGTTTAAGATCTACCTTTGTGTAAAATTTCAACTTTCATATTTTTCGCATTTACTTGCCACAACAAACCCACAAACACACAAACCCACAAAGATTTCTACATTTTAAGGGTTTGTTATATTTGTGTTAATAGGTCCAATGATGTATGTATCTTGACATATTATTATTAATTTTTTAGTTTTTTGTAATTTAAGATTACAATTTTTAAACCTCAAAATTTTAAATTTTCCGCCATTTAAAAACTGTTATAAAAATAACTTTTTCGTGGACTTATAAAGGTCATAGTTTAATTCAATTTACTAACTCCTTGTGATATTAAAAATTTTTATGTCAAAAACAAAATGTATCAACTAAACTTGTAGAAAATAGGTAGTTAGTCACGGATTTTTGTGATTCCCTGTAGAGCATATACTATTTTTAATGTGGAACTATATAGGTACAGTAGCCTACTTTGATATTAAACATCTTTTTAGAAATTTTGTTTCTATACAGGTACAGGGTTTATGACCTACCCTAATACATATATACATAGTATTTATGTATACATATGTATATGTTTATATATACGAATACACACACACACACACAAACATATATATAAAGTATATACGATGTTTTAAATGCACACTTCATTATTTACATTTAAATTTCATTGATATTACATGAATAATGTAGTTTACTAAGGTTTGGATTGCAATCAAATTTTTCGATCTCAAAAAAGCTACAAATGAAACCTTTTTATAACTGTTGGTTTTATATGGGTAAGCATGGCTTAGTTTCCATTACATAATAAAAACAGTCTCATGTAAAAGAATGTTTATAGGATAGGAAATTTGTAGTCTAGTGAATGAATTCTGGTCGAAGTATGGATTTTCTAATTTTAGAGCGTGTTGGGTCACCTCTAGGTCAGAGTATTGACGCTAGGTGGTGCGGCGGACGCGGAGGATCACGTGACCCAATGCTGATGGGCAACTTCGCCCTCAGTTTAGGGGTTGGACGCACGGGGCCAGGGGTGAAAAAGTGGTGTATGTAAGGTTTAAGGTGAACCGATGTAGTGTGCATCGACGTTTGACATATATTAGTAATAAAACTTAGTAGTCAGTGTAAACGTACTCGAACAGTCTTTATGTTTGTGTCAGTCATGTCCGAACAGAAAATCGTCAAGCTGGATGAGTCCGATGACGTCGAGGTGCAGACGAAAATAGTGAAAGAGATAAAGAATAACGTCGCATCTTTACAGTCATCGATAGACCAGATACTGCAGGACATGGCATACATCAGGATTACCAAACTAGAAATATTGGAAAAGCTGGAGAGGGTTAAGAATGAAAATTCCGTGGACAGAGCTCAGATTAATATTACTCTCGGGAAAGCTATGAAAATAATTAGAAAGTCTGAGGAAAATCGTCGAAAGCTTGGGTCAGTTTTGAGAAAAATGGACAAATTTAATTGCACCCATATTTTAACTAAGAGGCCCGATATTATTGACTGTCACAGTCCTAATAAAAAGAAAGATTTTACCTTAATCAATGAAACGCAGAAATTACCTAAACAAGAGAAAATTAAGCTTTGTATTTTGGAAAACAATAAGTACATGCTTGCTACGGATGATAAAAAAAATGAAGAAAAAAAAGTTAAATCGAAGATGTTTAAGTTGGGAAAAGATTCAGCGATAAGGGATTTGCAGTGGTTGGTGAAGATGAAATTGTACAAACTGCGACATCAGTATGACAAACTTCCTCTAGAGCAGGAAGTCGAGGAGAGGATGCCACTTCCTGTATCGTGGAGGAGAATGTCTGGAGAGAGGGCTTGAGATGTTTTACTGTTGTTTTTTTTTTAATTTGTGTGTACGGTATGTTAACAGTTATGAAGTTTTTACTGTTTTTAGCACTCCACGACGAAAATCACTCCAGAAAACGGTTAAAGCCCTATTAAGAGTATTGTTGGATGTACAACCCTTGTGCCATTATATGGACAAGTATATTGGTAGTTTTTTTTCTATACATATAACCTAATAAATGTATAAAAGCAGGATGTGAGAGCGTATGAAATCAAATTTATATGTTTTAACATGATCCATCTATCGTCTATAGACTTAATGCAAGAAGCGAAATAGGACTTTTATGTGCTTAATTAGAACATAATCCAGTAAATGGAAATAGCTTACATCACTGAGAAAAGTAGACTATACACACAGTTTAAGCCAAAACAGAAAATGTTACTGTTAAGGTTATTAGGTCAATTGTGGATATCTCAAGTGCTATTAACGGTTTAACTTGTTAATTAACTTTTTATTAAGAAAGCCATACTCAATAATGCACTAATGAATTAACATACTGGTGGATAACAAACATTTTTGCCAACATGGCCGCTGTGAATTGACCTCACGTCACGTCGCTCTTGCACCTTTTTTGTGATTGCGTGAGTTATATGCATTATTGTCGCCTCTGCTGTGTTTTCTCTCAGACATATTAGACTGCCTTCGGGCTCAATAAAGGTGATACAATTAACTAGCCATTTTTTATTGTCTGGTAGCATTTTGTAGATTGTCTATGACTAACACCAAACGTGATTGGTTTTGAGGCTTGCCACCTTGTTCAACTGATTAAGAGTGTGATTAGCACTTGAACAACCAGAGCTCAGCTCCGCAGCCCGCCATAGCTTAGTGGATAAGGCGGCGACATGCTGCTCTGCCGAGACGCTGGTTCGAAGCTGCGTATACTGACACGCTAAATTTTTGATTACACTTAAGTCCAGTTATTCACCTTGTCAGTGGAAATAGTTCGAGCTGTCTCACATAGATAGCATTTACGAAACACCACACGACATCAGTGATAAGCGGGAAAAAATTTTAATTTCTTTATCAAGAGAATTTAACAATATAGTTGCTAACAACCCTGACATTGACTTAGAATCAGTGTCATGTAATATAACAGATCTGCTTCAATTTATGGACAAATTCTTACTGGTTAATTTGAACCAGAAAGACTCCGAACTCTCCAGCCTGAGGGGATGATGTAAAGCTGTTAGAGTCTAAACTCAATCTGGAGAAGGATATCCGCCAGGAGGAGTGGAATACATCTTTTAAAATCTAGGACCATTCTGCGTCTGAAATACTCTCTCTGAAGGAGCACATCGAGGCACAACGAGCTACGCTGTGGCAACGAGACCTGGACAACACTTCCATCATGGATGAAAAAACTCTCTTAAACTTAAGATTGATAACATAATTAAAAAATCTATCTAAAATAATAAATGACAAATGGATGGATGATAGAATCATTAATGATTATTTTAATGACATGCAAAATAGTTCCTGTAACATGGGTAAATGTTTTATAATCCCTACAGTATCACATTTGATAAAAACTGGCAATTGTGAAAGATGTATTAAAATCTATTTGTTTTATTAATTGTAAAAATGTTGCTACAGCTATTAATAGTGGTGTCAATAGAAAAAATGTTTATACGTCATAAGAATGTGTATAATGAATACTAGAAAGAACTAATACAAACTTTATCGGATTTTTAATAAAATGTGTCACAGTAAGTATAGAATATCTACTTAACACTGACACAGTTAAAAACTTTTAATTCTTTTTTGGTTTTTTAATCAGTTTTATCTTATTTTTTTTCTCACTTTATTTTTTAAAATAGCACAGTATCGATTATAATTGGTTATTTTGCACATCAAAAGAACACGTATCTATACACATTATGTTAATAGAAACACTTATTATTATCGTATCTGGGGAAAAATATGAGAAACAATAGTAGTGATAATACAATAGTAGTAGAGTATCGATTATATGAAAGAGAAGTCTATTATAAATGTATTGTTCTATGTAAAATTATTAAAGAAATTGAAATTCACTGACTAAACAGCTCTGTATATTTGTTTTAAGGGTAGTTTTCATCACTTAAAAGAGAACACAGTAGAGTATCGATTATACAGACATTGGTTATCCGGACGACTTGTGGGTAATACAATAGAGAACACAGTAGAGTATCGAAACACAGTAGAGTATCGATTATACAGACATTGGTTATCCGGACGACTTGTGGGTAATACAATAGAGAACACAGTAGAGTATCGATTATACAGACATTGGTTATCCGGACGACTTGTGGGTAATACAATAGAGAACACAGTAGAGTATCGATTATACAGACATTGGTTATCCGGACGACTTGTGGGTAATACAATAGAGAACACAGTAGAGTAGACGATTATATCGATTATACAGACATTGGTTATCCGGACGACTTGTGGGTAATAATACAATAGAGAACACAGTAGAGTATCGATTATACAGACATTGGTTATCCGGACGACTTGTGGGTAATACAATAGAGAACACAGTAGAGTATCGATTATACAGACATTGGTTATCCGGACGACTTGTGGGTAATACAATAGAGAACACAGTAGAGTATCGATTATACAGACATTGGTTATCCGGACGACTTGTGGGTAATACAATAGAGAACACAGTAGAGTATCGATTATACAGACATTGGTTATCCGGACGACGACTTGTGGGTAATACAATAGAGAACACAGTAGAGTATCGATTATACAGACATTGGTTATCCGGACGACTTGTGGGTAATACAATAGAGAACACAGTAGAGTATCGATTATACAGACATTGGTTATCCGGACGACTTGTGGGTAATACAATAGAGAACACAGTAGAGTATCGATTATACAGACATTGGTTATCCGGACGACTTGTGGGTAATACAATAGAGAACACAGTAGAGTATCGATTATACAGACATTGGTTATCCGGACGACTTGTGGGTAATACAATAGAGAACACAGTAGAGTATCGATTATACAGACATTGGTTATCCGGACGACTTGTGGGTAATACAATAGAGAACACAGTAGAGTATCGATTATACAGACATTGGTTATCCGGACGACTTGTGGGTAATACAATAGAGAACACAGTAGAGTATCGATTATACAGACATTGGTTATCCGGACGACTTGTGGGTAATACAATAGAGAACACAGTAGAGTATCGATTATACAGACATTGGTTTATCCGGACGACTTGTGGGTAATACAATAGAGAACACAGTAGAGTATCGATTATACAGACATTGGTTATCCGGACGACTTGTGGGTAATACAATAGAGAACACAGTAGAGTATCGATTATACAGACATTGGTTATCCGGACGACTTGTGGGTAATACAATAGAGAACACAGTAGAGTATCGATTATACAGACATTGGTTATCCGGACGACTTGTGGGTAATACAATAGAGAACACAGTAGAGTATCGATTATACAGACATTGGTTATCTGGACGACTTGTGGGTAATACAATAGAGAACACAGTAGAGTATCGATTATACAGACATTGGTTATCCGGACGACTTGTGGGTAATACAATAGAGAACACAGTAGAGTATCGATTATACAGACATTGGTTATCCGGACGACTTGTGGGTAATACAATAGAGAACACAGTAGAGTATCGATTATACAGACATTGGTTATCCGGACGACTTGTGGGTAATACAATAGAGAACACAGTAGAGTATCGATTATACAGACATTGGTTATCCGGACGACTTGTGGGTAATACAATAGAGAACACAGTAGAGTATCGATTATACAGACATTGGTTATCCGGACGACTTGTGGGTAATAAAATAGAGAACACAGTAGAGTATCGATTATACAGACATTGGTTATCCGGACGACTTGTGGGTAATACAATAGAGAACACAGTAGAGTATCGAGTATAATCGATGCTCTACTGCATTTAAAATTGCTGACTGCAGAGTTTGCTATTTAAGATGCCGTTTAATAATTAATTATCCTTAAGAGGATTACAAAAAATTAAATTTCTTTTCGATTTGCTTATGGTTATGGTTTTCGCTTATGGTTATGCCATTCAATAGAACTTACTCAAAAAAGTTGGTTATAACTTATAACCGAGGAGGATGGAGTTGTGTATCATCCTAAAATCTTTTAACTTTTAGCAAGAAAGTTAGAAAGATCTTTTGACACATTAAATAAATTTGTTAAATGTTTTTTTAATAAGGTACTTATGAATGAGTTTAGATAATAGTTTAATTTATTTAAACATCAATTTTCCCCATGAAATATCCACAGTGCAAGTAAATACATTGCTTTTATATTGAAACTCACCATTCATAAAATAAATAAAGAGACCAACAAAAGTTATCAAGACATTTATAGGAGGAAGAGAATGTATTAATCTGTAAAGTAGTTAGTTATATTTCAGATGGGCAATCATTAATTAATACAAGGCATCAAAATTATCATATTTAAGAAAATAATGGTTTTCATGGTTTATTTTGACATCCTGTTAATTTGTAAGGTTGTAAGGACATCCTGCATTTTAAAATCAATGAGTATAATTTAAAATGCATTTTTTATAATCTTGTTTCAAATATTTCCAGCACTGTAAACTACTAATGTGCAACAAAACCATTAATTTTTGTCAGATTTGCTTTAAGTATATATTTTAATATCATCATCAGTTAGAACCCTATATTTTGATACAAAGTTCCAAGCAGAATAAAGGGTTTTGTATTCACATTTTAGCTGCTTTATTTGCCTGAAATCTATATGAATAAAATTAGAGTTTTGTCTATACATTGCTCAGAATTATTAATTTTTTAGTTATTTTTACTTTTCATACGTTAGAGTCGAAATCGGTCTTATCTCAATTTTTGTCTGTGACGCTCCAGGTGGCATTTTACACTGTCTTCTCCGAAAAAATGGGAGAACTGATTACAATGAAACTTATTTCATGTATTCTCTACATTCCAGAGAAGGTTTGTAAATGCTTGAAATCGCCCCCCGCCCCTGAAAAAGTAAATAACGAGCATTTAAAAACCCACTTTTACGCGATATTACTAGCATTTTTACTGAATTTTCAATGAATAGACTGCTGAAAATAATCAGCTATCTTTGTAGTTTAAAGATTTAATAGAAATAAAACAAACAGCTGTCAAATCAATATTAGTTTATAATGATCATTGATTTTAAACCCATTTCGAAATCATACTATATTAAAAAGTTATTTTAACGTTTAACTAATAATAATAATGGTATCAATGTTCTAATCCATTTTATTGTAAAGTAATGCTAAATGGTAAGCTGGGTATTGATTTATTTTATTTGTATTGATTTGTTTAGGATTTCAGGTTTACATTTTGGTATGATCTTTCTTCTTTAAACTGAATCCTATAACCCGTACAAAGGACGGGCTTACTGCTAGTGAACAATAATTATGGATCTAAATTTCCCAAACAACAGATACCTCCGACTTGTTTACGAGAATTCCATACTCAACTCCCACCTCCCAGTGGGCCCCTCTCATTGTTGTTCCTAGAATTATGGCAAACCTATAAGCATTGTCACTATTACCTGGACCTTGGCCTTCCTAAGGTTCAGAACCAGAATCTCTCGGTTTGTTAACCTGAGATTATAGGGTCAAGCAGTGTTACCTGAGGAGGATCATCCAACATTTCAGACCTACCATGAAAAACTTCATCAAAATGATTAGGCTGGCCGCACACTGATGCAGCATTTCACCTGAAGCAAGTATTAGAGGCAAAGTGTTTCGCTGGGCACTAGCGCCCTGTGTATTTCAATGGGAGCCTGTACACTCATCAAGCAAACGTTGCGAAGCGCCTCGCATTAAAACACACAGGGCGCTAGTGCCCAGTGAAACATTTTTCCTCGCAACACTTGCTTCTGGTGAAATACTGCATCAGTGTGCGGCCGGCCGTAGGGCTGACCCAACGAAGCCTATTTCAGTAACTAGGCTTGTTTGTTGTCTCAGTACAACAAATTAACAAAGAGAAAACGATTTGAGAAAAAATTCAGCCTGATTGGTCAACAATAAATTTATTAACACCTTCCACAATTATATCATATATCAAACATGTCTATGGTCTGAACACACAAATATAATAAAAGCAAAAACAAATAAAAATAACAGTCTAATTGGCAAACTCACAAAAATAAGCATTAATCTAAAATAAATTTCATGCTTAACAATATTACATAACTACTCCACCTATCATGTAAGCATATAAAATTTCTAATAAAAATTTGAAATGATAGTTAACAATTGCAAAAATTTGATAAAATAATACATTGATTAATAATACCTAAATTATAATTAAAATAAATATGATAAATTTTGATTTGAACCTGAAGCTCTTTGGCTCATGTCATACATTGTCAATCTGTAGACTCTAATAATAGAGAGGAATCCAGGTCCAAATTCTTGCAGAAGCAACAGTTCACAACAAACTGAAAGAGAAATGGTTGTGCAAGCATGCTAAATAACACATTTAAAAATATTTCATACAGTTCAGAAACTATATCATGAATAGCCTAAAAGTGCAATTTCAATAAGAGTATCGCTAACATTTTTTTAATGTCCTTCAGCTCTTCCTTTCTAATTATTTACCATTTTTGTATACTATGCCAACTAATGAGAGCCCGTCCCAGACGTTTATAATTGAACTATAAATTAATTACCTACAACAGGTAGCAACCAGATCAAAGCCTGGACTGTTCACAATCAAATTCTCACAATTTTCATAGGGAAAAATGTCAAAAAATACAAAATTTGTATATGCGGGAATTTTCAAAATCAATGTTCTTTAAAGCATATACACTGTCACTTGTAATACTTACATAGTATAAAACTTAACACTTGTGTCTGAAGTGAACATCATAAAATAGATAACATTTAACGTTATGTAAGTTCCACTAAAATCTTGTTGTTTATTTAATCAAGTGTATAGGTTTCAACCTGAGTCAAGAGAGGTTATAATTAATTATAATTGATTTTTACCGCATCAATAAAATACAGTATCTTACTGATAAATAATTAATAAAATATCACTTTATTTTCATAAATATAGTGTGTTATTAGATAACAACATAACATTTCGTTATGTACAACAAGTGTGTTATTTAATAACACAGTGGTGACCGAGCTTTGCTCGGATAGAATAAGACATGTTTTTACAAGTTAATTAGCAAAATTAAAACAAATTTACTGTTCAATGAAAACATTTATGTGGTTTAAATAAAACCGTTTTCATACCCCTTAATTAATATGGCATAAATACTGAACAAAACTATAGCCCTCGGGTGGGGAGCGATCACACGACCTTGCGTACGTGAGAACTGAGCGCTACTAACTGAGCTACGGCGTCGGCCAAGTTGTCGTCGTCGTTTAAGAGTTTTTGGCCAACCTCAATTGTTTTAGCTAATCTTATACTGAATTTAAATGTTCACATAAATTTTAATACATTTTTAAATACAGTTTGTTATTATTATCCTGTGATCAACTGATTTTGCTAGAAAAGGAATGAGGATTGAAAAGCAAAAGATAAATATAATTTACACCAGTTCATTGGTTTGTTACAGTGGCTTCAAGCAATAGAATGAATATGTTTTCTTTCAAAACACAAATGATTTTGGAAATAATTTTCTCTGCTTTTATTTCGCACAGTTACTTTACCCTTTAGTTTTTACAAATTGTTTAGTAATTTGATAATTTTTCATTTATTACATACATAAAAGAAATATTAATGCAAAACCTCTATTCACATATTGTTTGCCACCATCTTCAATCAACAACTGTCAAACGGTTATAAACAGCTGTTTTGATTTGTATTGTTTAAAATTTAAAGAAAATCCTTAGTGCCATTTTCGAGATCCTTGTGCAAATATATATATATATATATATATACCGGTATGTATATATATACAAACCTTGCTCGTATTAAAGTATTGGACTTGTTAACTCCTATACTATATTATGATCAAGGTTTGTATTATATTTGCACAAAGGTTTGGAAAATGGCTCATCAAAATTTTTATAAATTTTAGGGATGATTAATTACTGAGAAAAAAATAAGAAAGTATCCAGAAAATTTTGTTTTCATTTGAGATTATTTTAACAAATCACAAAATTCAAATTGGGCTTATGAAGATTCATAAGTAAACCAAAGAAATACCTGTTAATAAATAATGTTGATTGAATGTGGCATATAATGTGATATTAATATCTTAAACATGTGTGAAAACTAATGGGTGTTAGAAATAACAGTGTGAATTAAACCCACAATAATATACTTTCAAAATATATTGTGTTTTCACAGAAAACTATGACCGTTTTGCATGGACAAGCCGAGGTTAGTTAAAATTAATAACCTTAACATGATCATCCTATATAACTTTCTTTTATTCTTAATATAACTAAGTTTATTTAATAATTAAATGTAACTTATGCAGACTCTAATTTTGAAGTTATTTAATACTTAATACTAAAAGTATTAAAGTAATAAGTTTTAAAAATAACTGAAATCAAGATCTACCAAGATAGGTAGGAATTTTATGCCAATTGTGAATGAGAAATGAGGGTAAATATTGTGGCGCTACATTGTAGTCTTATTACTGAATAAGGCTGACATATTCCTTAGATAGGACTGTTAATTAATAGCCTAACAGCCAATGGCATCTAATTGGCCTAGAGTTTAACGTGGGATCCACACCTTAATTTTTCATCTTGACATACCTATTTCCTCTTGTTTATATATTGCATCAAATAATGCTTGGTCACTGGGTACTTAACATAAAATCAATGAAAACAGGTTGTAGGCCTTCAGACCAATGTTTTTTTTAAAAAGACTAATTTAGGATAAAAATGACTTCATTTGGTGTGCAAATTCCTAAAACCTCTGGGTGTGTTAGTGTAGTGATGATTTCACATATTGTAAAATACTAAAGCAAATAAAAAATAAAAACTAAAATATTTTTGGCATACGAATGTAGTAAGAAACATTATAAAGTATAACTAGTGTACAGCAAACTCAACAAAATAATGGCTTATATAACATCACTCCAAACTAAAATTAGTGACTTTTTGGCAGCTCTAGCTCTTAGGTACTAAGTTTATAAATGAAATAATACATGAAAATATGTGCTCATAATAAGCACAGTTTTTTTCTTAAAATCTAAAAATGCTGGCTTCAAAAAACATTGTACTATTTAAAAACTGAAAACCCCACAAATGGAGAAAAGGGCAACATAAATCTGTCTGGTCACCTTTGGAACATACAATATTTTTGTAAAATTTTTCTTTCATGAAAATATATTAACTAAATCTGAAGATGTGTTTATTTTGTTACACTTAAGTGCATTCAGGGTTTATACAGTTTAATGACTGGACATGAACACAAACACAAAATGAGATTAACTTTTGAATAACAACTCTTGACTAACTAAACAAACTAATGTGTACATACATGAGATAAAATATATAATACAAGGGCCAATTTTTTTTAAGTTCCGGTCGTCCAACAAAGCAAGTGAGAGGTCAGGAGAGGCCGGATCTGCTTGTCATGCGGCTGCGCAGCACTCCACCACAACCTCTGCTGATTTTAGCAAAGCAATATTTTTTCCAGTGAGTCAGTCGTAGCTGAGCTACGTCCACGTGAGCAAAATTAAGGGGTTTCTTTGGACAATTACTTACCTGGTATGATATACTAATAGGGACCTACCTAATTTGGTGACAAGGGATAAATGCTACCCCCTTGTCAATGACATTATCCTTAATAACAGAAATTTGAAGTCAACAACATATAGTACAATGAGATGGATGTATTTGACTTATTCAGACTTCTGATGGTCAGGCAATTCTTTCTTCTTTTTCAAAGGGTTATTTTTACACTCATTGTAAAGGTTATTCAGATCAAAAGCTGCTTTGACATTGTCCTGAAACAATAAAATATAATACATACTTAGATCACACTTTTCATTTACATAAAAATGTGTAACTTAAAATTTAGAAAACTCCATTGATCTATGTTAAATGACATAAGTTTTAAGCCAAACTTTTCAAAGTAAAATCATATAAAGCTTCATAAAATATATGAAAATATAAAATAAAAAGATACTATGAGTTTTATACATTAATATACGTCCAATACTCAAATATTTTTAAAATCGCACCATTATCACACTGATACAGTTGATTCCCGATTATCTGTGGATGACTTAACTGAGTTGCAGACAAATCAAGGCAACAAAATGGTGTTTCATGTTTATTTTTTAACAACTTAAAAGTAGCAACAGTAAATCTGCTAGTTAGCGTCAAGGTTATAATATAACTTTGTTTAGGAGGGAGTGAAAATCCCTAAATTGTGTAACGCAAAAATCAGTGATTTTAAATCCTCCCTCACCTCCTTGTCATATTACTGACTGTTACTATCGATCATGAGCGATCACCTCTGGCCAGTCCATCTGACTAACGCGGCTACAGTCTTTGCTGTTATTAATTCACCACATAGGCCCATGGTCATGGGCAGTTAGCTAGAAATGAACTCTGCTAATACTTATTTTAACACCCATTCCTTGTGATTTTTATTTAAAGTTGATGTCATAGCGATATTGCAGCGCAAAATGCATCTTTGATGATAACAAAATACACTAAAACCTTTTACATGCCAAACAATAATATACTGCTATGAAACTGTGACTTAAATAGGGTCAAGTAGATTATTGTCATAAATACTACAGTATAACAATAATTATATCAAAAGCAAAATACAACTAATTATTATGATTGTTTTTCCACAAAATATTAAAAACGTTTCACTAGGAGTATCTCATTAGTTACTACAATACTGATTGTATCTTTAATGGTGATGTAAAGATGTTTTCAGAGCAATAGATATATAGTCTCCAGTGGAAAACTAGCCAAAAACATGATATAGGAATGGGAATACGGGCTGACTTCAGACAAAAAGTGTTGTTAACCATCATACCTAGAATTCATATCATAATAAACATATATATTTTGATAGATGGGTCGAGGGGTGCAGGTACAAGCGTGTTCGTGAGGGGGCGGGGTAAGACATCGCAGGCTGCTTGCGAATCCACTGTGGCTGTAAGCGTATTCTTTAGCTGTAGGAGCACGCTATTGAAATTTGGACGCTGTTTTCAGATTGAATTTGTGAAGTAAACGCTATTTACGATGTTGAAAGTAAATTTTCGAATTTCTCGTGGTCATCGCTGAATCCTGAGATGACCGGATGCATCGCCACTGTTTACTGACTAGTTTAGAGCTTTAGCTCTAAACTAGTCAGCAATAATTTGTTGATCACAATGTGAACATTTTCCAAGAACATGGGGTAAAGATTCCAATATATATTAAATAAACTGTCAACTCAATCAATTTTATTATGTACTGATTTAATCAACTTTATTAAATCAACTGTGACGTTTCTGCCAACCATAAATCATATGATCTCACGATACAATCTACCTCGATTTACCAGAAATACCAAATGTGTTTTTATTTATATTTTATACCATTGTTTAGGCACTGGGCCCATGAAAAAAGCGAGTTCGATAACTTAGTATGTCATGTTGTTGCTGAAAAAAAACAGAACTACACATTAGTTATTATATTACAGTTCTTTTATAGTTGGCCTAAACCAACCTCCGTGAAGAAAAATTTCTGAAGCTTTCCCTTGGAGTCAACCATGGGTCTTCGCATGACTTCTTTGCCTTCCTTAAACAATATCACGGTAGGGAGCTGGCGGCTTACAGGGGAGTCATTCACATAATACTTCTTCCCAGCATCTGGATATCGTCCAATATCGATCTTCCCAAAATGCAGGTTCTCTAGATGATATCTGCAGACATAGTGTAGTGTAAAAATTTAGTCTGGGTCCATAGTAGAGACACCTCAATCACAAATAGTTAGTACATAGTATAGAAATAGCATATAACGATAGATTCAGTTGTTGAAAGGTTGTTTAAGTTGCCCTTAATTCACACACTATCCATCCTTCACCACAATTACTTTTTTTGTTTATTCTCTTTTAAGAATACAAAGTCACATCATCATTGAATCATAACAAGGTTTCTGATTACATGTAAATACAACTTCACTTTACATCAGACTATCAAACTTCAAGGTAGGCAGATTTTGGAAAAAAAAATCAAGGAGTACAGTAAAATTGTATTTAAATAATAATTGTAAGAAAAATAAAAATTAAATCACTAGTAGAGAATTAAATACTATTGAGAGTTTTGGATTCAAAATTAGTACCTTTTACTAAAATATAAATATAAATATTGTATACTGTATATACATTGTATTTATATTTTGCTTTTGAGATATTTCACTATGGATATAATACTCTCATTCCCAATCATAAGAACAAGACTACGCTCAGGACAATAACGATTTTAAACAATAAGTTTGTCTAATTAATTGTGTTCAAACTATTGAGTATCTACTTTATGACTGTAACTCTGTCCTTCACTTCATTATTCCTCACTCAAAATGTATCACAGTATATTACCTGAGTTCAATTGTTCTCTATTGCAAATTTTCTCACACACAACTGCACTAAGAAATTTAGCAGATATAAGCTACACAACAAATGAATAAAACTTGTCTGTACAGCTCCATATTTCAACACACTAGCGACTGTATAAAATTGTGCACCATTGCACAATTTAACAGGGTTGAAATATCTCCCATTCGAAACTAAAACATTTTCAGAAAATTAAGTATTTAGGCAGTAGTAAAACTCACTCAACAGACAGCTGAGAGAAAATGGGAGCAAAGTTGACACAGGCTGGATTCCAGGCGGTGTAAAATGTCACCATCCAGCAAATCTTTTTGTTCCGCATGATTTCATCTTCAACACCTTGAGCCGTTCTGAAATACACAACATTTTCGGGTCCTTTGTAAGCAGGTTCTGGCAACAACAGTCCGACCACTGAAATAAATATTTTGTATGAATGATGATTAAAATGCTAAGAAACATACCTGTTACAGTTATGTAATTGACAAGAGTAACAAAGATATAAGAATTACATATCCAGCTCTAAGACATTCTCCATTCTGTATTTTACTTTCTGGTCATATCAATGTTGGTGTTTAGAATTTGTGATTAAAGCGAGTAACAATCAATTGTTGTTAAGGTCATAAAATTAATAAGTACAAATAAATGGAAAAAATCAAGAGTAAAAATAGATATATATATATATATCAAAATTCTAAAAAAATTTCATTTTAATTCTAAATGGCTGTTATTGATGTCAGAATAAAGGTTGTATCAATAAGGTGAGTGTCGGCTGACCTATACCTGTGCAATTGAGTATTTCCTCCTTGACTTGGTAGGTTATATAAGTTGTAATAAAAATCCATGGTATTACTCGCATAGTATCACATTTTCATGTGATATTATCAAACACAAAACCTTTGAATGCCAAAAGTTTCTGGCTAAAAGTCTATCTGAACGTTACCACATTGCAAAAATCTCCCATCATTGTATATCATGTTTAGGTGCTCACAGTGTGAAGGCATGCAAATCACAATCATCTTGCAAGGTCTGCCACAAAAAGCACAATTAATACCTTGCTACATTTTCCTGTTTCACCTTCATCATCAATTAGTCTTCCTAACAATTCCGAAGTAAAGGAGTTTACGTCTCAGTCAAATATGTCTGTTACACTCACTGCACAACATAATAGACTATCATCATCAGTTGATAAGACTGTTATGGTATTGCTTGGTACCGTACTAATTAATGTACAAGCTGCAAATGGCACAACACATACCTTTCATGCACTGTGCGATTCTGGTAGTATGTGTTAACTAATCACTGAAAGAGCAGTCTCTCTACTCAATGCCACCCGGCAAGCAAGCAATGTTCAAATAGTGGGTATAAATCAACATATTTCCTGCAAGAAGGGTCAAATTTATGGCAATTTAGAGACACCTTCATGTGTTACCATTGCCAACAATCATCCGATGGTTATTCTGTACAAACTCACTGTTAATCTACCTCGTACACCAGTATCACCAGATGTCATTCATCTTACTAAGCAGTATAATCTTGCTGATCCCACTAATCATGTACCAAATTGCATTTATATCATTCTGGGAGAACCTTGATTCCTGCAACTCTTCTCAGGTCCCACAATCCAATTAGGCCCTGATTTGCCACATTTAATCAATTCACCACTTGGTCATATTGTAATGGGTACAACAACTTCTTTGTCTACATCTTCACTTCATGCTTCGCAACATTCAAGTACCTTGAGTGTATATTTTCACTCTATTCCTCTTGACGAATTGCACAATGTCATTCAACAATTTTTCATTGGAAAGAGGATATTCAGCAGCAATATACTTCAGATGCAGTAATAATCAATCTACTACAACACAGCTCGTCATAGCAAAGAGTCGAGTAGCTCCTTTAAAGGTTACTATTCCTAGTCTTGAACTATGCGCAGCACATTTATTGGCAAAATCAGCAACTTGTTCAATGCTACTAACATATTCTTGTGGAGTATTTCTACTATCATTCTCACTTGGTTACAAACACCTCCATATCATCTTAAAACGTATGTCGCAAACCGTGTCGCACAAATTCAAGAACTAACACCACCCGAATGTTGGCGTCACGTTGTCTCATAGGACAACCCTGCATGTTGTGCCTAACCGAGGTATTCATTGCCGCAATTACCACAACACACTTTATGGTGGAATGGTCCCAAATGGCTATCCCAGTCATCATCTGAATGGCCAAATCACAAGTTTACCAAAATGGAATCTGATGAGATAATGGAATTAAAGTCTGCCCCATTAACAATCTTTGCAATTTCTTCAACATGAATTACCGCTGTTAACAAAATATTCATCTTGGACTAAACTACTACACGTCACTGCTTTGGTTATGAGGTTTATCTATAACTGCAAGACTTCACATAATGTTTTAGGTCCTATTGCTGTGGCAGAAATCAACTCAGCACGCCTTAAAATATTTTATGCTGTCCAACAATCCACTATGCAAAAGGAATTCAATGAACTCCTTAAAGGTAAATGTCCTCCCAATATTGCTCATTTAGCTCCATTTATTGATACTCACCAATTGATTTGTGTCGGTGGTCGATTACAAAAATCACAACTTGCTTATGACATCAAACATCCAGCACTGCTGCCTAAACATCATTACATAGTACATCTACTCATTGACACTTGAAACATATACACGCAGGACCATAATTTGTCCAATCAGTTTTGAATCAACATGTGTGGATTCTCAATACACGAGTGTCATCAGCTTGCAGTTGCACAAATGCATTACTTGTCATCGCCATCACAACACAACTCCTACTCCAATCATGGCGGACTTACCTGCTGTTCGAACAACTCCCGCCAAACCATTCACATCTACTGGAGTAGATTACATGGGTTCACTTCCATGCAAGATCATCAACTTGCAGTTTCTGAAAATCATAATGGTCTACCTCGGCATATTCATCTGCATGGTGACAAAGGCTGTGAATATTGAAGTTGTGACAGATCTCACTACAGATGCATTTAATGCGGCTCTAACCCGATTCGTGTCTAGACGAGGAATTTTCACTGATATTTATTCTGACTGGGGAGCCAATTTCGTAGGCACCAATTGCGAAAAATAGTTCAGTTTATCGCAATTAAGAGTAGTCAGTCTCAAACCGAAATTCACAATTTTTCAGCTGCACATGGAATACGTTTTCATTTTAACCACCCATCTGAACCGCATCACGGTGGACTATGGGGAACAGGAATAGTGTCAAACACCATCTCACACGCATAATGGGAACTTCAGTACTAACCTTGCCTGAACTGATGACGTTGACTACTCGAATTAGCTTAATTCATGCCCATTGCATCCAATGTCAAGTGATTCAAATGATTTCGATGTCTTGACGCCAGGTCATTTTCTCACAGACGATTCATTATCCATTATTCCAGAGCGAGATGTCTCCACAATTCCATCCAACAGACTCAAACATTGGCAACAAGTTCAGCCATTTGCTCAAAATCTATGGAAGTGCTGGAGTCTGGATTATATACATACGTTGCACGAATGTACTAAATGGAAGATAAACGCAACAAACATTAAAGTCGGAGACTTAGTTTTACTCAAGACAGACGACAATCCATTATGTTGACCAAGAGGAAGGGTGACAGAAACTTTTTCTGGATCAGTAACACAAATTGTGTCTATTACCGTTAACTGAAGAGTAAAGGTTAAAGACCTAAGGTTCTTCAAGGGGACCGGTGTTGTTCAGTTTTGTGTATAGGTGATCAGTGTGCTCAGTTATGTATATATGATAAATGAGGATGCTAAATGAGTATATACGAACATATGTTTTATTTAATAACATCATAATATATCACAGTTATGACTTTCATTTCAAGTGTTTATTCAGTGTAAAATCATGACTTCAACCACGTAAGTCAAACACCACAAGGTACTCTGCACACATCCTAACACACTATATAAACCATAGCTTGGGCTTATATAAACTTAAATTATATAAATTTTTTATAGTTTCAACTCATGGTAAAAATGTAAAAGTAAAAACTTTTATCGTATACTATAGACTCTATTCAGTAAGGAACCAAAATTTGTTGAGCTTGTTATTAAGTAAATAATTTCAGGATCATTGGTTTACATTTCCACCAATAAATATAAAACTTAATTTATTTTACAAACATTTATATGTCTTTGCTTATTTATTATACTTACAAATTAAGATAATACCAAAGAAAATTCCCATTCTAATGTCAGCATAAAACCAAAGTATTAAGTTTGCGACTTTGGTATACATAAAACTTGATGATAGGTAATTGATCATTGTAACACTCCCAGCTTTCCTTGTTCGTATCATAACCACAATCATGAGGAAGAATAATATCTCTGATTCTCTCTGAAACAAATAATAAACAATAAGTTTTAACAAACAATTAAATTTATGTGATGATGGAATAGTTTTTATGATTTGCTAGGTTGATTTGTTCTATTGCAAAAGTATCAAGATCAACCACTCATATATTGTTCAGAAAATAAAAATAATAAGAGTGAAACTGACACTGCTATTCTGTCCAATTTTTAGGCGTACAATTGCATTTTTCTGACATACAATGTTTATTTCCTTAAAAAAATGATGAGAAATTTTTGACACGAATATGTCTTAGCTCTGGGGGGGTGTAAGAATATGCAATTAGCAAGACGGAAATATCAGAACAGCTGTTTAGATGAATTGAAAACATTCCCTTTAGACATATCTATGATCTAACCTATTTCCCACAGGGAAGTAGATAAAAAACATTTTTTAAAGTTTAAATTGATTGTTTGTTAATAAAACTAGCACAGTAAGGCCATTTTTCATAAGTTAAGAAGTGAAAACTGTTGCCCTTTTGTTGTAAATAAAATATAAGTTACTCATTATGATACCAATAAAATCGTTATTAAATAAAATAAAATAAGGGTACATACATTTCAGTCCGTTTTAGCGAATTTCCCATAGGGAAGAAGCTATTACCGTAGGTCTCATGGCAAGAGTTAAGCCCGAGACCATGTTATTTTTTCTTCTTTAGGTGCCCAGAGCCCAAAAACAATAGTCGTTAAAATTTATATATATATGTGTGTTTGTGAACACGATAACTCTCGTAAAAATGGTCCGATCGAGACCAAATTTGCTAGAGACGTGTATTCCTACAAATGCTCGGACGAGTTCGTAAACCAGACATATCGGTCAATGGGAACGGGTAGTTTGGGGGGGTTTTGTACCCCAAAATGGGTTTTTTTGGGTTTTTCACATGTAATTTTTAAAAACTTCTAATTTTATATTTCACCATTGGAATCAGCTTAAAAACTACACAATTAAGTTCCTTAAAGTTTTTCTCTATCTTCAACGGTTACCGAGATATAAAAAAATCTAAACACAGTACGTTGTATTTTGAGGCTCCAATGTTAATCTTATAGAGGACTAGCTGACCCGGCGAACTTCGTAACGCCTCACAGTAAACACATGTTAACTTTAAGATTGGCCATGTTCTAAAGTCGAATAGCAATACGGCTTCGTTGTGAAAGGGCTTCATTGTGATATTCTGGGTCGCTGCATAGTGAATAACAATACTGAAACGATAAAACATATTAATATCATTCCCATAAAACAAATAAATCTGAGTAGATTAATTCACAATTTTCAAATCCAATCCAAACCCAAAGGAAACCTAACTGTAATAAGGCTTTTATAGGAAAGATATACAACAGCTGATTATCATAATAAACGTAATTATATAAACATTGTAATTATCATATAAACACGTGATTTTAATCAGACAGAAAATAAAAATATACATACATAATCCCCCAAAACCGTAAACTATTAACGTGGTGAATAAAGCTGTTCATTTTTTACAGTACACATTTACTTCATAGTTTAACATTAATGAATGATTCAGATGGCAATGGATAGTAAAGCATACGGTATTGCTAATGGAAAGTAAACCAATCAGCTGTAGTTAAGAAATCAAATGTTTTCATTGTAGACAATTTGTAAACAAACTTACTCTCCATAAGGTTAACATTAGAAATTTAAAACGCCATAAAATGGAAACTTATGGGGTTTTCGAAAATATTTTTTCACTAAAACCTTCCCGGACACATATAGAGCAACTTCCTAAAATTTCATGGCGATCGAATGAGTAGTTTGGCAACGCATAAAGGACATACAGACAGACAGACAGACATACATTCAATTTTATATATAGAGATTAGGAAAAATTAATTTTTCACTTATTATCTAATATTTTTGGATGAAACTTGATATTTAGCTTCATGTGGTTGAAATCCATACATTTGTGCTAAAAAATCATAGAATATGTGTTTATCATGGCAGCAAACCTGCATAGTCTTTTCCCATGTTAATCATATGGAGATTAGGCAAACTCCTTTATTTATGGACAGATGTTGATGAAAGTTGGTATAAATGTTAAAAATAAAATTTTTGATGGTATAAATGGTTACTTTCAGTGTTCCTCACAGCAGCAAACCTACTCACTCTTTCCCATTTTAATCTTATGGAGAATAGGCAAATAATTCTCATGTTTATCGACAGATTTTGACCAAACTTGTCATATATTATTATTATTATTATATTTTTTTTATTTGGAAATTTGCTGAGTACGCAGGTCTGCTGCGGCGGGGGTATTTAAATATATATATATAAAGTATAATTGAAA
Source organism: Nephotettix cincticeps (assembly GCA_023375725.1). NCBI lineage: Eukaryota > Metazoa > Arthropoda > Insecta > Hemiptera > Cicadellidae > Nephotettix > Nephotettix cincticeps. Next base: position 32,037,930 of record CM041786.1, read on the forward strand.
AAATCAACTGAGTATCTTTTGATAACATATTTATTCTAACAACATGTTTCAACCATTTTCAAGTTAATCATAAATGATAACCTAATATAAACAACTAGAAGTAAGCCCGTCCTTTGCACGGGTTGTAGGATTAAGTTTAAAGAAGAAAGATCATCATACCAAAATGTAAACCTGAAATCCTAAACAAATCAATACAAAGAAAATAAATCAATACCCAGCTTTATTAATTAGCATTACTGTACAATTAAATAGATTAGAACATTTATACCATTATTATAATTAGTTAAACGTTAAAATAACTTTTTAATATAGTATGATTTCGAAATGGGTTTAAAATCAATGACCAATATAAACTAACTAATATTGATTTGACAGCAGTTTGTTTTTATTTCTATTAAATCTTTAAACTACAAAGACAGCTGATTTTTATCAGTAGGTTGTTCAATGAAAACTGAATCAAAATGTGACCAATATCGTGTTAAAGTGGGTTTTTAAATGCTCGTTATTTACTTTTCAAGGGGCAGCAGGCGTTTTCAAGCATTTAAAAACCTTCTCTGGAATGTAGAGAATAGGGCCTACATGAAATAAGTTTCATTGTAATCAGTTCTCCTGTTTTTTCGGAGGAGACAGCATAAAATGCCTCCTAGAGTGTCACAGACAGACAAAAATTGAGATAAGACCGGTTTCGGCTTCTCTAACGCACAAAAAGTAAAAATAACTAAAAAATGAATAATTCTGAGCAATGTAGGGCCTACATACAAAACTCTAATTTTATTTATATAGATAGATATTTAAATCACATATGTTTAAAAATTAAATACTTCCAATTTAATAAATGTACATGTGTTCTTGAAGAAGTTGGTTAAACAAATTTTGTATCTATAAAAATGTAAAATGTAATTATATACTTTGTTTGAATTTTCTGATTAAAAAAAATGGATTGTTTTTTGTTATGTGGTTGTTCAAAATGTTTTGGGGTCAGTTTTTTTATCCCTGAATAAATGTAAGCTTAATATTCTTCTTTTGTATCCATGACATGTCCTTTGGTCGAGAATTCAATTATTTCAAGATTTTCTTCTATGTTTTTGTAATTATGATTTTGTGTTAGTAAGTGTTCTGCAAAATTAAATTTCATGGTTGTTGTGTTGTTTCTTCGGAGAGCTTGAATATGAAACTGCAATTGTAAAAAATTTAACAGCCAAAATTTGTTGTGTAGGTCTATCTAAAAATTTACATTTATAAAATTCAACCTTAAGTAGCATTAAACTTAATTCCTCATATCTCATAAACAAAAGTTCATACTAACATTTGGGACGGAATAGTTGACTCATTTTGTTAGTTATTAGTGAAATGCAACCTACCAAGGTAGGTAGATTATTTTATACCAAGTATGAATGATAAATGAGTGTAAGATGATTGTGGCGTGATCTTGTAGTCTTTTTACTGACTAATGCTCAAATGTTCCTAAGATAGAACTGTTAATTAATATCCCATAATTCAATGGCATATCTATGGGACCTACACATTAACATGGAGTCTGATCCATTGCCTCTGAATTATACAGTCCCAGGCATAATAAACCTTGAAATAAAGTTAGGCTTATAGGCCCTTTTAAAATTTGTTTGATTAGTGTTTCAAGAAAAAATAAAACATTTTTAAATGGTAAACAAAAATGAAAACTTTAACTGGGTTGATTAAATATATGTAAAACTAAAGAATATTTTTAATTTTCAAAATAACTCACTGAATCAAATTCGCACTGGGATTCTGATAATGGAAATGTGTAATGGCACAGAAAAGGTAACTTCTTAGCTGCGATATAAGATGCACTAAGTACAATATTTATGTAATAATAAGGCTTCATAAGAAGCCTAATGTCTTTATTTATTTTCATTCTCGAAACTGATAATAGTCCACTTAGTCAAAAATGTGTAAACAACACTGACAATGGCACTATACACAAGATAGTTGAGGTTATGTGTTAGTGTTATGTCCTATGCAGTGTCTCCAGGTCAAAAAACTAAAATTCCCCACTTGACACCACTAAAAATCCCGACCGTTCATAAGCCCAACATTACCCACCAGCAGCCTTAGTTTTCCCCACAATTCCCAATATGCGTACAACCACACACACATGTAATATAATATATTACGTGTCATTATTGTGTGTCATTTACCTCACACAAAAATTAGTAATCATAAATGTATACTTTTTCGTTTGACTAAATTTTTAACAGCAAATAACCTCTCCTTATTTTCATCGCCGCATATTTATCAGTATAAAAATCTCTTAATTACTGAGCCTTAATCAGATTTTAAATTTGTCGGTTAATCCCATTATTTTCTGCACTTCAGCACAAAATTACGATGCTTTGGATTCCTGGTGTTTTAGAGTTAGAAATTCATCCAACTTCTCTGTCAGGCTCAAATTCACTCAACACTATCACTAAATAACCCGTTATAACTTTTAGAAATGTGTACATACATTGTTTGTATAGATCACACGTGACATGACTTTACTGTGTCGTCAAGATGAATAGTAAATATCAATTTTCCAGTACTGCACAATTACTGATATTAATAATTTTCATAAACCTAAATCGGCTGAGTTAACCACAGTTTATCAATCAACTGGTCATTTTATACTCAGTACCTGGTGACCGAGCTTTGCTCGGATAGAATAAGACATGTTTTTACAAGTTAATTAGCAAAATTAAAACAAATTTACTACTCAATTAAAACATTTATGTGGTTTAAATAAAACCGTTTTCATACCCCTTAATTATGGCATAAATACTGAAAAAAATATAGCCCTCGTGTGGGGATCGATCACGCGACCTTGCATACGTGAGACCTGAGCCCTACTAACTGAGCTACGGCGTCGGCCAAGTTGTTGTCATCGTTTAAGAGTTTTTGGCCAACCTCAATTGTTTTAGCAAATCTTATACTGAATTTAAATGTCCATACAGTTTGTCATTAGTATCCTGTGATCAACTGATTTTGCTAGAAAAGGAATGAGGATTGAAAAGCAAAAGATGAATTCAATTTACGCCAGTTAATTGGTTTGTTACAGTGGCTTCAAGCAATAGAATGAATACGTTTTCTTTCAAAACAAAAAAGATTTTGGATATAATTTACTCTGCTTTTATTTCGCACAGTTATTTAACCCCTTAGTTTTTACAAATTGTTTAGTAATTTGATAATTTTTCATTTATTACATACATAAAATAAGTATTAATGTAAAACCTCTATTCACATATTGTTTGCCACCATCTTCAATCAACAACTGTCAAACGGTTGTAAACAGCTGTTTTGATTTGTATTGTTTACATTTGATTCTTCATAAGCGTAATGTTAAATTTTTAGATTTTAAACGAATATTACAAGAAAACAATAATTTTCCTGGACATTGGACCTATCTAGAACTTATTTTATACTCAGAAATTAGTTATTTCCAAAATTTAAAGAAAATCCTTAGTGCTGTTTTCGAGATCCGTGTGCAAATATATATATATATATACAAACCTTGCTCGTATTATAGTATTGGATGGATTTAAAAAAACATGAAAATTCCCCACTTTTTCCCTACACACAATTCTTCACATCTCTTAGGGCTAAAAAACTCAATGTTGGGAAAATCCCCATACCTGGAGACACTGGTCCTATGTCATAAAAAAATTAAAATGTATTAGTGTTGGACATAAGAATAAGATGATGGTATCATAGTTGAACTATAGATCAACGGAATCCGTTCCTCTCTGGTTGAACGGATAGGAAAGTAGTATTCTTATAATCCATTTCTCTTTAGAAAAACTTATTTAAAAACTTTCGCAAACACTTAAAACAATAATCAACAAAAACCATGTTTGACTCTAAATACTATAGTAAAAGAATGTATTGTTAAATAAATAAATAAGAACTTAAAGTACTGTTGTAAAATTTAATAAAGAAAATGGAACACGTGACAATAAATCAAGAGAAGTTATCTAGGGTTAATAAATTTCATTTCCATAATTATGTTTTAATAATCACGAATGAGTTTGACAATCAAAATCATCACGATTTGAGCATTGTAAACAATGGTTTTACGATAGTTTCATGGCGTCTACAGTAACTGCCATGGAATATTATAAGAATGGTCTAACAATACTTAATAAATACTCCATGCTAAAAATAGTTCACCTAAAAACTTACTCTTGGGAGGAAGTAAAAGTCAAGGCACCTTGGCAATGGCTTGGCTTAATGTCAATTAGGTATATTTATATTTAAATTTTTTTTATAATGTCCCAGTAGGTCGATAAAACAAACTACTGCATTCATGTAATTCGTGCTTTTATTTTACACTTAATAATTCGTTGTACCTATTAAAGGTTTTGGCATTTTACTAATTACTGTACTACAAATGATTGTTATGATTGTTGCTATTACCCTTAAAATTAAATGTAACTCATCTTGACTAGGTCAACATTCACAGTTTATTTGTATTTGTTTTCAGGCAGTATTGTGTATGTGAGATATTTTCTTTTGCTGATTTAAAAAAATGCACTGCCCAGGATTGAAGCCATTTATTAATTTAAAATTACTTTCAGCAGGTTGTATTTTTATTTTCAATAATAGGTTAATGACCACAAAATCTGGACTCTCAACCTCGATGAATGTTTTTGACAGGACTGCAAAGCTAAAGCAAAAAGAACGAGCGGGAAGAATGCAAAATGTTGATGTTTATGATTATTTGAAGAATGAAATTGGTTATAGGTTGGCAGATAGGGTGTTTGATGTTAAACGAACATTTAAGTGTGCTTTAGATTTGGGATGTAGTCGTGGATACGTATCAAAAAATATAATTCGTGACTCGGTGGAAAAACTCATCATGTGTGATACAAGTGAAACATATTTATTTCAAGCAAGTCCTCCAGAAGAAGGAGTAGTGGTAGAACGTGTTGTGGTTGATGAGGAAAAATTACCATTTGAAAGTGACTATTTTGATCTTGTTATTAGTAATTTGTCGCTGCATTGGGTGAATGATTTGCCAGGAGCCTTTTCTCAAATTCTGAGAGTTTTGAAGAATGATGGAGTATTTTTAGCTTCTGTTTTTGGAGGGGACTCTTTATATGAACTCAGGTAAACAATTAATTTTAAATAATCACTTACCAATTGAATGGTATCTGCCCTTCAGGTGTCAATTTATTAATTGCTTACAGGAACCGGTTTCGTTTAAAAGAAAAACCTAGCCATAAAGTTAATTTTGACTCATCAATTAAAATATTAAAGAGTCGCGAAAATAAATACAAAGCTCAGGCTTGGGAGGAATTTTTTATATATAAATATTTTAAAGAAGACAAGGACGTTATGCAAAAAGAAAAAGGATGAGTTCTCCGAAAAAATAACATTCCAGCTATTAAATACTGTAATGCAAGAAACTAACAGCTGATTCATATTATGATTCATCATGTAAATAGTTCTTTGTTTTTTCATTATTTGTAAATATGTGTCGTGATTTTTTGAGGATATTTTTAAATGTTTCATCTTATTGAACACCAAGAGAAAAAAATATTATGTGTTATGTGTTACCTGTTTCGTCGGCTGATGATGGTCTGTTAAGAGACCGAAACCGGTTCCTGTAAGGAATTAATAAATTGACACCTGAAGGGCAGATACCATTCAATTGGTAAGTGATTATTTAACTATCTAGGTGTCTAGGCTTTCTAAATAATTAATTTTATTTAACATCTTAACCTTCCAAAATATGGTGGTTGGTGGCTTAGTTGGTAGTGTGACAAACCCACAACTTCATCATCATCACACTTCAGTCATCACAAGTCAGTGATGACTCTGGTTAGTATGCGGGAGTTGCTTATAAGTGTTTATCAAGTACTTTTTGTCCTAACAATGTTCATGTCCGCGGAAGAACCCAATTTGGACCTTTTGTACGATTTTAGGCTGTATGGTTTAGCCTTAGCTAGGGGATCGGGGTTCTGGGCGGGAAAACAAATCACTCAAATACACTTATTTCACTCTCTAATAACATAATTAACAATAAAAACACCACGGAACACAGTTTTCCCGACGTTTTCTAACATTTTCTGGCCAAAATAAGGCACCCTTCAAACACCAGTCAACCTTGTTGTCTACAACAATCGACGTTCTGAGCTGGAGAAGCGAGAAATATTTGGGAATCAGGGATATTTTAGGTAATTTGGGATTTAAAATGTTAATTTTAGGGTAAACAGGAGATTCCCGTGATTTACAATTTTGAACTGGAAAAGCTTGTTTGATTGTAGATTTAAGGCATAAGGTTAAGTTTATGTCAAAGATTTGTTATTCACATTAAATTAATTTAACTTAATATTATCAAAGTGAATTAAAAAGTAATTAGTTGGGAATGTTCACAAACAAAGGAAATGGCGCAACAAATCATCAACTGAGTTTATCTTTATTATTAGTTCATTTTAATGTCAATCAGCTGATTACAAATCCGTTAGTCCTTCACCCCATGGTAATTAGGAATATACAAAGAGGAAAATATATTACGATAAAACGCAACGTGTATTATTAGGATTTTTGACTTTTTGTCCTAACAATGTTCATGTCCGCGGAAGAACCCAATTTGGACCTTTTGTACGATTTTAGGCTGTATGGTTTAGCCTTAGCTAGGGGATCGGGGTTCTGGGCGGGAAAACAAATCACTCAAATACACTTATTTCACTCTCTAATAACATAATTAACAATAAAAACACCACGGAACACAGTTTTCCCGACGTTTTCTAACATTTTCTGGCCAAAATAAGGCACCCTTCAAACACCAGTCAACCTTGTTGTCTACAACAATCGACGTTCTGAGCTGGAGAAGCGAGAAATATTTGGGAATCAGGGATATTTTAGGTAATTTGGGATTTAAAATGTTAATTTTAGGGTAAACAGGAGATTCCCGTGATTTACAATTTTGAACTGGAAAAGCTTGTTTGATTGTAGATTTAAGGCGTAAGGTTAAGTTTATGTCAAAGATTTGTTATTCACATTAAATTAATTTAACTTAATGTTATCAAACTAAATTAAAAATTAATTAGTTGGAAATGTTCTCAAACAAAGAAAATGGCGCAACAGATCATCAACTGAGTTTAACTATCTTTATTATTAGTTCATTTTAATGTCAATCAGCTCATTACAAATCCGTTAGTCCTTCAGCCCATGGTAATTAGGAATATACAAAGAGGAAAATATATTACGATAAAACGCAAAGTGTATTATTAGGATTTTTGATAGTATAAATATATTTAACGACATGAAAATATCAATAAAAAACCTAACTTAACTCCGCAGAGCGCTGTATGTCGGCAATATCTCGGATATTACGATAAAACGCTACGTGTATTAGTCGCCGACATACAGCGCTCTGCGGAGTTAAGTTAGGTTTTTTATAGTATAAAATATATTTAAAGACATTAAAATATCAATAAAAAACCTAACTTAACTCCGCAGAGCGCTGTATGTCGGCAATATATCGTATATTACGATGAAACGCAACATGTATTAGTTTCCGACATACAGCGCTCTGCGGAGTTAAGTTAGGTTTTTTTATAGTATAAAGTATATTTAACAACATAAAAGTACCAAAAAAATGTAACTTAACTGCACAGAGCACTATGTCGGCAATTTCACCTATATCATCATGTGATATAAGTTATGCGTAATAACTACAATAAAATCAGGTCAAAATATTATAATAATCAGAATAATAATGATAATTTAATAATAAGATTTGTATTTGGTAGGGAAAAGGTGGGGAATTTTCATGTTTTTTTTAAACCTATCTAATACTATAATACGAGCAAGGTTTGTATATATATATATATATATATACTAGCCAAAGTACCCGTTCTTCGCACGGGTAAAAAAGGCTGAGAGGTGTAGGCTCTACAGATACATTTAGGTTATTGATAATCAATTCTTTATTGTTTACAAAATGATAAAACACGTGTCTAAGTATATATCTAAACATGACAAAGTAACATATGTCAAATATTGGGAGAGGATAAGCATTAACGTAATATAGGCAGGCATCGGGAGAAAATTTAAAATCTACCATTCCACTATTTCGAACTAATAATTCACTAATTTTGATCCAGCAGTTTATGTGTAAAAATTAACTTTATTTCTTTTTCTTCCCGAACTGTCAAAATGTAAAGTAAACGGATGTTGACATTAAAAACTGTAAACATTGAATCCCAGGGTATTTACAGCAACCATGTCTTCTGCTTCTCGAACTGTCAAATTTTAGGGTTCACAGCTGTTGACATTCAAGTTATTTTATGTTTTCATTTTCTAAAAATGTAAACATTGAAACTTAGGACGTTCATAGGGCGTAGCCCGAGAGGACTTTAAGGAAATGAGTATGCCTATGTGTTGCATGAGTTTAAGATCTGTCTTTGTGTAAAATTTCAAACTGTTTGGTTCCATATTTTTTGCGTTCACTTGCCACAGCAAACCCACAAACACACAAACCCACAAACATACAGAAACCACCTCTTCTTTATAATATTATATATATATATATATATATATATATATTCATTATATACATTATATACATATTCATAATATAATAATATAAATCCCATAATTGCATGGGCATAGTGAAGAGACATTATGAGGATTGGTGCTCTGTGGAATAATGTTTCATTATTACTCCTCAGTCCTCACCTAGTCAGCTGTTACCAACGTTGTTAAAACCTCTGCTAAAATAAGCCTTTTAAAACCCGGATTCTATTAAAATATCCCGTTTCTCTATACCTAAAACCCAGAACCGTAGACAAAAAATCCCTGATTCTTAAATATTTCCCATTTCCCCGGCCCAGTAGCCAGATGCCTGCCGACCGCAATGTTGACTGAATATTATAGAGTGTCGTATTTCGGTCCAAAAAACGTTAGAAAACATCGGGAAAACTGTGTTCCGTGGTATTTTTATTGTTAATTATGTTATTAGAGAGGGAAATAAGTGTATTTGAGTGATTTGTTTTCCCGCCCAGAACCCCGATTCACGCCGATCCCCTAGCTAGTCGGTATGGTTTGAGAGGGTCAAACCATACAGCCTAAAATCGTACGAAACGTCGAAATTGGGTTCTTCCGCGGACAGGAACATTGTTAAAAGGTTATTAGAAAGTGTAAAAAGTAAGTCTAAGATCGATTTTATATAGATTGGTAGAATACTGTATTCGGAATATTTACCCAGAAAATTTATACATGCTGTTAAATATTATTTATAGTATAAAAATAAGAGTGTAAAACATTTGGTGTTTATAGAAAAACCTTTATATTTTCAGTCTAAATTAATAGCATTTATTGCTCAGCTGTTCGGTTTTGTTTGTTTTTGTGGATTAAAAATATTTGCTAGGTACAAAGCATTTTTCTTACAGTAATTTTATTAAAAATAACTAACATTTTGGTGCCGAAACCCGGGAATCGTTAAAAAAAATGTCAAGTAAAGAACCTGCCTCTCGAATGACAACAAGATCTTGTACTAAAAAAGAAAAGAAAAAGGAAAATAAAGAAGTTCTAAAAATTGGCCTAGATGCTACTATAATGAGTGTACTCTCCAACCCTTCTTCTAAAAAAACATCTATTAAAAGTAAAAATACTAGCAGAGGAGACGAAGAGGTGACTGATGTTTTTAATGAACTCATAAAGATTCAGGAAGAGGAAACAGCTATCGCAATAGCTCGTGCAGAAGCTAATACAAAGGCTAAAATTGAAGAAGCTCGGGCTAAAGTTGAAGAAGCCAGAGTGAAGGAAGAAGCTAAAAGAAAGGAGTTGGAATTGAAGAAAAGAATAATGGAAGAAAGATTATCAGCAATTAACTCCAGATCTTCCTCAAGAGCTAGTACCACTTCTAGGCCTTCTCTCGCATCAATTGAAAAACCTATACCGACGAAAGAAGCTGTTACTTTTTGGATGCAAGATAATGAAAATGAAATGATTCATGATGATGAAGCACAGAGGTTGGTCTACAACACCGTGAAGATAATGGATGAGCCGACTGATGACCACCTAGATGATCAGTCAAAGCCTAGGGTCGACAAATCGGTAAGTACATCCAAAATACTTATTACTGATGCCCAAGATGATCGGTTTAATCCTTGGGTAAATAAACCTGTGAGTAACTCTAAAATCAAAAAGTCTCAAAACCCCTTTCCAGACCGATTTGAGCAGTTTGGTGTAAGGCCTCGAGATGTTAGATATGGGAAACCTCGAGATGATCAATCCTTAACAAATTTGCTTAATACAGATGGGAAAGAGCCCCGTGCTAGGGTTTTGTCTGCTCTCCCTGATTTCAATGGAAACCTGAGTCAGTGGCCGGCATGGATTGCTGAGTTTAAGCGCTCTACTGACTTTAACAACTATACTGATCTTGAAAATCTTTAAAGATTACAAAAATCGTTGCATGGTAAAGCTAAAGAAATTGTTTCTGCACTTTTAATTTACCCAGAAAACGTGCCTGAGATTATAAATTTATTAGAGCGTCGCTTTGGACGCCCAGAAGTAATAATTAAGAGCTTAATAGAAAGCGTGAGAAACAGACCTTCAACAAAAGATTACAAACCCGATACTTTAATTGAATTTAGTGACTTGGTGCGTAATCTTGTAGTAACTGTTAGGTCATTCGAGCAGGAGCATTATTTGTTTAATCCGCAGCTTTTAGAAGAGCTTACAGAAAAATTGTCCACTAACATGAAACTCAACTGGGGAATGTATGTCACGTCCCAGCAAACTGAGGCAAGGAAACCAATAGGGCTGGATATTTTCTCAGCATGGTTGTCATCCGTAGCCGAAGCAGCAACAATTTGTGTTTCTAGTTCTGCTTCTCTAGCTGGAAACAGCAACAAAGGTCCAGTAAAATATGAGTCTGGCCAAAAGAATTTTGAGTTACTGCATGAAGATAGGGGCAAAAAGTTTATGAAAAGGCAGTGCCTTTGTTGTAAAAAAGACAGCCACGATTTGGCAGACTGTAAGTATTTTCAGAATAAAGATCTACAAAGCCGATGGGAACTAGTGAAAAATAATAAGGTTTGCTTTAACTGTTTAAAAACAGGCCACAGAGCAACCCAGTGTCGAAAAAAAGGATTGTGTGGTTTGGATGGATGTGTCTATCATCACCACAATTTACTGCACAAATCTACTAAGCAGATTGACAAAAAGAATAAAGACATAGATTTAACTAAAAATCAGACAATTATGGTGCCTGTAAAGGATCATATTGGATATCAAGATGAATCTCTTGATAGAGTACTCTTACGAGTTCTTCCAGTAACATTAATCGGAAGTAAGGGTAAGAAAGTCAACACATTTGCATTGATTGATGATGGCTCCACAATATCTGTAATAGAAAAAAGTTTGGCAGATGAACTCAATCTTGATGGACCAACAATACCGCTATCATTTTCTTGGACCGATGGGTCGACTTGCACTGAAAATCTTTCTAAAACTGTTTCGGTAAAGAATCAGAATCATTTATTAGCCAAAAACATTACCTAAATGTACAGGCTATTGTCATACAATATATTTCTTAAAATTAATTTCAGTCTTTTCTTATCACAGCTGTGCTAGAGTAATAACAATCAGTAATATTATACATGCTTATGGTAATATAAATGGTAACCATGTATCCTACACTAATGATATCAAAGATTTATATAATAAACTATTAAAAAATAACTTTAAATAATAACTTTAAAACATTTAAAACTAACGGACAGTAACAAATATAGACATCTAAAAGTATAACATTTAATGTAAATAATCTTTATAAAAAAACACTACAACCTATTTGAACAAATATAACATTTAGAATCTAACATTTAGACATATAATATGAAAAATAAAAGAAATTGACAGAAAAAAAACATTTGACTAGGCTATTAGTTATATTTTATATTCAAAAAATTCTTTAACACTGTAAAAGGGTGTAGTGACTAGAAAGGAAAAAAGCTTACTTTTAAAATGTTTATAAGGTAAGCATGTCAGGTTGAGAGGAAGATGATTTAACAGTTTTGAGCCTAATATTACATGGCTTTTTTGTGTTTTACTTAACCTGACACGAGGAATGTGTATTTTTCCCTGGGTTCTAGTCTTGTGCATATGAATATTATTATTTAAAATCATTTCTTTATCTTTGACATAGAGACATAGCATGTAAATATACTGATTTATCACAGTCATTATCTTAAGATCTACAAAAATGGGTTTGCAGTGTGCTCTAAAATCTGCACTTGTCATTATTCTCAAAGCTTTTTTTTGCAACACCAGAACTTCATTAATTCTAGAACTGTTGCCCCAAAGGATCAAACCATAGATAATAATACTATGAAATAAAGCATAATAAACATTTACAATATATACTGTAGGAACATGAAATTTTAAAACTTTCAATAAATATAAAAAAAACTTTTGATAGTCTACAACACACATAATCTATTTGATTTGCCCAAGTCAAGTTATGGTCAATTTTTAAACCTAAGAGTTTTATAACATTGTCATTGATATTGATATTGTGAGGCCTATTTAAGGTAAAAGTAACATTTTGTGTTTTTGCTTCATTGACTGTGAATTTATTCAGTTTGAACCAGTTAATCGCACTCTGAAGTGAATCATTAGAAATTGTATTTACCAGCTGAAGGCTTGAAGCTGTGCTAACAAAAGTGGTGTCATCAGCAAACATTATTGTACTTGACTTCATAATATTGCATGGAAGGTCATTAACCATCACCAAAAACAGGATGGGCCCCAAAACCGATCCCTGGGGCACACCTGCTATGAGTGCAGCTTGAGCTGATCTCGCACCATTTATGTCCACAATCTGACTACGGTTTGAAAGGTACGATTCAAAAAACCTCAAAGAAAGTCCTTTAAAGCCAATGAAATTGAGTTTTTTTAACAAAATATCATGATCAACACGATCGAAAGTAAGGCTTTCGATCTGAGGTCACAGGCAGTTACACGAGCAAAACCACCTGCCTCATAAGAATCTATGACTTTACGAACCAAAACATCAACTGCATCGGTTGTCGACCTTCCAGCACGATAACCATACTGTGAATCGCTTAAAATATTAAAACAGTCAAAATAAAAACATACCTGTGATTTTACAATTGATTCCAATATCTTACCAATAGTAGGGACTAGAGATATAGGTCGGTAGTTTTGAGGCAACATCTTATCACCACTTTTATACAATGGAATCACCCTTGCTAATTTTAAAACTGAAGGGAAAACTCCTTCATATAGGCAAAGATTAAAACAAAAGGTTAATGGAATTACGATGGATTGAATAATACACTTAATGACATAATTTGAGAACCCATAGATATCACTGCTTTTTGAATTTTTCATTTTTTGCACAACACCGCACACATCCTCACATGACACTGTTTGCCACATAAACTCCTGAAGAAACTCCTCTGGTCGCCCAATTAAGTCCATTGCTTCTACGTCTGGAATTCCGTCGTTGGCCATAGCCGCTGCTGATGATGTGAAGAACTCATTGAAAACGTCAGGTGAGACATCCTCGACCGCCGATCTATCTTCCTGCCCCCAGATCGCCTTCACAAGTCTCCAAGCAGCTTTAGGTTTATTTTCAGCTGCCTCGAGGTGGCTCGCATTGAAGTCAAGCTTTGCTTGATTTACGGCTTTCTTGTAATTATTCCTGCTCTGGATATACGCCTGCCTTGAAGGTTCATCTTTTTTTACTTCAAAAATGGTTCTGAAGGCCATTACGGTATTTTTTAAATGTTTGAGGTTAGTAGTATACCAGCACTTAACAGAAGGTTTATGCCAACCTACCTTGCCAACCTTTATACTTTTTGTTTTGTTACTTACTTTGACCAAGGGACAAAAACTATCAAAGTAATGGAGTAATATCTCAAAAAAAGTATTGAAAGTTTCCTCAGCTCCACCAGTTACGTTACTTAAAGTCTGTTCCCAAGGAATTACAATCAGCTTCGCTTTAAGTTTGTTCAGATTGCTTTCAGACACATTTCTGTACAGTAAGGTCTTAGACTGGTCATCTTTACATTGTCCTGCATTCAAAAGGCTGGATAGCAAGATAGCAGAGTGATCTGAAATGTCAAGATTAACAATATCTATGCTATAGGTATTTTCCTGTAGATTAGTTATTACATTATCCAAAGAAGCTGTGAGCCTGGTTGGCATGTTGTTGGCACAGTGACAATTAAATTGGTCCAATAGGCACTTCAGTTTGATAACATAAGGTCTAGGCGGATCTGTAGTAACATCGAAATGAGCATTATAGTCCCCACCAATGAGGATTTTACTGTTGTTAAACTTGGATAATATATACAATAGTTGTTCAAGTTTATCTAAAAATATATAAGGGACCCCTAAAGGTGATCTGTATATACTTACAACAATAGTTTTATGGTCCTCAAGTGACACAGCACATACTTCAAAATTTACCTCATCACAGAGCCATTCAATATCAAGAGTCTTAAAATTAATAGTGTTGCTAACAAAAATTGCGATACCACCCTTAATGTGATTTTTTCTTCCGTAGGCAGAGGCTAGTTTATAACCTTCAACTTGTTCAAATTTTATTTCTTCACTATTTTTCCAATGCTCACAAATTGCTATCACTTTGAGGTTAGTTTCTGTGGCATAGACACTTAACACATTAGTTTTGCTAGAAAGTCCTTCGATGTTCATGAATAAAAATTTTAATTTACTAACTTCATCAATTCCTGAGGAATGGGGATCATTCCATGATTCACAATGTTTCTTTGAGTTCGCCATCATAATTGATTTCTGGTCGTTCGAGATAAAAAAACCTTAGGCCTATGGGTACACCTAGGTTTGGGTGGCTCATACTCACGTACCAAGGTTCCGCACGGCCAGAACTCTGGGTGAAAAACTTTTTCCCATTGTTCCTGTGGAATTCCCTCTTTAAAAGATTTGTAGGAGTCATACTTAGTTTTCAAATCAACAATTTTTAACATTGTCATCCTCCAGATATGTAAGCGTGATATAAAGAGCCACGATTTTCTTGATATGGTCTTAAGGCCAGTTGATAAATCTGAGTCTTTAGTCCCTATAAGAGGTTTATTTTGGCTTTTAATTTTATTTTTTGGCCTATTCTCTTTCAATTTCTTGGCATATGTTACCTTTTTCCATTCAACATCGTTTTGGCTATATTCATTTTGTTGATCCAGAGTTGTAAAACTTTCTGAGCCAATACTAAGGTTATGTGTGTTGTCTTCATTGGAATTTTCTATGATCACTTCGGGAAAAATATGGTCCGTCGAAATTTTGTTTAAGTTTGAGGTTAGCCTACTTTGGCATAGTCCAATTGTTGTGTCAAGAGTATTGTTTAACGTGGAACAAATATTACTGTTCTGTGTCCAAACTGAGCTTTCAATTTTACTATTACTACCAATATGATTTAATTCTTAAAAATAGGCTCCTTAGATTTTTTACTGGCATGCTTAGAAGGAAGCTTAACCTCCTTTTTTAACCTGCTATCTTCATTCAAAATTTGGTCCAATTTAGTATTGATAACCAAATTGTCATTTACTACACCTTTTACAAGTCCAGCTAAATCATCTATTGCAATTTGTAATTTAATTAGGTCACTCACATCCCAAACGCCCGAGATCAAACTGTCGATCTTCATAGTACACCGGTCACAGTGATTGTCAATGATGAAGGAAAGCAATTCAACCTAGAAAATTTAAAAACCTTGAGAGATTTACAATTACCAATACAGTCCATAAACATAAAAAAAATTAAGGAAAAATGGCCTCATCTGCAACAAATTTCTGAAAACGTTTTTCATCGTGGAAGGCCCCGGCTGTTGATGGGCCATGAACACGTACACTATACTGTGCCTACGCAAGTCGTTATTGGACCAGCCAATGCACCCATCGCTTTGAAGTCAAAACTCGGATGGACAATAAATGGTCCTACTGGAAAAATACATTATCAGACTCGAGTGGACACTGACTTTGTTATGTTCAAAAATGAGATCAATACCGAAATGAAGGAGTTGGACACTTGGATTAGAAAGAGTTTTGAACGAGATTTTGTTGACTGTTCAGTTCAGATGTGTAAAAAAACTGAAGAGGAAATCAGAGCTGAAAACATACTTGAAAAAACATGTTCTCAAACTGAAGACGGCAAATGGCAAGTTGGTTTGCTTTGGAGAGAAGAGAATCCTAAATTACCAGAAAGCCGGTCTGTTGCATGGCGGCGATTAAACTATGTTGAAAATAAATTGAAAGAAAACCCAAAGTTATGCCAACAATATCAACAGCAAATAGCAAACTACGAGGAAAAGGGATATGCACAAAAAGCAAACCCTAACGATTTAAAACACAAGTGTAATAAGACGTGGTACCTTCCTCATTTCGCTGTTCACAACCCTAGGAAACCAGACAAATTCCGGTTTGTTTTCGATGCTGCATCGAAATCAAGTGGTCAAAGCCTAAATGACAATCTCCTTCCTGGTCCTAATATGTTCAATAATCTTATGGGCATTCTATTCCAGTTTAGAAAATATAAAATAGCCTTTGTTGCAGACATTGAAGAAATGTTCTTGAGAGTAAAGATTGTTCCTGAAGATCAAGAAGCTCTGCGTTTTCATTGGCGAGGAGAAAATAGAAACTTGGAAGAGTGGCGCATGACATCGATGATTTTTGGGGCAGTTTGTTCGCCAACAAGTGCTATTTATGTCATGAGAAGAAACGCAGTAAAACGTGGAAGTGAAAATCAAGAAGCTGCGTTAGCCATTAAGGAGCAATTTTATATGGACGACTATCTTGACAGCAGAGAAACCTTAGAAGACGCTATAAGCTTAGCAGAAGGAGTTATAGATATTTGCAAAAAAGGAGGTTTCAATTTGAGAAATTTTGTCAGTAATTCCACAGAACTTATGAACTCACTGCCCAAGTCTTGCTGGTCAGGAAAATACTTGCAGAAAGTCGTAGGGTTATCAGACTCAGCCAATGATACCGAAGAAAGAGTTCTTGGATTACATTGGAACTTTCATGATGATCTCTTTCTTTTCAAAGTCAATTTCGTTAAAGTGAATAGAGAAATCGTAGATTTAAAAAAACTGCCAACAAAAAGACAAGTACTTCAGGCTGTAATGTCCGTTTTTGATCCGTTAGGTTTCCTTACCCCTTTAACCATGAAAGGTAAAATCCTTGTACAAAACCTATGGAAATTAAAAGTGCAATGGGATGACATCATTCCAACAGAGCTAGAAAAGCTATGGAAGGACTGGTTGAAAGATATTAAGAGTTTAGAAAACTTACGGATACCACGGTGCTGCGATTTGACAAAAAACTGTAAAATACAACTGCACATATTTTGTGACGCCAGTTTAAAGGGATTCTGTTCTGTAGCATATTTCCGAATAGAAAAGCAAGAACAAGTGGAAGTAGCCTTTGTCCTAGCTAGGTCTCGTGTTGCTCCTCTGCAAGAATCAACAGTTCCTAGACTTGAGCTACAAGCGGCTGTGTTGGGAAGTCGAATCGCCTCTCTAGTTCATCAGTTTCACAAAATAGAAATAACGAACACATACTTCTGGACAGACTCGAGAATAGTATGGTACTGGTTACAAGCCAATCATAAGTAGAAGTCAGTATATGTCAGCAATCGAGTAAAAGAAATATTGAACGGTTCTGATAAGAAACAGTGGAAGTGGTTACCTACAGATGAAAACGTTGCGGATGAAGCCACACGAGAAGCATCAGTTTCTTCTTTAAGTGGAAATGACCGATGGTTTCAAGGTCCAGCTTTTCTTCGCGAACAAGATTGAAAAAGATTGGCCTAAGTTTGAAAATCAACCAAAAGGAGAAGAAGAGGAAGAAGTAATATTGTCAACTATATTAGATAATAAACTCGAGTCACCTATTGATATGAACAGATTTTCTTAGTACTTCAGACTCATAAGAACCATGGCATGGGTACAACGATTTATCTATAACGCAAGGAACAAATCTAACAAAAAATTCGATTTAAACTTGATTGTTGAAGAGCTACATAATGCTGAAGAAACTTGCTTCATGCTTTCTCAACAAGAATCATTTACCGAAGAGATTAATAAACTTAAAAATAACAAATTAGTATCACGAGAAAGTCGACTATTAAAACTGAGTCCTATTTTGTCCGGAAAATTGTTAAAAATGAGAGGGAGAACCGAATATGGCAACAAAGTCAATCAAGATGTCAAAAATCCAATTATTTTAGACCCAAAACAGCGATTGACAACACTATTAATTCAACATGAACATGAGCAGGCGGCTCATCAGGGTCAAGAGACTGTGGCTAATAGCTTGAGGCAAAGATTTTGGATCCTTCGTTTGAAACAAGCCATCAAAAGCTGTTGTGCAAATTGTAAACGGTGTCAATTGCGTCGTCTTATGCCAAAACATCCTGAGATGGCTCCTTTGCCGGAGTATAGAACGGAACCATACGGCAGACCTTTTACCTGTGTAGCACTAGACTATTTTGGTCCCACAGTGGGTCGCAGAAGAGAAAAACGTTATGGAGCTTTGTTTACATGTCTCTCTGTTCGTGCTATACACCTGGAGCTTGCAACTTCACTAAATACTGATTCAGCAATACAAGCTATAAGAAGATTTGCAGCAAGGCGAGGATACCCATCTCAATTAATTTCTGATAACGGGACGAACTTCAAAGGTGCGGAGAAAGAGCTCAGAAATGCTTTGAACACTTTTGACAACGAAAAATTAAAGAATTTCTGCTCATTGAAGAAGATGAAATGGAGTTTTTTACCACCAGGTAGTCCTCACATGGGTGGAGCTCATGAACGTCTCGTGCAATCGGTAAAGAAATGTTTGAGTGTGGTTTTAAACTCACATGCTCCAAGGGAAGAAACTTTATTGACCTTGCTGTGTGAAGTGGAATACATTGTTAACAACAGACCACTTACACCTGTGTCGGAAGATCCTGCTGACGAGCTCCCTTTAACACCAAACCACTTCCTTTTGGGAGGAGCAGATAAGCTTTCACCAGCCATTGCGATTAATGGAAAACATCTAAGAAAACAGTGGCAAATTGCACAAGACTTGGCCGACAAAATTTGGAAAAGATGGTTAAGAGAATATATACCACAACTCAACAAACGTGCAAAATGGCATACTAAACAAGAAAATCTCAATGTGGGTAACTTGGTATTAATTACAGATGAAAACCAAGCAAGAGGACGATGGACTAAAGGAATAGTCGAAGCAGTGTATCCTGGGAGAGACAACCAAGTAAGGGTTGCAGACAAGAACAACGTCCTGGACATGGCGGAGACCAGTCACAAAATTAGTTAGACTAGACTAACAAATGAATTAAGACACCCCGTCCGGAGAAATGTTAAATATTATTTATAGTATAAAAATAAGAGTGTAAAACATTTGGTGTTTATAGAAAAACCTTTATATTTTCAGTCTAAATTAATAGCATTTATTGATCAGCTGTTCGGTTTTGTTTGTTTTTGTGGATTAAAAATATTTGCTAGGTACAAAGCATTTTTCTTACAGTAATTTTATTAAAAATAACTAACATATGCATTGGACTTTTAGCGAATATTCCATAGGGAAGAAGCTATTACTGTAGGTCTCATGGTAAGACTTAGGCTCGGGACCATGTTATTTTTTCTTCTTCAGGTGCCTAGAGACCAAAAACAATAAACTTAGTCGTTAAAATTTTTATATAACATATATATATGTGTGTGTCTGTAAACACGATAACTCTCGTAAAAATGGTCCGATCGAGACCAAATTTGGTAGGAACGTGTATTCCTGCATTTGCTCAGACGAGTTCGTAAACCAGACATATCGGAAAATCGGAACGGGTAGTTTGGGGGGGTTTTGTACCCCAAAAATGTATTCAAATTTTATCTTTCTTAGTAGAATCACCTTAAAAAACTAGACAATTTAGTTCCTTAAAGTTTTTCTCTATCCCAACGGGTACCGAGATATTAAAAAATCTAAACACAGCACGTTGTATTTTGGGGCTCCAATGTTAATCCTATGGAGGATAAGGAAAAATTAATGTTTCACTTATTATCTAATATTTTTGGATGAAACATAATATTTTGCTTCATGTTTTTGAGATCCAATCATTTAAGCATAAAAATCATAGTTTATGTGTTTACTATGGCAGCTAACCTGCACACTGTTTTCCCATGTTAATCATATAGATAATAATAATAATAATGTATTTATTTTCCAAATTTACATACAAATCAAAGTTACATCAAAATTTACAATAAAAAATGGAAAATATAGGTACCTCTGTAGGTTGACCCTGTGTTGAGGTTACCATCACGTTCTTAAATATAATTCAAAATCAAAATCAAAGTTCTTTCCAGTGCAATTAAAGAATCCTAAAACAAATTAAATCACTAAATCTATCACTAAATTATTAAATTTGCGAGCATTAGAATCGCTCATACAATAAGATAATCATATAAAATATAAATAAGTAAATAACAACATAACCATTAACCAAACAAATGAATATAAAAAATATAAATATAAATATTCCCCTAGAACAATAAATAAAATACTCTACACATTAAAACTAAGAAACTTATTTACATTTTCCAAAGTAAACAGCATATTTTTTACTCTTTTTAAAAAAACAAACACACTCTTAGCTGTCTTTATATGGCTAGGCAAACTGTTAAAAACCCTAGGTGCTATATAAGAAAAAGAAAAAGAAAACCCAGTTCTTGCAGATCTTGGAACATAAAAAGTTAAACCAGAACGTAAATTATCTCTATCATTCCTTAGTGGCATATTCCCGCTTCTAAGATAAAACATCTTTAGCACCTTAAAAACATACAAATGCCTTAAGGGTAACAATTTTAAACTGTGAAATAAGGGCCAAGACTTCTCAAAACGACTCTTTCTTAAGGTTAATCTAACAAATTTCTTTTGAATAACAATCAAACTAGTTAAATTTGTAGCATAAGCAGCTCCCCAACAGATCATAGCATATTCAAGTCTGCTCTGTACCAAAGAAAAATATAGTTTTCTTAATGTTTGCAGGGGAACAAAGTTACTTAAAAAATAAAATATACGCAGGGTAGAGTTTAATTTTTTTTGTAGTTGTGATATATGAGTTTTCCATGAAAACAACTCATCTAAATATAATCCTAAATACTTCATACTCTGGACCTTTTTTATATACGAACAACTATTACAGCGAGTTGAATTTATAATACAATTTTTACATCTGTAAACAACTTCATCAAAGGTATTTTCATTTATCCTTAAAGAGAAATTAATGAAATTAGTTTTCTCAATACTTAAGAACATTTTATTTTTTGCAAACCAAACATTTAACTTGCTTAAATCATCCTCTATTGCTAATTTATTATCTTCAAACTTAGAACCTACATATGTCAGAGCTGTGTCATCTGCAAATGAGAATACCTTCCCTTTGAAATTACCATTACAGAGATTATTTACATATATCAAGAAAAGGATTGGACCTAAGACTGTCCCTTGTGGTACTCCATGTTTGATTACACTCCAATCACTCCTAAATTCATTTAATTTTATACACTGCTCACTTTAATACCTGTCAAATATGTTTTGAACCACCTGTGTGCAACACCTCTTATGTGTATAACAAGGTATAACAAGTCCAGCAGAATTGAGTGCTGCACACTATCAAAAGCCTTAGAAATGTCCAAAAAAAGACTGCTTAATTTTTTGCCCTCGTTAAGATTCTGCATTGCATAATTTACAAAATCTATTAGTGTATCTTCTGTTCTTTTGCCTTCCCTAAAGCCATATTGAAAGGAACTAAAAAAACTATTTTTATTGAAGAAAGCTAGTAGTTTTATTTTCATGCATTTCTCAAATATCTTAGAGAATACTGAAGTCAAAGAGATTGGCCTATAGTTTGACATAATATGCTTTGCACCTTTCTTATACAATGGTATAACAACCGCTAACTTCAAAACCTCTGGGAAGTGGCCAGTTTTAAAACTCAAGTTTATCAAATATTTCAATATATAGACTATTGAACCAAAGCAATTTGTTATTACATTTGAGCTAATATTATCATAACCTGGAGACTTGTTACTTTTTAAGGAACTAATTACGGTGTTAATCTCTTCATCAGACACAGGTTCTAAAAATATTGATTTTAACTGAGCTATATTACTAAATGTGAGTTGATAAGTTCCCTGGTCAGGAATAAAATTAGTATTATTCTTTATCATATTGTCAATAATATTTATAAAGTAATTATTAAATTCATTTGCAATATCTCGCTTATCAATCACATCTTTCCCATCTATACATATTTTATCTATATTTTGACTCATCTTTTTTTGCCCTGATAATTCATTTACCACCTTCCACTCAAGCTTCGAATTTCCATGACACCTATTGAACAAATTAACATAATACAACTTTTTTGTTTGTTTAATTTCAGTGCTTAATCTATTTTTAAAGGTATTAAAATATTTACATAATTTTTTATTATTTGGATTTTTTTAAACTTTCTTGTAAATAATTTCTCTTCTTTTAATTTTTTTACATAAAGATGAATTAATCCATGGCTTTAAATACTTATATCTACATTTCACAGCTATATCCTCTTTACATAAATCTAAATTATTACTGAATATTTCCATAAAAATATCAAACGCCAGTGAGACATTATTCTGACTTAAGACAGGTGACCAATTAACCTGAGATAACAGCTGGTTCAGCTTATCGTAGTTGATACGCGGCCAGGCCTGGTGAAGGTCGCGTGCCGTGCCGCACGTGCCAGTCATGCTCCACGACCACGATAACCCCAAACATGTCATGCTATGGTCAGTCAATCCACTATGAATAACTCCTGCACCCACATGAAAGTCTGTCATATTCTTAATCCTCAGATATACGTGATCCAAACATGTCTGTGAGGAATCGGTAGTGCGAGTTGGCTCATTTATTAGCGAATCGAAACCAAAACCACTCATTGTCGTCATGTATTCATTAACAATTGGGGAATCCTCTAATATATTTAAATTCATATCTCCAATAATAATACAATTTTTTCTGTCAATAGTTTCTAAAAATAATTTTAAATTTTCAATGAATAGTTTCTTATTTACATTATGTAATCTATAAACTGCCAATAAAATAAATTCGAATTCTTTACATCTACAATGTATTTCTAGAACATCAGAGTTGAAAATATTTTTACTGCAAATTACATAAGTTACATATCTATTTACATACACCATAACACCGCCAGCTCTATATTCGTCATTACAACATTCTACAAACTCATAACCATCAATTGCATACATAGCAGCTTCACTTCTATGAATCCATACTTCAGTGAGCACAATTATATGTGGTCTAGATTTTTTTATGCCTGACAACCATGCTATAAAATTATCAAAATTTGCTCTCACACTTCT
Source organism: Nephotettix cincticeps (assembly GCA_023375725.1). Taxonomy (NCBI): domain Eukaryota; kingdom Metazoa; phylum Arthropoda; class Insecta; order Hemiptera; family Cicadellidae; genus Nephotettix; species Nephotettix cincticeps. The sequence continues at coordinate 32,061,385 of CM041786.1, forward strand.
AATATTCTGTTGAATGATTGTTAATTGACTATCAAAAATATTATCTATTTCATTTTGCATTGTTTGCATAAATTAAAAAAAATAAATAAATTAAACTAAAAAAAAACCTTACGTCAAAAGCATGTTTCATTTATAAACATTTTTTTTAATCTGATATATTTGACAAACTTATACTCAAATACATTTTTATATTTGACAAACATTGGATATGTCTTACATACAAGAAGTGGTGCATCTTACAATGACTTGAGGTCCTGCATCCGCGTCACACACACCACTGGATCTCCATCGGATTTCCTCAGTAGTATTTTCCCACCTCGTAGCCAAATGTACTTATAATGTTTCTCGTGTTTGATTTGCCGTACCTGAGCGTACAGCTTCCGGCGGGACGCACACAAAGACTCGTTCACATACACGGGTAGATCGGTGGCGAGGTCCATATGACGGGTTGACAAATCCTTCTTCTGCCGTTTTTTTATGAGAAAGTTTTCTTTGTCTATTCGACGCACAAACTTGACGATGATTCCAGTCGGGTGCTCCTTGGTAGATTTTCCAAGACGATGACAATTATCGATAACTGAGTCCATCACTTCGTAGTTAATTGCTACACCCACTTTTTTAACAATGTCCAAAACATTCTCATCTTTTGAGTATGGAACTCCATGTATTTCGATACAATTCACTCTGGTGTATTGCTCGGTTTCCTCGACTCGGGCCTGAGTATCTTCCAATTGCTGCCTCAGTTTTCGATTTTCAGCTTCCAAAGTTTCAGTTTTCTCAAAATAGGATTTGAGTAGCTCCTGCTGGGTTTCAAAGACTTCTCTGAGATCATCAATCTTATCAAAAATTAAATCTGTAGTTTTGTTGAAATCTTTTACGGAATCTTTCTGAGTTTTTTTAAAATCAAGTATTTCCTTCATTAAGTCATCCAAAGTCGTACCACCAGCTGCTGAAGCAGACGACTCGAACCGCATGCTCTTCCGCCGGTCAGACGCACATTGTTGACATCGCCACTCAATTCGTTCACTGTTAATAGCGTCTAGGTCAGCTTTATTCATATTTACACATTTTAAGTGGAAACATTTACCGCATTCGACACAAGCGATTTTTTGCGACTGCGGAGACAGTTTATTATTACACTGACTACAATTCGGCATTTTAAATAATCTTGTAAAAATTAACAACAATAATAAAATAACAGTTCTCCAAATCTTAGAGTATAAAAGCTATGATACACTGATATTTCCTCGAGAAAAACATATGAAACAAGAATTAGCGAAAGTAAAACGCCATTAATTCCAATGCCCGCACTATCATGATATACTCGCACTGGAGACGGTCTGCACTCGGCGAACTCTGAACCATCACTCAAGATATTATCACTGAGATATTAGGTTATCTCCTTTATTTGTGAACAGATGTTGATGAAACTTGGTATAAATGGTCAAAATATAAATTGTTTATGGTATAAATGCCTACTTTCAGTGTTCCTAACAGCAGCAAACCTGCACACTCTTTCCCATGTTAGGGGGGGCTGTTCCATGTAGAGAATAGGCAAATGATTCTCACGTTTATGGACAGATTTTAATAAAACTTGTTATATATTATTATTATTATTATATTATTGATTTGGAAATTTGCTGAGTAAGCAGGTCTGCTGCGACAGGGATACTTTTTAGGACCAAAACTAATTGCTCTCCAACCAATTTTTTCAAAATTTTTGAAAGTACTGGAAAATTGAAATAGGTCTAAAGCGAATATGACACCGCCCGTATGTCTGTAAAACTAGTGGTTCAAAAGTTATTGGCCTTAAAAAATGATCAATTTTTAAATTTTCTGGCAAACAATAAATTTTATGAAACAATTGATCTATCTTCATTAAAAATGGCTTAAAAGCTTAACAAACTAATATTTTGACTCATTAGTTCACGACTAAAGGTTCCAGAGTTAAATTAAAAACAGAAAGTTAAATTTACTGTCCATAGTAAATACAAAAGTTATCTAAGAGCGCCTAATGTTACTAGTGAAATTTTGTTTTTGAAAACGCCATAAGGTTCCATTTTATGATGTTTTAAATTTGTAATGTTAACCTTATGGGGAATAGTTTGTTTACAAATTTTCTGCAATTAAAGAATTTGATTTATTAAGCTATAGCTGATGGTTTACTTTCCTTAAGCAATATTATGCTTTACTATCCAATGCCATCTGAATCATACATTAATATGAACTATGAAGTAAATATGTGCTGTACAAAATTGCTTTATTGAGCAAGTTAATAGTTTACAGTTTTGGGGACTATGTATTTATATTTTTTATTTTCTGTCTGATTATAAGTCATGTATTTATATGTAGGTCAAATGAAAATAATTACAATGTTTATACATATGACGTTTATTATAATAATCAACTGTTGTATATATAAATATATAAAACAGTCGATAGCTAACATCATTGTGTGAGATTTTCAGCAAATTTGTGAGATTATTTAAAAAAAAATGAATAGATTTCTGTTTGGTTTCTTTGTCCTAGTATAATTATTAGTAGTTTTTTAGTTTTGTTCGAGTGCAATTAATGAACGTAAGATTAGGCTCGAGTAATCTAACATTCATTAATAATGCTCACGAGTATTATTATAAAAAATCCTGCGATTCAGAAAATATAATCTGTCCTAAAAAAGCCGTATTACAGTTAGGTTTGGTTTAGGTTTAGGTTGGATTAGATTATTGTGAATCAATAAACTCAGATGTATTTGTTTTGTGGGAATGTTATTAATATGTCTTATCGTTTCAGTATTGTTGTTAACTATGCCGCGACCCAGAATATTTAATCTTTCACAACAAAGCCGTAATACTATTCGACTTCAGAGCATGGCAAATCTTAAAGTTAACATGTATTTATTGTTAGGCGTTATGAAGTTCTCCGGGTCAGCTAGTGACTTATAAAGCCAACACTCTTCGTGTGAGCTGTCATATCACAGTAAAAGTAATCTACCGTATCAATAACCCAAGTAAACTAAGTCTTGAGAGTTTGTGGAGGTGTTATTTTAATCAGGTTGTTCATTTTTTGTTATTTGTTTATTGTTTTATCTGTTTTTGGTTGTTTATTTTATTTTGTTATTAGATGAGTACTCAACAACACATTTTCTTATGAAATGGCCTTAATATTTAACTGTCTTGTGTGATTTGTGATTATAGTTTGTTAAATTGTAAATTTACTGTAGCTATATATTTGGTTAACTTGGTAAAAATGACATAGTGATGCTTAAAATTTATAATGCAACTTTTAACTTTCTTCCCTTATACATAGTATATGGAGGAAGTATTGTTTTTGTCAAAATGTTTGAATTCGAGTTGAGAGTCGGATATATCCCCAAAACGGATATATCCGTTTTGACTAGATGTGTGTTTGTCTGGATGTATACAGAGCCACAGCCTACCCTGTTATTCCGATTTGGATGAAAATCTGTATGTATGTATAAATTCACCGTATCTCCATGTGTATTTTAATTTTTTAAATTTTAATTTAAAAACATAAAAAATTTAAATTTCTCAAAAACAGCTCTAAGGATTATAATTATAATTTAGTTGTTTATAGTTTTAGAGTCATAACATTCACACCACCTTCATGTCTGTAAAAATAACAGTTTACAAGTTATGGGCTTTTAAATGTAAAAAAACCATCTTAAGTTTTCCGCAAAAACAATAAAGGTAACATAAAAAATTATAAGGTATGAATTTATTTTTAATATTCTCCATTTTTTTTTTTTTTACTGAAAGGGGCGGATTTCTCCCAAGGCACTTCAGCCGTAGCGGCTTTTTGCGCACCCCTGTGTGGGTTGCGGCATTATCACATAGCGAAAAGCCATTGGTGATTGGCGGGATTTGAACCCGGGACCTTGGGCACCAAAGCCCCGCGCTCTACCCCTAGACCAGCGCGCTCCCCAAGTAAAAAAGTAAAAAAATATTCTCCATAAGAATAGCATTGGGCGCTCTCAGGAAACGTACTGGAGTTCACCATAAATATTCAACTTAAATATTTAACTTTTCTCTGAAAAAGTATGTCATAAACTAATGATTCAAAATACTAATTCATTTCCAAATTATGTGCTCTGTTTGTAAATGAATTAGTATTTTGAATCATTAGTTTATGACATACTTTTCCAGAGAAAAGTTAAATATTTAAGTTGAATATTTATGGTGAACTCCAGTACGTTTCCTGAGAGCACCCAATGCTATTCTTATGGAGAATATTAAAAATAAATTCATACCTTATTTCTTAACCGTTTTCCATGAAACTTGGTATGTAGTGTAAGAGTGTAAGGTTACATCACCCAACCCAACAAAACCCACTCAAAAACATTTGGCATTACCTGGGAGGAGGTGTTCCCCCCATAAATTTTTAACAATTGATTTTAACTTGTTTTCTCTTGTTGTTAGTTTAAGAAATTGGATGATTATTTTTAAAACAATAAATTTCAAATGATATTTAGATCAATTTCAAAGAAGGTTGTAGTTTTTTAAATTAATTAAAGGGAGAAAGTAAGTGTCAGTCCACTGATACCATTAATTTTATTTTTAAAGTAACACATGTTGCAGACTACAGTTTCTCTTTGAGTCTTTCCTTTAAATTCATTTTACATGCCTTGAAAAAATAATTTATTAAAAGGTTATAATTGTACTCTTCATTTAGGCTTCTCTCTATTCTAGATGTTCTCTTCAATTAGCAGAGTTGGAACGAGTCGGTGGGATTTCCCCACACATATCACCTTTCACAGCTGTTCAAGACATTGGTAGTCTTCTGAATAGAGCCGGATTTACTATGTTAACAATAGATGCTGATGAAATAGTTGTCGGCTTCCCAAGTATGTTTGAACTGATGTGGGACCTGAAAGGTAATAATAATTATATTATATATTAAACTTCCAAAAGTGGCGGAACTTTTGATCTTACTTTTCATTTTTTATTTTTATGCAACTCTTCTTAAAACACCATGTATAAAAAAAAACACGAAACATGGCCCCCCCTTAACCATAGAGTAGTTCAAGAAAAAAACTGGTTTCCACTGCAAACCCAATTAAGCTTACAAATAGTGCTGTCAACTTTCATGGTCGGGATTCAAACCCGTGTCCTTCCTATTGGTTTCAAACGTTGCACTAGTCAGTAGCACGGTTTATCAGTTTATTTAATATTAGATTATAATGAGTCTGTTAACAATTGATGAGTTATTCAGAATAAATAGTGTGACTTAGAATGATCAATTCAATAATTAATTACTTCAAGCCAGTGTGCAAATATTCCCCCTGATTATCAGCTGTTACATCACCCAAAGTACCCACTCAAAAAAGCTTAGTATTTCCGGGAGGGGGGTTGTCCCCCCATAAAATTCTAAAAATTAATCTAACTTTGTTTCTCTTGTTGTTTTTCGGAAATTGGATGATTATTTTTTTAAATAGTAAACTAATTACTAAAAGATATTTAGTCAACTTTAAAGATGACGAATAAACAAAATAAAACTTAATAAGAATCAGTATGCGCTTTCCCAATTTGCTAAAGTTCCCTTTTTGTCAAATTGCCCTGTAACAGCATAATGCAGTGTTTTTCCATTCAAATTGTTTGTGTTATGAATGTGCTCTTAGTTAAATATGATTTTAAATTAATTGTTCAAAATGGTATTTTCATAAGTAGTATTTATACTAAAATAGATCTAAATTCATTTATTTGGTCAAAGGAATGGGTGAAAGCAATGCAGCAAGGAATCGGAGTTTACACCTAAGCAGAGAGAAGATGTTAGCTGCTGCTGCCATCTACCAAGAGATGTATGGAGAAGCAGACAGAATTCCAGCTACATTTCAAGTGCTCTATATGGTGGGTTGGAAGCCTGATCCAACTCAACCTAAACCTGCAGCAAGGGGTTCTGGTGAAGTTTCTCTCAAAGATCTCTATAGGCTTGATGAAGTTGTTAAGGACATTAAAAAAATGCCTTTGGAGGGCAACGATAGAGATAAGAAAAAATAGTCATTCATATTAAGGGGTCATTAAAAACTAAAACAAATGTTTTAAATGAAGTTACCAATTGTCTACACCAAAAAAACTATATTTTTATGGTTGTTTACATAGGGAGTGGCAAAAATAACCAATGGTTTTCAATTGACAATAACTTATTATTTTTAACATTTTTATACTCTTTTTACTAATTATATTTAACCAGGCAATTAAAGAGAAACACAGTATAAAGCTTTTGCCTTTATTGCAAAAAAAATATATAAAGGTAGCCAGTTAATGTGTAAGATAAACCTGGCGGTTTTCTTTTGCACACAGTTGGCTATTAGTGTTTGGCACGTTGGTTGGAATCACTAAAATTCTAGAATTACATGAACGGCCACTACATTATGCCAAAGCTACTACTGTATGATGTGGGGTGACAAAAGATTTCATCATTGGTCTTTACTTTTTTGAAAATATTCAAACGGTCACTGTTAACCAACAACGCTATTACTTTGTTGAATATTGGACACATTCCTCATCCCTGAGCTGCAGAGGAAATGTGTCGCTCTTAAAAAGGTTTTTTTCAGCAGAATAGATTATTTACTCACACTGCAAATGAAGTTTCGTTACTTCATTACTTTTTTTAACAGTAAATGTTTTAGTCGTGTCATTTCATGCATTAGTGACTTCTTGACTCACACATTCTCCTGACATCAGTGTTAGTGATTTTTCCTTTGGGATTTTTAAAATAAAGGTGTACATGATAAACACCATACACTAGTATAACTTAAAGTTGTGATAACTCAAGTGATTGCTTTCAATCATATTAATTAGTAATTATTTTTTATGTTGCCATCAAAATAGGGGATTCTCTTTGGTCCAGTGATATAATGTAATTGCTCAAAGACTCAAATATATGATCTCGTGATTTTTGTGAAATTTTGAACATTAAAAATTATAAAATATTCAATATAATATAATATTATATTTAATTTCTAACATTAAAAATTGGCTATTTTGATTCATCCTAACTATTCATGTACATATATAATAAATGAGCCTAAAAATAAACAACAACAAAAAGTTTTATATATGTATTCATTTACTTCTTCATAAAAAACTGAATACATATATTTATAAAAAACCTTTTTTAACCCTAAAACTGGCAAAGTTGTAATTCACGACGCATTTACAAATACAATAAAAAGTGGCGGATGGAGGTATCTGTTGTCAGTTTAGTGAACTTGTTAGACACTAGCGCCTACGTGACTGTGTTGTCCTCTGGGGGCAAGCAACCGAACCTGCTCACGTAGCGCACTAGACTGCCACTGGGCATGTCTTATAACCAAGTAAGCGCATTCTACTCCCATACACTAAAGGCTGAACCTGCTAAAGCGCTGCGCTGACGAGCGTAATGTTCTACCCATTCGGAAGTGCTAGGGTTTGATTCCCGACCATGAGCAATCCCAATTTGGCTTGCAAATGTGTGGTATAGCAGAGTGGGGGGCCCACCTTAAATAAACGGTGGCCAGCTTGGGTGGAAGTTGACGGCATTTGTAGGCTTAATTGGGATTGCAGGACACCTGTTTTGCTTCTGTGGTTGTGGTTGTAAGGGGAGGGCATTTTTTATGCTTTTTTGTTTATACTTCAGTATTCAAAGAAGATATTAGTAATTATTTTTATGTTACAGTTAAAAGTAAAAAGCTTGCCACTTCTAGGGTTAAATCTATGTTTCATATTGAACAAAATGGTATATAATACTTTATGTTTTCATTATTTCTAAAATTAGTAATCATTTTTCTCAGAAGGCTTCCAAAACCTGAAAATTATGATGACGCTGAAGAAAATATAGTGGACACCTCTAGGGTTGGTTACCATCTTTCGGCAATAATTGCAACTAATTTAAAAAAAATATAAAATTATTAAAAAGAGTATAAAAATTGTAACTATCATTAATTAAAATAACTAATGTTAATCATTGATCGTTTGTTAGTAAAAACCTAAGCAAGTTGTTACCAATTAAAAACAGTTTTATTTTGGCTGTTTCCTGCATAGGATTTATACAGTAAATAACATATTTAATTTGTTGAAATATATTTATTAAGCATTGAAATTGTAGAATGTGTATTTAAAGCTTTAGGAACTGTGAAGAACCACTGGTACTGATAGTTATTTATTTAATTTTTATTTATTTTTGATTCATAGTTTGATTGTAAAAATTCTCTTATGGATCTTTTAGATCCATGATAAAATGTTATGAAGTTGAGGGAAATTTTATATAATTGCCACAAAGTGCTAAAATATTGTTTGACCTGTCTTTAATGAATAAATGTTAATGAAAAAAATAATATATCCAATACTATAATACAAGTAAGGTTTATATATTTGCACAAGGATTTGGAAACGGCTTGAACAAATTTCTTTAAATTTTGGAAATAACTAATTTCTGAGTAGAAAATAAGTTCTAGATAGGTCTAATGTTCAGGTAAATTCTGGATTTCTTATAATATTAAGTTAAAAATATAAAAAATAACATTAAACTAATGGAGAATTAAATGTAATAAACAATTCAAATCAAAAAATCTGTTTATAACCGTTTGACAGTTGTTAAGTAAAAATAACAATATGTTTTTTGTAAGATGTGAATCTTAGAGGTTTTGCATACATATTTATTTTATGTATGTATTTAATAAAGGAAAAATGATCAAATTAGTAAACAACAATTTGTAAAAACTAAAGGGTAAAATGACTATTCGAAATAAAAGTATTTCGAAAATCTATCGTGTTTTAATAGAAAACTTATTCATTGTATTGCTTGAAGCCACTTTAACATCCAATTGGTGTAAATTAAATTTCCCTTTTGCTTTTTAATCCACATTCCGTATATAGCACAATCAGTAGACCACAGTTTATTAATAGTCGTACGAATAATTATGATAGCTCCAACAAAAACGCCTGGTAAAACATTCTAAACTGCTTCAGTACAATTGCGCCTTAGCTCTTTGCCTACGTGACAGCCTCATGCGTTAAAGGTTATGAGATCAATCCCCCACCTTTTTGGATATATTTTTTAGAGTTTATGCAGGTTAATAAAACAATGTTTGTGTTAAATTACAACTATGATTTTTGTTTTTTTTTGTGAAAAATAGAAAATGGTTAACAAATGTATGTACTGTATTTTTAAATTAAAGTGTTTTTTTATGATATTACCATAAAGTAAGTTTTTCATACCTTTTTTTGTATTTGTTTTTTAATTTCTCATGCAAAAGTTTTAAGAACACTCCCCTTGCTAATTCTTTCAATTATTGTTCTGGTGTAGAAGAATAATCATTATTAACACTGTCAACATCCATTTGAATATAACACATTTAATTTAAAACCTAAAAAAATGTCAAATTAATAAAATATAAACATCTGGTCTCGGTGGAAGCTCAGCAGAGCAACAGCTAGCCAGCTAATTTAGAGCCAGTACTTCCAACTTATTTTGCACGCATACGCTTTGTCTGCATATTATACGCTTACTATTTCGTGCTTTCATGTTCTGGAACTCACTAGTGAGGTAAATTATCTCATAGTAGTGATGTAAAGGGTACCTAATTGGATAACTGCAGGTAATAGTTCTGTTATTTGTGCAACTAGTGGACACAGTGGGCAATGTCTCGCTCGAGAAAATTCCTTACACAAGACGTAGGCAAGTGTAGAATGGTGAGGCACTTTACAGTTACCATGAAAAATAGAAATTGTTAGAGAACGTTCATATTTTTAAACAGAAGTGACTTTTTATGATCTTACACCATAAAGGAAATTGTTCATACCTTTTCTCGCGTTTGAGTTTAGATAGATTTGCATCCTCATCAGTAAGGAAAAAAGTAATTTATTTGGTAACTGTAGGTAAAATTATTTTTCCATTAATAACCAAAGAATACACAGTTTTGAGCCTTATTAGAACTTGAAATTCAAAAATTTGGTATTTCAGCCCACCCGAATGCTGAATAAACCAAATTTTATTGAGGATAGATAGTTGTCGTATATACTTGATTTAATTATATGTTTTTGTAATAAGTCACTAAAATTGTACTCTTTTTCCAGTATTACAATATTTTAATGTCAATGCTGTTTCAAAATATTCTATTGTAATAGTGCAATAGTGTTTTATTGATTGATTGGAAGATGGAACTTCTGCGTAGCAACATTGATGAGAACTTCAAAGCCTTTATGGACACTTTGGTTTACTACTTTAAGATGTGCTTCCCTCATAAGAAATTTAAGCCTAGGCTTGATTTAAAGGTCAATGAAACTAAAGGCTGGTATACAACCGAGCTGGTGTTGATTAAGAGTAGGTTAGATTTTCTTGACTCCCTTTGTAATCTAAATTTAAGCTCTGATAACACAATAAATGCTTATAGGAAATTAAAATACCCCTGTCGCAGCGTACTCAGCGAATTTCCAAATCAATAACATAATAATATATGACAAGTTTTATCAATAGCTGTCAATAAATATGAGTATTATTTGCCTACTCTCCATAATATTAACATGGGAAAGAGTATGCAGATTTGCTGCTGTGAGGAACACTGAAAGTAGGTGTTTGTAGTGTAAACAACTTATATTTTGACCATATATAAAGTTTCATCAACATCTGTCCACAAATAAAGGAGTTTACCTAAACTCTATATGATTAACATGGGAAAAGAGTATGCAGGTTAGCTGCCATGATAAATACATAAACTATGATTTTTAAGTATAAATGTATGAATCTCAACCACATAAGTTAATACTGTAATATATAAATAGAATTCATCCAAAAACATTAGATAATACAGTAGAACCTCGCTAATCCGTCACCTGCAGGACCGGGGGTATGGTCGGAACAACAAATACCCCCGTCGCAGCAGACCTGCGTACTCAGCGAATTTCCAAATCAATAATATATGACAAGTTAAAAAAAATCTGTCCATAAACATGAGAATTATTTGCCTATTCTCCATAAGATTAACATGGCAATGAGTGTGCAGGTTTGCTGCTGTGAGGAACACTGAAATTAGGCATTTCTACCATAAATAATTTTTATCTTAACATTTATACCAACTTTCATCAACATCTGTCCATAAATAAAGGAGTTTGCCTATTCCCTATATGATTATTATGGGAAAAGAGTATGCAGGTTTGCTGCCATGATAAACATAAACTATGATTTTTAAGCAAAAATGGATAGATCTCAACCACATGAAGCTAAATATCAAGTTTTATCCAAAAAATTGATTAATATGGGAAATATTAATTTTTCCCTATCCTCCATAAGATTAACATTGGAGCCCCACAATACAACGTACTGTGTTTAGATTTTTTAATATCTCGGTAACTGTTGGAAATAGAGAAAAACTTTAAGGAACTTAATTGTGTAGTTTTTTAAGCTGATTCTAATGGTGAAATATAAAAATATAAATTTTTTAAAAATTACATGTGAAAAACGCAAAAAACCCCATTTTGGGGTACAAAACCCCCCCAAACTACCCGTTCCCATTGACCGATATGTCTGGTTTACGAACTCGTCCAAGCACTTGTAGGAATTCACGTCTCTACCAAATTTGGTCTTGATTGGACAATTTTTACGAGAGTTATCGTGTTCACAGACATATATATATATAAATTTTAACGACTATTGTTTTTGGACTCTGGGCACCTAAAGAAGAAAAAATAACATGGTCCCGGGCTTAAGTCTCACCATGAGACCTAGGGACCTTCTTCCCTATGGCAAATTCGCTAAAAGGTCGGATTATCAGAGGAACTCGTATATTAACATAAAAACAAACTTAAACTGTATTTCGAACAAAGAATATTGTATAAAGATTTTATAAAAAGCTACTGTCGATGCGTCATCGACAGGTTTCAACTTGAACGGAGTTACGAAGTAAACAAATGCTGTAAATTTCCGCTAGCGTGGTCGGACTAAGCGAGGAGAATGCCGCCGAGGACGATTTAGCGGAAGTCTGTTGTGCCAACGGGCACGGTCGGACCAACCGAGGAGTCGGACTATCGAGGTTCTACTGTAAGTGAAACATTAATTTTTCCTTATCCTCCATAAGATTAACATTGGAGCCCCAAAATACAACGTACTGTGTTTAGATTTTTTAATATCTCGGTAACCGTTGGAGATAGAGAAAAACCTTAAGGAACTAAATTATGTAGTTTTTAAGGTGATTCTAATAGTGAAAGATAAAATTTGAAATTTGTAAAAATTACATGTGAAAAATCCAAAAACCCATTTTTGGGGTACCAAACTACCCGTTCCGATTGTCTGATATGTCTGGTTTACGAACTCGTCCGAGCAAATGCAGGGATACACGTCTCTACTAAATTTTGTCTTGATCGGACCTTTTTTACGAGAGTTATTGTGTTCACAGACACATATACATAAATATATAAAAATTTTAACGACTATTGTTTTTGGTCTCTAGGCACCTAAAGAAGAAAAAATACATGGTCCCGGGCTTAAGTCTTACCATGAGACCTACGGTAATAGTCTCTTCCCTATATTCTTCCTAAATTTTCCTCTTCTAATGATTTTTCTCCTCCTGTCATTTGGTTGTTTTTTTATTAACCTTTCTTTCTTTTTTTGTTTTTTTTATTTTTTATTTTTCGTAATTTTATACTTTCTTCTCTGATGACCTGTACTCACTTCCAATTTTGTCCTATCTTTTCTCTCATCTACCTGTTTTTGGATCATCTTTATTTTTCCATTTCTTGCTTTCCTTTCTTTTTTTTACCTTTCTTTCATTTTTTTTTAGTTCTTTCTCTTTTGCTTTCTTTCTTCTTTTTTTTCTCCTCCCCCTTGTCTCTTATTTTCTTTTTTTCACCTATGTTGAGGTTTCCAGTAGTTATATCTCCATCTTGTATATATGTCCTGCTGTCAAGTGTTTTGCGTTAAAGAAATAACAAAACCTAGTATAACCTTGTAGTTTTTCTTCAATTTTTGTGAGTAATTAAGTATTAATAAGTAACTATGTACATGAGCTGACTCAGAATATTGTACTGCTGATCTAATCTAATCTAATACATCAATCAGATGTGAATATAGCTCAATGACGATATTATTAAATAAAAATGATTTGTAGCTAATGAGTTTAATCTTTTAAATTTAAATACATAAATGTAGTCGATATATCAAAAATTGTGTCTTCCTTGTCTTGTAAAACTAGCAAAGATAATTTTGGATTCTCTAACAATCTTGTCAAAGATACAGCGGCCTGTTTTATGGATATTATAGTCACTTTAGTTAATCGGTGTATGTGTGAAGGGACTTTCCAAAGTGTTTTAAAAGTTCAAATCAATAAAATCTTTATTCACAAATTCGTCAAGAGTTGTAAGGGCGTCTAATTACAAATACATGTATATCTTCTTTTCTTGCTTTACAAAGGTTTACTTGCTTGTTCGAAGTATTCCTTCATTGTATAAATTGGTCATTCTGTCAGCCACTCTTGAAGTTTTCTTTTCAGCTTCTATCCTCTGAGGGTTTTCAGGTGCTGCGGCAGAGAGTTATATATTTTCCTCCCTGCATAGGATAGCTTCTTGCTGTACCTGGTTGTGTGGTGTGCTGGGAGGATGCAAGTCTGTTGCTCTCCTTGTTTTGTATGTATGTAAATCGCCCCCCCCTTTGTAGTATCCTTTCATCCACATGTCACTACAGCAAGAATATACAGAGCAATAACAGTCAATAGCTTTAGGGACTTGAAAGCTTCCTGCAGCTGTCCAGGGGATTCAGCCCTGAGAGTGATCTGATTGCCTTTTTTTGCATGATCATCACTCTACTCAGGTTCTGTTCAGATGTTCCGCCCCAAATTGCAACCCCATATCTAATATGTGCCTCGACTAGTGCATGCCACCTATGCCACCTCAACTCCTCCTATCCACTTCATTCTTCTAACCACATAGATTCCCGAGCCCAGTTTCTTGCAAAAGTTATGAATATGGATTGTCCAGGAGAGATTATCATCAACAGTAATCTCTAATAGGCTAGTGTTGCTCTCCTGGTTGATGCCAAGAACTTCTGGGATTGGTTCGTCGTACCTTGTACTAAAATTGATCTGAGTAGTTTTTGAGGGGTTTATAACCAAGTCATTCTTCAGGCAGTACTGAATAGTTTTGTTCATCGATGATAGGATTCCTGTGTAGAGTTCTTGTCTGCAACGACTCTGCAGTCGTTAGCTAGGATGAGTGTTGTGTCATCTGCATACATGATGGTCTCCAGGTTGTCATCTGCCATGCATTTTGGGAGGTCATTTGAAAACAGAACAAAGAGAAAAGGACCCAAGACAGAGCCTTGTGGTACCCCTCTGTTCACTGGTAGAGGGCTTAATCTGTGTGTTGATTGCAACCATTTTGTAGTTGTTGAATTTCAACAACTTGGCTTCATTTTTGGAGGTAGCTTGCGATCCACATTTTTGCACGGCCCTGAAAACCCAGTCCTGCATGTTTGTCCAGTATTAATTTATGACCAAGGCAATCAAATGCTTTGCTATTAGTCAAGTAATACAGCAGAGACATGTTTTTGATCCTCCAGTTGGTCCATTATAAATTCCACCATACTTGTAATAGCGGTTATCGTAGATTTCCCTTTTAAGAAACCGGGTTAGCAACAAGTTACAAGTAAACAAAGTTAGCAAGGTTCACCCATTAAGTACTGTATATCAACACAAAGGTTCCAAACAAGATGTATAGAGGCCCATTGCTATAGTTCCAAGTCTTCTCCAAGATAATTGAATCAGTTGTAATAAAACCATCATATCATAATCTTTAACCATTATCTAAATATCATTTAATAAATTTTAATAAATTTTTTGTTTCAATAAACGTAACTATCCAATCTCTGAAAATGACAAGAGAAACAAAATTAAATTGATTGTTAGAACTTCTTGGGGTGGGGAATATCCCCCTCACATACACTAATACCAAACTTTTTTATTGATTTTGTTGGGTGATGTGACCTTACGCTGCATAACAAGTTTCACGGAAAACGGTTGGGAAATAAGGAAGAAATTTATTTTTAAATATTCTCCATACACAGACATTAAATTTAACTTCTGTTTGGAACCGTTAGTCGGAGACTAATGATTAAAAATACTAATTTGTATAGTTTTTTAGGCTGGATTCAATGGTGGTAGTCAAATTTTACTTTATCTTTATTGATTATGCGGAATAATTAAAAAATGATTTTTTCACCTTAAAAGCTCATAACTCTGAAACCCCGATGTTTTGACAAATGCAGGTGGTGGCATTTTGTTTACCTTATAAAGGGCTATATTATACTGTGGATTATTACCTACATGCCATATTTCATGAAAATTGGACCAATAGTCTCGTCCCTAGACTTCATCCACACAAACACAGACTTCACTAAAAACCCCTTTTTCGATTCAGGGGGCACTAATAAGCATCTGCATATCTCCACACACAAAAACAAAGACATATGGACAGACCACTCTAAAACCTTTTTTTATTGATGGGGCACTATAATGGTTATATCATATCCAGTAGAAACTCTCGTTAAAAGAATATGATGGTTTTATTAAAGATTGTCATTTAAATTGACTTAAGGTAGAAAGTATGCGTCAGTCCACTTTTACCGTTTATTTATTAATTATTATAGATACATAAAATGTAGTGGGATTTTTCCACAGTGGGGACATTTCCTCTTTAGTGGGCACGTTGCTTGGCAAGAAACCGTCTACAAACTTCACAGATTTTAACTCTAAACACAAAACTTTACCATAGATTATAGAAGAATTTTTTATAAACAATGACCTTGCTAATAAACAAACAGTGTTGCCAGACGTGGAAATTTTTTCTTACAGTACAGTGACAATTTTTTAGCCAAGAATGATGGATGGTGGGGATTTTAGATCAATTACTTACAATTCAATTGCTGTACTTCAATGTCCAGTGGTTTCGAATGGTAGTTTTTATCCAATGTTTTTTCGTCCAATGTGAATTAAAAGTAGTGACTAATATATGATAAGCTTAGTGTATCAGTGTTTAGTTATACTACCTTGAAGTAATCAGGAATGGATGAAGTAATATCCGTTCCTCTCTGGTAATATATTCAGCATGAAATAGATAAATATTTTTCTTTATAATAGAAAATTGTTTTTAAAGCTGATAAAAGTGGGGAAATTTGCTTCTATAAATGGGCAAAAGTGGAGAATTTATTGTTTTTTAAAAGTGGGGAATTTTCATTAGTACCAGTAGGGAAATTGTTAAAATCCATCTGGCAACACTGAATCAAACAAACATTGCATATGCATTGCAATGCAATTAGTTGAGAAGTTGGACCTGGATGTCATTTTAATGTTGACGCATTTAATCTGACTCATTCAATATATAAACCAATTAGGCTATCGGCCAGAGACGAGACTTGTCAACAGGAAATGAAGTCTTCGCAAGCAGTTCAAAGTCCTTGATGCGATTAGTAATTTTTCATTCCAACCAATTATTTTCAATTACGGTAGCTCGTCTGGTTAAACGTGATAATCAAGACTGACAGAGAGCTGGTAGATAAAACTTATAGACAAAGGTAAGATCTTAATAAGTATATATCAGAAAGTTATTTTTACATTGCCTTTATTTGTGATAAAATAATAAAAACTTGTCTAGTTAATTAGAATTAGGAGGCCTTCTATAAACATGTGTTGCCTGTTTCAAAATATAAAACAAAATTAAGGCACTGTTGCACATCAAAAGAAGATATCAATATATCCAATACTATAATATGAACAAGGTTTGTATCCAATACTATAATACATATTTTGAGGGCAGGTATAGTTTTTTAGGCTGGATTCAATGGTGGTAGTCAAATTGTACTTTATCTTTATTGATTATGCGGGATAATTAAAAAATGATTTTTTCACCTTAAAAGCTCATAACTCTGAAACCCCGATGTTTTGAAAAATGCAGGTGGTGGCATTTTGTTTACCTTATAAGGGGCTATATTATACTGTGGATTATTACCTACATGCCATATTTCATGAAAATTGGACCAATAGTCTCGTCCCTAGACTTCATCCACACAAACACAGACTTCACTAAAAACCCCTTTTTCGATTCAGGGGGCACTAATAAGCATCTGCATATCCCCACACACAAAAACAAAGACATATGGACAGACCACTCTAAAACCTTTTTTTATTGATGGGGCACTATAATGGTTATATCCAGTAGAAACTCTCGTTAAAAGAATATGATGGTTTTATTAAAGATTGTCATTTAAATTGACTTAAGGTAGAAAGTATGCGTCAGTCCACTTTTACCGTTTATTTATTAATTATTATAGATACATAAAATGTAGTGGGATTTTTCCACAGTGGGGACATTTCCTATTTAGTGGGCACGTTGCTTGGCAAGAAACCGTCTACAAACTTCACAGATTTTAACTCTAAACACAAAACTTTACCATAGATTATAGAAGAACTTTTTATAAACAATGACCTTGCTAATAAACAAACAGTGTTGCCAGACGTGGAAATTTTTTCTTACAGTACAGTGACAATTTTTTAGCCAAGAATGATGGATGGTGGGGATTTTAGATCAATTACTTACAATTCAATTGCTGTACTTCAATGTCCAGTGGTTTCGAATGGTAGTTTTTATCCAATGTTTTTTCGTCCAATGTGAATTAAAAGTAGTGACTAATATATGATAAGCTTAGTGTATCAGTGTTTAGTTATACTACCTTGAAGTAATCAGGAATGGATGAAGTAATATCCGTTCCTCTCTGGTAATATATTCAGCATGAAATAGATAAATATTTTTCTTTATAATAGAAAATTGTTTTTAAAGCTGATAAAAGTGGGGAAATTTGCTTCTATAAATGGGCAAAAGTGGAGAATTTATTGTTTTTTAAAAGTGGGGAATTTTCATTAGTACCAGTAGGGAAATTGTTAAAATCCATCTGGCAACACTGAATCAAACAAACATTGCATATGATTGCAAATTAGTTGAGAAGTTCTCTGGATGTCAAATGTTGACGCATAATCTGACTCATTCAATATATACCAATTAGGCTATCGGCTAGAGACGAGACTTGTCAACAGGAAATGAAGTCTTCGCAAGCAGTTCAAAGTCCTTGATGCGATTAGTAATTTTTCATTCCAACCAATTATTTTTAATACATAGCTCGTCTGGTTAACGTAAATCAAGTGACAGAGATGTTGATAAACTTATAGACAAAGGTAAGATTTAATAAAAATATATATCAGAAATTTTTTACATTGCCTTTATTTGTGATACTTCAAAGTGGAATGTGATAAATCAATTTATTTAATATATGACTTTGTTGTTTCGAATAGTTTTTTTTTCCTAAGTATAATGAATTGTATGTTTCTTAATAAATAGATATAATAAAATATTTTTAAATATAATTATTTTTAATAATATAAAGGAGTGGTAAAGCTATATAATAGAAAAAATATTTTTCTTATAAAAAAATTGTTTTTAAGCAAGTAATTTATGGTAAACAATTTCATCCAAAAAATTGTAATAAGTAAAATTCCATCTTAAAACACTGAATCAAACAAACATTGAGCATAATTGCAATTGAATGAATTTGGACCTGGATGTCATAATGTGACGCATTTAAATATTTCAATTTTATAAAAATTAATTAGCAGAGACTTGTCAACAGGAAATGAAGTCTTCGCAAGCAGTTCAAAGTCGATGCGATTAGTAATTTCATTCCAACCAATTTTTTCAATTACGGTAATTAAAATCGTGGTTAGACACAAGAGATTGGTAGATAAAAATTTATAGACAGTAAGTCTTATACAGAAAAAAGTTATTTTTACATTGCCTTTATTTGTGATAAAATAATAAAAACTTGTCTAGTTAATTAGAATTAGGAGGCCTTCTATAAACATGTGTTGCCTGTTTCAAAATATAAAACAAAATTAAGGCACTGTTGCACATCAAAAGAAGATATCAATATATCCAATACTATAATATGAACAAGGGTTGTATCCAATACTATAATACATATTTTGAGGGCAGTTGGAAAGGCAATTAGGTTGAAGTGTTTACACAATAATTTTACATAACGATAAAAAAAAGATAATTTTCTGCATATAATAATTCTATGCCAGTCAGCTGTCTTCCAAAAATTGTCTCACCAACTGGCATCATGTAAACCCTACTTAAGATAAGATAAATGACACTTTGAAGGCATCCAGACTACCTAGGAGATTGGCAGGAGGCCAATTCCAAATCCAAGAGTCCTTTAATCCTTTGAGGACAAGAGCCATTTTACATCAACATTTTTGTAATGAGACCTTTTTTAAGATATCTTAATGACTTTTTTTCCAAAACGCTTATAATTAGCTACCGGTATTTTAGCAACCAATAATGAAATATCGATGTTACATTTTGAAATATACACATCTGAATTGCAAATACAGTAGAACCCCATATACGTGATACAATGTGGACTTGAAGGTTGTCAAGTTTTGAGGATTTCGAGTTTTAGGGAACTTTTATAAATAAGGGTTGAATAAAAACGCTTATTTAGAGTATTAACCCAAGAACTGGCAAAGTCGTAATTCCCAACGCGTTTAAAAATTAATAAGAAGTGGTAGGTGGAGGCGTCTGTCGTCAATTTATTGAACTTGTTAGACACCAGTGCCTTTGTGACTGTGTTGCCCTTTGGGGAAAAGCAACCGAACCTGCTCATGCAGTTCACTAAACTGCCACTAGGGTATGTCTTATAGCCAAGTAAGCACTTTCTACTCCTATGCACTGGTGTCTGGACCGGTTAGAGTGCTGCTCTGACGAGTGTCACGTTCTAGCCGAATGGCTAGAACGTGACACCCAACCCCAACCATGGGTCCTACCATTTTGTACAAAGACATCTAAAATGAAATGAATCATAGTAAAATTTGCTGGGGAGCAATACCTTTAGGCCTATTAGGCTACATGAAAAACTACTAGTTGACGATATTTTGTCTGCGGGGTTTCACAGTACTTGCTACTGACGATATATTGTCAGTTGGTCTTCAAAGGGTTAAAGGAAACTAATATCGGTTGAGACATCTGAGGAATAAACACAGCTGATTATTTTCATAAAATGCATAAGGTCACAAGAGAGTTATTGGTGTGATACAACAGCTACCAGTACTAAATAATATGCCACCACCCGCATGTCTGAAAAATTGACAGTTCAAAGTCAAAAGTTATGGGCCTTTAAATGTAAATAAAAATCAATTTTTTTAGTTGTCCTCGGAAATTAAAGTAAATTTTACGTAAAGTATTATTTGACTACCACCATTAAAAACAGCTTAAAAAACTAAACAAATTAGAATTTTTAATTGTTGGTCTACGAGTAATGGTTCCAAAGAAAAGTTAAATTTATTGTTCATGGTTAAACTCAGTATATTGTCTGAGAGCGCCCAATGTTATTCTAATAGAGAATATTAATAAATCAATTTCTTCCTTATTTCCCAACCATTTTCCATGAAACTTGGTTAGCAACGTAAGGTCACTTGGACAGGAAAACCCATAAAAAACCTTGGTATGACAGGAGGGGGGGTTGTACCCCCTAAATATTCAAAAATTAATTTAACTTTGTTTCTCTTTTTGTTATTTTCAAAAATTGGATTATTATTTTTGAAACAATAAATTATTAAATCATATTTAGATAAACTTTAAAGAATGTGATAGTTTTAATAATGATTGTCGTTTTTAAATTTAGGCTACTTAAGAGAGAAATTATGTGTCAGTTCACTGATAGCCTTTATTTGTATATTTTATTGATATGTGATCAAGTGAGTTTTTGTGTGTTAAATTGAAGCACCCAATCATACTGTTAAAAAAATAACAATGTCCCAAAAATATTAACAGAAGCCCACTTGAATCAAGGACTAAGATCGCTAACTATACCCCCAGGATAGGCCTAATGTCCGATGATAAATTATTGAATCCGTCTGATATTCTAATTATTTTTGGGTGCTTAATTTTTCCAGATGAGTGTGCAAACTGTAGTGAGTCTTGTTGTACTCTTAACATATCCTACAGTTATTCCCGCCAGTGTCATCAATTCCAACCCTTATGTTCATCCTCTTTCTGATGACTTCATTGACTACATTAACTCCATCCAGTCCATGTGGAAGGTAAACACATCAATATTTTCTGTAGGCTAATAGTTTTACAGATAAACTGGAGGGTAAGAAATTACTTACTAACTAAGGTGCCTTACTTTTCTGTTTTAATATCTTACATTGTCTCCAACATTTCACAACTTGTTGTGACTAGATGTAGCTTGGATAAATTGGCAGGGAATCTGAGCATAGGAGCAATGTTAAATATTTACAGGAGAAAAGACAACAGATATTCAATTTAAACACTGAAACCTGGTAATAAAGAATCTAATTGATATCAGTTACCACCAAAACATCCATTTATTGAAAATTATATTATAAACATCCGCTTAGAGACTGATTTTGGCGTCTTGTATCCTTGGCAACCCTCAACCTACGTTTGGAGTGATCACACTCCCCCACCTATCACCACGACTTAACCAGTAAATGGCAAAATGTAGTATCTAACTTCTATGTTTAATTAAAATCTTGGAAAATACTTATGTAAAATCTTTTTACTTTATTACTTTTCTGTTAAGTTTATAGTAAATTAAGTTTTTTGATGTCATTTTAGAAGGGCTTTGAGTATTTATGTCATTGGTCCTTGATAATTTATGTTACCTTAATTTAATACCTCATAAGCTATAAATCAAACGAGTGCTTATTAATGTATATGCAAATATGGTATATAAATCATGTTCTTGAAAATAAGCTTTCTGGCTTTTTGATAGGGCAAGTGAACAAAGTTCAGGGTATATTAGATAAGGTTCTATCCCAGTGATAACCTTGTTTTTACCAACAATTGGTAAATAATAGAGAGTTTTATATTATACATTCAGTACATAATTTTCCTACCAGAAGAAATATTTCACAAAAATAATTAGTAAAATATGGATTCATATTAGCGAATTTCCCATAGAGAAGAAGTAATACCGTAGGTCTCATGGTAAGACTTAAGCCCGGGACCATGTTATTTTTTCGTCTTAAGGTGCCCAGAGACTGTTTTTGGTCTCTGGTTTCTCTTTAAATAGTCGTTAAAATTATATATGTATACATATAAAATATATATGTATATACATCTCTACATGATATATATTCTATGTTATGTGTCTGTGAACACAATAACTATCGTAAAAATAGTCCGATCAAGACCAAATTTGGTAGAGATGTGTATTTCTTCAAATGCTCGGACGAGTTTGTAAACCAGACATATCGGTCAATGGGAACGGGTAGTTTGGGGGGTTTAGTACCCCAAAATGGGGTTTTTTGCGTTTTTCACATGTAATTTTTAAAAATTTCTAATTTTATATTTCACCATTGGAACCAGCTTAAAAAACTACACAACTAAGTTCCTTAAAGTTTTTCTCTATCTCCAACGGTTACCTAGATATGAAAAAATCTAAACACAGTACGTTGTATTGTGGGGCTCCAATGTTAATCTTATGGAGGATAGGGAAAAATTAATATTTCCCATATTGATCAATATTTTTGGATAAAACTTGATATTTAGCTTCATGTGGTTGAGATCTATCCATTTATGCTTAAAAATCATAGTTTATGTGTTTATCATGGGGTCATTCCATGTCAGATCAACACAATTTTAACTGATTTTTTCCCTCACCATCTCAGAATTTGGTAAAATTTAGCATTAGGTGAATTTTTATTTTTTTTTTAAAGCGCACTTTTGAAAATTTGGCAAAAATTCAGTATTAATTGTTGGTCAGTTTGTCATTAATAAATGACACAGAAGTTATGATGGGACAGTAATGGGTTCATACTTAAAAAAAATGGAAATATGTGTGTTCAGCTGGTTGTTACAAAACAGCCAAGAAAACATGTAAAAGACCTTAAGAGGTTTAATCATTATCCCCTGTTCATTTAATATTATATTTTAGGCCTACATATATATTAGAAATGTAATTAACTAAATTAGCAATTATGTTCAGTCCAAATAATGTGTACATTATCTAAATAATTTAGTTCTCAGGTAATAAATTAAGTATGGTATGTTTTTTGTTTTTAATATTTTTAGAAATTTGTACTAAACCCACCAAAATGAAAGTAACCAAATAAGTACTTTTTAACCCTAGAACACAAAGGCTCCCTGAGCCAAGCATTGTTATAAAGGCGTAGTCTCTCAGACTACTGTTTTTGAAAATGAATAAAAAATACTTTTAATGACAGGGAAATTATTTAAATTATAAAAACACTTAAAGTGAACATTGAATTATTGTTTTATAAGAGTTTAATCTCCAAATCTTAATTTTTCTGGCACTGGCAGCAGATTGTCCCTTGGTGTTCGCCACACATGACATTTGCGCAACGTCTACAAAAATATTTTGTCATGTGCCGTAATCTTGGAGATAAGAAGGCACAAACCTTCCTACCTTGTTGGACTGGTTGTGGAGCTTCATTTGGCACACTTACATTTAAAATATAAGCAATAGATTGCCGGACGAGAGTTCGTGGCAAAATTGTGGCCTAAAGCCAGTACTTCAGGAGCTCTATGTGCGTTTCTCTAAAAACCTTTGCCGACTTAGGGGCTTACACGATTGGCTCAGACACGATTTTCTACATATAATATGTATATATAATTTAAAGTGATGTTTATGATGTTATAAACATGCATAGAGGCCACCTCCTTGTTTTACGACTGCAGGAAGTGTCATTGCACATTTGGTCCAATTCAAATAAATATTTACACTATATACAACATATATTTTCAATATAATGTTTAACTAACACCAAAACACACATGAAAGCGAAGGAATACTATACTCTGCAATAAGACACCACGGTTCGTACACGTTGCGAGTCTGCTGCAAACTGTGCGTTGTTACAAAGGCGTAGTCAACCTGACGACGCGAACTTAAAAAACTTAAAAATCTCGTTAAGCAAAGGACGCAAGCGAACACCAACCAGACCCTTTTAATATTAGGCCAAGACTGACAGCTACACGGAGTTTTGTGAATTTTAGTGGAGTGGAAGTGGGTAAGGGGTAAAAATGACACCTTGCGTGTCGTCTCTCAGACGACGCCTTTGTGTTCTAGGGTTAAATAAGTCATATAATTAATAAATAGATACTAATTAGGTTTTGAGGCGGGCTTGTTGTGTTCCAAAATGAAGTTTGTGTGTGATTAAAGAATAAGTGTATTGTGTTAGTGATCAATTTTACTTTTAATTTGGTATTTCAAAAAATAGGTAACACCTTTTTTTCTTCAGTGATTGATTTAAGTAAAATAGTTGATGCATTTATTGTTAAGTTGTGTAACTGAGACAAAATTTGTCTCAGTTACACATGTAAGTAATTTACCATTAGTGACAAAAAGTTTACATTTTGTTGTATTGTGCATACACACTGAGTGTGTAACACTGTGGCCTTCAAGAACATAGTTCTTAGGTCGCAACTTGGTAAATTTAGAAAAGCCAATTTTCAGCTCTGGATGTTTACTTTTAAAAGAAGAATATATTTCTTTTAATCTCCCTAAAATTAATCTTTTGGATTTCAACTCCTTTTCACCTGTCTCATCTTTTATAGCTGTGGTTGAGCTAAGGGTGAAATCAATGAATCTAATACAAGATGGTATTAGAGGTAGAGGTAAAATCTGTATAATTTTCTTCATCAGAACTAGGACCACTGGAGTAGCATTGTTCTTTGTTTTTTAATAAAATAATGTATTTTCTACACTTATAACAAACGTTTGACAGATTGTCAAGGTCTGGAAATAATTAATCACACATCACTTCTGTCACATTCCTTAGGTTCTTCTTATCTTTAACGGAATGTATATCCTTTTTCAAGTGATTGCAACATTGCAATATTTTGCATGTTTCCATTTTCACTGTGTTAAAAAGTGAAATCATTTAAAAAAGTCTATATTTTAGGTGGTGTATCATATATATATATATATTAATAAGTAAATTAAATAAACTTGTGCTCCCTTTATTAAACATTTTATTTTTTACATAATTCACGACTATTAATTTGAACTAATTCACGACTATTTGATTCTAAGATCATTTTCACTGTGAAAATGATCTTAGAATCAAAACACGTGTCGTGAATTATGTAAAAAATAAAATGTTTAATAAAGGGAGCACAAGTTTATTTAATTTACTTATTACTATATTAGCTGCCCTTGTGTGTGAAATACATAATCAAATATATATATATATATATATATATATATATATATATATTCTTCATAAGTGCCAAATGACTTTTATAACTACTTTAAAAATTGTATAGTTGTATACTGAATGAATGAGAGTTGGTTTTGCAAATTTTCGTTTTAATTATAAAAAACGTTTTCAAGCAAATAGAAATAGTGACTGTGTATAACATGAAAACAAAATAAAACATAAATAAATTCAAGGAAAAGTTTACAATAAAAATTTTCAAAATCATATGGTTTTAGGCAGTTGAGTTGAATCATTTTTTTATATTTTTATATTAGTAATAACCTATCTGAGATTTAATCCTGTAGGAAATTTTGATTTTAAAACCAACTGGTGTGCCAATTCTGAATTTCTTAAAATAAGTTGGTTTCTTTTAAGGTTTTGATGTGGTGGAATTTTGTGGAGGGCTTTAAGTTGAGTTAAATTTATGGACAAAAATTATCTCCAAATCAGAGGTACAGCAATGGGTACTCGAATGGCTCCATCATATGCTAATTTATTCATGGGTCTAGTTGAGCAAAATTTCTTATCTCAAAATCCTTTAACTCCTCTTATTTGGTTAAGATTCATTGACGATATTTTCATTGTTTGGCAGCACGGTATTAGCTCTTTACAAAACTTTTTACAAAAATTAAATCAATTTAGTTGTTTGAAATTTACTTGGCAGTTTTCCAACAAAATTGTCACATTCTTAGATGTTGATGTATTCATTGACAATGGTAAATTAAAAAGTAAAATTCACGTTAAAAACACTAATAAAATGCAATATTTGCATTACCAGAGTTGTTATCCTTTGTACATGAAAAAATCAATCCCAAAAAGCTTATCGATACACGCTAAATCCCTTTGTAGTGATAACTCTGATTTTGAAAAATATATATCAAAGTTGAATACTGCTTTCATTGAACGAGGCTACCCACAAAAGTTACTATCAAACCAATTGAAGAAACCAAAAAATGTGAATCAAGACAAAAAATTTTCAAGTGACCCTAAATTCATCACAAACTACTATCCAGGACTACATAAAGTTAACAGCATCATGAAAGTAGCATTCAATATTTTAAAATCCTCTCCCACAACAGAAAATTTATTTTCCAGACCACCTCGTGTTATTTTTAAAAGGCCACAAAATTTAAAAAATATGTTGGTGAGACCCAAAATTCAAAATTCTAGGCCTAATGAACTTTGTAATGTCAAGAATAGTTGTAAACCATGCCACAAACCTCGATGTGGTATTTGCAAAATTATGTGTGAATCTACTGAATTTAAAAGTAGAGTGACAAATAAAGTTTACCCGATAGTTGGTGGATCAACTTGTGAAACCCATAATGTGGTTTACCAACTATCGTGCAAACATTGCCAAAAAGAATATATAGGACAAACATCTAACTCCTTACGAGTTAGAATGACAGGCTACCGTTTTGATGTGGTTCATAAAGATTTAAGAAAGCCAATTTTCAATCATGCAGCTCACCACAACCAAAATTTTGAGGGCTGTTATGAACTTAAAGCCCTCCACAAAATTCCACCACATCAAAACCTTAAAAGAAACCAACTTATTTTAAGAAATTCAGAATTGGCACACCAGTTGGTTTTAAAATCAAAATTTCCTACAGGATTAAATCTCAGATAGGTTATTACTAATATAAAAATATAAAAAAATGATCCAACTCAACTGCCTAAAACCATATGATTTTAAAAATTTTTATTGTAAACTTTTCCTTGAATTTATTTATGTTTTATTGTGTTTTCATGTTATACACAGTCACTATTTCTATTTGCTTGAAAACGTTTTTTATAATTAAAACGAAAATTTGCAAAACCAACTCCATTCATTCAGTACACAACTATACAATTTTTAAAGTAGTTATATACATATATATATATATATATATATATATATATATATATATATATATATATATGTAAAGCCTGATTGAAACCAGGATGTTACAGTATCAGACGAAATAGTCTAATTTAATTTAATTGTTTATAAAAATATGTTTTGTAGGTATTTTAAAATTTTGAGGGTAATGACAATACTTTTAAAATTAAAACAGTAATAATCTAGAAAAAGGAGTGAACCTCTTTTCTAGATATTTACAAATTTGTCTAAGTTAAAAAACTTAACATTAAATGCACAAACTATTTTACTTAATTTAATCTCTTAATTAAAAAGTGTAACCTGTTTTTGACACATCTACTAAGAAGTAAAATTGATGACTACACAATACAATTATTCTTCAATTACACACAAACTTCATTTTGTAACACAACCAGCCTCGAATCCTAATTAGTATCTACTTAATAATTATCTAACTTTACTCCAAAGATTTTCAAACTTATATATATATCCAATACTATAATACGAGCAAGGTTTGTATCTATATATATATATATATTTGCACACGGATCTCGAAAACGGCTCTAAGGATTTTCTTTAAATTTTGGAAATAACTAATTTCTGAGTAGGAAATAAGTTCTCGATAGGTCTAATGTCCAGGAAAATTCCGGTTTTCTTGTAATATTAAGTTAAAAATCTAAAAAATTAACATTACGCTTATCGAGAATCAAAATGTAAACAATGCAAATCAAAACATATGTTTGTAACCGTTTGACAGTTGTTGATTAAAGGTGGTGGTGAACAATATGTGAATAGAGGTTTTGCATAAATATTTATTTTATGTATGTAATAAATGAAAAATTATCAAATTATTAAACAATTTGTAAAAACTAAAGGGCAAAATAACTGTGCGAAATAAAAGCAGAGAAAGATATTTCCAAAATCTTTCGTGTTTTGATAGAAAACTTATTTATTTTATTGCTTGAAGGCTCTGTAACAAACCAATTAATTGGTGTAAATTAAATTTCTATTTTGCTTTTCAATCCTCATTCCATTTCTAATAGAATCAGCTGATTACAGGCTAATAATATCTGTATGGATAATTGAATAGTTTATGATCAGCTAAAACAATTGAGGTTGGCTAAAAGACCTTAATCGACAGCGGGTGCTCGGCTGACGTCGTAGCACAGTGGTAGCGAGTCAGTTTTATATTTCAGAGGTTGTGAGGTCGATCCCCACCCGGGGACAATATTTTTTCTCAGTGTTTATGCTATAATAATGAACGTGTATGAAATCGGTTTTATTTAAACCACATAAATGTTTTCATTGAGTAATAAATGTGGTTTAATTTTGCTAATTAACTTGTATAATACATATCTTATTCTATCCGAGCAAAGCTCAGTCACCAGGTACTATATCCTTAAACACGATAACTCACATAAAAAAACTTGTATCAGGTTGAAATTTGGTGCAGACTTCATTGTACTATTCCTATAAAGTACAAAATCCAGACGAATCTATTTAAAATGTATTTAGGGGAATATTTGCATTTGTTATGTGGCTCAGTTAATGATCTGATGTATTTGATCTGATATATCTTTTATTGTGTACACTATCATTTAACTATATTACTTTAGATCATAGTGCTTTTTCAGACTTCTTTAAGGAATTTCAATATTATTAAATATTGATTAAAGTGATTTTATTATGTTCTGTTATAAATCTGTATTATATGAAATTTATCTTTTGGATTTTAGGCGGGAAGAAATTTTCATGAGAAAACCCCAATGAAGTTTATTGAGAGTTTAATGGGTGTACATCCAGATTCCAACAAACCTGAAAACAAGCTGGATGTGAAAAAACACCTATTGGGGGCCAACGAAGATATTCCGGATACATTTGATTCTCGAACTCGGTGGCCCAACTGTCCTACCATCCGGGAAATCCGAGATCAGGGCTCCTGCGGTTCCTGCTGGGTAATAGTGTAGTTGCTTGAATTTTAAGTAAGAAAATATTATAATTCACAATTCAGATGGGTATTGCTGAAAAGTGAAGATGTGGTGAAAACAAGCTGTAATGAACTAAATGTGTGTCCTGTTTTATTGGTGTTTTAATTAATATTTCTTGAGAATTTATATTTTCAAGAGCCTAAGTGTGTTTGGCTATATGTTTTTGGTAGAAATCCATGGGACATACATTAAAATGGTATATGACACTATGACAAGGGAGGGTACAGTCTGGAGGTGTGAGCTTAGCTGTGTAACTAGACGTACCCTAGTAGTCTACGGACCACTGAGAGAACCATATACACTCTGGCAGGTGAGCAAAAAAAAGGAAGGACACAACCATTATAAAAGGTCTCGAAGAAAACGTAGCATGGGTTTCTCATCTATTAAAATAAAAAATAAATATTAGAGAAATAAATATTAAAGAAATATTAGAGCGATCAATAGTCTCGCAGAAACTGTGTTGAGATTCGGTGAATGTGTGTAAAAGAAGAGGATGGACAAGAAACAGTCAGGGACATTGGGAATGCTCTTGGCATGGATATTCATGACCATCTATATAGATGAGTCTATGATTAATGCATGTCATTTTCTAAACAACCTTGATTCCAGTGGAACCCCCAATATCATTGTAAAATATGTAAGTTAATTTGATGCTAATTAAATACTGGCGAAGGAGCTTTCCACCTATTGATATACCCATCTACCTTGTATATAAACAAGTCACTGACATCTTCTTGAGAAGGATTATTGGCTATAGCACAAGAAATAAGGCTCAAGAAAAACTACAAGTGGATTTGGGTTAGAGGTGGTAAAATATTTTTTGATATATATCTGTAAAAACTACCATTTTTAGCGAATTTCCCATAGGGAAGAAGCTATTACCGTAGGTCTCATGGTAAGACTTAAGCCCGGGATCATGTTATTTTTTCGTCTTTAGGTGCCCAGAGTCCAAAAACAATAGTTGTTAAAATTTATATATATGTATATATATATAGGTATACTAGGATTACTGATTTGCTCAGTACTGTATTAGCATTTTCCATTTATTACACACACATATTTTAGATTGGCCATGGCCATGTTCTGAAGTCGAATAACATTACCACAACACAAATAAATCTGAGTGGATTGATTCACAGTTTTCTAATCCAACTTAAACCCAAACCAAACCTAACTGTAATACAGCTTTTATAGGAAAAATTAAACTTTACTGTTTCTTTGTAGATTTTAAGTCAGCTTTTGACACAATAGATAGACATGCTCTTATTTACAAACTCTCTTGTCTGGGAATATCAACCAAGTTTTTAAAAGTTATAGAAAATTATTATACTGGGACTTAAGCAAGTGTGTGGTTCCAAAATGGTGTAACTAACGATTTTGAAACTAATATGGGCCTCCGACAGAGCTGTACAAACAGTCCTTTGAATTTTTCCTTGTTTATTAATGATCTGCCAAATATACTGGAGGTTATCTGGTTTACCAAATATCTGGTTTAAAGGGGAGGCCATTGGAATCGTAAGCAAATATAAATACTTAGGTATCGTTCTCACATCGTCCGGATCGTGGCAGCAATATTTCAAAGAAACAGTGTCGGCTGCAAATTTAGCTAAAAATACAGTCTGGGGAAATATTATTGGCAACAATAAAATTCCGCTTAGTACGAAATTGGTCTGTTTTAACGCCGTAATCAAATCAATAATATGTTATGGGGCGCAAGTGTGGGGATATCGAATGTTTAGAGAAGTCGAATCTATTTTAAAGCTATTTTTGAGGAAGTTGTTTCGTTTACCGTTCAACACTCCAGAATACGTTTATTATATAGAATCATGAATTGGGAGAATTTATGAATATACGTTAGGTCTAAATTATAGCTATATACTGAAAATTCAAACAGGCCCTGAAAATCGCTTACCACTAATATTAAGTAGGGAGATAATTGCGAAAAAATTGTCATGGTGTCCGGAATGGAAGAGACGGGGTGAAACATTTTGTATTGATTTGTCAGAGTTTAATTGTAACGTCGAAAACATAGACATTTTTCAACAACGTTTTAACTGTTTGGTGGAGCGGGAAAGGTCAGCGTGGCATGCATACTATGTAGGTAGGGCTCGATCATCGGTTTATCATTCGGGTTATGCAACACTTGACCTTGAACCTGTGATGACAAACATCACTGACATCGGAGTCATTTCGTGGGCTATCAAGGCTAGGGCGGAACTCATACATTTAAATTTAAAACCAGGCCCCCGTGGATGTTGTCGGCAGTCCTTAGTATTTAGAATAGAGTTAATGGCAGTGTAGGGAAAGTGCGTGCAAAAGTCCATACCATTATAAACTAAAATAACGTAACACAGTATCAAAATGTGCAATAAAAAGTCACAGTTAAAAATGTAAACTGTTTAGTCACTCGTATAACCAAAAAAACAAATGTAAACAAAATAAAAAAAAACATAAACAAATGCAAGTGCTTCAATCTTTCGTGTATATCTTCAACTAACAGATATAGTATAGCAATCAGCTGTTGAAAAGAAAATATTTATAATGTAAACAAAGTTCTGGTTCCATAGTATATGGGATCCTTTTTAAAAGGGCTGTTTTTAGGGGTTTTCCCAGCAATTATTTGATTTTTTCTCGCCGTAAGAACCATCCTTGGACTTCAATGAACATCTTAAAAAAAGAATTGGCCAAATTGGTCCAGGCGTTGTTGAGTTATGCGCTTACCAACACATTTTGCGATTCATTTTTATATTATAGATATGTATATATATATATATATATATGTATATATATATATATATATATATATATATACAGGGTGTTCATTAAAGTCGGGGACAAACTTCGAGGGGTGATAGTACTCATCAAAATATATATATTGTGTGTGTCTGTGTACACGATAACTCTCGTAAAAATGGTCCTATCAAGACCAAATTTGGTAGAGACGTTGTATTCCTACAAATGCTCGGACGAGTTCGTAAACCAGACATATCGGTCAATGGGAACGGGTAGTTTGGGGGGGGTTTAGTACCCCAAAATGGGGTTTTTGTGTTTTTCACATGTAATTTTTAAAACTTTCTAATTTTATATTTCACCATTGGAATCAGCTTAAAAAACTACACAGTTAAGTTCCTTAAAGTTTTTCTCTATCACCAACGGTTACCGAGATATTAAAAAATCTAAACACATTATGTTGTATTGTGGGGCTCCAATGTTAATCTTATGGAGGATAAGGAAAAATAATATTTCCCACATTAATCAGTATTTTTGGATAAAACTTGATATTTAGCTTCATGTGGTTGAGATCTATCCATTTATGCTTAAAAATCAGGGTTTATGTGTTAATCATGGTAGCAAACCTGCATACTCTATTCCCATATTAATCATATAGGAGATAGGCAAACTCCTTTGGACGGATGTTGAAGAAAGTTTCCCATGTTAATCTTATGGAGAGTAGGCAAATAATTCGCATGTTTATGGACAGATTTTTATAAAACTTGTCATATATTATTATTATATTATTGGTTTTGAAATTCACTGAGTACGCAGGTCTGCTGCGACGGGGTTATTAATATTTGCTTTATGGGTCAAGACTAATCCTTTCCCTCCCTAGAGAGGGAAAGAGTCAGGTGATGTCGAGGTCATCAGCTGATCGTTATTACAATGTAAAACAGATTAAATAATATATTCGTGTTAAAAAAACTTGATATTTAGCTTCATGTGGTTGAGGTCTATCCATTTATGCTTAAAAATCAGGGTTTATGTGTTAATCATGGCAGCAAACCTGCATACTCTATTCCCATATTAATCATATAGGAGATAGGCAAACTCCTTTGGACGGATGTTGAAGAAAGTTTCCCATGTTAATCTTATGGAGAGTAGGCAAATAATTCGCATGTTTATGGACAGATTTTTATAAAACTTGTCATATATTATTATTATATTATTGGTTTTGAAATTCACTGAGTACGCAGGTCTGCTGCGACGGGGTTATTAATATTTGCTTTATGGGTCAAGACTAATCCTTTCCCTCCCTAGAGAGGGAAAGAGTCAGATGATGTCGAGGTCATCAGCTGATCGTTATTACAATGTAAAACAGATTAAATAATATATTCGTGTTAATGATAAGTTATCGATAGTATCATAAGCAGTAATTGATTATATCTGTTAATCATTTGGTAATTTTGCTGACACTCAGAAAATCATCTGCTAGTTTACAATTCCAGGAACAAGATGGAACCAACTCTTTAGTCTGTAAAATCTTTTGTCTTGTCTGTAAAACCTCACCTGGCAGCTTCTAAAATATAATTATGTGGAGGTCCATATATTGTTAGAAATACAACTTTCCATGTATAACAAACAGTATGCTAATTGCTAACAGCAACAACAACCCACACACTAGATATAGTTGTGTTTGATTGTTAGGCGTTTGGTGCTGTGGAGTCCATGTCTGACCGACAGTGTATTCACTCGAACGGCAACAGTTCGTTCCACTATTCTGCTGAGGATTTGGTGTCGTGTTGTCACACCTGTGGGTTTGGCTGTAATGGCGGGTTTCCTGGCATGGCGTGGCGTTACTGGGTCCACAGCGGCCTGGTCAGCGGAGGCAGCTACGGTTCAAAACAGGTTTAGTTCAGTAGTGATGTAAAATTATTCATCGATACAAATAATTTTATCTATTTAATTAATTAATGATTTCAATTAAGTAATTAATTCCATTATAACTATTCAGTTGTGTGTTAATAAATTTTGAAAATTTGTGTTTACAAAATAGTGACTTATCCTATACTCTTTTATGTCATTTATGATATAGGTTTCCAGAATCAATTTTGATTGTTTAATAACCTTTTTTAATAAAAAGCAACTGGCTGGGTAGTTCAGTTGTTATAAATGTTATCCTGTAATACCTATTTCATAATATGAAGATTGCAGGTTCTGGTTCGATCCTGAACATAATATTATCACATTTTTTGCTATTAATCCTTTGTCCGGATTTTTTTTTCCAAACTGTAATCTCATGCTTTTCTTTCGAAAATTGAAAATATTGAAAATAGAAAAAAATTAAAGAATTTTTGGGTATCCACAGACCTCTAGTTTACATCACCATCACTATCATTCCCTGAACTTTCTAAATCTTGTGAATGTGGTACAAAAGGTTCACCACTTCCTGAAGAAAAATCAGCTGAGTCAGTAAAGTTGTCCACACTTATTTCACTACCACTGAGGTACTTGTCCTCCAACACCTCTCTAATGTCACTTGAATCCATTTCTAATGATTAATCATCAATTTAAAAGATCACGAGATAAATAAAACAACAAACTTGTTTGTAAAGAGTAGCAGCTGAAGACTAACGCCATGGACTTAGCTGTCCGTTTAGTGTCTGTCGACAGACAAAACACAATTTTCAAACTAACCACATTTGATTTATTGTAAAGCTAGTAGTTATTTATATTATGTAAAATGAAAGTTCATAATTTATTCTTTCCATTGATATGTAATATTACAGATTAAGGTTACAAATAAGTAATAAAAATAAAAGAAAAACCAGGCGTATTTTAATAGAAGCTACGGCGTCTTTGACACTTACGAAATGTTTATAATAGACACTGCAGCGTCTTTCATCACTCAGAGGGTTAATAATAATAATTATTGCTATTTAATATACCCTGAATGTTAATTTTTACTAAATGATATCTTCTCTCACATTCAATCGTAAAGCATGTTATTTCAGTAAGTGGTTCTTATGCCAAGAAAAATTATTTTTTCGTCTCATGTTAGATCATATCAAATTAAATGTCTTATACTACTGAAATCCTTGTTACTGGAATCCAACAAGAGTTAATAGTATCATTCCTATATAAATATTATACAGTAAAACTTTTTTTAAGTGATTAAATCTGTTATGATACCAAAAAAATCAAAATAAAGGAGCTCAAGTGATGGTGATTGTATACACAGAGTTTACACTCTGTGTGTGATAATTGGGAACAGATTTGCTACAAAATATGTAGTGACATAACATTGTCTAGTCAGGTAAAATTTTTGTCATTTAAAAAAATTATTTTTATATTCCTTTAAAGAGCTGTAAAATTGCTCACTCATGTATTTATGTATGCAGGGATGTATCCCTTATGAGATTGCCCCATGTGAACATCATGTAAATGGCACAAGACCACCTTGTGCTGAAGGTGGTAAGACTCCCAAATGTGAGAAGAAGTGTCAGCCCACTTACAATGTTGCTTACAAAGAGGATAAACACTATGGTGAGTGTCTTACTATGATCTAGCTTAGGAGGCAATAGTTCATTATCAACAGAAGAGAAATTGTTTTACAATTAGCTTAAATGCGTTAAATTTTCTTGTATTCGTTTTTTACCTGTAGGTCCAGTACCGTTCGTTTTACACATCACTTTTGACTGAATCTAGGGTGCTGCAGCATTATCACAAGCAAAAAGGTGTTGGCAAATAGGAGACTACCGTTTGTGATGAAAAGATTCACTCTCTACTGCTAGAATTAAGCACTCTAACGCTCTGACTAACTAGTTTGTTGCTAAAGTGTAATAAAACTTTAACCCAAGTGTAAAGACATTTAATTCTAAAATGTCAAAGAAATACCTATAAAGTTTAGAATACTTTGATGGAGGCCTAGTTAATAGTTGAGTGTTGTACGAGGGTTGTCCGTAAAGTAAGGTTCCCATAGCGCTGCAGTCGCCAATAGTGTTGCGACGGGGGTTCGCGCGGTTTTGTTGTGTACCTGGGTTCCCTCACTCCAAATCCCCACCACAGCGAAGTGTCTGCGGCGCTCAGTCTTGCCCTGGCAGCCGAACAAGATGGAGCTCAGCGTTGCTTGGCCCGCCAGGTGTGAGCTGCGCTCAATGATTCGTTTTTTGACTGCCAAAAACCTTCCGTCCAGGGAAATTCATTCCCAGCTGTGTGAAAAATATGGAGAAAAGTGTATGAGCGTACAACATGTGCGCAAATAGTACAGGGAGTTCAAGAACGGGCGTACCTACGTTCATGACAAGGAGCGTTCCACAAAAATTCAAGCAAGCGCAAAGTGCCGGCAAGGAAAGGCGTATTGTTGTGCAAATTCTTGCCCAACGGTGAAACAATCAACGCTGCCCGCTACTGCGAGACACTGCAAAAACGTCGCCGTGCCATCCAAAAACAGAGGAGGGGTATGCTGTCCAAGGGGTACGTTTGGATCAGGATAACGCTCGACCGCACACTGCTAACGTTACCAACGAACTCATCGCTAACTTTGGATGGGGTATCGTCAAACACCCACCATACAGCTCGGACTTAGTTCCCAGCGACTACCACCTCTTCCCTGATATGAATAAACACCTGGGTGGAACGGATTTCGGCGGCCGAGAAGAGCTGGAAAAAGCGGTTCTCAGACATCTGCGAGACTTGGCGGCAAACTTCTTTGACTCGGAAATTCAAATGCTGGTACACCCCATTCAAAAATGCATTGACCTAGGTGGCAACTACATAGAAAAATAGGAAAAAGTCTGAACTTTCCAAATATGTACGAGTTTATGCAAATAAACATGTTTTCCACTGAGTAAAATCACTGGGAACCTTACTTTACGGACAACCCTCGTACAAGTAGCCACAATTATTAGGGATCAGCAAGGCGAGGACTACTATTAATATCTGTTAATATCTACATCTACATCTCTTTTTAATTAAATCTATTTCTGTGATGTGGTGTATCTACATCACAGTAGTTTTTTGATGGGGAGGAAAAAATTCTTCCAAGTCTACTTAAAAAGAAATTTGTAACCAAAACCAAGAATTTTTCCTGATGTACAGTACTTGTACTACTCAATCACTTAATTAAATGTTGCTAATGTATTGTTGCAGGCCAGAGTGCTTACGGCATTGACGGTGAAAAACAAATCCAGATTGAAATCATGAGAAATGGTCCAGTCGAAGGAGCTTTCTCTGTTTATGAAGATTTTGTTCAGTACAAATCAGGTGTAGTTTTCATGTAATACTAAAGAACGCAATGTAGTTATAAAAATAGTTTTAAATTTTTTATTGATTATGGATATGCATTCAATAATTTATGTTTAAAAACTCCTAAGGATTGCACTATTACTTCCTAAATTCATTACTGTAATGTCTGTGTGTTTCATGGATAACTTTTATTTATGCAAAAGGTTAACCCTCTAGGTCCACCCACCTGTATTGGGGCGGGTCTTTATTTGCATATGAGTATAATTCGGGCGGGTGTGCAAGCCCCCCATTTCACTAGAAAAATAACATGAGATCGATGGAAACCCACATGAATTGTATATAAAATACTCATAATTTAATAGACTACATGTTACAAATCCAAAACAGCCAATTGTGATTTGCCATTGGTCTGAATTGTATTTTGTGTGGTGTTGTTCGTCTGCGCTAACAATTATGCTGTATTTCTTTGTTTGTTGTTTTGCGTGTTTTGATTTATTCATATAAATGTTTTTAAATAGTCTGGATATATATATATATATATACATACATACATATATATATATATATATTTATATGAACTTGAAATGGCCTTTAAAGGTTGAAACATGTTGTTGAAATAAAATAATGTTTGTCAAGGATACTCAGTTAATTATTTTAACTTTACTTTATATATATATATATATATATATATATATATATATATATATATATATATATATATATACACTTTTGGATTCAAATACCTGTTGGAAATCCTAAAAATTAGATAAGGATGAAAAACAAATATTTTCTGTGCATCAAATTAAATACTCTTCATGAAAATAAAAGACTTTACATAAATGTATTCAAAACTAGATGTTTTATTAGTAATTTAATAAATTATTGCAAAATCTCTAAAAGTCATGTGGCACTGATCAAATTTTTACAAGGCACCTAGAGCGTTGATGTACTGATTTTTACTTTTTCCTCTTATAAATAGCATTGGAGGTGGCAATGGATGAAAGTAACGGAGAAAGCAAATGGAGAAAGTAACGTTTTTGTCAAAATTCTCAGAATTTAAGTTAAGAGTGGCTATATCCATTTTGAGGCTCCCTAAATCCAAAAAAGTGGTTTTCAGATTGATGTCTGTCTGTGTACAAACAAAATCAAAATCGTTTGTATTATTACATTTTGTGCAAAACTTCGCATGAGAATTTTGGCCTATTTTTTTAGAAATTGTTTATTGGGTAGGAACCCTAAAACCATATACATCAAAATTTTATTTAAACATTATACCAACTTTCATCCAACTGTCATAAATATATTTGCCTAATCTCCATATGATTAACATAAAAGAGTATGCAGTTTGCTGCCTGTAAACACAAACTATGATTTTTTAGCACAAATGTATGGATCTCAACACATGTATATCAATTTTCATAAAAAATATTAGATAATAAGTGAAAAATTAAAATTTTTTTAATTTAAGATTAACATTGGAGCTCAAAAATACAACGTACTTTTTAGATTTTTTTATATCTCGGTAACCGTTGAAGATAGAGAAAAACTTTAGGAACTTAATGTGTAGTTTTTTAAGCTGAATGCATGGTGAAATATAAAATTAGAAATTTTAGAAACTACTTGTGAAAATCGCAAAAAAATTTTTTAAAACACCTAAAAAGACTTAAGATTATTTTACGAATTGACATTCTTGTTGTTAATCTCAACAAATTTGGTCTATCGGTTTTTAGAATGTTTATTCACAAACAAAATATTCTATAGTAATAAAATATAATATTTATATAATATAACATGTTTATTTAAAAATTTTAAAGAAATGTTAGTTTGGAATCATTAAAGATAAACATGGTAGGGTTAAATTTATAAATCCATACTTTCTACATTAATGCAAAAAAGTGGTTTTCAGATTGATGTCTGTCTGTGTACAAACCCCAAGATCACACTGATCGTCCGATTACTGTATTATTACATTTTGTGCACAGGCACACTTTGGCTGTATTTGTGGGCCATTTTTTTTATTTTTTGAAATTGTTTATTTTTAAGGGTAGTGTACCCCTAAAAACCTATAAAAATGTGAAAATACAAATTTTTAAAATCTGCTCCAACGATTTTGATTAAAATTTCATAGTTTATTGTCATTAAGTTCCCAAATAATATGCCACCGCCCGTATGTCTGTAAAACAAATAGTTCAAGAGTTATGGGGTGTTAAATGTAAAAAAATCGTAAAAATATCAATTGGTAAGGATAAATTTGTAAAATAGATTGACTATACCCATTAAAACTAGCTTAAAAAACTAAACAATTTAACTGTATTTTCCTTAATTTAAGGAAACATATCTTAGGCTGCCATCTTGTATGCAATTTTATTTGTAAAATTGGTACAACCGTACTGTTGGATGAATAAATCAACGGATCCAGAGAAAGTTTAATTTACTGTCCGTGGTTAATACAGTTCGTCATCTTGTAGTGCCCAATGTCGTTCTTATGGACGATATTAAAAAATCAATTGCTTCAAATCAGGGAGGAAGGTTAAATCCTCCAAAAAGATTCTAAAAATTATTTTAACATGTTTTCTCTTATTGTTAATTTAAGAAATTGGATTATTATTTTTGAAATAATGAATCTATAAAGAATATTTAAACAAACAACAAAGCATAAACAGTATAGTTTTATTAAATGTTGTATTTTATAATATTTGACTTAAGTAAGAGAGTGGTGGTGTGTTTTAGGTGTGTACAAGCATGTGGCAGGTAAGATGTTAGGCGGACATGCCATCAGAATCCTAGGCTGGGGGGAGGAGGACGGCAACCCGTATTGGCTGGTGGCCAACTCATGGAATAATGACTGGGGTGACCACGGGTAAGCCAATTACTGTATCATCATCAATCATCATCAATCAGTTGCTTTATACAATCATAAGAATCTACATACATCATCAAATATTGTTATTCAGATAGCAAAAAAATCTTAACTAGGCGTTTGTGAAAGGTGATTTTTGAATTCAAATCAAATCAAATATTTATCTTTTTTTTCAAAATTAGATTATTGAATATTAGCATAACAGTTATTGTTGTTCTGATGAGATTGAAGGGTAGGTAAACAAGAGTGTTTAAAAAATGACAAAACAGAAGTGTCTACAACATGACAATGTAACTCATGTTAACCCTCCACCTGGCGTTTAGTTCACTGTGTACTGGCACTGTTCCATGTGCAATTTGCAAATATTCACCTTTTTTACTCCGAAAACCTTATTTATGGTCACTATGTCAAATATTATACATCAGTACCTGGTGACCGAGCTTTGCTCGGACAGAATGAGACATGTATTGTACAGGTTAATAGCAAAATTAAAACACATTTATTACTCAATGAAAATGTTTATGTGATTTAAATAAAACCGATTTAATACACCTTAATTAATATAGCATAAACACTGAACAAAAATAATTGTCCCCGAATGAGGATCGATCTCACAACCTTCGACGCGTTAAATCTAAGCGCTAGCTCTGAGCTGTGTTGTCGGCCAGGACGTGCCCCCCCCCTTAACCATAGTAACAGAAGCAGATCAGGTGTTACCTGCAATCCCAACTAAGCCTATATATGCTGTAATTTTCCGCCAAAGCATTTATTTTAGATGGGCTTTCCCACCACTTTATCTCACATTTGCTAGCCGATTGGGATTGCTCATGGTGAAAATTCGAACCTGTATACTTTCGATCGGCTTAAACATCTTACTTGTCAGTGACAAGCTTAAGACCACTAAACCAAGTACTACCATCTGAAAAAGCGGTCCAAGTTGCTGTAAGCATACTCTAGCGTAAAAACAGTAAACTTCATGAGTTAGTTTTAACATTAGCCCACAGGTTGCGGTGAGTTTGCTGAACGTCATGGCAACTTAAAAGTTCACTAAATTGACAACAGGTGCCTTTGGTTTGACTATCGAAAAGGTGACAGTTACCGGGTTAAATAATAAAAATTACAACAAATTTGTAGTGCAATAACTACCGAAAATTCAGAATCACAATTACAAGATCAAATCAGCTACATGACATAATAGTTTTTAATTATTTTTTCAGTTTTTTTTTGTTCTGATGCAGTTCACATAGAGTACAAAATATATTGCAACATGAGATGTATAGCCACTGTTGATTCAAAATATGTGTTTGTGTGGAATTTTTGCAGGATGTGCACAAAGGTTCAGGATGCTAAAAACGTTCTCCTTACTTTATTCCCCTTTGAATGTAAATACGTAGGTCAATAATTGAACTAAATGTTGACAATGATAAGGCATAATAATGCAAAAATACACATTTTTTTGTGCTATTACTGTTAAAATCCCTTCTCAAACATGTACAATTTGGTTATTGTTATAAATATACTGGTAATTAATTATTTAGATTCCCCAATGACGAAGTATTTTGAATTATTTTTTTTTCATCAGAAAACATGTATGATTTTATGCTTTTAATGCTAAGTGCAATTTAAAATGGATAATTGGGGATGAAAAGCGAGCTTTATGTATAAAATTCACTTATAGGAAAGACAAAATATAAATATTGACATTCTTGAGGGGGTTTTAATCAAAAAATTTTCTATTCATTTTGGAAACCTTACACTTCTTAATTA
Source organism: Nephotettix cincticeps (assembly GCA_023375725.1). NCBI lineage: Eukaryota > Metazoa > Arthropoda > Insecta > Hemiptera > Cicadellidae > Nephotettix > Nephotettix cincticeps. The sequence goes on from CM041786.1 coordinate 32,103,105, forward strand.
GGTATTGACTGTTTAATTTATTTTACAGGTACTTCAAGATTCTTAGAGGTTCAGACGAATGTGGTATTGAAAGTCAGATAAATGCAGGCCTTCCCAAGTAGCATGTGCATTGAAAGCAAAATATTATTTTTACTTGTTTGATTATACTTATTTTGTATTGTGCCAAGTAATTATTTATTTGTTTTGTTTCACTGTGATTATTAGAAAATTTATTTCTTCTAAATAATATTTCAATAATATAATCTAATGAATTGTGAATAAAGTTGGAGTAAAAAAATAGATCTAGTTGTTACCTCCCACTCAAATCGAATCACTTTACCAAACATATGAACATATTCCACGTCTGTAGATGTCTGTAAATACCCAGTGTGTCAGTAAAAATGAAATTGGTATTTATCCGAGGTGCGAGTAAATACCCAAATCCTGGGTATTATGATATTTATTATTATTTATAGGGGGAAAGAGAATTATTTGCCATCCACATGCTCTAGCTATGATTAAAATAAGATCACGTGTTAAAAAGTCTTTATTATTGTCTTATCAACCTATTACTTATGAAAAATATTTTGCTAAAACATCCTCAGCCCAGGTAAATACCCAAGACCTGGATATTTATCATTTTTTATTCATAGGGTAAAGACAATTTATTTCACATTCTACATGCTCTAAATATGATTAAATAACATTAAAAGAGTTAAAACGTCTTTATTGTTGTCTTCTAAACCATACTAGGGCCTAATTCTGAAAAATATTTGAGATATATTAAGGTTTGGTCAAATTTAGGTGTTATGTAGTTGATTGTTCCACTTAACGTGCTCCAAGGGCTAAGGGTGATAATAAGGGTATTTAAATTTTTTCCACAAGGAACCTTTTTTAGCAAAAGTATTTTACCCGTATCTAAAGGTTTTATTCTGCTGATAATTAGCTTTATTTAACTTACTTTGAGGACCAACTGACGATATATTGTCAACAAGATTATTAGCGAAAAACACCGCACTGACGATATATCGTCAGTGCCCAATACTGTGAAAAACTCCGCGGACGATATATCGTCATCTGGCAATATTTTGTATAATATGTGATCTACGGCGCTTTGAATGCTCTCGTATGTTGTTTTGAACGTCTTTGGTTTTCTTCTTCACTGTCTGGACAGTTTGTTTTCTGTTTTCACTAAGTACAGCCAGTTTTGTTGTTAGTTTACGCGCCTTTCTTTATGTTTGTGACGAGCACAGACGACGATTTCGGCATTCTGTTTTAGTCAAGTTTATACCGATATTATTTAAGGTATGTGCACTGCGTGTTTCTTGTGTTTAGTTTTGCGATTTTGTTTTAGTTGTTTAGTGTGATGGGTGAAAATTTGAGATTAAGTGAAGTAGACAGGGAGTTGATGCTAAGTGAAGAGTCTGATGGTAGTATCAGTGAAGATCTAGTAGATAATTTATTTTCAGACGACACGGACAATGTAAAATTTTGTAAATAGTGTATAATATACACTATTTACAGGAGTGAATTGTATACGAGTATCTACTGTGGCTAATCTATCTTATGAATTAGCTACTATACCAGAGGTAAGTGATATCTAAAGATGTATTGAAAGCCAATACGTTGATTGATGCACATGGACTTGGAAGAAGTCCACCCGACAGAGACTGTCATTACCTACAAATACAAATACCTACTATATTATAGTGTTTCAAAAAATTTACATCCAAACATGTAAGTAAACTAAATTCAACTTATCCATAAAATAGGGGTTACCCTACATCGATTTTTGTCATATGTATTCACAAACATTTTCTACCATAACATTTTTATTTTATGTCCAAATCCCATGAAACTTTGTATACATACTCTTCATAATATTAGTAAATTATAAAAACTAGTTTCCGACAGTAAAAATGTTTTTGGTTTTTTTTTGTATAGGTAACTCAATTAAAAAATTAAAAACAAAAATTATATTTTTGTTATAATTACCATTTAAATATTTTTATTTTTAAAATCAAACAACAATATACCAATAGTAGTTGCTAGGGTAACCAATTACAACAATTGTTGTGAAAAAAGTATCAAGTTATCTTAAAAATTGAAGGCAGTACAGACATTTTTACAAATCTTTGCAAAAATGCATAATTTCATGTGGTTTTTTTCACATATGAAATTGACTCTTGGTATTTAAAAATTTTTTTCAGCATATTTAAAAATAAAAAAAATGGCTCTAGTCCCCAAAGGGTTAACCCTAGAAATGGCAAAGTCGTAATTTACGACGCATTTACATATTCAATAAGAATTGGCAGGTGGAGGCATCTGTCGTGAGTTTAGTGTACTTATTCGACACAATCGCCTACGAGACCGTCTTGCCCTCTGGGGGCAAACAACCGAAACTGCTCTCGTAGTACACGAGCCTGCCACCGGGCAGGTCTATAACCAAGTAAGTGCTTTCTACTCCTAGGCACTGATTGTCCGAGCCGGCTAACGCGCTACACTGACGAGCGTAACGTTCTAGCCATTCGGAAGTGCTATGGTTCGAATCCCGACCATGAGCAATCCCAATTTGGCTTGCAAATGTGTGGTAAAGCGGAGTGGAGGGCCCACCTTAAATAAACGGTGACCGGCTTGGGTGGAAGTTGACGGCATTTGTAGGCTTAATTGGGATTGCAGTGGACACCTGTTTTGCTTTTGTGGCTAGTGGTTATAAGGGGGGGGCATGTTTTAAGCTTTTTTTGTTTAAACTTTGATATTTCAAGAAGATATTAGTAATTATTTTTATGTTACAGTTAAGAGTAAAAAACTTGCCACTTCTAGGGTTAATGTAAGAAGGATATACTTACGTTAAGCAAGCTAAAATTATTTACAAACTAACTTGAAGTTTTGAAAAACCTAGAGTTGCTTCATCCTTAGAGGCAACACTGAATAACTGTACATTTAGTTACATTAGAATTTTCCCCATTTATTATTAATTATTATTATTATTATCATTAGAGGTGTGTGGATAGTGAATTATTTTTTCGGATCGGATAGCTCAGATTCGGATCGGATAGTTTGGGTTCGGATCGGATAGTTTTCGGATTCGGATACTCGCAATAAAAAAGTGAAATCAGACTTATCTAAGAATAAATTAGGAAAAAATCAATAAAATGTTATCAAAATTATTAAATGGTAAACTTACATAAAAAAATCATAAATTCTTCATAGGATGAACAACAAAACTAAAATTTTTACTTCACTGCATTTAAATTAATAATAATAATAAGTTTATTCCATCAATAAATACAAATTTACAAAATAACAATTACCAGTAACAAATTTTAATATGGCGTAATTCACAAATTAAATCAACAGAAACCTTATAATTCACCATTAAATGACATCAACTTTCTACTAATTCATCAATTCATTCTACTAATAATCATTTAATTCTCAATTTTATTTCACGATTCAATTATTTTATTTATTACAATGATAAAAACAAATCACCGTTAACAAAGAATTTGACAGACGCCGTTGGCTCGATGCCATCGGCTATCTGCGTATCGGTATCGGTAAGGGCAGTGACAGTCGACAGTGCAGCATCAATCAAAGGCCTGTGCGCAGGCGCAAAGTTGGAATATTTGGCAGATAAAATACCCGATCGGCTGTGTAACAATATTGAAACCCGTGAAATTATGGTACCTCGTCGTAATCTAGTTAGTTATTCATCTTAAAATTATCTAAAAATGTAAAACTAATAACGCTTAAATTCATTTAACAAAGATAAAATGTAGATTGAAAACAAGAGGAAAATTTGTTGGTTATGTGAACACTGAACGACGAAATAGGCCAAATGTAAATTTGGAAACACTTTATCGTATTGCTCAAACCCGGAGTAGTTGAAATTGCGATAACTAAACAATTGATCGTCTACGTAGACGATCAGAATGAAGTAGTATTATTTTTGCCGGAAACCCCGTCGCAAAACGAGCTATTATGATGGTTTGTTACCAGTAACATTAAATCAACAATTCAAGTTTTTTCGTAGCGGAAATGAAATTTTATATGGAACAATATCAAACCGCAATCTGATACTCGGTGCAACTATCGATGACGCTATGCTTTGTATTTCAAAATGCAATATCGTGTTGAACTTACGGTTACTTAAATGCGTAGTTGAAGAATCGCAATAAATGTATCGCGTCTACCAGTCAACGACATTGTTTTGATGAAAGACTACGTAATTTCGTCGTCTTATCAAGGTTTAAGCAAAAATTATTCCAGCTTCGCGGGTATTAACTCGACGAAAATCTCGTTGTTTTTGTTCAAATTGCTGTATTATACAGTCTATCCGAAAATTCGGATATTTATCGGATCGGTTTCGGATATCCGATCCGAACCGAATTTTCGGATATCCGCACACCTCTAATTATCATACACATAATGATATTATTTGTTCATGAGAAAATTGATAGTTTAATTATTGTAATCTATATAAATAAAATTATAGTTTCGTCTGTAAATTGCTAGAGTTATTAATTTTTTAGTAATTTTCATGTTTCGTGCGTTAGAGAAGCCGAAACTAGTCTTATCTCAATTTGTGTCTGTTTGTCTGTGATGCTCCAGGAGGCATTTTACACCGTCTTCTCCGACAAAACGGGAGAACTGATAACAATGAAACTTATTTCATGCATTCTCTTTACATTCCAGAAAAAAGGTTTTTCAAAGCTTGAAATTGCCGCCACTCCTTAAAAAGTAAATCATGAGCATTTAAAAACCCACTTTTTACAGATATTAGTCACATTTTGCTTTCAATTATCAATTAACCATGCACCTACTTGTAATAATAAGCTGTCTTTGTAGTTTAGATTTAATAGAAAGAAAACAAACAGCTGTCAAATCAATATTAGTTAGTTTATATTGGTCATTGATTTTAAACTCATTTGAAAATCATACTGTATATTAAAAAGTTATTTTAACGTATAACTAATTATAAAATTGTATAAATGTTCAAATCTATTTAATTGTAAAGTAATGCTAAATAATAAAGCTGGGTATTGTTTTATTTTCTTTGTACTGATTTGTTTAGGATTTCAGGTTTACATATTGGTATGATAATCTTTCTTCTTTAAACTGTACATCTTACAACCTGTACAAAGGACGGGCTTACTGATAGTAGGCTAATAAGCACATTGGTATGGTAATAATGTTATCAATTATACAATTATCAATCAAGGCAGAATATCAGATTGTTTTACATTAAAAAAACTAACTGTAATTATAAATTTTAGCATAAAATTATACTTTATATATAGTTCTTGGTGACCGAGCTTTGCTCGGATAGAATAAGACATGTATTATACAAGTTAATTAGCAAAAGTAAACACATTTATTACTCAATGTAAACCCGATTTATATGATTGAAATAAAACCGATTTAATACATCTTAATTAATATAGCATAAACACGTTTTATTAACTTGCATAAACTCTGAACAAAAATGTAGTTCCCTGGAGGGGGATCGTCTCATAACCTTCCCCACATGAATAGCGCTAGTACTGGGTTAGTCGTTTAAGGTGTTTTAGCCAACCTTAATTTTTCGAGCTGGTCAAAGAGTATCCATACAATTATTATTAGCCTGTGATCAACTGATTGTGTTAGAAACGGAATGAGGATTGAAAAGCAAAAGAGAAATTTAATTTCCACCAATTGGTTTGTTACATTGGCTTCAAGCAAAATAAAAGTTTTCTATAAAAACAGGAAAGATTTTGGAAATACTTTTCTCTATTTTTATTTCACCCTCTAGTTTTTACAAATTGTTTAGTAATTTAATAACTTGTTAATTATTACATACATAAAAAGATATTTATGCAAAACCTCTATTCACACATTGTTCACTACATCTTTAATTAACAACTGTCAAACGGTTATAAACACATGTTTTGATTTGTATTGTTTACATTTGATTCTCCATAAGCTTAATGATATTTTTTAAATTTTAAACTTAATATTATGAGAAAACAAGAATTTTTCTGGACATTAGACCTATCTAGAACTTTTTTCTATGTGGAAATTAGATATTTCCAAAATTTATAGAAATTCGTTAGAGCCGTTTTCGAAATCCTTGTACAAATATATGTTAATATAAACCTTGCTCGTATTATAGTATTGGATACTGTTAAATAAGTTACAGATTGCCATTTACTATCTTAAAATGTTACACATTAATAGAAACAACGTTGTCTGGAGTAATTATGGATTTATTCCTTTAATTTTTATAAATACCCGGGTATTTTACAATTTCTATCCCTGTCACTAAATTGAGGAATCAATCTAGCGATTGATTCCTCACTTTTTCTCTGATTTGGATTTCGTATGCTTGCTTGAGCATTCACAACCTAAAAAGAACAATCCAAATAATTAAAAAAATTGTTATAGGCCTACCTCATTCCCAAAATAATAAATAACCATTGATAAATAAATAACTTCCCTTCTGAATAAAATCTTGCCTGATTTGGTTTTCCTTTAATCTTATTAGACCACGTTCATGGCTAAGCCTATTTTCCGAAACTGCATGCGAAATGTTGAAATATAAAACTATACAGAATTCTTACCTTGTACTTTAGTTATGCCAGTAGATCTCTTTTCGACTCCCGCAGCTACTGAAGGTGCAAAAATGGCCGCCTTCATCCATGGACGCATATGCTGCCACCAGCACCTGGGATTAGGTTTGTACTCTCGAAAAGTAAAGGTGCCTTATAGTTTTGAAATAATTGTTTATGTTCCTTTTATTGTTTTTTAAACTAACACAAAAAAAGACATACAAAAAATCTCATGGACACAAAAAAAGTCATGTGGATGTATTTGCTGCCACAAGCTGATAAAACAATGTTTTGCTACACCAAGAGTCATAAAAACAATTTTGTAGTTTTTTGGTGTGAAGTATTGAATTCATTTATATATACACTATTTACAATGTGTTTTAGGCTTTTATTGCTGGTCGTCAGACTCACTGACGAGCAGTTCCTACGGCTGCCGCACTTGTAGGTAGCAGCACCGTCCAAGACAGCCTATGCTAACATTATATACAATGCACTAATGACTAATGCTGGTGCAAGTTTCAAAGTTCTAGCTCTTATACTGTAGCAGTAACACGTCATGAAAACAAGCAGTACTAGATGGCAGCAAATGCGGCCATCAGGACGGCGATTGAGTACCTGCGTGACTTTGATTACTTCCACTTAACCGTGTTAAAAAAAGAGAATTGAGTTTGATACTATACAGACGAATGGTAGCACTGTTACAAAAATTCAATTTTTAACTGTACTTAATTGATGCCTTTTCTTAAAATTTTTAGATCTCTAGATTAATTGTGTTGACAATTCTGGTTTCTTAGAAAGGATGTTACAACACATTTGTGCTTAGAAAAAATATGGAGCATCTAAATAATAAAAAAATCGCAGCAGACCTGCGTACTTAGTGAATTTCTGAATTAATAATATAATAATAATGATATATGACAAGTTTTATCAATATCTGTCAATAAATGAGAGTTATTGCCTATTCTCCATAAGATTAACATGGGAAAGAGTATGCAGGTTTGCTGCTGTGAGGGACATTGGAAGTAGGCATTTCTAGCATAAACAATTATTGTTTATGCTATAATAGCAATAATTATATGCAATACCATGTTATTTTTTCTTCTTTAGGTGCCCAGAGATCAAAAACAATAGTCGTTAAAATTTATATATATATATATATATATATCCATAACTATAATACGAGCAAGGTTTGTATATATATATATATATATATATATATATATTTGCACACGGATCTCGAAAACGGCACCGAGGAATTTCTTTAAATTTTGGAAATAACTAATTTCCGAGTAGAAAATAAGTTCTAGATAGGTCTAATGTCCAGGAAAATTCGTGTTTTACTGTAATATTAAGTTTAAAATCTAAAAATTTAACATTGCGCTTATGGAGAATCAAATGTAAACAATGCAAACCAAAACAGCTGTTTATAAACGTTTGACAGTTCTTGATTGAAGACGGCAAAGAACAATATGTGAATAGAGGTTTTTCATAAATATTTATTTTATGTATGTAATAAATGTAAAATTATCAGGTTACTAAACAATTTGTAAAAACTTTAGGGTAACATAGCTGTGCGAAATAAAAGCAGGAAAGAGAAAAGCAGGAAAGAGTATTTCCGAAATCTTCCGTGTTTTGATAGAAAACGTATTCGTTGTATTGCTTGAAGCTACTGTAACAAACCAAATAATTGGTGTAAATTAAATTTATCTTTTGTTTTTCAATCCTCATTCCGTTTCTAACAAAATCAGTTGATCACAGGATAATAATAACAAACAGTATGGACATTTAAATTCAGTATAAGGTTAGCTAAAACAATTAATTGAGGTTGGCCAAAAACTCTTAAACGACGACGCGAAATCGGCTGACGCCGTAGCTTAAGCGCTTAGATCTCACGTATGCAAGGTCGCGTGATCGATCCCCACCCGAGGGCTATATATTTGTTCAGTATTTATGCCATATTAATTAAGGGGTATTAAAAAGGGTTTTATTTAAACCACATAAATGTTTTCATTGAGTAGTAAATTTGTTTTAATTTTGCTAACTAACTTGTAAAATACATGTCTTATTCTATCCGAGCAAAGCTCGGTCACCAGGTACTATATATATATATATGTGTGCATGTCTGTGAACACGATAATAACTCTTGTAAAATTGGTCCGATCGAGACCATAAAATTTTTTTTTAATTACGTGGAAAAAACGCAAAAACCCATTTTTGTGGTACAAAACCCCCCCATCTACCTGTTCCGATTGACCAATATGTCTGGATTACGAACTCGTCCGAGCAAATGTAGGAATACACGTCACTACCAAATTTGGTCATGATCAGACTATTTTTACGAGAGTTATCGTGTTCACAGACACATATATATAAATTTTAACAACTATTGTTTTTGTTCTCTGGGCACCTAAAGACGAAAGAATAACATGGTCCTGGGCTTAAGTCTTACCATGAGACCTATGGTATTAGCTTCTTTCCTATGGGAAATTTGCTAAAAAACAGTTGATTTTGCCATCATAAGTAGTGAAAACTACGATAAGTTAACTGATGTACTCATTTTTCAATTGGTAAATTTTCAAGGTTATAAAATGAAGGATACAAAAATAAATACATAACAAAAGGTAACAAAATGTACTTAACAAGATTTTACACAGAATTTCAAGGATACAATTAATTATAACAGGTAATATTCCTAAAATTGTAATTCTAAATTTGCAAGTCAGATATCTCTCATGACACTTCAAGATAGGAGAGAAGGTAACTAGTCTTAGTTTAAAACTTAATAAATTTGCAAGTTGTCAAAACGTTTTTCCCATTGAAATTTTAAATCAATTAAAATAAAATGAATTAAAACAGATGTAAAAGCAGTTCACAAAAGTATCAGGATTATATTTATGAAGAGGAAATTAACTTTTGAACTTTAGCTGAATAAAAATGTCGATATTTTTGTATTTTTTCAAACTGAGGCAATTCACCAAAGCAACAAATACAAAAAAAATTGTATGACTAAAATAAATATTGGGATAACATGATATGACAACAAACAACCAAATTGAAATAAATTACCACTAACACAACAGAGTAGACAAAGGAAACCTTACATTTAAAAAAATCCAAGGAACTTTATAATTAAAGGGAATTAGTGATGTCATTAAGATTAAATATGTAATAACAAGAGTATAATACTGTAACAACATAGCCAAACAAAAAAGGCATGCTACTGTAAGAACAACAGGTCACTGGTCACAGAATGTAACTGAACAATACTCCCTATGAATAAATATGAACAGGACCAAACAATTTTTGGCCTTAAGGTTGTTTGTACTGAGTTAAACATGCGTCTTTGAGACAGAATATGAACATAATAAAATGGCCATTTCCCATTAATTATATCACAAAATGACAGAATCACTGAGCTTTTTCTGCTGCCAAAACCTTGAAATGGTTCCCTACGTTTTCGTTGCTTTCACAAGTCCGATCTAATAGCTCTTCCAACTCTTCATCTGTGAAGACTGCAACAATAACAATTGGCATGAGACTCACGTGTTGGTGTGTATGCAGATATGTACTGTAGTTGACCTAATTTATTTAAATTGGTGAGAAATACAGTAAAACCTCAATCATCTGGGTGGGTGTAGGAGGAGATAGGGATCAACCAGGGCCAAACTAAAACTTTCTATTATAATAATTTAAAGTCCGTACCTAGTTTAACTTTAGTGAAAAATTTAACTGTTAGTACACTATGTTTTGTGAAAAAGTGTACACATTGTTAACTTAAAAATATTGTAATTTTTATGAAGATCCATAAGCCGTTTTGGGTGACAACAAAGTAACAAGACCTTACGATTTGGCTTGATTGACCCAAGATTAGTATGCTGTCATTCCTCATTCACTGACAGTCATAGACATATGAAAATTCTTGTATAATAATAGGTTCAGAGCTGTGATGATGGCCTTGTGATTGCATGTTACCTGTATTTTGCTACACAGAGTGCATAGCAACTATAAACACTGTGTGGATGAGTGGAGAGATAGGAACGAAGGGAGGAAAGAACAGAAAATGATAACACAGAGTAACGCAAAAAAATCAGCTAAAGTAGATGAATCAGCTAATCCAGCTTTAGATAAACTAATGTTACTATTGTTTTTATCTTTGTGTCTCCCTTATTTAAAATTTTCTGCCAATGATTTTGCAAAATAAACTTATCTATTAGTACAAACATCATAACAGCACTTCCTTTTTACTTCTCTATTATTTGATTTTACTTTCATCTATACAATAGTAGACATTCCTTCTTATAAAAAGGAACTATAAAAGTTATAAAAAGGAAGATAACGTCAGAATGATGGAATTTTCATTGTCAGTGGATACATCTATTTTGAGGTCCCGTATATCAAACAAGTGGTTTTCAAAGTGATGTCAAGTTTGTGTGTTTGGCTATTTTAGTTACTTAAGAGCCTTAGTTTATACCATTGGTCTAATTTTACAAAAAATGGTATGCATGTAATATCCACAATATCTCCAGGAGTTTTCATTTTTCAAACCTTTTTATTTTTGAGGGTAGTTACCCTTAAAATCCTTAAAAACCTGAAAAATCAAAAATTTCTTAGAAAGGTTTTATTGTTTTAAATAATATTAGTAAATATTAGGGTGAATATTGTTTAAGACTTGATTAATATGACAAAACCCAATTATATTTAATTCTTCGTACTTAATCCTTTAATTGTATGCAAAACTAAAAAAAAACAATTCACAATAAATAAATTAATTAATTATACACTTTTATAATTAATTTATTTATCCATTTTTAATTAATTATTTAAAATAGAGTAATATAGAGGCTATTTAAAATACATTTTGCTAATACTCAATGTGTTACAAAAAAACAATTAAATAAATGGCCTTTTTAGTTGTGCTCACTGCACGGTAACTCGCCACGAAACAAAGGTGCGAGATGAAGGTCACTTAGCCTCCTCCACTATATCCCCTCCACTACTGATACCCCAAACAACAGGTACCCCGAGTTTCAGGCCAATATATTACAAACTCCCATGTTATGTAGACTCTTAAAATGAAAAGTGAGCCTCGACCATCCACGAGTTAAAGGTCACATCAACCAAAACATTGTTGTTCTTCCAAAATTCTTTCATCATCTCATTGTGTTTGGCACGAGTTAAAGGTCACATCAACCAAAACATTGTTGTTCTTCCAAAATTCTTTCATCATCTCATTGTGTTTGGCACGATGGTAGTCTGTACGTTTACCCCAAGGTCAATTGAGTTTATCTCCTGGTGCTGCTTCCCAAGTGTAGATTTTTAAATGAAGTTCTTCCCATCCTTAACCTCAATGGTTGTGATGTTGGCCTTTAAGAGGTCAGATCAGTTTGGATTTTTTTGATCCAAACTATTTTTGTTTTCAGCTTCTGTATGTAGGGCCTAATTTTCTTTGTTAATCGGTTGTAGTCCAGTCTCAAAGTATTGCCGTAGAATTACAATTTTCGTTAACAGAAATCAAATTAAATTTTTTAGTACTTTTCTGGGATTGTTGACGATAAACTTCATCTGTAAATTTTGGACCAAGAATTTTGCGATTAATTGAGACTTAGGTAAATAGAGTTTAGGTTTAGGGTTTTATATTGAGCCATAAACAACTTCCATTACAAATAACTGAACTCGTCAAGGTTAACCCGTTGTCTTGATAAAAACTTCCATAACCTGTTTGTTGAGCTTTGCCTATTAAGATCGCATCAATTGCTTTTGCTTTCATTTTGCGCTATTTTTATAACAATTGGATTAATCTCTAGTTATCCTCTCCCATAAATTAATCCAGGCAATCGAAGATCTACTCTATGGTTAAAGGTAGTTCATAAGTCTGTTGTAAACTATAAGACAATATAGGTTACCTAATCCGTTTGACTGAACTTCCTTGTGGTGGTCAGCACTTTCTAGAAGCTGCTTAAGTTCCTCTAGGTCAGTCATGGCTTTTTTGGTCTGTCCACTTAACTTGAATGCCCCTAAAATAGAGAAAAATATATTCACTGGATGCATCCTTATAAATTTCAAAAGATTAATGTCTAAATATGAATAGATATAAATTTTTCAATATAAAAATACTAAATAATCTTAAATACTTCAACCAACCAAAAAGTGTAGATGTATTTACTCCAATTAATATTCCATTAATTTATACAGTAAAAATAGTCACCTAAGATGTAAAAACTACAAACAAAAAGAAAATTCTAACTACTAAATATTTTTAATGGGAACAATTTATACAATAGCTCATAAACAAAAATATGACTCACCTTCTTATCAAAGTACAAAATTAAAAACAAAATTGGTTAAGCCATATACCAAATGTCAGGTATGTTTGTAGATGAAGAAGTTATATCAATTTACATATACTATTAAGAATAACACAAGAAATGAGTAAGTAGGTTTGCTGCCATGAGATACAATATTTTATAGATTTTCAGTTTACATTATTAGATTTTAACTACATGAAGCTGTCTGAATGCTAGAGGTCTGCCTGCGGGTACCAGAAAATTAGGGTAACTTTGGGTAATTCGTGAACCCAAGTGGTTGGACAGGTTCGGCATGTCTCGTATTACTTTGTATTACTTAACATTGATGAAGTTGTGGATAGGATGCCAAAAAAGTACTTTGTTATATCAAAATGAAATAAATGGTATCAATGGACTGACACATACTTCCTCCCTCAAGTAAATTTAAAAACAACAATCTGTAATTGAACTATCATATTCTTTAAAATCATTTAAAATTCATTTAATAATAAAATTCATTTTCATATCATTTAAAATTTAGTGTTTCAAAAATAATCATCCAATTTCTGAAAATAACAACAAGAGAAACAAAGTTTAATTGATTTTTTGAATTTTATGAGGGAAACCCTCCCCCCATAATGCCAAGCAAGCTTTTTTGAGTGGGTTTTGTTGGATAATTTGACCTTGCGCTTCAAACCAGGTTGGAAAATACCGAAGAAATTGATTTTTTATTATTCTCCATAAGAATAACATTGGACACTCTCAGACACTGTACTTCGTTTATCATGGATACTAAAATTAACCTTTCTCTAGACTTGTCAGTCGTAGACAAATAGGCTAATTCAAAATAATAATTTTCTAGTTTTATAAACTGGTTTCAATGGTGATAGTCAAATTATTCTTTACTTTAATTAATTTTGCTGTAAATAAAAAATTTTTTTTTTGACATTTAAAAGCCTAACTTTTGAACCATCCTTTTTCAGACATATAGGTGGTGTCATATTATTTTATTTAGTACTCTGTGCTAAACTATAATATTATAATAATATAATACCCCCGTCGCAACAGACCTGCGTACTCAGCGAATTTCCAAATCAATAATATAATAATAATAATATATGACAAGTTTTAAACCAAATCAGTCCATAAACATGAGAATTATTTGCCTATTCTCCATAAGATTAACATTGGAATGAGTGTGCAGGTTTGCTGCTGTGAGGAACACTTTCTGTTCACTTTCTGTATACTTTAATCATACCGTTTTGTTTAGAATTAAATTTTCTACAAGTTTTGTTCTGAAATTTGATCAGTTTATTGGTAAAATAACAAAGCGATTGCTGGCCAAATGTAAAAATTGTGTTTTTTTACTCAATGTTTTTGCATTTTACACTGGATTACTCAAAAACTACTCATCTTACAGTTCTGGGACCTGTTCTAATCAATTTTTCAGGTAAAAAACCATAAGAAACAATGGCATTTGCCCCTAAATTTAACTTCCCAGAATTTCAGAGAGTCTTCATTTACTCAGCGGAACTGAAATCCAGGCGAAATCTTTAACCCTGTATAACTCGCTAACGAAACATTTCCGGACCTATGTTTATATAAGTTTTTTTCATTATTTTTACATATAGAATGAGCTCTCAAAGTTACCGCATATCCTCGTGAATCACCCTGTATACATATATATATATACCCCCGTCGCAGCAGACCTGCGTACTCAGCGAATTTCCAAATCAATAATATAATAATAATAATATATGACAAGTTTTATCAAACTCTGTCCATAAACACGAGAATTATTTGCTTATTCTCCATAAGATTAACATGGCAAAGAGTGTGCAGGTTTGCTGCTGTGAGGAACACTGAAATTAGACATTTCTACCATAAATAATTTTTATCTTAACATTTATACCAACTTTCATCAACATCTGTCCATAAATAAAGGAGTTTGCCTATTCCCTATATGATAATTATGGAAAAAGAGTATGCAGGTTTGCTGCCATGATAAACACATAAACTATGATTTTTAAGCATAAATGGGTAGATCTCAACCACATGAAGCTAAATATCAAGTTTTATTCAAAAATATTCATTAATATGGGAAATATTAATTTTTCCCTATCCTCCATAAGATTAACATTGGAGCCCCACAATACAACGTACTGTGTTTAGTTTTTTTAATATCTCGGTAACCGTTGGAGATAGAGAAAAACTTTAAGGAACTTAATTGTGTAGTTTTTTATGCTGATTCCAATGGTGAAATATAAAATTAGAAATTTTTAAACACTACATGTGAAAAACGCAAAAAACCTCATTTTGGGGTACAAAACCCCCCCAAACTACCCGTTCCCATTGACCGATATGTCTGGTTTACGAACTCGTCCGAGCACTTGTAGGAATACACGTCTCTACCAAATTTGGTCTTGATTGGACCATTTTTACGAGAGTTATCGTGCTAACAGACACATATATATACAAAAATTTTAACAACTATTGTTTTTGGACTCTGGGCACCTAAAGAAGAAAAAATAACATGGTCCCGGGCTTAAGTCTCGCCATGAGACCTACGGTAATAGCTTCTTCCCTATGGGAAATTCGCTAATATATATATATATATATAAAAATTTTAACGACTATTGTTTTTGGACTCTGGGCACCTAAAGAAGAAAAAATAACATGGTCCCGGGCTTAAGTCTCACCATGAGACCTACGGTAATAGCTTCTTCCCTATGGGAAATTCGCTAAAAATGAAAAAAAAAACGCCTGGAGATACGGTGAATATATACATACATAATTTCATCAAAATCGAACCAACGGTGTAGGCAATGACTGTGTACATATTACGACACATACACACACAGACGGACAGACATCAGGTCGAAACCCACTTTTTTGGATTCAGGGGACCCACCCCAAAATGGATATATCCACTCTCAACTCATTTGGACAAAAACAATTCTTTCTCTATAATCTATGTATAAGGGGAGAAAGAAAAAACGAAATGATCAACAGTAAACCCTCTCATATCCGCATAAAAGCTACAGCTGAAAAGCTAAGGCTGTGATTCGCCCAAATGGAGTCCATTCGCCATTCGCCCATATGTAAATTGCTCATACACGTCTGGACGGAAGGGGGAAGTGGGTTTAGTTTGGGTATACACCACTTAACGGTGGAGTCACCACATAACCCTGTTCACCACATAACACCTACTTTCAGCGTTCCTCACAGCAGCAAACCTGCATAATCTTTTCCATGTTAATCTTATGGAAAATAGGCAAATAACTTTCATATTATCAACAGATATTGATCAAACTTGTCATATATATTATTGATTTGGAAATTCCCTGAGTACGCAGGTCTGCTGCAAAAGGGGTATTTTATTTTCATCAGCAACTGATTGTATTCTTTTACAATCATTCTCTTAAATCAAAATCCAACCTTTTGACATGGATATCTCTTAGATCTGGGGGGGTGTTGGTGATTTTTAAGATGGAAAAAATGTAACAGTTTCCATAGAAACTACCAGAGCTAATTGTATTGAATTTTTAATATAAAAGAATAAGAACAGCTGTTTAGATGAACTGGTACCATTTCCTTTAGACAAATCCATGATCTACCCTATTTGCCACAGGGTAGTAAGTACAAATATTCCCCAAGCACCCTTCAAATACCTCCATCAAACCTGTCTTTTAATTTAGCCATAATACAAACCTGCTTTAGCACTTAGCCAAATTAAAAAATTATCTTCTTTCATAAAAAAATAATTTTTCAGTAAAAATGATTTTCAAAACCAGGTGAGGTATTCCCTTACAAAATAGTTAATT
Source organism: Nephotettix cincticeps (assembly GCA_023375725.1). NCBI lineage: Eukaryota > Metazoa > Arthropoda > Insecta > Hemiptera > Cicadellidae > Nephotettix > Nephotettix cincticeps. The sequence continues at coordinate 32,119,782 of CM041786.1, forward strand.
AATTTTCCCCATATTGCAGATTATTTCCCACTATAACAGTTCACAATTAATTAAAATGAATGTTTTACTCATTTACCTTTCTTAATGACCACTTTTTCCAGTTTTCGTTTGCCACAAGCCACTTTGTGGATCTTTTCATCTACAGTTCCCTTACTGATGAAACGGTAAACAATCACTGAGTTCTTCTGCCCGATACGGTGGCATCTGTCCATGGCTTGCAGATCAACTTGTGGATTCTGAAAAAAATTGGTTAAAAGATATTAAGTATACGATAAAATACTTAAATACACAGGAACTATCCCGTGAAAACACGAACCACGGCCTCTGAATTACTAATTGGTCTAATTATGAGGATTCAATAGTGCAGCCGTTAATCCACACAAGAGAACATTACACCCACCGACCGCTTACAACTATCCACAATTCGTGACCTCCAAGTTGCTGAATTACAGGTTCGTACCGTCCCAGTCTTTGAATTACACTTCCCAGAGGCTGATATTGACTGCTAAGCAATGATGTCATATTTGGTCAATACGATGTATTTTGATCAACAGTGTTTTCATACTTTATGTGGATATTTCACTATTAATATTTTTCAGCTCTGCTAAAAGTATTATATTTTTTTTTGTTAGCAGTGTATACTCTTGAGCAGAGTAATTTGTTTTTAAGGTGGTGCAAGCAAAAATGTTGACTATCTTAAAAAATCATAATTTTAACTTGTATTTGTTGATTGTATCATAAATATGCTTTGGCATAATTTTTTCCTGTTTTTAATGAAAACCTTTCTAGATACAGGGTAATTAATTCGGAAATTTGGTGTTTTTCGTACAAGGAGTGTGGGAAAACGGCTTATGTTTTTGAGCTGAAATTTTGGGAATGTGGATGAATAACAGACATTTTTCACATAGCCTATGTGAAATTTTAAAATAAGAAAATAAAATTTCGTTTCCTACAGGAAATGTCTTTTAAAGGCCACATTTTTGAACCATAATCTTATAGAATATGTCATTTTGGAGGTCTAAAAATGTTTTAAAATATACAAAAAACACAATTGTTATCTTAAACGAGTCACTCAGGAAGTTTGCACGAATCATATGCGAATATATATAAATCATACATATGCGTGACAATTAAGCGACACTAGCGCCGACCTAGCGGATTTCAGTTTTCCCTAACGCCGCTCGCACTGCCTTACTAAGGAAGATTCCAAAGTGTTACAGTATAAAACTTACATAGTCACTATCAAATATGATGACTGTGTCAGCCGAAGTGAGATTAAGGCCAAGTCCTCCAGCTCGGGTGGTGATGAGAAACAAGAAGATATCCGGGTCAGTGTTAAAAGCTCGGATGTTTTTCTTACGCTCTTCAATGTCGTCATCTCCGTCGAGACGAACATAGCGGTAGTCTCGCATATGAGCAAACTCCTCTATCAGGTTTAACATGATTTTGAAGAAAGAAAAAATCAGGACCTAAAACAAATTTGTAATATTTAAAACACCTTGTGGACTTTCCCACATTTAAAAATGATAGTTTTTTACTGCATTGCATGGAGTCTTGAAATTTTCCTCATAATTTCACGTTACGTACCAATCAAAACCAGTAATCAATTAAAAAAACTAAGTCTTAAAGGCGACAAAGAAGATAATGGTCAGCAATATCTAAGGGTTACCCTAGTGTTAGCAGCAAAGTAGAAGTTTTTTGGATTCAGGGGACCCCAAAACAGATATATCCACCCTCAACTCAAATTAAAAAATTTTGACGAAAACAATACTTTCTTCATATACTATGTATAAGGGGAGAAAGTAAAAATTAACACATAATATTATTGATTTGGAAATTTGCTGAGTACTCAGGTCTGCTGCAACAGGGGTATTTTCTTTATCTTCTACAATTAAAATTTGTGCTACATTGAAACTAATTTTAATAATATTATTTGTAAGTATATTCAATAAAAAATGCAATCAAATTAGAAAAAAATAGTTTAAACAAATCATTATTAGTTAATAGTGTTATTTTTGTTATCAACTGACTGTTTTCGTTTCCTTCCTTGCTCAGTGTAAAAGTAGTTCCATATTTTCACTGATAATATCTATTCCAAAAACCCTTGAGAGGATAATGGATGACAATAGACGGCTATTATTTCAAATGTTTCATCGGTATGGCTAGTCAAAATAATATGTTTTGCATTTTCCTAGGCTAGTTATTACCACGGCCACAGTGATAAAAAATCTAGGTTGCACTGGGAGGATGAAACATGAAGTTATTGTTGTTGCATAAAACATTGTTTCAATACTTTACAAAAAGTAAATTTGTGATTCACAGCCTAACAGGATGTATTTTGGCAACAGCAACAGACAAAAGAGGCAGCCAGGTAGCCGGGACAGTGTTACAAAAACTATGACCTTTAGATGTGGATAGGCAACTATGACCTTGAGATGTGGATAGGTGAAGGGGTTGGGGTTTGTTCATACACACACACACACACACACACACAGACACATTGACATCACGTCGAAACCCACTTTTTTGGATTTAGGGGTCCCCAAAACGGATATATACACTTTCAACACAAATTCAAAAAGTTTGACGAAAACAATACTTTCTCCATATTCTCTCCATATAAGGGGAGAAAGTAAAAGTATGCTATGCAACTGTTGTAATTTGTAAATGTAATAATTTAATTGTAAATGTAATTATTATTAAATTAATTTTTATCTATGATATTATAACAATTTAAATTTTTATAATTATTTTTACTTCAGTATTAATATTTCAATTTTTATTACTTCATCAATTTATCATATTTATAGTTTGAGCATTATAAAAAGTTATTCATAAGTAATATGTCAAATTTCACTTATTTCTCAATATGTATTATTTTTTAAAGAAATTTTTTTGTTCGATTCTAACAACGGTTAAAACAGTTTTTGTATTTTTAATTGAGAGGATTGAATAGCAAATAATATATACAGGCCCTAGATAATTTAGCTATGCAATTATTACATTTTGTAATTAGACCATTTACACACACAATTTTTTTAAGATCATCTAAATGGATGAAAATAAAGCCCTTATGCTAGTATTCAATTAGAAAATATTCGATATTCTGAATAGCAAATAAATAGTTGATTCGGTTCGATTCAAACCCAAAAATCACTATTCGCACATCCCTAACAACCATGCCATTAGAAGTAATTGTAATTGGCATATAACTAGTTGTAGGATAGATAATGAGTTAAAAGCATTTCCTGTTGCAGGCATAAGGCTATTCAACAAAATATCTCTGGAAGTAAGACCCTGCATGCAAATTTGCCAAAACAATTAAAGCCTGGCTCTTATGACAATCCCCTATATAGTGTGGCTGAAAACTATGAGGCTGACCACTCGCAAATTAAGAACATTGTGTGAAAGTGTATGCACTGTATGTAGGGGTATGCGATGCATCGAAAATATATCGAAATTTCGATACGATTCGATTCGAGGCATCGAATCGCGATTCAATACAGAGGTAATCGAAATCCCGATGCATCGAGCGAGTCCCGATGGCCGCGCGGGTAGATGCCGCGCCGGTAGATGCATACTCTCTCGATGTGATCCTAATAGCATAGCTTATGCCGATTTTCAGGTTTTGAAACAAATTTATTTAATGTCTATGTTTGTGCAATCCAATTTTCCTTTTTATTTTGGTATTCAAACTGATTTTAATCCTTTTTAAAAATCGACAAACAAGTCAGAGAAGTTTTTAACAAGACAACAGCTTACAACAGTGACGTGACGATTACAATTTTAATGGAAGTTGTTTATGGTTAGGTAAAAATACATAAAAAAATACTAACAACCAAAATTGAATTGTATTTAATTAAATGGGAGCGTTTCACAAACCCGAGTTTTCACTACGCCGAGTAAGGCTAAAAATCTAATAAATATCGAAATTTCACTACGCCGAGGTTTCACAAAACCGAGTACGTTATAAAATTCAACTGTTTCACTAAACCGAGTTTCACAAAACCGAGGAAGGGGCTGGGTACCGCCCGCTCTAGAAGTGACCGTAGAAGCCTGTGTAGCGTGCAGTATTACATGCTTTGCAGGCACTCGCTGTCCAGTCGTGTAGTGAACATAACGCGTGACACATAATTTATATTGAAGATTTAATAATAAATAGTTAATAGTTTATATTTTCGTTAATAAAAATAAGTTTATATAGTTAATACATTTAGTTAATAAAATGTTGCGAATTAAAATAATTTTTAGAGCTTTATGATTCTTTAAAACCATAAGATCCCAAAAATATATTAAATACAAATCCTATGTTGTTTCTAGTGTTTAAAGTGCTATTCGCCGTTTTGTATAGCTAAAATATATTAATATATTTTAATTGTTACCAAGATCATAAACATTTGAAACGCAGTACCCTTTTTTAAAATATTGATTAAAATTCAGGGTATACAGGGGCCTGCTTTGGAGCATACAATCATCTCCAGAGAATAGTAATCTCCAGAAAATTTTCTTTTATCAATAACTTATAGCTTGTTATTGTGATAAGTTCTATATTTTACAGGCAAGAAAAAACTGAATTGTTCTAAATAAAAAAATTGTTCTTATAAAAAATCAAATTTTTCTCTGCTTTGGAGCATACAATTATTTTCGTTTACTATTTTCTATAATTTTCTTTTTAACATTCATCCATGGACAATTTTATTTTTGTATAATATATTAAAACAGTATAAAGTAGCTTAAGTTATTAGATCAATAATGTCATTTACACAGATTTCAGGCTGTGAATGCCTTCAAAGCGCATGATACTACGCGTTGTTGGCCTGACGGCCGACGTGCTCTTGGTGCGAACTCACTTCTAGAGCGGACGGTACCCAGCCCCTTACTCGGTTTAGTGAAACAGTTGAATTTTATAACATACTCAGTTTTGTGAAACCTCGGCGTAGTGAAATTTTGATATTTATTAGATTTTTAGCCTTACTAGGCGTAGTGAAAACTCGGTTTTGTGAAACCCACCCAATTAAATCATAGTTTGTTTAGTTTAGTTTTAATAATGGTTCCTTTTTTATCCAGTATCAATTGACAGCTTCCATTGCCTTTCTTACGCAGCAAAAAAGTAGATCCATAGTTTTTTAATAATATTTATTCCAAAAAGTAAACCTTGAGTATTTGACATTATTCTAAATTGTCTATTATAATGCACATATTAAATGTTTTATCAGTATTACTAATCATGAATAAAAACATTAAATTTGTGATTCTCAGTTAAATCGGGTGTAAGCTATTATTGTTAAGAGATAAGTGAGGTGGACAGGTGGTCAGACAATAGTGGCAGTAGGTAACAAAAATACGACCTTGAGCTCAGGGGGAAGGGGGTTTGTTGACATTTGGAATTGACTGAGCACTTCAATATTTGATTTTTCGGTCAAATACTTACATGTCTCTACATAGCATGATCTAGTTAAAAATTGAGTTTTATGTTTTCTCTTTAATAATCATTAATCTGAGGGGATTTAATAGTAAGCAATCGAATTAAGTTATGTGTGTTTAATTAAATTAGACATTTACATTTAAATAAAAGTAATGATTAAATAGTTTTAAATAAATATGTAACCACAACTAATTTAATTTTTAAAAGTTATATATATTTTTAAATTTAAAAATATGAATTTGATTAGAAACTAACCATTTGAAATAGATGATACTAAAACTATTTTTTTTAAATAAGAGTTTACTTCTGTTTTTATATTTTCTATATTATTACTTTTTGATTTTTGTATTATTTAATTATTTTATAGTTTTCACTACAATACTACTCATTTCCTCTAGTAATAGCTTTTATTTTTCTCATTTCCAAATTTGTTATATATGTTATTTTTTAAAACCTATACAAAAGAATTTTGAATTATATCAAAATTTTAAAACTAGAGATATATTTGTTTTTGTCATACAATAGTTAAACCAGTTTTTTATTTAATTTAGTAGTTTATAATAGATATATAATATATTTTTACTACTTGCAGACCTACATTAATTTTTTAAAGTAACTCTTGTTTAGTCTTGTCAAGTCTAGCTATACAAATTCCAAGTTATTAAATATTTTAGCGAATCTTGGAAATCTTTTAGCGAACTTTGCTTTATTGATATAATATACATAGATAAAATACCTTAACAAAAATCTTTGGAACTTGAAAGTTATCAAACTAAAAATTATCAAACTAATTATGAACTGTACAATTTAGTGAATAGTCTAATAATATATTTTTTGGCTTTAATTTAATGGTTTTTTTTATCTTCTGTTATATGATTTCTGTTTTACAGGAAATCGTGTTGTGTGTTTGACGTGTTGTATAGAATCGAATCGCATCGATTCGTATCGGAATTCTTTGAATCGCATCGTTATATCGAATCGAAATTTTTTTGCTGCATCGCACACCCCTAACTGTATGTGGTGGAAATGTGTAGTTAAATGCAAGGTAAGGTATGCACATCTTAGACACAATTTTATTTAATTATTTAACTCAGTATTATTTATTTTCAGTGTGATGTGCATGTTTTTTTTCTGTGAATGAACCTTCCAACTCTGCATAGTGTGCCTAAAATTGATTTGCCTGTGCATGGACTATATGTTATTGTAAGAGCACCTCAAAATTTGTCTGAATGTTAGTTTTAAGACTTAGCCTATTACTATTGTACAGTTTAACGGCACAATAAATTCACTTGAAGTTTTAGGGTTAAGTTAAAAAGTTTTAGTTAAGTGGCTGACACAGTACAGGTAAGTCAATGACTTAATTTAATTATGATGCATATTAAGTATTAGTAATTCTGAGTGTTCAATAAAAGGTCATTTTTAGTTGGTTATATCCTAATGAAAAGCCTACTCTAATTTATTTCTGTAATTGACATTTTATGTTTACCATTTTTAAAACATAAAAATGGTTACATTAAATCAAATAAAAAAAATATTCTGGTGCTCTTTGTCTTTGGTAGTAAATCATCTTTCAACAATGTTTATTTTGTAAAGGATTCCGCTGTTACGACCTGCCTAACCAAAAACTTGATTAATATCTGCCCTCATTTCGTTCCAACTTCTTCTAGTTTGTTCTGACGGCCTTTCCCTCTGACTTCCCCTGTCTATTTTCTTTAAAATTGACATTTTATATCTTAGTATGACATGATTATCCTTAACATTCTAACTTGAGCACAGGCTCATAAAAGTGTAATAATCCTTATGTTATTGGCAGTTCCATGTTTGAAGAGCCTGTTACCTTGTGGCCTCGCTGACGCAGTTTAAGTAGCATCGCATTGAGAGCCAACATCTTGCCGCTGACAGTGACAATCTCTTCGCTACACTTCATCACTCTCTGTCCCTCAATCACCTACACCAACCAAACCATCTGTAAAACTTGTATCACTTTCATCCTATTATTATCTACAGATGTTGACTTATGTTTATGGAAAATAAAATACAGCTTCTCATAGTTTATTGGAAGTGTGCTGATGGTGAAATTATTTTCAGATTAAATAATTCACATATTTATGTTTCCAATACTTGTATTTACAACCCGATGCTACTTAACAGTTGTACTGTAAGATAAAGGCCTTCTGTCAACTATTGACTGTTGGGTTATCAGGTGTGGAGTTAGTGAGGTTTTAAAATAGTAAGAAAATCATATCAATTTTGTCGTTTCGAAAACAACACAAAAACTCAAATTTTGTCATTAAATTTATAATACCCTCTTATACTATCTATTCTAAAGTTTAGGCTGAACTGATTATCCATTAGACATTGGATCGGTTCCAGATAACTTCTTCTTTCTTCTTCTTCATAAACTATTTCACTCCAATATTCTTGTAAACAAGCAAAGCTTTTTTGTATCCAAATAGCTTTAGCGAATGGAGCCATATATTAAATCAGTGAGTAGCTTCTTTAACCATGTATAACTGTTTAACCCTTTGAGCACCAAGCAAAAATAAACGGTACCAGTGGACTGACACATACTTTCTCACTTAAGTAAATTTAAAAAAAAACAATCTGTAATAAAACTATCATGTTCTACAAAGTAATTCTAAATATCACTTAATAATTTATTGTTCAAATGGTATGGGGGAACCCCCCCCCCCGGTTATACCAAGCTTTTTTGAGCTGGTTTTGTTTGGTGATTTGACCTTACACTTCATACCAAGTTTCATGGAAAACGGGTGGAAAGTAAGGAAGAAATTGATTTTTTTACATTTTCCATAAGAATAACATTGGGCGCTGTCAGACAACGTTCTGCGTTTATCGTGGATAGTAAATTTAACTTTTCTCTGGAACCGTTAGTCGTAGACAAATAATTCAAAATACTAATTTGTTTAGTTTTTTAAGCTGGTTTCAATGGTACCAGTCAAGTTATACATTACTTTTAATGTTTTCGCTGAAAATTTAAAAAATTTGATTTTTTGACATTTAAAAGCCCATAACTTTTGAACCGTCATTTTTACAGACATGCGGGTGGTGTCAAATTATTTAGTGCTCTGTGCACTATAAACTATCAAATTTTAATCAAAATCGTTAGAGCCGTTTTTGAGAAAATTGGATTTTTCACGTTTTTTAAGGGTTTTTAGGGGTAAACTACCCTTAAAAATCAAAAATTCAAAAAAATGAAAAAAACGCCTGGAGATACGGTGACTATATATATACATGCCAAATTTCATCTAAATCGGACAAACGGGGTAGGCTGTGGCACTGTACACATCCAGACACACACACACACACACACACACACACACACACGGACGGACAGACATCACGCCAAAACCCACTTTTTTGGATTCAGGGGACCCCAAAACGGATATATCCACCCTCAACTCAAATTCGAAAATTTTGACGAAAACAATACTTTCTCCATATACTATGTATAAGGGGAGAAAGTAAAAGTATGCCCAAAAATGCAACCAATTTTTTTATTCGAGTCTCTCAAAACTGCATGCTCCAAACAATAGCGGTTTTGTAAGAATCAATAAAAATTTAAATCTTTCCTAGTTTTCACACTAGCTACATGATTTTTTTTATCAGATTGTCAGGAATTAATTGTTCTATACTAATATGTAAGAAGAAATTAAAAATTATAAAATTTAAAAATAAATTGATAGTTTTTATTATTTTTTAATATCTTTAGAATATTTTCACAGTTTCAATATATTTGGTGAAATATTTATAAAATTATAGGTACTTTATTGGTTATAAGAACAGCTGTTTAGATGAACTGAAAACATTCCCTTTGGACATATCCATGATATAACTTATTTTTCACAGGAAAGTAAATACAATATATTTACATTATACATTTATACACCATAAAACAATTTCTATAACCTCAATGCACTGTAGTGCATCGAGTAGTGACGACCTCGAGTGTGCGTAAACAACTGTGCTGTAGATGTTTCATCATCGGCACCGAGCAGCTGGCAGCTGCATACGTTTTATAACTCCATATTCAATATATTAATTGCCAAATAAATGTTAAGAATATCATTGTAGATTACCTAAAAATTAATATGAAAACAGTTATTTATTGAAATGCACTAATAGAATTAAAAAAAATGAAGTAAAGTTTGCAGATATCGACCGCCTGGTCTTTTACGCTCATAAAATCTACCGTCCAGATATTGACCGCCTGTTCCTCTAAGGTTTAAGACTTAAAGTATACGTATAAAGTGTTTTACCTCAATTGGCATCTGCACAAGGTAAGGGTGATTTGCAATCTTGCGCAGCTGCATTTCTGGAGAAGCCATCTTGATGTTGGTGTGAACTTCGGGTGTGACTGTAACCTCCTCTGGCCTATTAAACATAATGAAAAAAATTAGGTAGGTTAACAATGCTATCCAGTGTTATAAAATAGCAATATATTATACAATTACTTGCATTTAGAGTTCCCATCCTGTTAATATTTTTAACTGGTATGGCGACCAATCAAGCGATTCAATTGAGGATGAATGTAGTATTCAATTGTGCGGATGTTAGTCCACACCATAAAATAACTCATCCACAATTCATTAGCATAGTGATAGTCTCATATCAGAATTTCTTAATTTATTTCGTACTGAATCTAAAGTCTCCTTTGAATAATTACCTATACCAAAAGTTGATATGGCCTATCTTGTACAGGTTGAACACAATTTGTGGTCTATGCATTTGATTCTCAATAGCCGCAACTTGTCATTTGAACTAGGAAAAATCTAAATGGTTGAACTAGAGTAAAACCATTAAATGAAAAAACTAACTAAATCCACAATAAACTAATTCATAGAGTATTGGTTACACTATCATCATTAGAAGATAGAATTTTCCTATAGTTTATTATATGTATTATAGTCTTGAAAATTAAAAATTACTTTTCTTCTTCTTCAGGCGGGGTGTTTTCTCCAAACCAATCAAAGTTCTTGAAAGAGTAGTCCTTTATCTTTTCAGCACACTTTCTTTTTTTCCTTGGAGCATTCAGATCTTCATTTACTACTTCCTCCTCCTAGAAAATGATTGCATTTTAAAATAGGGATATTAAATTAAGTTAAATTATTATACATAATGGTAAGTACCTACCTTAATGTTCCTGTTTTCATCAAAAATTCACAATGGCCGTTTCGTGCCTGGAAGGCACATCATCAGGTGTATATAAAGTTGAATATTTCACTCGAAGGTGAGGTCGTCATATTCTCACGTAAGACACAAAGTTCATACAGAAAACTCACACGACATGGACACGACATTTAATTTACTTGGCCAAGACTTATTGTTGCTATACACGTTAAGGTACCGGTAGCGTGTGGGTTATGACTGATGTGTGTCATCGGAGGTCGTCTCTCCCTCCCTTTCCTTTTATCAGGACCCTTCTTTCTTTGTCCTACTTTATACGCGATTACGGTAATTATGGGAGATGAACTTAAATGTTCGAAAAGAAGTTTGCCGAAAAAGTGTTGGACCGAGAATCGAGTCTATTGTGATGTACTGTGAGTGTAGCTAGACATCACCCTACGCAGTCTCGAGCAATAGTTTACTGCTTCATCCGCACAAGTGATGTTTATGAGACGATGACACTACTTTGCATTGGCTGACAGGATTTCTTTGTTACGACATAAGACGATAACTGAATTCTTATGTTCCAATAACTAAATTATTGTATTTGTGTATTTGGTACTGATTAATTCATGATATCGTTCTGTAGATTGAAGTGTTGTAATCAGATTACGTTGCTTCATTTTTAATTGAAACTCGGTAAGCTTTTCCCAATCAGGTAGTTCAGATTAGCCAGATGATCGGTTTATCGGGACTCTGGTATATTTATGAGAAAAGTATTGTAAGTTTTTTAAAGTTTGTTGTGTGAAATGCAATTAATAAGGGAGTCTATGGGTACCCTTATTTTTGGGTCAGAGTTCATGATCTGATCCATCCACTTGATCTAATATTCCATATAATAAAGGTCTGATATTTTTTGACCAGCCTAATTCCTACAGTTGTTTTCAAATATTTTCTGTTCTGATGGAAAGTTTTTTTAAAGAATATGTTATAAGTTAAGTGCAAATAAATAATGATCCAGGCTTATTATTATTCCATGCACTACCATTTGGTCAATAATCTTTAAAATTGGATCTGAAATTTAGCAGCATAGTATACTAACTTAACATAATTTGGTAGAGGTGTGCACTGTGCAGTCAGTTATTTCTCCAGATCAGATAATTTTCGGCAACAGCAGAATCGCATAAGTCTCAATAAACCCCAATTTTTTATGTTATAGGTAAAACTTACCATTTATTAATTTTCTTTCTCTTCGGGAATTTGCTATACCACAAGATTTACAATGAATGTGATGAGGATGATCTACATCCTCACCACATAAGATTAGTATATTAATATAAATAATTTGTTAATTTATAAGTTAATTAATGGTAAACTTATTACTTTCATATTGTTTTGGTACAAAGTATTTCAGTATTCATCATAATCCTTAGATTAATCGATTGATTAAAACATTAAAAACCACATTTAGGTGCTAAACAAACAAAAAATTGTTAGGGGTTAGGCACACCTTGGACCAGCTGATGTTCTTAATTTTTTAAAGAAAGATGCCACAACTCTTTCATGTTGGAGTTAAGATGTTCCGTGAAGTCTATATAGTCTAAAACGAAAAATTTGTTTTTTTTTTGTTATGAAGCTCATTTTATAGTACATTACATACAGTGCAGATAGCGATTAAAATACTGCAAACAAATAGCAAGTAAATCTTGTAAAATCCAATAAGGATAAATCCTTATCAGACTAATACTTGTTACTTACTATGATCCAGCCATGGTGTCTTGTCTAGACGAACCCTTTTAGGTTTTTTTACTGATGATGGTGGCGTATTCATGCAAAACAACAGTTTTATTAACAGGAAACAAAAAATCTATTTTACTCTGATTTTATTTCAGTTATTAGAACTTTTAGTTTCAACAATTTGTTTACATTTTCAATTTATTATATATCATCCAGCATTATTACCTTCCCAGACTTGAGTAGAACCTCAATGACTCTGTCGATGGTTGCTTTATACAGCTGGATCTGAAGGTCAGTCAGAGGACAGTAAACAAGCACTTCCTTCTTGGGTGGCAGATTGAGTTCCACATCTGCCTTCACTCTCCTCAACAAGAATGGGGTCAAAATCTTCAAAGAAACAAAAGTCTACTGGTTATAAAAAACCAACTACTGTACAGTAAAATATCCAGATATTATAGATTTATAAAACTGACTTAGTAGGGGGTTTACAAAAACATAGATAAAAAATTCAGGTCCCAGTTTTGATCCTCTATCGTAATGTAAATAAACTAAACACCTCTCCTAGGAGTTATTCATTGAAGTCGCTTTGTAAAGTAGTCTTACCTCATTACTTAAATTAGACATTTCTTCTAATAAACTTTAATAAAAATATAGTTTACACAACAAATAGAGGTGGTTCCAAGCCACCATCACTATTATTACCTCCAGTGGACCAACCCTACAATAATACAAAGGCATAGAGGTGGTTCCAAGCCACCATCACTATTATTACCTCCAGTGGACCAACCCTACAATAATACAAAGGCATACACAAAATTTATTTCTGATGGTTTTTAAAAATACCCCTGTCACAACAGACCTGCGTACTAAGCGAATTTCTAAATCAATAACATAATAATAATAATATATAACAAGTTTCATCATTATCTGTTGATAAATCTGAGTTATTTTGCCTATTCTCTATAAGATCAAAATGGAATGCAGGTTTGTTGCTGTTAGTGCACACTAGGGGTGTGCGAGGGCTCGAATCATCGAGCTTTTTAAAGCTCGGTTCGACTCAAGGCGTTTTGAAAAATCTCGAAATTCGAGCCGAGCTTTTGTCAAGTAAAAACACTCCTAATTTACACCGTAATTTTCAAAAACTCTGTTCATACGGTTGTTTTTACATCTGTGTGTGTGATGAATTCAGATAGAAGGAAGAAGTAATGTTGTTACTTATTATGAGATGTCATAATAAGAAGCGAAACAGATGACATTGTTCTCAATCAGATGGAACTCGACCAAGTACCAGCTGTAGCGCTGGCGACTCAAAATTATCGTATACTGGTACTTCCAGATGAATATGCGTAAAATGAGTAGTACGATCAGATACTTATTGCATATAGAAATACCCCCGTCGCAGCAGACCTGCGTACTCAGCGAATTTCCAAATCAATAATATAATAATAATATATGACAAGTTTTACAAAAATCTGTCCATAAACATGAGAATTATTAGCCTATTCTCCATAAGATTGACATGGAAAAGAGTGTGCAGGTTTGCTGCTGTGAGGAACACTGAAAGTAGTAATTTCTACCATAAATAATTTTTATCTTAACGTTTAAACCAACTCTCATTAACAACATCTGTTCATAAATAAAGGAGTTTGCTTATTCCCTGTATGATTATTATGGGAAAATAGTATGCAGGTTTGCTGCCATGATAAACACATAAACTATGATTTTTAAGCATAAATGGATAGATCTCAACCACATAAAGCTAAATATCAAGTTTTATCCAAAAATATTGATTAATATGGGAAATATTAATTTTTCCCTATCCTCCATAAGATTAACATTGGAGCCCCACAATACAACGTACTGTGTTTAGATTTTTTAATATCTCGGTAACCGTTAGAGATAGAGAAAAACTTTAAGAAACTAAATTGTGTAGTTTTTAAAGCTGATTCCAATAGTGACATATAAAATTAGAAATTTTTAAAAATCACATGTGAAAAACACAAAAAAACCCCATTTTGGGGTACAAAACCCCCCCAAACTACCCGTTCCCATTGACCGATATGTCTGGTTTACGAACTCGTCCGAGCATTTGTAGGAATACACGTTTCTACCAAATTTCGTCTCGATCGGACCATTTTTACGAGAGTTATCGTGTTCACAGACACACACACACACACATATATATATAAATTTTAACGACTATTGTTTTTGTTCTCTAGGGACCTAAAGAAGAAAAAATAACATGGTCCTGGGCTTAAGTCTTACCATGAGAACTACGGTAATAGCTTCTTCCCTATGTGAAATTCGCTAAAAGTAGACCCATGTTTTATTTAATATATTCTACAATTGATTATTTTCCCTCATTCAAACTAATTTTAGTATTCTTTGTACTGTAAATTCAAAGAAAAATACTAATACTCAAAATTAAATAGTATTGAATTAAATCATAGTTACTTAATAGTTTAATTTTAATAATAGCTCCTTTTTCGTCATCTACTGACAAGTTCCATTACCTTCCTTACGCAGAAAAAAGAAGATCCATAGATTTAACAATATTTATTCCAAAAAAAAACCTTGGTGTTCAAATCTTTGTATTTGTTGTTACAGTTGAGGTTATTATTTGTTTGTGTTAAGGTTAACATTTATTAACCCTTAAAGCGCTACTGAAAATCACAATCCCTGCTCATTTAGTGTAAAAAACATCAAAATATTATTTTCCAATGTTCTTTTTGGATTTACGTAGCTTGAATATATTAGAAAACAGAAATTTGCTTCATTTTAGCGAATTTCCCATAGGGAAGAAGCTATTACCATAGTCTCATGGCAAGACTTAAGCCCTGGAAAAACATGGAACTGAAAACCTAGAGGTCTATGTAGTTGGTAAATATAGTCATATTGAGGGTTTAAGTCTCTTTTGTGATTGTTATTGGGAAAAAACCTTTATGAAATAAATACAAAGTGTCATTAACCATCTCATAGAAAGGTTTTCTCATGTATCGTCACTTGGATAAAACCTTTTCAGTCTCTATCTCTCTACAAAATTCAATTACTTTTTCGATTTCGACACCAGTCATAAGCCCTGCTTTTTCTCATATTTAGCTCATTACATTTTTGCCACAGATTCGGTTATAGCTATATTTGATCAAATTAAGCTTTTGTTTGACTGTCACCATGTTACGTTTTAGTTTTGATGGACTCATCTTTTGTTCAGAACTAATGTTCAGTAAACTGAATGAAAAATGACACTGCAGCAATACACACTAAACTCTTGATGAAAAAATCGAGAGTTCAGAGTAAATTGAGGTGGCAATGAACTGTCATAACAAGCAACTGGGCTGACGAGGAAAAGTAAACATAACCCTAAAAATAGTCCAGTGTTTATGAGGAAAGAACTTTGACAAACAACGAATAGAGAAGCTTGATTATTTTAGTGAAAAATTTTCTTGCCATGGTTGAATGCAAAAAGTACACACACTCTTTCCAGCAGAGCTTAAAATGCTCAAGCATAGCTTAAAGTGGCTCTTGATCACCAAAAGTTTAACACAATCTGATCACATGACTAAAACCCACGTAGGATAACCTCTTTAGATAAGGTTGGTGTTTTCAGTTTTTGGTGAAATACGGCTTTTACAAATTGTACAGAAGCTCAACTGAGTAGTAATTCCCGAAAAAAGTGATATCTGAAGCTAATGCGTACTTTACGCTTCCGTAAGCCATGGAAAATTTTATACATTTTTATATCTCACCTAGGGAGCGGCCGGATATTTCAAGGACTGGTAAAACCAAGGCCCAGGTTATCCACTATATTAACATTAATCACTATCTGATCTCTAATTCCTACAGCCTCAAATCTACCTGATGAAGAGTAGTTATAATGTGTGACTCCGCTTCTTTCTGTAAGATTGAGTTTCCTGTCTCGGAAGAAGTGACAGCCTCAATGTCAAAAAGAGCTTGGAACATCATCAAGTCATCAAATACTTCTGGCAAGAGAAAATTGAGCAGAGCCCATAATTCAGTCAGATTGTTCTGTAGAGGCGTGCCAGTAAGCAGTAGTCGGTTAACTGACTTGAATGATTTCAGGCATCTAGAAAAATCATTAGAAATAATTTAATAATTTCACTTATTAATTATTATTATTTATTAATAATTTCACACTTGTGGATAGTAATATGAGTTATCAAAGAGAAAAAGGGTTCCTGTTCATTTAAAATTAATAACACATAAGCCTTTATCTTCTTTACCATGTGTCTGATATTGTGTTGAGAGAATAGCAAGTGATACATTCAAGTATTTTTTTGGCTAATTCTTGAAAAATTCAGTTAGATTTCATCTCAATAATTTTCATTCAAGTTATCATTTGAAAAAAAAACCATAGGTCTTATCATTGCAATAATTAATGGCATTGATGTGAAAACTTTACAAATGACAAATGATACAATATTTTTCCATCCATAATCCTCTAAAACGGCAAATTCGTCAGGTAATACATATGCTATAAAAGAATAAAATGTAACTACCTAAATAGTTTTTTTTTTTTGAGGGAGAGGCGGAAGAAATGCTTTATGCACACAGGTGACCAGCCTGTAGTGTGGGACTCCCCTATGAAGCGGGGTTACCCACTAAAAAAAACCTCCTCTACTCTTTAGGTTTCTAACCTGGAACTGTTTGTCACATTACAACAGGCTAGGCCTCCTAGACTGCCATTCACCGAATTCCTGTGATAAAACTGGCGCGACTTAATCTTCTCATAGGTGCTCACGGTACACCGAAACTGTACTTTTATATATACCATTGTAACAAGGAGTTTATAATCTATGTCCTTAGTAGTATTTACAATTTTTATACTCTATGCATTACATCGTATGATTACATTTAGTTACGGGTGTTACGACGTTGTGCCAACAGCTGTCTGAGCCGTAACGTTGTGTTAGAGTCGTGCTATTGGGTTAATGTTTCGTTGTGTATTTTGCATGAATTATCTATATTAACAAATGAATTATTCATAACACCTTTCTCCTTGTATTTAGTGTTATAAATATATGTAGGCCTAATGTCATTATTTACAATATTTTTATTATTTATTTGGCGATTACTCTCTTAGACCCCGAACTAGGCAGTAAGGGTTTTGTGTAGATATAAAGGTTTTTGAACATGGGTACTTTTACTTATTTTTATATAACTATATAAGCATACATATTCTTATTTGTTATAACATTTCAAACAAAATGGCTATTTCAGATTTTTTATAAAAAAAATTTTGAGCAATTTGAGGGAGCGCAAACATGATGAAAAAATTTTTTGTTACATGTGAGTTAGTAATTATTATTATTTTCTTGTAGGCTGTTTCATACTGAACACAAAAATATATAATATGTTACACTTTGCATAGTATCCAAATTGTTATGGTTTTTTAAACAAAACCTGATAAATGGCCGAAAATGAGGTGGCATTCCAGATTGAAATGATGGGCAGCTGGAGGGTTAAGGGAACCTCATAAAATGATTGAATAAGAAACATGTTGCTCGATGAGACCAAAATTTCCAAGATTTCTAAGACGCAACTCAGTACGTTGCTGGTTGCGGCAAGTGTTACTAACTATGAATGCACACTCTGTATTTTGGAGTGTTCCCAAGCAGAGCACTTAGCGTATGCGGGAGTTGTCACCATTTGAAATTTCAATACCAAACTGTCAAACCGTAGCGGTTTGGTTTAAAGGTTAGATGTACAAGCATTTAGTGCATGCTCGAGCGGTCACTATTTCACATTTCAATTCTGAACTGTCAAAGTGCAGGTATATGAGGTTAGATATACAGTAGTTGTGGTTTGTTTCGGAATTATTTTTACCGTCAAAGTGCATACTGAATAAGCGGTTGTAAAAGAAAAGTTTCTTTATCGTCAGAAAAACACTTAAATTCCAACCTAAATAAATAAATAATTTTTAAACTTAATAAAAATAAAAACAAACTTTTAAGACGTTAAACGCTTGTGATATTTCGCAGTTCTGTTGTTGTACAAAGGTTATAAGCAGTCTGCAGCGCTAATATTGCAGGTCCTATTCACGATAGCACCTGCAATATGTGTGAATGGTTGATTAATAATACTTTTTATAACATACAAGAATTTCTTAAAACCAATATAAATATTAAATTCGAATAATCTGCTAAGTTTATTATTTGATTATGATAGAAAACCTTAAATGAATAATTAATTCTATATTGACTATGTCTATTCCTTTGTAAAAAGAAGGTCAATGACAATAAAACTCTTGATTCTTTTCAGTATGGTTTCAGATCATCTGGATTTTCGGCCATCCGGATTGGGACCCCGCCACATTAATCTGGATAAATTGGACTTTACTTTATCTATATGATCTATTTTACTATGATATGAGTTATCATTTTGACATTACTTGTTATACCTGTAACTGCAACTCATATAAAAACACTTATAACATTATTATTGTCCATTAATAACATTTACTCAACTGAAGGCTTATTCATATTACATACCGTGAGAGCTGGGTATTAGCATTTTTTAGAGCATGACCTTCGTCCACAATAATATATCTCCAGTTGAAGGTAGACATGAACTTAGTCTCTTTAATAGGTACTTGGTACGATGTGAGAACAACAGGCGCTATTGTCACTTTCTCATTGACTTTCACTTTTGTCTTCAACTTTTTGTACAATTTCGGACGATCATACTTGGACCCATGAAACAACACAACTGGAATCTGAAAAGGAGGAAATTATGTTTTTCATTCAAGTGCTTAGTAACTAATTATTACTTACACAAATAAGAGTAGGTAATTTTTAACATCAATGTATGCAACAACTTAAAACCTGCGTTATTCGCACACAGTCTCTTGTTCCGGGCACCGCGTATTTTCGTTTTTACTACCGTTTTGGTTGGCAATAGATTTCGGGCGCCAAGGTAGCTTCAGCGATTGCCCTCCTCCACCGATTAAAAGACACGACCCTTAGTTTGAGACGTGACCCTGATGTAGAAGGAGGTGTTTTTACCGATAGTGTACTGAGCCCAGTCTGTTGTTACGTGCGGCAGATCGGGCTACATTAATTCTATATTTTTTCTATTTTATTTTATTTTACTGTAACATCATTTAATGATTCCAGACATAATAATTATTATAAGTTTAATAAGTATAATAATAATAAGTTTATCCACGTAGTAAATTAAAAACTACGAAACTGGGTTTTTATATTTACATTGGTTTTCCAACACAATCGTATATACAATTTGTAGATAGATGCCACGAAAAGATATACAACCTGTGTACAGTTGTGAAACATCTTTTATCTATTGTCTAATTAAAGGTTTTTACTGTCAAAGTTTAGTTTTATTGCACAACCCCCATTTTATCAGTAAAAATGAAACAAGGTCTTTTGAGTCTTTGCGCAGGTATTGGTGTATAAACTTAGCACGGGTAATGCAGGGTTAAATAAAATTATAAACAATAATTAGTAATGATTGGTAATCATTATACCTGAGGAGCAAAGCGTTCAAACTCCATGACCCAGTTGGGCAGTGTTGACAGAGGAGCCACAACCAAGTAGGGGCCGGGTATCCCATTCTCAATCAGGTGACACAACAGTGAAATCACCTGGATAGTTTTACCCAAGCCCATCTCATCGGCCAAGATTCCATTCACTCCATTTTCAAACAGCGCCTACAAAAACATATTTATATATTTTACACCATTTATGTAATGTTTTTTTTATTTTGCTAGGTGATTTCTAATTTAAATAATTTACTGAACTTATATAGGTTGAAAAAGGAAATGTTTATGATTTAGATAAACATTTCTACTAAAAGAAATACATTAGGATTAACAGATAAAGTTAGTTCATTGTTCGTTGATTTTTTGACGGGGTTTTTCAACAATTATCATTTTGCCATTTTTAAAATGTGAAAACAACTCGTACTTGAGTTTTACCCAAAGCTTCATCTTTGTAAGCAGTTTTCAACATCACAATAGCATCTGCAGCACTTTTCCCTAACAAGAATAATAACTTCAGAGCGCGCTATTCATTTACGTCCGCCAAAATGAAAAAAATAAACGAGAAAATGGCGAAACAGTGTTCACTAAAAAACTCACTGCAGAGGAACACGTCCACTGATGGCTACGGCAATGAACTCCGGATGAGCTGCGCTACACAGTGGCAGACATACGTACTACAAAGGCCACGCCTTCGGCAGCGTAATTCAGGTTACTTTTGGGTACGCCCTCGTATGCACATTGTATGCACATGAAGACTTAAAATTTCCTCTTACTTCAAGTAACCTTAGTTGACAGGATCTAAATAGAATAAAATCTATTATACTACTTTTCTTCTCTCTTCATTATATTATGGTTAGCTTTCTAAAGAAACAATTTACAATATCATTAAACCTTCATCCACTCGAGCCCCTGCAGCTGGTAGGAACGCAGCACACCTCCCTCAAACAGAGCAGGCTGGCCTTCCGCCACCTCCAGACCCATAGAGTTAATGTGAACTTCCTTAGGTGGTGCAGGCTCCGGTTCCGGCTTCTTCACTATCTCATCTGAATCCATCCTTCTTTTCTTTACATCGTTGATGGTCTACAGTGTCAAAATCAATATCATGTTAGTAATTAAACAAATCGTGTTCAGATACACTATATAACAGGTTTAACCATATATTTTTTGATTGAATTTTGACAGTTAAATTGTTATGCTTTTTTACTACAGTGATCTTATTTAAAATTCTATTCATGGTGGATAGTGTTGTGGCTTTCCTAACAACTAACATAGGTAGGCCTACAGTTTGTGTATATTTATAAATCATAGGTTTTTTCTTTGTTAGCGAATTTCCCATAGGGAAGTAGCTATTACCGTAGGTCTCATGGCAAGAGTTAAGCCTGAGACCATGTTATTTTTTCTTCTTTAGGTGCCCAGAGACCAAAAACAATAGTCGTTAAAATTTTTATATATATATATATATATATGTATATTTGTTACTAATGTAAAAAACATTTAAAAACACAGTACCCTTTTTTTTATTGAAATTTATTAAACCGACATGTTTCATAAATGTTTAAAAACATGTCGGTTTAATAAATTTCAATAAAAAAAGGGTACTGTGTTTTTAAATGTTTTTTACATTAGTAACAATTATAATAGTAGCCCTCCTTACCTTAAACAAGAAGATAAATATATATGTATATATATATATATATATGTGTGTCTGTGAACACGATAACTCTCGTAAAAATGGTCCGATCGAGACCAAATTTGGTAGAGACGTGTGTTCCTACGAATGCTCGGACGAGTTCGTAAACCAGACATATCGGTCAATGGGAACGGGTAGTTTGGGGGGGTTTTGTACCCCAAAATGGGGTTTTTGGGTTTTTCACATGTAATTTAAAAAAAATTTCTAATTTTTTATTTCACCATTGGAATCAGCTTAAAATACTACACAATTAAGTTCCTTAAAGTTTTTCTCTATCTTCAACGGTTACCGAGATATAAAAAAATCTAAACACAGTACGTTGTATTTTGAGGCCCCAATGTTAATCTTATGGAGGATTAGGAAAAATTAATTTTTCACTTATTATCTAATATTTTTGGATGAAACTTGATATTTAGCTTCATATGGTTGAGATTCAAACATTTGTGCTAAAAAATCATAGTTTATGTGTTTATCATGGCAGCAAACCTGCATACTCTTTTCCCATGTTAATCATATGGAGATTAGGCAAACTCCTTTATTTATGGACAGATGTTGATGAAAGTTGGTATAAATGTTAAAAATAAAATTTTTGATGGTATAAATGGCTACTTTCAGTGTTCCTCACAGCAGCAAACCTACTCACTCTTTCCCATTTTAATCTTATGAAGAATAGGCAAATAATTTTCATGTTTATCGACAGATTTTGACCAAACTTGTTATTATATTATTGATTTGGAAATTCGCTGAGTACGCAGGTCTGCTGCGACGGGGGTATTGATTTTGTGTTTTGGATTATTCATTGCTTTTTGTGATTAATAATAAACCTTCTGATTTTTTATATTTGATTTCTAAAAATTAGTTATTATTACATGCACCAGAGTATCAATCGCACAAATTCGGGCGACTATTGCTCAAAATATTAATTTATGCCAATATTACCAGTTTTTAAATAATTCTGTTTTAATTTAACTGGTTTATAAAAATGTACACTTCTTTTTGAATAATAATGTAATTATCTGTGGTCTAGTATTCTTTGTAAAGACAGACACAAATGCATTACGGGGAACTATAAATGTACAGAAAGTGGGATATGTTCCATTATGGCTTTTCCGGTTTAATGTAAAAATGAATAACCAACAAATGTATATAAATTATATTATGTATCACTAAAAGGAAACAAACTGAAAACTGGAGATTACCGTCTTCATCCACATTGTTCTGTGAACAAATTTTTTATTACTGCACTTATAGAATAATATCATCATGAAAATTACCTCATGATCAATGTAATCAGTGATCTTGGTACGCTTGCGTGGGTTTTTTGGTCCATGATCCTTCTTGGGCAATCCCTTGGGAGATGAATTTTCGACAATGTTAACTTCTTTTAAACTACGATTTTCAAGGTTAGCTTTCTTCTCCTCAGCCTTCTTCCTAGCTTGTTCACTGAAATAACAATTATTGTTAATACTTTTAAAATCTCTTTTGGCAAGATTAAACATGAATCTGCATTAGTTGTATGTATATATTTATGTGTGTGTATGTGTGTAGATAAAGCTAATTATCATAATGCCCAGAAGACTGCATTAACTTTAAAAGGAAGGGAGTTTACTGGAAATATATTAAACTTTTTATCTCTCTCACTTTATACTATCGTATGTGGAGGAAAATATTGTTTAAGTCAAATTTTTGAGTTTTTAGTGGATGTTTTTGTTTTGACGTTCTCTCTTACTCACTCATCACTCGAAGTGGTGTGTGTCTGTTTAATTTTGTGTTTCTGGATGTGTTCAGAGCCATATGCTGTTGGACTAATTTAGATAGAATGTGGTATGTGGACACATGTCTTGTGAGACATAGGATCACTATCAAGCGAAGTAGGAGAAAGGTAGCAAGGAGAAAGCAGTAGGGAATGGGGGAAGACCACCATGAAGGCCAAAGAGATGATGGTGGGACAGTGTGAAAAAATACATCACCAGAGCAGGAGCAGCAATTGACGAGGCACAGGACAGGGAGAGATGGCGAGACCAAAAACCTACTTGTGTACCAATGGCCATGGGAGTAAGAGTAAGTATATCCATCATACATCCAGGAGTGTTAGGCCTAATGATTTTTTACTTTGGATTTTTCATAATAATTATAATATTTTTATAGACTTCAAAACAAATTCCGGCATTTCAAAAAATGCAATGTTCAAAGAACGAACAATTTTGTCTATAATTTAATGGTTATTATTGGTAGTTCAACCCATAAAAATCAAAACTTATTAAAGTGGCTTTAATAATTAATTTTGATTTACATTTCATGGTTTGGTTTATAGTACTTCCAAATAATATGACAGTATAACTGCAAAATGACGGTTCAAAAGTTGTAGGCTTTTAAATTAAAAAAAAAATATTTTACAGCATAAAAATATGATAAATAGTTTGACATCCACAGTAAAACTAGCTCTGAAAAAATAATTGGTAATTAGAATTACTAGTTCAAGACTATGATTTCCAGAGAAGGTTATCTATTGACCGTGGTAACTGAACCTGGTAGGTTGTCTAAGGACCCAATGATTTTTTATGAAGAGTATTAACACGTTCACAACAGCAGTGAAAATGCCTATTTTTGTATTTGTCGCAGGTCAATTTACTTAAAACTTGTTTAATTTATCTTTATACACATGAAAAAAAACATGTTGCTTATCATGTACTGAACAAAATTACTATCTAAATATATAAAACAAAGTCGTGTTAGTTACACGCATTATGACTCGAGAACGGCTGGACCGAATTTAATGATCTTTGATTTTTTGGATTCGTCTCTGCTCTGGTCATGCTTTAGGCATATTAAGTTTCCATAAATTCAATTAGTTTCCATTTTATAGCGTTTTAAATTTCTAATGTTAACCTTATGGGGAATAAGTTTGTTTACAAATTTTCTAAAATCAAAACATTAGATTTCTTAAAAAAGCTGTTGGTTTACTCTCCGTTAGCAATATGCTTTACTATCCAATGCCATATGAATCATGTAATGTAAAACTATGAAGTAAGTAGGTGCTGTACAAAATGAACAGCATTATTCGCCACGTTAATAGTTTACGGTTTTTGGGAATTATGTACTGTATTTATTTATTTTTTATTTTCTGTATGGTTAAAAGCAACGTGTTTATATATTTGCCAAGTAAAATAATCACAATGTTTATACATATTAAGTTTATTATAATAATCAGCTGTTGGATGTTTAAAGTTTTCACAACGAAGCAGCAATGCCATTTAACTTCACAAAATGGCCAATCTTGAAGTTAACATGTATTTTCTGTTAGGCGTTACGAAGTTCGCCGGGTCAGCTAGTTTTTTTATATTAGCGAATTTCCCATAGGGAAGAAGCTATTACCGTAGGTCTCATGGTAAGACTTAAGCCCGGGACCATGTTATTTTTTCGTTTTTAGGTGCCCAGAGTCCAAAAACAATAGTCGTTAAAATTTTTATATATATATATGTGTCTGTTAGCACGATAACTCTCGTAAAAATGGTCCGATCGAGACCAAATTTGGTAGAGACGTGTATTCCTACAAATGCTCGGACGAGTTCGTAAACCAGACATATCGGTCAATGGGAACGGGTAGTTTGGGGGGGTTTTGTACCCCAAAATCAGGTTTTTTGCGTTTTTCACATGTAATTTTTAAAAATTTCTAATTTTATATTTCACCATTGGAATCAGCTTAAAAATCTGCACAATTAAGTTCCTTAAAGTTTTTCTCTATCTCCAACGGTTACCGAGATATTAAAAAATCTAAACACAGTACGTTGTATTTTGAGGCTCCAATGTTAATCTTATGGAGGATATGGAAAAATTAATTTTTCACTTATTAACCAATATTTTTGGATAAAACTTGATATTTAGCTTCTTGTGGTTGAGATATATCCATTTATGCTTAAAAATCATAGTTTATGTGTTTATCATGGCAGCAAACCTGCATACTCTTTTCCCATATTAATCATATAGGGAATAGGCAAACTCCTTTATTTATGGACAGATGTTGATGAAAGTTGGTATAAATGTTAAGATAAAAATTGTTGATGGTATAAATGACTTCTTTCAGTGTTCCTCACAGCAGCTAACCTGCACACTCTTTCCTATGTTAATCTTATGGAGAATAGGCAAATAATTATCATGTTTATGGACATATTTTTATAAAACTTGCCATTGATTTGGAAATTCGCTGAGTACGCAGGTCTGCTGCGACGGGGGTATTTTTCATACGTTTACCCTTCATATTAAACTTAAGTTATTGTTCATAATATTATTATTTCATAAGTTATAGGTTCATAAGTTAGTGATGGGATCTACTCATACCTCATATCAATGAAACTGTATACCGCATCAAGTATATAATTATTTAAGATTTAAACATTTAAACAATATTAAATACAGCCATATTGGTCTTAAACCATTAGAAAACATATCAAGTGTGTACCAAGTCGAGCGCACAATGCGCTTTAGTAGTGTATTGTGTGTATCCTGTCGGGTAAACCTCTGCAAATTAAAAAAGCACTGATGACCCCGATTGAGGGCAGAATGTCGTGAACGTGTTTTTTAAGGTCCGTTCGCAAAAGATATTGATTTCTCAATCTTTAGGCCCTATACATAAAATTTAGAAAGCAGTTTCTGGTCACATAACCCTGATAAAAGGTATTTTAGGTAAGGTAAGGTAAATTAACCCTTAAAGCGCTACTGAAAATCACACTCCCTGCTCATTTAGGTTGAAAAAATCAAAATTATATTTTCCCAATGTTCTTTTTGGATTTAGGTAGCTTGAATAAAGTAGAAAACAGAAATATGCTTAATTTTTATTTATTGAACATTTTAACTCTATTTTTCAGGTATCTAAAAAAGTTATTTTTGCCAAAAATCCTGAGCGGTTGAAATAAAACTTGTAGGCTTACATAAATGAAAAATTACTGATTCTAAACATGAAAACAGTGAGAAGAAACATGCCAATAAAGTAAAAAGATATTATGTACATTACCACTAAACATAGTTTTGCATCATATGATAAGCCTCAAAACAGTCATAAGTTCATTCACGAACTCATCAAATTCCAGATCGTCTGGATGAGCCATGTTTCACTTTTTATTTTATTATTTAGATTCACAAACATTCACACTACATTATCTGTTTACTTCTCAAACACAACACAAATAATCACACGTCAATGGATGTCAACGAACAACGATTGGAACAGTGAATACAGCTGGTCATAGTGGCGGGTTAATTTTCTCGTCAAAAGCAGTACGGGAGCGCTAGAATACAGGCCAAAGTTGCATAACATCTAATTTCAGTCACTAGAAATTCCATCAAAGCCGCCATATTGGTTTTGTGAGTTCATAGAGGTTAAAGCAACATTACCATGCACTCTATTGGTTGTTTCGCGAACTACAGCACAGTAAATGTGACAAAATGGCTGAAAGTGAAAAAACTCGGTTTCCGCGCCGTGGGACCCTACTGTGCCGCGAGAAAACTCGTCAGCCGCCCGGTAAGGGTTAATAATCAATAATATTTTTTACCCCAGAGGGGGGTTAAGTTTTCCGATTTTTAAGCTACAAGGGGGTGTGAGAAAGAAATTGAAACGATACATTTTGTAATGTTGTTAAGGGTTTAAGAATATGATAATTATATAAAATGTAAGCATTTTTTAGTTAACTGTTAAGAGAAAAAATTGTGAGTATGTTCAGTAATACCGTTTATTTTTTGTCCATTATACCTAGAGAGCAATTGGGAGTGCTGTAGGGTTGGCTATGTAAAAGGGGGCGTTTTTCCAGCAGCGATGAGGAATACATTTTTTTTTATAAGATCACTCTTATAAGGTATGGGATGCTTTCTTTTGAAAGCATTAGTGTCTTTTTTGTAAAATAGGTTTTGTATTGAATGAAAGAATAGAGACCAGCATATAAAATCTGGAAATATAATTCTAAAGAATATGAAAATAAATATGCTATCTGTTACCGTTTGGCTTCTTCCTTCTTAGATGCTTCTATTTTTTTCATTAAAAAGTTTGTATAAAACTGGCTCTGATTTAAAAGATGCATAAGTCGTTTGTATTTAGCTTCTTTTTCCAGTTTTTCTTGGGCTTTCAGTTCCTAGAAAATAAAATTATATATTACTTAATTAGTGTGACAACCAAAAGTACCCCAGTTGGCAATTAATTAGGTAAAATATACATTTATATATATAGTTGTATATGTATATACACACACACACATTTATAACCTCTTTTGTATCTTGGATTGATTTTAAGAGTACAGAATAACCAGTTTCGATCATATCAAATTAGATCATTCTAATGTAACATTAGAAAATCACAAATCTAAGGGAAAACTGGAAGTTATCAGTAGCTAAGGACTGATACAGTAAAGTCTGGTTTATCCAGATTAATGTGGCAGTCTGATTCCGGATACCTTAAAATTTGGATAATCTGAAAATTTAACAGGATAAACATCCACTTCGCATAAACAGCAATCATTATTGGCACCTGCAATACAAGTGCTGCAAATTGTGTATAACTTACATGAATTGAAAAAATTATAATAAATCCTGGAAAAAACAAAGCAGTACTTTTTATTGGTGTTAGTTAAAAATAAAACACTAAACATTACTTAAATTAAAAAATAAAACTTAATTTATCTCATAATAATTTTTTATTTAAGAATTAAGTCTAGAAACAGTTCATGCATTAAAAAAGGCTTTAATTGTATTTGTTTTCTTATTCATTTCACTTCCCCCAGATAATATCAACTGCCATAATATGGTCAATAGCGTTTTGCTTGGCAAAAAACACAAGATAGAAGTGTGCATTCATATGTTATGCAATCATCTTTAGTGATTCTGTGAACAGAAAATACTGCGGTTGCGTCTGAAATTTTGATAGTATTAGAGATGAAACTCACATTTTAACTGCTACTAATTATTTAAATTCATTCGGATAAGACGGACTTTACTGTATTTGATTCAACAAGAACTTTAAGTGAGTTTCCTGTAGGAAGTAAAGCTATTTCCGTAGTCCTCATGTTAAGACTTAGACTAGGGACCAAATTTTATTTTTGTTTTGAGTTCCCAAGATGCCAAAAGCACCATTCAGCCAATGGTAACCTATAGTTTAACATGGGATCTGAACCACAATATTTCCTCGTAGTTACAAACTCATATAATTAAGAGGATGATCTTTGTGGATTAAGATAATATTCGGCACTGCAGAAAATTACTCAAGAAATTGTGACCTCAAAGAATCTAGATTAAAAGTCATGCCACTGTCCTATAATTCTGTTTGTATAAATCAATAAACTATTTACATTATTGTTTTACATGATATAAATTCACTAATTTAAGTCCTAAACTTGATATAATTTATACCAATTTGTAGCTTCAAGTAGAAAAACTTAATACTCAAATACAGAAATATATATTATAGAAACGGTCTGACTTAAGATACATTAACGCATTAAGGAGCCTGTGCCTCTAACTTAGGCAGGCCTAACCTATTGGATTACACTCACGAGCCTGATTTGTGCCGCTGAGTGCGGACTGAATTTCGCGGCACAAGACAGGCTCGTGATCGGTAAATATGCCACATTTCTCCACACACTTCCCAACAGATGGTATTGCTTTGCCTTTCAAAACCTTTCATAAAACTTGTTTTGCTCATTTGGCCAGCTTGTTGAGATGTCTTTTGGAAAGGTTTTGATTTGTTAGCTGTGACAAACTACCACAGTGGTAGTTTGCCAGTTCGTGTGTTGTGAGTTCTTTTTAAATACATTTTTTTGTTATAAATGTATGGTTTTTATTTACCATGTAAAAATACTTTAAAGTTTAAAAAAATGTATGATTCAGATGGTTTAAAAAATATTCTACTAGAAATATAACTCCTACTTTGAAATATTAAAAAAATAAAATATATTTAGACTTTGATTTTTTTTCTTTGATAAAAATAGTTTTTGGAAAATAAAGATAAAATAATACTATTCCTTCATACACCACAAGAAAATCAGAAAAATATCTTCAACTTATCTTATACTTAATATGACTACTACCTTAATGGGTTAATAGGGAAGCCTAAGGGTTTTAGAGAAATAAAAAAATATAACACATTTAATATAGCCTATACATAATACATATTTTTGAAAACAGCAAGAGCCCCCTTTTAAGAAATATAGAGTTCTTGTAATTTGTAAAAAATCAAATTTTGTTAAAAACATAAAATCTAAGGAGAAATTGCCAAAAATCTTACACTCATTTCTCGTTCATACTTGCTTAAAATACCTGGGCAGGTTGCCATTTCAGTAACTAACTAACCAAAATGGCTGCAGAGGTCCTCAGGTTACATTTCCTTTGTCACAAAGTTCAATGTCAGAATCTTTGTGTCAAGTCAGTCAGGTGAAGTTTGTAGTCTAATTCACCCACTTCAATTTCGAATCAATATCATAAACAGATTCACGTTCTGTTCATTTTGTTAAATTTCATTTACTAAACTAGGAAAGATAAGTTCGCTAGTATCGTTGTTATCCCTATCAATACCTACTCTAATAAAACAATACGTTAAGTCCCGTATTGTACCACATTTTAATAGATCATCACCCATATTGAAAATAAATTTTACCACCTGAAAACTAAAATAACTATTGTGATGTGAAAATATAACTAGGCCTACACAAAAACTTTAGTTGACAAGTTAAAAAAAACATGAACAACTCGAACTTGGCACAGCTAAGGACAGCTGTATACTCTGAGCGAGTGAGTGAGACATTTTAAGTTTTTTTGTTGAATACGATACAGACTAACACAACTTAAAACAAACTGAAACAAACTTAAATACCTTTGAACTGAGGGGTGTACAGCACGATTACAGCACGCGTAGAGCACGGGACCTGGAAACGCCACGATGCCGCCTGAGTCGCTCCCTGAACTGCTACCCCCAGAGAGCTATCAGAATATTTAACAACTTGCCGCATGCCGTGCGCGAACTGAACTTGAAACAATTCAAGTCAGTGATTCATGATAGCTTGGTTCAAAAGCCGCTCTACAGACTGGATGAGATGAGCTGGTCAAACTTTTTATAAATTATAAGTAAAAGGAGGGTAAATTCACGCCCGCCCAAGTTTTTTATGCGCTCAAGTTTTATGTTTATGTGTCTTTAAATGTTGAATTTTATGTGTAAATAGTAGTAATATGACGCATTCTATCCGGTTCTGCCGGTCAAAGAAGAAGAAACCAAGTATCAAGTAAGTATCAAGTAACAGGGAAATAAAGACTTATAAAGATTAATAACCAAAAGTATTTTATAAGCACAGAACCCTGAATATACGCCTTCAATGTGTTGCTATAGAAACAAATAGGACAGCACAAGCTATACTCGGGTGCCGACTTATGGAATCAACAAGCTAGCCTATAGGTTAGGCTAGCTTGTTGATTCCATTATTCCATTGATTAGCTAAGTCTTACCTAAGCTTTAGTATAGCTAAGGCTTAGGTAAGACTTAGCTAACAAAGTATTAAGTGATGACAAAAAACAGTTGTTTCTATATACTTTGCGCTTTCATGCACTGCAGTTTGTCTTTTACCGCTGTTTGAATGTTGTTTCAGAACGTCCTTTTTTATCCTCTATTCGACGACCCTTGCAAAAAGAGGTCTAAGACATAAAGAAATTCAATATTAATAAGGACATAAGATATAAAGACATTATTAGTCTAACCTCTTCATATTGCTTCTTAATTCTTTCTTCTTCCTTCTTGTTCTCTTCAGCCAACCTTTTTTCTTCAGCCTCCATCTCTTTTGTGATTAAATGTTTCTCATCCACTGGAAAACCCATCATAAATCAAACATAAAGACATACCTCACATAATGTAAATTGCTGGCTTACGTATTTAACACAACAAAGCAAGAACATTGTATGTTGAATGTATTTTAATTTAAATTATGAAAAATTTTAAATCATTTTTAAAATAGAATAATAAAAATTTCATAACAATGTGTGAAAGTGTTTCATGAACACATGAACAAGTTCATGAAAGTGTTTTATGTTTATTAGTTCCTAATAAGTTTCCTAATTTTAAATTATTACTGAATTTACATAAAAAAGTAGAATTTGAATTGATTGAGACCAAATAAAACCACTCTGAGAGAAATATGACATCCCATAAATCCCCCCCCCCAAAAAGGCAATCAGATTCACATACATTCCTTCACTCCTTCACTCACACAATGTATCATCTGCAAATAAGTAAAATTTTCCCATAACATCTAATTTTACAATATTATATATATAAATTATAAATAATAAAGGGCCCAGCATGATTCCTTGAATAACCTCATAATCTACTGATTTTAAACTTCCCTTGGCTCCATTTATCGAGACAAACTTTCCATCATGTAAATATGATTCAAACCATTGCAATGCCAATCCTTTGACACCAACCAATTCGAGCTTTTAAATAGCATACACCTGTCTACAGAATAAAAGGCTTTAGCTAAATCAAAAAATACTAATAATACCTGGTTCCTCCTACTTATTGCTAAAGTAATATCTTACTTCAAAAACAAAGCATCCGAAATACTTATTTTTCTCCTAAAACCAAACTGCCGTGAAGTTAAAATATTGAGTTTGTGCAAGTAACTACTTTATTGATCTTTAACTATTTTTTCCAAAATCTTTGTAAACACACTCAACAACGAAATCGGCCTAAAATTGGAAGGTTTAGTGACATCAGCCACCTTAAAGAGAAGAATAACTTCTTTAACTTTAAGAGAGGAATCATTTTGAAAGCATCAGGAAACGCGCCCGTCCGGATACTCACGTTCATAATGTGCAAAAGTGGATGCCGTAGAGTCTCCCAGTTGTCTTTCAGTAAACCTGCTGACACACAATCATACCCCAGGGCTAAGCCTCCGCGTAGTCCAGTAACATAGGGGAATAGTTCATCATAATAGGAATATAAATTTTGGTATATTTATATGCAAAGATAAGTGGGGAATCAAGTGGTACAATTTATTTTGATATTAGTTCAACTGATACGGCGCTATAGTGTTCTAAAAATGACCGTCGTAAATTACGATAATATCACTTCACAAGTGGTGTTGACCATCGTGAGGTTAACTTCCATCTAGTACAGTAAACCCTCGTTAATCCGGACCCCATTAATACGGACTTCGCTTAATCCGGACAGCCATTGGATCGCAGTTTTAATGCGCAGAACGCTGATTAGTAGCATGCGATCGTCACTGTACCACTGCGCCCGGCGATGTGAGTGTGTCGTGTGCGGACGGATGGTGGAGGGGCGGTCACAGAGCAAGGCGTACGTGCCATTGCCATGGTTACTGTCTGCCAATAGTAGCTCAGTCACACGATTGTATTTCTCCTGCTCGTGTCAGGCCGTCAGTTGCTCCACAGAGTCAATTGCACTGCACATTTAGTTGCGTTGTTTAATTGTGCGTGGGATTGTGTTTAATTGCGTGTTTGTGTGTTAATGTATGATTAGAAATGTCTTTAAGTATGAAGCTCAACCCTCATGTTCAACGTAATTTTGTCTTTTTTCGTTGTCTCATTTTTTGTATGGATGTAAATACCAAGTGTATATTTTTATTCAAATGTAACTACTGTATGTACTGTTCGTACAATATGTATTTTTATATTCAGAAAATACATACTATTTAAGTTTATCAGCCAAAGGTGTTTTATTATATACAAGGGGTACCCAAAAACCTCTTCGTCTTTCTTCGTTTAAGATTATTTGTTTTAATCTGGACTTTGTTAATCCGGACGTCTTGGAGCCCCAATTAGTCCGGATTAACAAGGGTTTACTGTAATAATACAATCATAAATAATGGGGGGTGAACTTTGCGGTCTAAATCGCTGGTCTACAGAGCTTGAGGTTATTATGTTCGAATCCCAACTGTGGTAATTAGTAACGAAAATGTAAATGAGTCTCCCAGGGTTGACACAACCTCATGAGACAAAAGGGAAGCAACAACTTCAGTGGTGCAATCTGATCTAGAAAGCTATTACTAACATGGTAAGAATGGGCTATGATGACTACATGCCATTCACTGCATTTAAACTTGCAGGAAAAGTCATTGCTAGCAGTCAAAATTAATAAATGAACATGAATTGTAAACTGTTTTTTTCATTAAACAATCCAGAGTTTGAAGCTTTTCGCCCAAAACTAAAATCGTGTTAATGACTGAATTTATCCTAATGGAATAATGAAACTCCTTATGTAAGTCTATACTATTTCTAACCTGAAGGGTTGGTCATAACTGTGCTAGAAGAAGATTCTTCAAAGAAACAGGAATCTTTGGATGTTTCAGCTTCACTGTCTTTGTTATCTGACATTGTTCTTCTCAAAGTTTAAAAGAATGCTGCAAATTAAAAAGTAGTAAATTTATTATTTAAATAAATCCTCATAGAATTAATACAGCCTAGGGCTGTGATATAAAAAGCTATAGTCCCTGGAGACCAAGCTTTGCTTGGATAAAATAAAACAATTTTAAGGTAATAAATATGGTACTAATAATACAAATAGTTTAATAATTAATTATGTTTGCATGATGTCGGCGAAAGAACATGATGATGTTAGCTGTTTTCTTGAAATAGAAACAAAAATGATTGTTTATTGAACAAATGCAAACACTTTTTTACTAACCTGGATGAACTCTAAACAAAAACATATCTGCTACGGTCACGGATTGATCTCACAATATTTTAACGCACGAGTCCGCCACGTAGGCAATGAGCTAAGGCGCAGTTGTGAAGAGTGGTTTAGAATGTTTTACCAGGCGTTATTGATGGAGCTACCATAATTATTCGTACAACTATTGATAAACTGTGATCAACTGATTGTGTTAGATACAGAATAAAGATTGAATTAGAAATGAATTTTAATTGAAGATTGGAATTAGAAGGAATGAGGATTAAAAATCAAAAGAGAAATTTAATTTACACCAATTGGTTTTGTTGAAGTGGATTCAAGAAATACAATGAATAAGTTTTCTACTAAAACACGATTGATTTTGGGAATACTTTTGTCTGCTTTCTATTTTCTCTAGGCTGAAGAATGAGCGAGGAGCCAGAAAACAAAACAGTTTAAGACAATAATTTCTGACTGGGGCTCCTCAGTTTTATAGCGAACAACAGAAATAGAAAATAATAGTATAGGCCCTAACCTTTTTGAAAATTAATAATTATTAAAAGGAGTCAGGTGTAAAAACTGTTTTTTTAATTTCAGATTTGGTATTAACTTTAAGAAGTAAGGCCTACTTATGAATCGAGTTTTAAATAACACATAATTCATCCAACTGCGACAAGTAGTCTAAGAGTTATTAAATACTGTATTTAATGATTACATACGCACCAGAAATTCTTTGATATTTCAATGTAAGCAACATGCAATGTGACCTTTACATTGTCATGCACAACTAGTTTTACAGATATAATTGGTCACATAGTCATGAATCATTGAGCCTAGGAATTTATCATAGATACATGAAAAGCTGTTGGATCCAACTGATGGAATGTTAGGCCTACATGTAACAGAGGGTTCTATTAGAACCGATGTACAAGGTGATCAACTGCACTTGAATGAGATGTGAGGTTATCAGAGGGCATCAGATACAAGTAAAAAAGAAGGTTGAGGAACGGCACTAGTGCCAGCGGCAGGATTGGCATCTTGGTTAGAATGAGGCCCATCGTAAACAAAAGTTAGACGGATCAATCTTTAATTGAAGATGGAAAAACTTTGCCATCTTTAAGGGTATCTAATGAAATTTAAATTAGGAATAATAAATCTGACCATATATAGAATTAGCATTTCAAAGGAGTGAGAAAGAGGAGAAGAAAATTAAGAAAGACTTGAGTAACAAATTTAACCAACCTTATGAAAATGTTTTGACCTTAAGTCATTACTGTTAAGGAAAACAAAATCAACAACTTATAGCACCTATCAACCAAACAACATATATATAATTAGCCTTATCACACCATGCGAAAATGGATCCAAACCACAAGGCGTTGACATTACGTGAAACAATCCTATGTGAAATTCATTACAGGCCATCTTTGAAAAACGTGAATTTTGATTCAAAAGGTTTTCACGTTGAAGTCGAATAAAATATCATAAGTGTATTAAAACTTACCTATATTATCGGGTAAAGCCACGCGCTACATTAAATCCTTCTTTCATATATTTAATATAGACCTAGGCTACCAAAACAAGCTGAACAATATGTGGACCATGGTTTCATTTAGTTCAAAAGTTAATTAACACTGTAAATTAAAAATATCGGTTTTAGAGCTTATTATAAATTGGATGAAATGGAAATCTGACGATCAAACCCTTGAACCTTGACTGTTTCTTTCGTTTTCCGTAACTTCTCGTAATTCCGTGATTCTGTTCTCTGTTCTGTTTCACCTGTTTCCCGCTCCCGCCATAGCTTTTTTTCTTAAGGACTGGCGCTTCAGGATGCCCACGACATCAACATAATTTTGCTTTAAAACTCCTAATATGTTGCCCTAAAAATACTATAAAATTAATACCTTCCGTTTAGTGATTACTTTTTGATAATAACGATTTTAATACCCTCAGTATCCAAGTCCTTTAATTGATTTGAATAGATAAGCCATTATTATGTAGAACCAATGATAATAATTTCTTGATTAGCATTATACGTGTTGGGTTTACTACAGAATGAAGGAAAAACTCATGTCTTCCAACAATACTTAATATATTTACACGTATATTATATTTATATACAAACGGTAAATATATGCAGAAGGCGTTAAATTGGCGATTGACTACGTCCAATGATACCGGACATCATCAGGCCCAGCCAAAAATTACTCTCCATAATACCTGTTCGGACAAAATCGATCACCAATTTTAACACCTTTTGTATATAATCACCGTTTGTATATAATTTCAACAATAATAATACAGTAATTATATTTTCATACAGGTTTAAGTTTATAAATATATATACCGTGCGAATCAGGAAATCTGACAATCGGGGTGAAAAATGTTTGTATTTACTTCCCTGTGGGAAATAGGTTAGATCATGGATATGTCCAAAGGAATGATTTTAGTTCATCTCAACAGCTGTTCTTATTTTTTTATATTAAAAATTCAATACAAATAGTTCTGGTAGTTTCTATGGAAACCTGTTAAATATTTTCTAAATTAAAAATCACCAACACCCCCCCAGAACTAAGACATATCCATGTCAAAAATCGCCTGTGCTTATTACGCTTATTGTTGTGTTACGCATATGATAACTCCTGTGACAAGAAAACTCCAACCTCTTCCTATAGCATAGACGACAACTACACCAAAAATTGTATTTACTTACCCTCGGGAAATAGGTTAATTAGATCATGGATATTAAATTAACAATTAGTTGGACTTTTCCAACGCGTCTTGTGTTTAAAATGTACACTTCTAAAATCTACAGGTGTAGATTTTAAACACAAGAAGCGTTGGCAAAGTCCAACTAATTGTTAATTTAATGATTAATAACCAATGCTATTATGAATTTTCAAAAATTATGGATATGTTTAAAGGAAATGTTTTTGGTTCATCTAAACACCTGTGCTTATAACCAAACAATGACGTAACAAACCATATGACGTCACTG
This sequence comes from Nephotettix cincticeps, assembly GCA_023375725.1. Lineage (NCBI taxonomy): Eukaryota > Metazoa > Arthropoda > Insecta > Hemiptera > Cicadellidae > Nephotettix > Nephotettix cincticeps. Next base: position 32,156,933 of record CM041786.1, read on the forward strand.
TTTCAAATTTTGGTCGCACAAATTGCTAACATCCCCCCAGAGCTAAGACATATCCATGTCAACATACAACCAAATGAAATCTCTGTACAAGCATACCCGACCAGTTTATTATTGGACCATCATTACTTAATCTGCAAAGTGAAAAATAAAAACAAACATCAGCCGGCTACCTTCAAAAATAATCAAGAAACTATTCCAAGGCCAAACTGATAAAAACAACTAACGACAATTGTTTGTGCACCGGTTTTCACAGGAAATCTGTCTATAAATGAAAAGTTTGAAAATTTTCTAAAGATTCTTTGACTCAACATGGACCACGTAATGCCTGGGGAACTGAAGAGGGTCTCAACAAAAAATAAAATATTTCTTTGTGACTATAATAAAGTATTATTAAAACACCGTAAAATATAACACCCTTTTAATTTGACTTTTCCAAACTACAAAACCAAAACATGAATATAAACAAACAACATCAGCTGATCAGCTGATAATCTTCTATATCTTCTATTATAATATTATAAAGAAGAGGTGGTTTCTGTATGTTTGTTTGTGGGTTTGTGTGTTTGTGGGTTTGTTGTGGCAAGTGAACGCAAAAAATACTGAACCAAACAGTTTGAAATTTTACACAAAGACAGATCTTAGGAGGATAGGGAAAAATTAATATTTTCCATATTAATGAATATTTTTGGATAAAACTTTATATTTAGCTTCATATGGTTGAGATCTATCCATTTATGCTTAAAAATCATAGTTTATGTGTTTATCATGGCAGCAAACCTACATACTCTTTTCCCATATTAATGATATAGGGAATAGGCAAACTCCTTTATTTATGGACAGATGTTGATGAAAGTTGGTATAAATGTTAAGATAAAAATTATTTATGGTAGAAATTACTACTTTCAGTGTTCCTCACCGAAGCTAACCTGCACACTCTTTCCCATGTTAATCTTATGGAGAATAGGCAAATAACTCTCATGTTTATGGACAGATTTTTTTAAAACTTGTCATATATTATTATTATTATTATATTATTGATTTGGAAATTCGCTGAGTACGCAGGTCTGCTGTGACGGGGGTATTTCATTGCATGAAAGCTGGATAAAATACGTGTATTATCGCGTAAAAGTGGGTTTTTAAATGCTCGTTCTTTACTTTTCAAGGGGCGATTTCAAGCATTTATAAACCTTCTGTGGAATGTAGGTAATACATGAAATAAGTTTCATTGTAATCAATTCTTCCGTTTTTTCGGAGAAGACGGCGTAAAATGCCTCCTGGAGCGTCACAGACAAACAGACAACAATTAAGATAAGACCGGTTTCGGCTTTTCTAACGCATGAAAAGTAAAAATAACTAAAAAATGAATAATTCTGAGCAATGTACAGACAAAACTCTAATTTTATTTATATAGATACAATAGTTCTAGTAGTTTCTATGGAAACCTGTTACATGTTTTCCATCTTAATAATCACCAACACCCCCCAGAGCTAAGACATATCCATGTCAAAAAATTGAAGTCTAATTTGCAACAGAGCCCATATTACTTTAATTACTTTACTTAATTTGCCCATATTACTTATTGGTCAAATTTTGGGAATACAATGGAAATTAATAAAAAATAAAAATGAGGTTGATCCAAACCATGTTGACAACCACGGCTGCAGAGCTTGTAGTGGGATCTACACAAGTATTATACAGGTATTATACAAGTATTATACGAGGATTATCTTACACACATTTGTCATTCATAAATGGCTTAAAATACCTACCTGGATAGTGGGTAGGTTGCTATTTTAGTAAAAAGCAAATAAGTAAACGTATAAAGTATTGTAGACGAATAGTATTCAACAATGATACGAATAAAGTTACATGAAATTTTTATTATACTTGCACAGTAAGCGAAAAAGTCTAGGGCTTGCCGTTGCCGTTAACGGAACATGGCATTGCATTGGAAAAGGTTTGTGATGGGTAGGGAGGAAGTGAAGACTGACTGAAGAAGAAGATCGAAGTAATGGTTGAATATGGCGTCTGTTTGTGGTGGATTTGTTAAATTATTAATTGTTATTTGTCTTAATTCCGGTTTCATACAATGCAAATCCCAACTAATAAGTTTGAATGAAGATAATTGGGATGCCATGTTAACGGGAGAATGGATGGTCGAATTGTAAGTATGTGTTATTAACATTTTATTATATAACATATGTGGTTATAGCACCCTACCGGCCAACAACCTGCTACCAGTTTTGTAGGGCCTACCATTGAATCTATAGTTTTCTAAAGACGAGGCTGCTTCTGATAATGTTTTGGATGGTTAATTCCACTCTCACAATTTAGTTGAGAAAATATTTGAACAAGTTGAAACTGAGCCTATTTTTAATTTTTCTATTTTTTTTTATCAGGAGCTATTTTTAACTGACATGGTAGTGTTAAAATTTATTTTATGTCAATGGGGTGGAAAGTAAGAGTTCAAGTAAAATGAAATTCAGCTAAAAAACTTAAGTTTTTTAGCTCTGTCAGCAAGTCATATGACGTCCTGGATGGGACTACTGGGAGTATCAACATCACTGAATAGTGCTTTAAACGGATAGATATATTATTTATTTGTATTGAATTCGCAACGAATAAGGCGGTGCGAGCGGCCTTAGGGACAACTGAAATCCGCTAGGTTGCCCCTAATGTTGCTTATGCGTTATGCAAATATGTTTGTTTCGTGCAAGCTTCATGAGTGTCTCGTTCAAGATAACAATTCTGTGTTAAAATATGTATAAACCTCCAAAATGACATTTTATACGATAATCGGATAAAAAATTAAGCATTAATAAATCATTACCTGTAGTAATACAAAATTTTTATTCTTAATTCAAAATTTCGCATAGATTACGTGAAAAAGGCCTGTTATTCATCCACGTTCCCAAAATTTCAGCTCTAAAACATAAGCAGTTTTCCCACACTTTCGCCAAATTTCTGAATCAATTACCCTGGAATTCAAAAAGATTTTACTAAAAACTTGAAAAAGTCATGCTAAATCATATTTATGATACAATCAACAAGTTAACGCGATAAAATTATGAATTTTTAAGATAGTCGATTCGTTTTGCTTGCATCACCTTAATATGTTTCATCACTCTTATTGTGGTACTGTCGATTTTTAGATTAGATTCACACCACATTGAAATGTGACTCAACACAACTCTCTTCTTCAAAATCTATTTACTTACAATATATACATAATATAGGAAAAATAGTGTCAGTCAATAAATTTAAAAAAGGAACATGTAAAAAAATAAAAACTATTCTTCATAAAATTCTTTCAATGAGTTACAATGGATTGTCTAATAAATAGTTTTTTACGTTAATTTATTTAAGCTAGGCCTACATAATTTTCTTTCTTAAAAGTAGCTGGTAAATTTCTGCAAAAATTTGGATTTCTGTACTTTCTTGGTTCAATTGGTTTGATTTCATGAAAATTACTGAGTCATAAACATACTGCCCATAGACTGTTAGTATATTTAATTTTTTATATACTCTCTTGATGACTGATCAGGTTTTATCTTAAAAATTATTCTAATGGTTTTCTTTCCTTTTTTAAACATTTCATCTAGATTTTCTTTTTTTGTTGACTAATAAAATGTCCCAAATTCCAAATGAAATACAAGGCCAAATGAAATATGAGAAAGACTATGGGCATGGTATATCATTGCATATCAAGTATCATTGACATCCTGCTTAGGGCATAAATCCCAGAGTTAATTTTGGATAGAACTTTATGTAAACTTGCATTATTAATCCAATTAAATTCTCATTAATTTTTAATCAGAGAAAGCCAGTGTTTTTCAAATCCAATTAGCTCAGAGTCAATCGAGATGGTTGGTTCAAGTTTTCTTTGGCATTGGGAATTCTTGAATGAGATACAATTTGTTTTTGATGCATTTAATGTTAGTTGATGATAGTCAACGAATTCTTTAATACTTGCCAATTCTATAAAAGATACAATTTCTACCTCCTCAATCATGTTTCCTGATACCTCTTGGTTTGAATCACCTGTGTACAGAACTATATTTTTTGAGGGAATTTTGAAAAAGAGTGGGCAATATTGTTTATGTAGCAAAGAAATAGAAGGGGACCCAAAACTGATCCCTGGGGGACACCATCAATCAATTTTCTGACTTACAGTCAGAATCAGAATCTGATCTTTACAGTCTGATCAATTTTAGATCTGACTTTACGTTATGAATTTTTTTATCATGCATATAATGTAGGTGGTCATATTAGAGTCTCCCTGATAAGTATGAGTGAAACCATTTCAACAAATTTTTATGTATGTTTAATTTTTCCAATTTATTTAAGAGTGGGGTGTTGAACTGTATTGAAGGTCTTTCATAAATCCATAAAAATTCCAACACATACTTCGCTCTTGTCAATTGATTCAATATTTGATTCTATAAAACTTACTGCTGCATTAACAACGGATTTATTGGAACAGAAATCATGTTGATTACTATCAATTAAATTATTTCTTTCTAAGTAGTCTACTGGCCTATGGCAGTCAAAGATGAGTTTAAAATTTATGGTGAAAATTAAGTGTTGTTTCAACTTTGCATTAAAAGCTTGTCTCAAACTTCAAGCTTTTTCAAACCACTTGAGCATAAAAAGCTAGATGTCTCGAGCCTTCGCAAATCCCTAGAACACGAGGGTAATTTAGTAATTAAAGAGACGAACAGGTCTGGAGAGAAAACTGTTAGTAGGGTATTTTTTGTGCTTTTACAGCTTTAAGTTGGCAGCAATGGGATAGGTTCTGATCAGCTGATTAATCAACGTAGTTGTGTTTATAAATTCAAAAATACATTTAATGATAGCAAGTCTACTTGATAGTTGAACAACGTTCTGTTATTCATTTTTTTACTCACTGAAGGTGAAAAACCTCTGAATATATATTATAAAATGACCAAAGTGTATGGTGAACATTGTTTGAATCATGCAAATTTTTACAAGTGGGTAGAACAGTTCAAAAATGACCGAGACTCATTGATAGATGACCATTGACCTTGCCGACCAGTTGAAGTTTCAACTCCTTCACTTGAAAATCAAATTAATGACATAATTCATGCTGAACAAAATTTTTAACTTGTGATGAAACTTGGGTTCACTATTATGAGCCAGAATCAAAAAGGCAAAGCACAGAGTAGAAGCACAACAGCTCACCTGTGAAGAAAAAATTCAAAACACAAGCATTAGCAGGAAAAGTCATGTTGACAGTGTTTTGGGATGCTGAAGGTCCAGTTTTTTGTGATTATCTTAAAGAGCAGTGCACAATCAACAACCAGTATTACTCGGATAAGCTAATCAACAAAGTGAAGCCAGCCATGAGAGAGAAACGTCGTGAATCTCAGAGACGAGGTGTGACTCTCCAACAAGACAATGCACGCCCTCATGCCTTGCTTTACCTTAATTCTTAAGCAATTTTAGAATTGCTTACAGAAGTAATTATGCAATGTTGTCCCGTAATATAAAATAATATTACATTAAATTTTTTTATGACAATGTACCTATAAATTTTTTGTACAGTTATGCACCATGGTGTCCAGCCTGCAAGGCGATGCAGCCTGTCTGGGAGGAGTTCTCCAGCTGGAGTAAGGACCTCAACATCAAAGTGGGCCAGGTTGATGTCACTCAGTCTCCAGGGCTCAGTGGCCGCTTCATGGTTACTGCACTACCCACCATATTCCAGTAAGTCAAAACTCAAAAAACCTTATGTTACACCTACAAAATGAACAACGTAGTAATTTTACAGTAAGCGAGTTTGACCTATTCTATTTTTTTAGAACACCAAGAATTGACAGAGATACGAGAAATAATATTATTGAATTAAATGAACGGTATCAGTGAAATGGCACAATTTTTTCCTTTAGTAAATTTAAGATTATTAGGTATTATACATGTTTACTAAAAATTGTATTTTAAATTAATTATTTAAATAACATATAAAAATCATTGTTTAAAAAATTATCATCAAATTCTTTTTCATTTATAACAATATTTTATATAATGGGGAAATTATATCAATATCTAATCTAGTTATATCAATATCAAATCTATCTATTGAAATGACATTCTTATTCTCCATGAAAATAATATGGGAATTGATAAAGTAGGTATGCTTCTTTACTTCCAACTTACTTAGGTAGGTACTTCCTGAACTGTACTGCTTACTAACTGGAGTAGTGCAATAGTCTTCAGAAGTCAGAAATCAGAAATTCTTTATTGCCGTATAAACACAATACATGCATGGCATCGTCAAGTACTACATTTGACTATTTTATTTTATTCCAATAAGTATTTCATTCTAATATAGCCTATCATTTCCATTACCATTACTTTTAGAAGATAAGTACTCAATAAACTCTTTTACATCATAAATACAAAGATCACATAATATAGCTCTTATTCTATTTTTAAAAGTTTTAACATTTAAACATTTAATACAGTAAGGTAACATTTAATAAAGCTTTTTGCCAAATTCAGAAAAACTGGTAATAGTGGTTTGAAAGTTACATTGAGCTGGTCGAAGGTTGTGACTATTTCTAGTGAAATGACTATGTACTGAATCATTAGTCGCAAAATTATCTACATTCATTTTAACATATAACAAACAATCTAAAATATACAAAGAGGTAACTGTCAAAATTCCAAGCTCTTTAAATAATGGTTTGCAATGAGTCACTATTAACATTAAAGATGACTCTAATTGCCCGTTTTTGTAATAATAAAAGTTTCTTTACATTACCAAAATGTCCCCATGCAATGAACCCATAAGACATATGACTTTGTAAATGGGCAAAATACACAGCCTTTAACACATCTACATCAACATAAGCTCTAAGTTTTCTTAACATAAAAATACCTTTATAAACTTTTTTACACACATAATCTACATGAGCACACCACTTAACATTTGACTGAACATAAAGACCCAAGAACTTAACACTATCATAATTACAGGTTTTAAAACTAAATTCAATACTCTGAGTTTTATTACTATTTAGGCTTAGTGAATTAGCAGCCGTCCAGTCTTCAATTATAGAATTAGTTGTAAATATCAAGTGATCTGCTAGACTAGGACATTTAACAGATACTTGAATAGCCAAATCATCTGCATACATGTAAGACTTTACATAGTTATTTACAATAGATGAAGATAAATCATTAACATATATAATAAACATGGTAGGTCCCAAAATGGAACCTTGTGGTACACCAGAGAAAACAGGCAAATATTTAGAAAAACTACCATTAAAATAAACAGTTTGATGCCTATCTGAAAGGTAAGATTTAAAAAACTTCAAGGCAGATTCACTAAAACCATAATGTTTTAATTTATCAACGAGAATTTCGTGAGATATTGTGTCAAAAGCTTTTGACATATCATAGAAGTTAGCAATAACCTTATTTTTAACATCTAAACTATACAAACAATCTTTCATAAAACTTACAACCGCGTCGACTGTCCCTTTATTAGGCCTAAAACCAAACTGGTTTTCTGAAAACAGTAAATTATTTTCAAAATATTTAATTAGTTTTTTATTTAACAACACTTCAAAAACCTTAGCAATAACAGGTATAATAGAGACAGGGCGATAATTGGCATACTCAGTTTTGACACCCTTCTTAAATATAGGAACAACTTTAGACAACTTTAAACATTTAGGGAAAACACACTTGTCAATACACTGATTAAACAAATAAGCTAAAATTTCAGCAATGAAGGGTGCAGCTAATTTTATTATTCTAGAATTGAGACAGAAAACATCCAAACTAGCACTATTACTAAGAGATAAAATTGCACTAAAAACTTCTTCAACACTGACATGATTGACTGAAAAATTACAAGTTCTAATAAAGCTTAATTTATTTAAATAAAATGACATGTCATGACTTGCCTTACAAATTGACTGTTTAATAGACTTAACACTAGTTAAGAAAAAATCATTAAATTTTTCACTACTAAGATTAAGTTTTTGGGAATTGTCCAAAGCTTTATCATTAACACCTAAACTACCTTTAATAACAGCCCAAACAGCCTTAGGTTTACTATTAGCATTAATGACAATATCACAGTAGTAAACTTGTTTTGCTCTTTTAATTTCAATTCTATATTTGGATTTTAAATTGTTGTAAGATTCTTTATAACAAGAACACCCAGTTTTCTTAAACTGATTATATAAAAAAATACATTTTTCTTTTAAATCAGACAATTGTTTTGAGTACCATTTGGGCTTTCCAGGCCTCTTCTTAACATTACTGACACATTTCACAGGAAACACATTATCAACTATTTGTAAAAACACATTTAAAAAGTATTCAAATTTATCGTTTAAATTAAATAAGGAATAAAGTGGTAACCAGTTAACCTTACTCAGCAACAAATTGAAATAGAGAACCTTAATATCATCTATAGGCCTAACAATATTAGTAAATTTAACTGGGTTTGTTTTTGTACAACTTATACTATCAACATCAAAACATCCCACTATTGCGTGATGGTCGGAAACAACTGTAGGCTCAACATGAACTGAAACAATCCTATCAGTATGAATTGATGTGGCAATATTGTCAATACAGGTACCCTTATTGTTTGAATTATTGGGCCTTGTAATATCAAAAATGCTACATTTTAAGTTAAAACACATTAATAAATTTACAAATACTGACTTTTGATAACTATCAACCAACAAATCTACATTAAAATCTCCACTTAATAATACAGAAGCATGTGATTTATTTTTGAGACACAAAATATTTAAAACATTATGCAAACACTCTAAAAACATATCAAAATTACTATTACAAGGCACTCTATACACTTCTAGACTTATTGCTAATATAATTTATAAAGTCTCAGTGTTTTTAAAATCAGAGGATCTCAAAACAAAAAATCTAAGTATGGTTCAGGGTTTAGATGTTATCATAAGGACTACTGTAAAAGCTATATTTTCATATTGGTGGTAGGCCTAATTCGCTAAAATGTTTCACTTTACTTTTAGTGTTCTTTACCTATTGTGTAATATTTATTTGGAATGAATATAAGCTTTAAAATTTAATGAGGAAGTTATTGAAGAATTATTGTTACCTCTGTGATTTGCTATTAAATTTACATATGATTAGCTTGGACTTTCTGAAATCAGGATTGTAGGATTATACGTTTCCAAGTTTGTATTACAGGACAATTCAGGATTTTATATTTAAATTATATGACGATGTATCCAAAAAACATAATAATAGACAAATATTAAACATAATTTAATAGACCTATTTTCTAATTATGAATAGGTAAAATGGGACGCAGATAAAACACGTCTATAAATGATAACTTTGTTACTTGAATTATAAGTTGCATTCTATTTAGCTTGCTTTATGGCTTCCACAGTGTACTCAATGGGGAGTTTCGACAATACAGGGGATCTAGGGAAAAAGACTCGTTCATCTCGTTTATCGAGGAGGATAAGTGGAAAGCGGTTGATCCTATCCCTGGTTGGAAGGCACCTTCATCATTCCAAATGTCCATTGTATCTTATTTCTTCAAGATGTCTCAGTTGCTTCGGGTAAGACTCAGCTTAAGCATGCTGAATAGAATTAAGTCTTATCTTTAACCCTAACCGCTGATAATTTTGGTCTATTTTCTAGGCCTTTTTAACTCTTTGAGGTAAAATAAATTTAATGACAAGTACACCCCAGGACGTAATTAATTTAGACTATTTATGCATGGATTGTAATATTCTAATGAATAAGTGCCCTTGAAACTGATAAATGCATTCACGATGGCTTATCTTTAAGTTACCCTTGTATATAATTAAATTAAAGAGAAAACTAATATTACCAAAATTAGTTAATAAAGCAATATTAAACTAGTATTAATAATATAACATTGCCAACATTTACTCCACTAAGATCACTATCATAATTATCATTCATTAATAAATCATCTATTTCTTTGTCTGTAACTTTATTCAACATGTAACTAACAGTAGAAATACTGAGACACGTAAAAATAACTTTTTAAAACTAACCTTTACTACATCAACAACAATCAGCTTTTGGGAAAATGGCGTCAGGCGACCTGTACTCACCATTCGACATCAAAGAGTTAAGAATTTTGCAGACATAAAAAAATCATAAACAAATAGGTTTATAAAACTTTTATAAAAAAGGGATTTCCCAAGGAGCAGAAGTTCAAAAATAAAAAATGGAAAAAGTTCAAAAAGTTTACATTTTTATTGTCATTAATTCACAAAATCACCACACTTTCTCAAGACGTATATTTTGTTTGAAATTTAATACAGAATAGAAAAATATATATTTGTTTAGGTAAATCTATGTAGTGAAAACAAAAATGTCGGAAAAAAGTAACTATGTATATAAGTTATACTTAAGCTATAGTGCAGATGACAGCTGTACTGAAGTCAAATAATTATTTACAGTTTTGCCAACAACTGTTTGGGCAAAATATTAATAGTTGTGATATTTATGTAGAATAATCATTCCTAAAAACAATCGTATAAGATACCATTGGTATCTGATAACAAATGGTATTTTGGTATAAGATACCAAAATAAGTTATAGGATACAAGCTAAATTGCTATTATCAAGATACCGTAAATGTGTCATGTTCGTGATGATTGTACTTTACCGGCGTACAAATGTGTCGCGATTGCTATGTTTACTGTTATTTGATTATAAAATATATAATGGAAATTTACCCCAAAAATACGCATACTTGTGTGTTGTACCTGAATCGCCATGACTTGAGAAAATTTAGAAAGTTACGAATGTGTTATGAATTTGGTAGTGTCTTGTAAAGGTGGAATTTTGGAATTTACTGATTAGGTCATGAAAATCTTAAAAGTACAGTAAAATTTAGTTTCACTCAAAATTTAGTAGATATTGATGACGATCTTTACACATTTGTTAAATAAGAAAAGTGTCTATGTTTTATGCTATCAGGTCTTGTTGTTGTCCCTTAATTCTGCAGCCTTCAAGTATAACACAGGTCGTGTGGGCTACTATTGTTGCCCATGTACATTATATTTTATAAATGTTATATTTTGAATTCTTTTTAAAATCCTACTTTTAGTATAAACTTGTGTAGGTGATAGTCTGTATGAAAATAAATAACTAGATGTTACAGGATTTTTTTAATACAAAAAAATATTGTGTTTCTCCTTTTTTTATACACTGAAAAACGTTCTTTGATATCTCACAACTAAACCAACTCTACAGTTACCTATAAAACAAAGTTATTACTTTTGATACTTTTGATACCCTTATAAGATTTACAACTGAGTACAAAAAATCCCTGATTTTCATACATTTGGCTCTACAATAAATGTTTGTAAGAAAAAGTACACTTTTTGCAAAATTGAAAATCATTGTTGCACGCACATAAATGTATTATTATACAGCTTTGCCCTTGTTTTTTAATGGTTTTTTTTATACACGAGTCACACACTAGTCGAGAATGGTTAGGGCAAATCTTGTGTCCCTGTTTGTGACAGCATTCCCTCGTTGACCTGTCCCTCTCTCTCTTCAGCACCGGTAACAGCGACCGTACAACTTCAATAGGAGTGCTTTCTATCTGGGGATCTTTAATTCCAAGAAGTTTTTTCCCCTTTATTTAGCCAACTGGCAAACAAGAAATTTTGACCCTTTCTCTTATTTCAGGACAATAATATCTCAGGTGATGTTTGTGGTGAACTCACTTCTTGGCAAAGGAGACCCTTCACATTGGTTAGGCTACCGTTGTACACATTTAGAGCTTTGATGGTGCATTGTTGTTGAGTAAATAAAAAACATGTCCATTTTCCATGACCTAGATGCATTCTTGATGTATTGTATTTTACACATATCTTGAAGATATCAACTCTTACTTTCTTATGGTTTTAGAAGGTAACATTCCTACTAATTTTTGAAGGGTTTCTCAAATTCCCTGTTGTTTTATCATTCTTGTAATAATCATGCTTAGCTTGAAAATGGTTACCTTAACTCAATTAATTTTATTGAATAAAGTACATCCAAACATTAGCGTCAGACAACAATGTTCTTGGCCACTGATAACACTTTAGGTCGTGTGGGTTACAGTTGCAGCACAAAAAACTTTTACAGCAAACAACACAGACATGCTCAGTCTGTCAAGGTTAACAACACAGTGAGTATGTAGAAGGGATGACAAACAGCAGCTACCCGAGTCTGTTAGTGTCATTAGAAATAGCATAAATAAAAAAAAATATCTCCTTTGATCATTTTCTTAATAATATCCAGGATAAACAGGGGTCTTTCAATTTCTCACTGGTTACAATTAACGATGTAGCCAAGGTAATAAATAAAATGAAAAATTCAAAGGCAAAAGATTACTATGAAATGTCCAACTGGCTAGTAAAGGAAACTGTACAACTGATTGTAAACCCCCTAACCTACTGCATTAACACCTGCCTCTGGGAAGGGACTTTCCCGGAATGTCTAAAAATTTCTAAAATCTGCCCAAAATTCAAAAAGGGGGACAAGTCAAGCCCAGGTAACTATCGGCCTATCTGTCTAGTACCAATCCTGTCTAAGGTACTAGAACACATTGTTCACAATCAGGTAAACAACTTTTTTGAGCTTAACTCACTTCTCAACAGTCATCAATTTGGGTTCAGAGCTGGACAGTCCACTATGAATGCGATAGATGCTCTGGTCAATGACGCACTCAGTGCCTTGGAGAATAAAGAATTCACCTGGGCAACATTTATTGACCTAAGTAAGGCATTTGATTGTGTCGACCATGACATTCTGCTACATAAGTTGGAGTTCTATGGAATAAAAAACTCAGCTTTACATTTTTTTCAAACTAATCTTGCTAACCGGAGGCAGGTAGTACATGCGGGGGGTAAAACATCCATGGTTGCAGTTAGCAACTGTGGGGTCCCACAAGGCTCAGCTTGGGACCTACTCTTTTGATTGCCATTAATACCTACTTCCAGCCTCAGTCAGACCTACCTATATGCTGATGGGACACCACATCTACATCACAGTAACTTTCAGCAGCTGAGCATATAGCTAATAATGAATTGCATGCGCTGACTGGTTTACGGCTAACAGTCTTATTATGAACACGGACAAGACTTAAACGATGGTTTTTGGTCTTAAAAAGAGGCCAGATCCCACCAACCCTGAACCATACCTAGTTGTCAAATTGGGCATTAGGTATGAAATGCCTAAACAAATTACCCATAAACTTTCATGCAATGTCTTTTACTAATTTTAAAACTGTCATTCAGAAATGGTTTGTTGCTCATCCTTTCTACTCCATAACTGATTTTCTTGCACTAAACCCCTCAGAAATAAAAATGTAATAACCAGGAGCTTACAACAAACTAAATCTATCTCTGGCATTGTGTAATTCTGTCCTGTTTTTATTCAGTTTCATTTTCTTCTGTATTTTGTCCTCCTAAATCCACTTCCATGACCAACAAGTATAATTTCATAATTTTTATTGAAATCTTCATTATTATTGATACTTGTTCTTCTTGTTTAATCTGATAAATGTATTTTTTTTTACATAATTTTATATCTGGACTATTTCCAATGTACAAAATATTGTATCTAATGGAAAAATAAACTTCTTGATTCTTGAATACTTAACGGAATGATAGGAGAAACAAAAACTCTGTGCTACAACTGTACCCCTCGCGCCTATTGCAGGGTTAAGATATCACTATTAACCACTGGCCACTCCACTACATGATTGTTCATCTTTATTTACAATCATCTTTCTTCTTACAAGAGTACCATCAACAGATCTTTGACTAGAAGAACATACATCAGACTCACACACTTAAAAAAAAAATTGTACATTGACGTAACTACTATTCTCAATGAATATGCAATAAAGTATATTGTCTATTGTCTTCAGTTCCACGTAGGCTGGCCTATGTTACATAAGACACGGTTGATTAAATTATGGTACAGTTAGGTGACCAAATTTAGATAGGTGACCAATTCAAAAATGATGAAATTATGGTAATGGTAGGTTGCAAAACATAATAATACACATTAGACAGATCTCGAAAAAAGCTATATTTACCATCATCAATATGTGAAAAATCGGTTTTATATGAAAAGAAGTAAGGATAAGGATAAAAAACTCATACTTGAAAGAAACACAAAAATAAATTATATTCATTTATTAAAATTGCTAAACAATTACAATAAATTACCGTAAATTGAATTGTCTAAATTACGCATCTATTCACATATTTTTTATTATTTAACTTTAAAAATAACAACATTTTCTTGTGTGGATAAGGTTTTGTAAAGAAAAAACAAATTTAAAGTAGTACAGAAAAAAAGAGAAAACAAGGCATTAACATATGTTCTTGTACAGAAAAAAATTACTATTCAGTCATACAGCTCATTCCTTTCACAAAAAAATTTACTTTGAAAAACCAATAGTGAATTTCACCCCACTGCGCGTTATTTGCTGAAACATTGATTTTATTCTCAATTTTTAACAAATTTTATGAGTACTAGATATAAGTACAAACTGGATATTCCCTATACCAGATTGAATAAAACAGTTATAGGGCATTAGGTATGAAATGCCTAAACAAATTACCCATAAACTTTCATGCAATGTCTTTTACTAATTTTAAAACTGTCATTCAGAAATGGTTTGTTGCTCATCCTTTCTACTCCATAACTGATTTTCTTGCACTAAACCCCTCAGAAATAAAAATGTAATAACCAGGAGCTTACAACAAACTAAATCTATCTCTGGCATTGTGTAATTCTGTCCTGTTTTTATTCAGTTTCATTTTCTTCTGTATTTTGTCCTCCTAAATCCACTTCCATGACCAACAAGTATAATTTCATAATTTTTATTGAAATCTTCATTATTATTGATACTTGTTCTTCTTGTTTAATCTGATAAATGTATTTTTTTTACATAATTTTATATCTGGACTATTTCCAATGTACAAAATATTGTATCTAATGGAAAAATAAACTTCTTGATTCTTGAATACTTAACGGAATGATAGGAGAAACAAAAACTCTGTGCTACAACTGTACCCCTCGCGCCTATTGCAGGGTTAAGATATCACTATTAACCACTGGCCACTCCACTACATGATTGTTCATCTTTATTTACAATCATCTTTCTTCTTACAAGAGTACCATCAACAGATCTTTGACTAGAAGAACATACATCAGACTCACACACTTAAAAAAAAAAAATTGTACATTGACGTAACTACTATTCTCAATGAATATGCAATAAAGTATATTGTCTATTGTCTTCAGTTCCACGTAGGCTGGCCTATGTTACATAAGACACGGTTGATTAAATTATGGTACAGTTAGGTGACCAAATTTAGATAGGTGACCAATTCAAAAATGATGAAATTATGGTAATGGTAGGTTGCAAAACATAATAATACACATTAGACAGATCTCGAAAAAAGCTATATTTACCATCATCAATATGTGAAAAATCGGTTTTATATGAAAAGAAGTAAGGATAAGGATAAAAAACTCATACTTGAAAGAAACACAAAAATAAATTATATTCATTTATTAAAATTGCTAAACAATTACAATAAATTACCGTAAATTGAATTGTCTAAATTACGCATCTATTCACATATTTTTTATTATTTAACTTTAAAAATAACAACATTTTCTTGTGTGGATAAGGTTTTGTAAAGAAAAAACAAATTTAAAGTAGTACAGGAAAAAAAGAGAAAACAAGGCATTAACATATGTTCTTGTACAGAAAAAAATTACTATTCAGTCATACAGCTCATTCCTTTCACAAAAAAATTTACTTTGAAAAACCAATAGTGAATTTCACCCCACTGCGCGTTATTTGCTGAAACATTGATTTTATTCTCAATTTTTAACAAATTTTTACCTCAACATTAGTTAATGAGACAAAATATATGTCAAATTAAACGCTAGAATCTCCTGATTATAAGTATTTTACTTTACAGTGACATTACAAATTTAAAATAAACCAATAAATTAATTGATTTTCTAATAGCTAGAAACTAGGAAAAATGGCTGGAAAATGGAATTGGCTAATAGCTAGTAAATTGGAGGAAAAATGGTTAGCCCCAAAGGAAAATGCCAATTACCAGATCTGAGGTTAAGTTTGTAGCATAATTTTACTGTTCTAGATATAATTGTTTTGACTATCGTTATTGTCTGACTTTACACTCCTTTAGTTTTCAAAGCTAATATATTTTATTGTATTTTATGATATGAGATCATTATGCCAGAATATTTATTTACTGGGCTGCATGTTTGCAGGCAGTTCATACCAGGTTAATGGAAGATTATGGGTTACCAACATGGGGATCCTACTTGATCTTTGCTGTTGCTACCATCATCGTGGGAGCTTTGCTTGGATTAGTAAGTTTAATTTTGTTCATTTTAGAAGTTTAGTAATGTTGTTAAGTTTAAATGAAGGATAATATGTTATTTTTAATAACACACTTAGCCTCTACAGGGGGTCAGTCAGTCAGAAAAATTTGTGTGGGATTTGATTTTTGACATGGATATGTTTAAGCTATGGGGGGGATAAGGGGCGTTAGCAGATTTTAGAACGAAAAAAGTGCAAAAGCGCAAGTGAAGTGTTTAGATCCATTTTTCAAAGAAACTACCAGAGCTTATAATGGGGAGGATAAGTTAATGACCTAAATGCGTATGTATTTTGCGTACCTCGGATAAACTCTTTAGCCCGACGGGTTAGACCCTATGTGTGGGAAAAAGGAGTAACGAAATTAGTCGTGCACGATATATTACATGAAATGAATTTATTCGAAGAGGTATGGTTCTTACATATCATTCCCAAGGGTGGGGTGCCGGACAGGTGCCCACACGCCCAACACAGGTTGAATCTTAATTTTAACGAGAAAAAATCAATTAATCGAATTCGTCGGGTCGACGCCACCGTGTAGGACAACCGCCCTACACAGTTCGGACCTCACGATTACAATCAGCAACTAATATATAAAGATACCTATGCTTGGATATGTTTAACGCAATAAAAAACCAAACGAAATAAAATGTTACTGGAATAACTTATTATGAGGGCACTTGCTCCAAACCCAAGACAGGTGCCTTGGATCAAGCAGAAAAAAAAACTAACTTTTGTTTGATTGCACACTTACGCGTGAGGGTCGTATGAGGGAACGAGATGTCGGTTCGGAAGGGGAATCCTATGATGTTGTGCTCCCGACGGCATGTCACGAACTACCCCTCCGTTATCGTCGTGGCGTCGTTCGGGGGATGGCGATCTGAGCGCGCGTGTCGTGCAGCGGCGAACGAAAAAACCTCTTATCACTAGGTCACCGCTGCCGACCAACCAAAACGCGCCCAGATAACAAGACACCGTCACACCCTCCCGGGGTGTACAAAAAAAAATTAACATTTAGATATATATCCAAGTTATACAAAAAAAATAAAGACACATTCTCATGAGATAAACAACGTAAATTATATAAAAAAACTCAAAAATTCAAAAAACGCAATTCTGGATATTTTTTGTATATTAATTGTTGTCTTGATGCTATCTTTGTTGTATGAACTGCTCAATTGAGATCCTGTAGTTGTTTTCCCAGGTGGCTGTGTGTACCATTGATCTTCTGTCTCCCCCGAAGAGTTCTCATGCGCCTAGTGCCAAACCAGGTCAGAAGGAGAAGGGCAGTGACGATGATGAGTCGGTAAGTGAAAACACAATCTTGAATGTCCTTTTTTCGGTGAAATTTGTGAATTTTTTTAACCCAACAACTGGTGACCGCCGCATTTGTCATGGCTAAACATCAGGCAAGTTACAGGCAGGTGGTGCCATCTGTCTTCAATTTCTGTGAACTTTAGTCACTGGGATGTTTAGCCGACTCACTGCCGCCAGTGAGCTAAAGTTGGAATTATCTTATTCAGTTAGATGCGCTCTGCCTCTACAGTAGGTTTTATAGTCTCTTGAATGCTTTTTCAGACGGTGGTACTTAGTGTAACCGGTTGAGACGTTTCGCTGACAAGCGAAAATTTGAAGCCTAACGGAAGTCCATGAGCTATTCCAATTTGGCTTGCAAATGTGTCTACAGAAGTGGGAGGGCCCACCTTAAATAAACGATGACCGGCTTGGGTAGATGTTGACGGCATTTGTAAACTTGACACGTTCAGTCCTGATAATTTTTATGTATGCCAAGCACAGTGCTAAAGGGTTTTAGGGGTTTTTGTTAATCATTTTTTAAATATCTTTTAAACATTAAAATCGAGATGAATCATTATACACAGGGAATGAACAACTACAGACAACATTAAAAGTCAAACATAACCTTCAAACTTGTTCATGGCTTCATAAACAGTGGAAATTGGGTACTCAGGAACACATTTACGCGTCAGCATATGGGATAGACACGAATTGACATATTTAGCATGATTCTAAAGTGTTAATTGGGGTTGCATGGAGACCTTTTTTGCTATTGTATAGTTAACACATTCACTGCTGTAGCCAATTATGAGGAGTTCTTCAGGTGCTGACATACAAACACATTAGCCATCACGGGGCACCGAGGGCACCTCGTTGAAACTATCAGTCCACAAAATCTAACCTCTAACAGGTACACAATGCTAGACCGCGAAGAAAATTCCCATACTAGTGCTACTGGCAAAAAAAAGCAATAATATACTCATTACAAAGCGCCGGAATTCCTGTGTGCCGTGTCCTGACGGCAGCCAACTGCTGAATGTGTTAAGGGGGGGGTCTTGTGTTTTTTTGTTTACAGTTGGCACTTGATAATCCGACACTTGACAGTCCCACACACTCGGTAGTCCGACGCCGCGGCAAATGAGTCATCCAAATGAGTACAGTTCAGAAATTTTATTCGTGTTGTGACAGGAGTCTTGCGTCTTTCTGTCAGTTAGTTCCTTACCTTGTTCAGTATCAATTAGTGCGTAGTAAAGAGCATTGCTTACTTTGTTAATGACAGTATTCAATTCAGAATGTAAGTGCAAAGTGTTAGTTCAGTGCTTGTTACAAGAGTTTTTAAGTGTGTTGTGCGATGGCGAGTTCAAGTGGAACCAAGAAACGTAAGCATAAAACTTGAACTCTTTCAGAAAAATGGGAAATTATTAAAAGATATAACCGTGGTGAAACCCCTACAGTTATTTCTCAGTTATTGCATTGGACGACCTACGGTCTATGACATTTTGAAAAGAAGAGAAATATTCTTAAAAGTAGCGAATGTCCTTAAGTGACGAAGCCGTGTCGGCTGCAAATACTTTAATACGCTGGTGTGAAGAACGAGAGCTTGATTGTAACAATATTTTGATGTTGAAAGCAATACAAGAAAAAGCCATGACAGACAGTCTAAATTAGAAAAAACTAAAGACAATCACAGACTTTTTTATTGTTTAAACTTGTGTTCAGTACTGTATTGCAAGTAGGCCTTATTGAATTTAGAGTGTAGGTTATGTTTCACGTTATACCTATACGTTATAACTGTTTTATAGTTATGTTATGAGTGCGTTGCGTATTAATTATGTTTATAGATAAATGTCATACGCTATTTTGTATTTATTAAGTAGTTTTCTGTAAAAAATACTTTGTAAATTGTTTATTTGAACCATTAATAGAATTAAGGTACTTAATAATGAACATCAGTATACTTTTCTTTGATCTACAGTTAGGGTTGTGCAAGAAATATAATTTTTAGTAATCTGAAGTTTCCGGTAATCCGACACTCCCGGTTCCATAAGTGTCGGATTATCAAGTGCCAACTGTATATCGACTATTAAAAGAACGGTTGCATAACTTTTTTTTCATTCAGTTAAGACTAAAATACTCACCAGTTGTTTGTAGGGTTAAGTAATTATTATCACTGTATATTTATACAGTAGCACCCCGTTAGGGACCGAACTAATTGGTCCAGGGCCGATTTGATTGCTGAAAATTCAGACCAACCAATAAAATGTTTTCAAATTTAAATAATCAAATAATAAATAATTAAGATAATACATTGTTTCTGAGTTATTTAGTAATAACTAAAACTTTTTTGAAATCTTTGAACAAGTAAGTTTTCTGCACATAATGTGATCATACTGCCTACATCATAAAATATCCTCATATACAAGGGAGTTTAAGAACATATACATACTGTTGTTTTTAAAAAGAAATGATCATCTGTATCAGCCGCAGTTCCATTCAATGCATTATATTCTTAGACACAAAAACAATAAAAAGTTTCCTAAGCACAGGACAAGATTCTTTGAGAAACAGCTCTTTTATAATAGTATTGGATTTTTCAATGTGTTGCCTGAACCCCTAAAAGTGGAGCAAGACAAAAAGAAATTTGGGGGAGCGGTCAAACGCATACTCTTGGAACAAGCTCCCTATACTTTGAAAGATTTTCTAAATTGCCGATTGAATTAAAGTGCTGTTCAGCTGCATTTTGTTCTTACAGCATTTTAATTTAGTTTTATTATATAGTTTGTGACGCTATTATACATATTTTTCTGTGCGAAATAAAGATGATTTGATTTAATCTAGAGGTCTGGGGGTAGAGATTTTTACTGTCGGGGTCGGTTAGTAGATTACCAAACAATTTTCGGGTCCGGTCAGGTTTGGGTAAGCTAAATGAAAATTCAGGTCGGGTTTGGGTATCCAAGTAAAAAAAATTGGGGTTTGGGTATTGAAGCCTAAAATTCAGGTTGGTTTTGGATTTTATTAGTAAGCAAAATGTTAATTGTAATAAGTTTTGATTGACCTACTTATCAGTGTTTATGCAAGTGAGAAATCTATCATTGCATTTACACCAACTTATTTATTTCACATAAAATCCCTACAGTTATTATAATTGATGTAAATAATTAATAAGGGAAAATAATTTTCTCAAGTCTATATGAAACCTAGGCTGCACAAACAAAATAAAATCTAATGCATTTCATTAGCGATACACACTTATCAGCAGGTTAACGCTCACACTAGACAGTAGAGAGGCGCGATACACATCCCAGAAAGGGGTGGATAGGGGGAGAGTGATTTATTTTTAACACAGGCTTGACTAGCAACAATGGCATGTCACACGACTTACATCCACTCGCCAAGGTAACTGCCCTTATGAACATTAAGTCACACACAGCCTGTATAACCCCTAACACCACATCTCTCGTTGCTTACCCATAGAATACAGTGACGAAACAAGTGCGTAATATTATTACCTGGGAAATCTGAACTGGCTTCAGCCCCAATTAGTTCAGATTAGTGGGGTTCCACTTTATTAACCTATTCCAGGACGCACATTGCATGTCCGCGTATTTCACTAGACAGATAACTGCCTGCTTACATTTTAACATAGTTCTTTTTTCTGCCGTTAGGTGTGCTAGTTAATTCAGATAGATGGTGTTAGCGTCCGACAGGAATGGGTCTGTCCGATAGGAATGGGTTAATGAATAAATCTAGAACGTAATGTTAAAAAAAATAAAACAGTTTGTTTATTTCAGTTTCAGTAGGTTTTTCCTTCCAATACAATTCTTTCAGCTTATGTCAGATCCCCCCAGAATCCTTGCACCGACCAGCCTGAGAGCCTGGATGGTATTCAGCAAAATTGCCTTGCCCACCTGGAGTAATTTTTCCGTTTGGTCAAACAGACATTTTGTTGAGTTACCCATTTTGTTCAGCTCGGGATACCACTCCTAGGTGCACTTCACCCTATTGGTACTTCACTAGACCATAGGGTTGAACGCATATTGTTGACTTGAAGATCCGTCTTCCTCTGCCCACAAACCATTTTCGTCACCATGATTTGTGCTACCTCCTGCAGAGTGCAGTTCACCTGCCATACCACTGACCTTCAGCTCTGCCTGCTGATATCCAGCCACTGACCTATCCGACTCATAATGTCCTCAGCCCCATGCTATTACTGATGTCTGCAGGATTCGCCACCAGGGACATTCATCGACTTCCCAATCTTTATCCGCCTTACAACTACAATATTTTTCTTTGATTGCAGGATGATGACCTTATCGAGGAAGACATCGTTGATGAGAACGTACAAGACTCAAACACCACACGTAAACGCAAAGCTCGCAAGGCTGAATAATAACTGACCAACTAATGATATAAATCAATTACTGCATAGTCACCAAAAATAAACTCTTCAATTCTAGTTATTCCTGTGACCTAAGCCACTGTTTTGTAAGTGAGAGACAATTTTGTTAACAGTGTTGTTGAAGATTTTATACAATAAATCTACAAAGTTGTGATTTTATAGTTTTGTTATCGATGCTGTATGTTACTGTCTGTGCATTTATACATTCAGTTTTTTACCTGTAGGGTGTATAGAATACAAGGCATTTAGGTATTATTAATTTATTTGTAAAACGATACTTTCCAAGTACTTAGTAAGATTTAGTTATTATCTTGCCTAAGTAAATGTAGCTATGTACTTTTTGCTTACATTAGCTGAATAGGAGTTACTTCATTATTTTTATACTTTAATATTTAATTAACAAATATACTGAAAAAATCAATTTATTTTGCTTCACATACAATTTTTGATAAATATTACACAAAGTGTACTCATAGGTGTGTATTTTCTATGTAAATATTGTGCAAAATAAACTATTATTTAATTTTTACATTCAGTGTTCATTTAAATACCTTAGCTTTAGGTAGAATGGTTATTATTACAGTAACTTACCACTGTAATAATATTTGATATCATATCCAGATCTCTCATATCCGGACCCTCCGATATCTGGATGTGATTTTGAAAGTAGGCAAAAATTTAAAAACACTCTAGAAGGCTCAAATTTTTGTTAACCCAGAAGTCCCAAACAATATCTGTAGGCTGGTTAGTTGCGCGCCGGCCGAATGCGGGGTTAAAGCCATTTGGACAGCGGAAATGTTCAAAAGCGGAGTGGGTAGAACGAAGAGTCACCCTAGTCCTGAGCGCCTGAGCCTTGAGCGCTACTCTCTGTATTCTGTGCTATCTGGTGCAAGGTCACTGACTCACGAAACAAAAAAACTCTCCACCCCACCTCAATAGCCAACGCATCACGTTTACTGTAGTGACAACACCCACATACTGATGTGGGTGATAGAGGAAAAACTTCACGCATTGAAACTTTTTCAAGCGGGTGAAAGTTTGATTTCATTAGGGAAGAAGTTATTACTTTAGGTATCGGAGGCTAGTTCGGATTGCTTAGAATTCATTAATTTCCTAATTTCTTCAAATTAGTAAAAGTACAAAATCAAAGGCTTTGGAAAAATGCTTATATTCATAGATAAGACACACTACTGACTCTTGTGGGTATTTTAAGGTGAATGTGAGTGAAGGGTGAGTATGATGACTGTAATAGATTTGATGTAAAAAATGTCACTTTGTTACTGACTTATCCTCATTTTATGTTTTAAAATGTGACTGACTAACCATTATGTGTGTTGATTAAAATAATTTATTACCCCCGACCTGCGTATTCAGCGAATTTCCAAATCAATAATATAATAATAATAATATATGACAAGTTTTTTAAAAATCTGTCCATAAATATGAGAGTTATTTGCCTATTCTCCATAAGATTAACATGGGAAAGAGTGTGCAGGTTAGCTTCGGTGAGGAACACTGAAAGTAGTAATTTCTACCATAAATAATTTTTATCTTAACATTTATCTTTAATCAACATCTGTCCATAAATAAAGGAGTTTGCCTATTCCCTATATCATTAATATGGGAAAAGAGTATGTAGGTTTGCTGCCATGATAAACACCTAAACTATGATTTTTAAGCATAAATAGATAGATCTCAACCATATGAAGCTAAATATAAAGTTTTATCCAAAAATATTGATTAATATGGGAAATATTATTTTTCCCTATCCTCCATAAGATTAACATTGGAGCCCCACAATACAACGTACTGTGTTTAGATTTTTTAATATCTCGGTAACCGTTGGAGATAGAGAAAAACTTTAAGAAACTTAATTGTGTAGTTTTTTAAGCTAATTCCAATGGTGAAATATAAAATTAGAAATTTTTAAAAATTATATGTGAATTTTGGGGTACAAAACCCCCCCAAACTACCCGTTTCCATTGACCGATATGTCTGGTTTACGAACTCGTCCGAGCATTTGTAGGAATACACATCTCTACCAAATTTGGACTCGATCGGACCATTTTTACGAGAATTATCGTGCTAACAGACACATATATACATACATATATACATATCTATATAAAAATTTTAACGACTATTGTTTTTGGACTCTGGGAACCTAAAGACGAAAAATAACATGGTCCCGGGCTTAAGTCTTACCATGAGACCTACGGTAATAGCTTCTTCCCTATGGGAAATTCTCGTGCTAACAGACACATATATATACATATATATATATATATAAAAATTTTAACGACTATTGTTTTTGGACTCTGGGCACCTAAAGACGAAAAAATAACATGGTCCCGGGCTTAAGTCTTACCATGAGACCTACGGTAATAGCTTCTTCCCTATGGGAAATTCGCTAAAACATGCTCATGGATGTTACTTTTTTAATCTGAGTATGCAAAAATAATTATATATTATATATAGTGCCTGGTGACCGAGCTTTGCTCGGATAGAATAAGATATGTATTATACAAGTTAATTAGCAAAATTAAAACAAATTTATTACTCAATGAAAACATTTATGTGGTTTAAATAAAACCAGTTTCAAACACCTTAATTAATATAGTATGAACACTGAACAAAATTATAATCCCCGGGTGGGGATTGATCTCAGATCCTCTACTCGTGAAACCTAAGCGCTAGCCACTGTGCTACGGCGTCAGCCAAATTCGAGCCGTTGTCGTTTAAGGGTTTTTGGCCAACCTCAATAGTTTTAGCTGATCTAGTGACTAGTGAGTATAAAAATGAATGATTTAATGATTAATTATCCATATCAATACAGTTATTAATAGTCTGTGATCAACTGATTTTGTTACAAAAGGAATGAGGATTAAAAAGCAAAAGAGAAATTTAATTTACACCAGTTAATTGGTTTGTTACAGTGGCTTCAAGCAATATAATGAATATGTTGAATATATTTAAAGAATATTTTTCTATCAAAACACAAAAGATTTTGGAAATACATTTCTCTGCTTTTATTTCTCACAGTTATGTTACCCTTTAGTTTTTACAAATTGTTTAGTAATTTGATACTTTTTCAATCATACATAAATTAAATATTTATGCATAACCTCTATTCACATATTTTTCACCACCATCTTCAATCAACAACTGTCAAACGGTTATAAACAGATGTTTTGATTTGTATTGTTTACATTTTGATTCTCCATAAGCGTAATGTTAATTTTTTAGATTTCAAACTTAATATTACAAGAAAACCGGAATTTTCCTGGACATTAGGACCTATCTAGAACTTATTTTCTACTCAGAAATCAGTTATTCCTAAAATTTAAAGAAAATTGATTTAGGAAAATAAAGAGGAAATTGGTTTTTTAATATTCTCCATAACAATAACATTGGGCACTCAGACAATGTACTGCGTTCATCATAGATACTAAAATTAACTTTTCTCTGGAGCTGTTAGTTGTAGACAAATAATTCAAAATACTAATTTGTTTAGTTTTTTAAGCTGATGTCAATGGTGCCAGTCAAGTTATACTTAACTTTTATTGTTTTCGCTGAAAATTTAAAACTTTGATATTTTTGACATTTAAAAGCCCATAACTTTAGAACCGTAATTTTTACAGACATGTGGGTGGTGTCATATTATTTAGTACTCTGTGCACTATAAACTTTAAAATTTTAATCAAAATCGTTAGAGCCGTTTTTAAGAAATCTGGATTTTTCACGTTTTTTAAGGGTTTTTAGGGGTGAACTACCCTTAAAAATAAAAAATAAAAAAAAAGCAAAAAACGCCTGGAGATACGGTGAATATATACATGCCAAATTTCATCTAAATCAGACCAATGGTGTATTCTGTGGCTCTGTACACATCCAGACACATACACACACACAAGGACGGACTTCTCATCAGATACATTTTCGGTGCTAAGTTTTGTCCAGAGAGAATTATGAGGTGCTCAATATCGATTCTAGGGAAGGCGTATTCTACCAAAGCTCAGATGGAGGGATCAACAAACAGTAACAGTAAATCAACATATAATATTTTCTTTTAAAAGTAAAATAATGCCAATAATAAATCCTTTAGTTATCATGTGATTGGCTTCCCTATCCCCTTAGTTCCTTCCTGACTCTGGGCTGAGGCCGACCAGAATTCTTAGGGAGTGGTGTGTGTAATTAGGAGGGGTGCCCTGGAGGGAACACTTAACTTGACATGTTCTCATGGTTTAATGGTGTAGGGGATGTTCTGTCCTAGTGTCGGTACTCTCAAATGAAAAGTTGAAGGCTCCATATAATTCTGTTAAATCTTCCCTATCCGACCATGACGGATTGTGCCATGGACAGAACGACCAAAAAGTCGGATATCGGGAGGAGCAAACAAAATACATTTATTAGATGGAAAAACAGCTATCAAGCATTGTAATAACACTTTAATGTATCTCTAACACATTAATTTTTTCATCCATCAAGATATAAATAACTGAAAAATGACAATGTTTATAGGTAATTTTAATAAGCCTTTAACGTTTCAACAGACTCATCAACGTCTATGACAGAAGGTCTGGCACTAGGTCAGATATCGAAAGGAGTTGGTTATCGGGAGGTCGGATAAGGGAGGATATACTGTAGTCTCTTTCCTTATCTTAAAGAAATGTGAGTTATTGAGTTTCAGTATAAATTCTTTTAGGGTATTTCGGCCTGACCGGACTCAGGCCTTGATTGGTTTTGAGGTTCTTTTGACATCTCTGAGAACTAGGTAGACTTACCGTCTTACCTTTTCCATCCTTAAAGAATCTTTTGTACAATATTCGATGCGTGCCTAGCCGACGTTGATGAGGCCTCCTAATCTTCCAGAATCTAATATCAACCACTAATAAAACTTAACTAGCTTATGAAAACAACATTTAAAATTAAAAAAAAAACAGCCATAAAATTTCTTTCAATCATCCTTAAACAAGTGGACAAATTTTGGGGTAGTTACCAAACTAGTCCCTGAGATAGTCAATGAGTGTGGAGTTTGATCAACAAATTTTATTTGTGTTATTGACTGAGTTCACTTATTAAACTAATCCTTTAGAGTAGCAAGATGTGGTATCGCGTACATTAAAATACCCCCAATCTAAGCAGACCTGTGTACTCAGCGAATTTCCAAATCAATAATATAATAATATAACAATAATATATGTCAAGTTTTATCAACATCTGTCCATAAATAAAGGAGTTTTTTTATTCTCCATATGATTAACATATGAAAAGAGTATGCAGGATAGCTGCCATGATAAACACATAAACTGTGATTTTAAAGCATACGTGGATCGATCTCAACCACATGAAGCTAAATATTTTTGTTTCATCCAAAAATATAGATTTATAAATGAAATATTAATTTTTCCTTATACTCTATAAGATTAACATAGAGCCCCAAAATACAACGTACTGTGTTTAGTTTTTTAATATCTCAGTAACCATTGGAGAACTTTAAGGAATTAAATAGTGTAGTTTTCAAAGCAGATTCTAATGCGGAAAGATAAAATTAAAAAAAATGTAATTACATATGAAAAACTAAAAAAAAACAATTTTTGAGTACAAAACCCCCCCAAACTACCTGTTCCGATTGACTGATATGTCTGGATTACGAACTCGTTCGAGCGAATGTATATGTAACATTTTTAATGACTATTGTTTTGGCCTCTGAACACCTAAAAACGAAGAAATAACATGGCCCCAGGCTGAAGTCTTGCTATGAGACCTACAGTAATGTAGTTTCTTTCCTATGGGAAATTCCCTAAAACAGCTAGGATATTGTTACCCATCTTTTCTTAGTGCTGAGTTGCAATTCTTTTCTCCACTTGGCTTTACAGTGTGTTTACTTGCTCCAGTTGTTGCAGTGTCATCCAGGTCTATATTTTTATTCTTCCTCTGTGATTCACTTTCGTGATGGAATGTTTGCTAAATAAATGGTGTAATACATTGTTGTAAATGATAAATAAATCATGTAACATCAGTTAAACATATTTTTGAATTCTAATAATTTGCCTTCTTTTATAGGGTATGAAACAAGGTTTAAAAAATTAACTTTATTTTACCGTCTTGCTGGTCCTCTGGTATAATAAATACACTGAAAAGAATTGAGGAAACTTTATTAACTTATTAATTATTAAAGTAAACTTTATTATCTTAATATTACTAACTTATTAACTTAATTAACATGATTTAACTCATATAGAATGGCTAGGAAAAGGTTTTTGATCTACATTGTACTTGATTTTAATGTTTTTCTATTTTAAGTCAGCGAGAGTAGATCTTGAGAGATACATTCCTTCTTTTTGGGCTGAGTTTTTTAGCTTAAGGTAATCTAATTCAGCGTTTTTTGCAGCATTTACACTCACCTCTGTGTTGTATTTGTTCTTATATATCCTACAAAGTTACCTTTTCAGCCACTTCTATTATCCCTGTATTTATATCAATAAATAAAAATATAATTTAAATAAGTATTTTTTCAGTCTACTACTGCTTAATTTAAATCTACTCATGTTGGTCATTAATGCTATATTTGTAAAATTACAAATACAGTAAAATAAAATGAAAATATTTTATGAAGATAATAATTTATGGAACAAACAAATGAAGTATGAAAGAAATAGACCCACAAGTTAGTGACCTACATAGCTAAGCAAAACATCAAACCCCAACTCAGCAACAAAAACTGAAACTCATTTATGGCATCAGATAGTTTCTTCATAAACTTCTATACCGATACTCTCTCAGCATTTTATTGCTTAGGTATGTAACAACTTGAAGGCAACTAACTAACTTATTACAAAAGATTTTGTAAAATTATTAAATACATAGCTAACATATTTACAAATACATTAACAGCTAAAAAAGCTAAAAAAAACAGTCCACCTGTGACACAAACATTTTTAACATAGAAGAGTTTTAAGTTAATTAAGTCCCCCTGCACATGAATCATATCAAAATCATCATATCAAAATCCCCATGGAAAATTTAAAAATAGTGTTCGATTCCAAGGAGTTATACAGTACACCAATTCATGCAAAATTTGGTGTTATTCAAAATATCTCTCTTGGAACTTAAAAAAAAATCAAAAACCTCACAGGAAATAAAAAAAAACTTGGTCGGGCGAAAGCTGCTTATCAAAGGATAAAATTAATAAAATTTAAAATCTAAAATCCAAGATTTGTCCAGACGAGAACTTTGACTCTGCCAGAAGACACTGTAAGTAACCTCAGAGGTTAGAATTAACACCTGTACTGTGAAATGAAAAAGAACTGATTGATGATTCCATCAAAGAAGCAGAGATCGAAAGTAACAGCTGCACAAGAGAAATTAATAATCTGATATCCCAAAACATCACCCTAAAACCAAATAAGGAATATAGGAGCGATAGGGGCCGAAGTTTAATATCTTTTACCTGTTTGGTAGATCCATAACTGTCAGGATTTCCTGCTTTAGTTGTTAGCAGTCGCCACTAATCCACGTGAGGCGACCTCAATGCTTGAGCATTCAACCAGATCCTGACTGCATTCAGTACGTATTTCTCACGTAAATACGTGAGAAATATTCATCAGTGTATTTAAGTTTGAAGGTAAAAATAATTACTTTGATAGATAATAAAAAAACATATCAATACACGTTCAGTTATATCACCTTGATATTGATATTTCACTGCTAAAATTAGTCTGTTTACTTGTTTTTAGTTGAATAATCAATAACGATTTGAAAAAAATAACAAAAAATAAATGCATGACTTTATAGGGCCACTATAATAGGTAAATAGCAGAGCGGTCGTCGACACATCATTCTGCTGTACAAAGTAAAGTCGCTTGATAACCTTTATTGACTTTATATTGATGGTCTGTTATCAAAGTATAAATAATAACGACTACGATTTTTTAATTTAAAAACATGTTTTTCAGGTTGATTTGAACAAAGTCACGTAAGTATTAAAAGTGGGTTAGTAGGACAAAGAAAATAATGCAAACATTTTAGATATTGAGGTTTAAAAAGTTTCAATAGTAATGATTTATACCAACAGTTTATTGTTTTAAAATGATTACATTATATAAAATTGAATACTATTTCAGAACAACATCATTACATCGCAGAGTCATCAAGGAAAAAAAATTCACACAATGTTAAACATAAGTAACTTTTACATTCATAATTGTTTATCTGAGTAAATGTTGCCAAGGAATAATAATAATTCGATATCCCCAAAAGCTACACTCGTGACCTGAGTACTCTTCACCTGAGTTGACCCACGTTAAATTCATCCATTACCGAGAACCTATTCTTGCTATTTTGTCGAAATTCCCATTGGACATTATGTTACCACCGTCGTAGTAAGTAGTACCTGATAGTAAGTCCCAGGTCGGAAACCATTTTTTGGGGGTTCCCCAGATGTCAAAAACAGCATTCTTTCGAACGAAACTGTATATTATGTACATCTGCAGACACGATAACTATCGTAGATCCAATCAAAATGAAATTTGGTCCGAACACGTGAAGGATAATTGGATAAATGTTCTAAAACTAGGCAAACCAGGATTTTAGAGAGGGGGTTTGCATTACAACATTGGACTGCTACAGATTATTACACAGATAATACATTATTACAGATAATATATGAAAAAGGTGTATTTTCTTAGTCACATTTATATCTGCTCAAAAACAAACAAACTATTAATTTAATCTTTGTTGCATGTAAAACAGTTACTTAGTGGGCTTCGGCAGGGGTAATCAAAAGGACTAATATAATTTGTAATATAATTATTTATAGTTTACGGTTGAGAAAAGGATATTTTATCAATAAATAATCGAATAGTTAAATTATTTGTTTGTTTCCTATGATGTATCGTGTAACCGGACTCCACTACGTGAAAACACTGTCATTCACTGTACGAGACTGCACC
Organism: Nephotettix cincticeps; assembly: GCA_023375725.1. Classification (NCBI taxonomy): domain Eukaryota; kingdom Metazoa; phylum Arthropoda; class Insecta; order Hemiptera; family Cicadellidae; genus Nephotettix; species Nephotettix cincticeps. The sequence continues at coordinate 32,188,029 of CM041786.1, forward strand.
AGACTAACACTCACTAACTGAATAGATCTACTGAATAGAAAGAGCAACATTGGACACACCTAAACATGTTAAGAAGGTACTACGATCCTGTTAGAACAAGATTGTAGGCCTACTACTGTATAAATAAAGCAACCGCCCGGTCAGTGTGACAGTGAAGTTGATTGACGCGACACTTTAAAACCTTGGGCGCTTATTAAACTTTACAACTAATCCAGCGATTCAAAAGTTTTTTTGGAATTAAAAATCTGAAATTTTATTGAGTCGTATTTATTTCTCGCTGAAGAAAACTTCCTGACCAAAAAATAAAAAAATCCTCGCAATGAAACTTTTTCAGTGAAATATTTTATATTGCAGTATTAATTAATACAAATCCAGATAAATATATTGTAAATAAAAATGTGTCCCTCAGTTAGTATAGATAGAATATATATACCAAGAATCAAATTTTTACGACGTTATCTAAATTTCCAAATTAAGAGTTTAATCTATCGTGGACATCAAACGTAACGGCCCGCTGAGCTTTGTGCCTCGACGCCTTCAACATAATTATTGTTTGTCGGGATAATCCATGTCTATTCTTATGCCTCACGGACAGTGTATAGGTTACTAGCTGACCCGGCAAACATCGTAACGCCTAACAGTAAATACATGTCAACTTTAAGATTGGCCATTTTCTGAAGTCAAATAGCATTACCGGCTTCGTTGTGAAAGATTAGATATTCTAGGTCGCGGCATTGTTAATAACAATACTGAAACGATAATACATATTAATAACATTCCCACAAAACAAATAAATCTGAGTAGATTAATTCCCAATTTTATAATCCAAACTAAACTCAAACAAAACCGAACTGTAATACGGCTTTTATAGGAAACATTACATTTTCTGAACTGCGGAATTTTTTATATTATTACTCGCGTAATCTAACATCCAAAATCTAATCCAAATAAATGTTTGTATTTACTGCTTCCCTGTGGGAAATAGGTCAGATCATGGATATGTCTAAAGGGAATGTTATAATTTCATCAAAACAGCTGTTCTTATTCTTTTATATTTAAAATTCAATACAATAATAGTTCTGGTAGTTTCTATGGAATCCTGTTACATGTTTCCATCTTAACTAACACTAACACACCTCCCCCCCAGAGCTGAGACATATCCATGTCAAAATCAATGATCATTAAAACTGTCCGGCCATTCTCGAGTTAAAATTGTGTAATTAACACGCCTTTGTTTTATATATTTAGACATACAACAGCTGATTATTATAATGAACATAATATGTATAAATATTGTACCGTAGTTATTTTGTATGAGAAAAGAACCAGAATAATACAGAAAATAATTAATTGTTCTGTGATATAACACAATCTAGGACGATCTTCCAGGTTGGTGACATCCTGAGGAAGCCTGGGTTTTAACGGCAGGTACAAGGTTGGCTCTCCGATGGCAAAGGCGACCCGTTCCAGGAACCAGGTGAAGTTTTGATATGATTTTGATGTAGTGTTTTTGATGATTTTTTCTATGCTGTCCAAACCGAATTCTTTCTGTAACTGTATGTTTCAAATGTACCATGGGCAATTTGATCCAATCCTCAAAATCTTATTTTGGAAAATTTGAATTTTTTTAATTCTACTTTTTGATATATACACTCCCCGAACTGGAAAAACATACGTTATCAAAGGTCTCAGAATTGTTTTATATATAAGCAAAGTACATTTTGATTATAATGATGATTTTGTGTTTACTAAGGAGAATAAAATAGAGAGGCGAGCATAAGCTTGGCTCAACTTTGAGTTAATATGTAAGTTCCAATTTATTTTTGTGTACAATGAAAAACACCCAAATATTTCACACCTAGATCATTTTGGATTCCATGGAATAGCAGTATTTTCAATATTTATGCTTGGGGGTATTAAATTTTCTCAGAAAGAAAATCTTGGTTTCACATTTCGCTGGATTCAGATAAAACCTCCATTTTTAAACCAGTTGTTTAACGTTTAAAACATAGAAAACGTAATGCACCGTTATTCAATTAAGTAACATGCGGGAGTCTTAATGAATTATGTTTCTAAATTAAATTTTTATTTTATGTAATTGTCATAAACTTCAAGGCTTACGCTACCACAACCAGAGTTTACCAGCCTAAAATGTAAATGTTCATTTATATATACATAGCTTGATAGGACAAGGTTGGATAAAAAATTGGATGTAGGTCACAAGAAGATAGTCCAGTGGGAGTAAACAAGTTGAAAGTTCGCAATTCCGAGATTCCGTGATAGTGATTAGTCTAGAGTTTACTTTAATGGTTTGGACAGATTAAGAACTATTAATATATTGAATGTTTCAATCCTAACTGATCATTTTTACCGTAGGGGCTATAAATGTTCAATGAAGGAAACAAATTATGAATAGAAAACTGTGAAAGGAGAATATTTAGATTAATTAAGAAATACCCCCATTGCAGCGTAGCATGCTCTGCTGAAAGTTAATTTCCTTTTTTAATATTGTTTTTTCAAGTTTCATAATTTTTTTTATATATAAAAGCTTACATGAAAGCCTCAATACACTATAGTAATCATATTGTTGTTATAAATTGTATTGTTTTGAATCCTAGAGTATATACTGTATATATTTATTGAAACTAATTTTGCTTGAATAGATCTACTTGGTTTTATTTAACAATTTTGTATAGAATGAGCTAGGTAGATCAATTATTGAGTACAGAATGTAATATCTACTACGACATCCATGTGAGTGACTTAGTGGTGTATGACTTCTATGAAATATCGGCCTGGTTGTGCAACTTAGTTTTTAAATCCACTAAGACTACGTTTGTTAGGCCTACACTTAGTAATTGACCGCAGTTCAATTAAGAGACTATATTGCACCGACGTACGAGTAGGCGGCACTCAATACCTGAAACAAAAAAGGAAAGCTACAGCGTTAGCGGTGCTGACGGACAAAGGAACATTAGAATATTCAGCACAAGAACTGAATTCTCACTTTGTTCGCCCGTATCATGAGGTAAAATAACAGTGTGTAAAACCGAGTAAAATAAGTGAGTAATGATCTGCTCCAAGAATCCTGATTTTGAAATAGTAAAGATAGAGAATAACGCCCTCAAACAAGTGAAAAGATTTAAATACTTGGGTAGCATTATTTCAGAGGATGGAAAAGACAAAGAAGACATAAAGCACCGTATAAGAGAAGCCAAGGCCATTTTCATCAATAAACGGAATGTGCTTTCCTCCAACAGTCTGAATTTGGATTTGAGAAAGAGACTTATAAAGAGTTGTATCTGGAGTATTGCACTATATGGCTCAGAGACATGGACTATCGGTAAGGCGGAAGAAAAGGCAATTAATGCATTTGAAGCATGGTGTTGGAGGCGAATGCTGAAAATAAAATGGACCGATAGAATAACAAATGAAGAAGTATTTCAAAGGGCTGAAGAGACACAAAAAACTCTATTGAAATCTCTTAGGGACAGACGGCATTCTTGGATAGGACATATTATAAGACATAGCGAATTCACGCTAACAATACTGGAAGGTGCAATCAGTGGACAACGGGCTCGTGGAAGACCCCGGCTACAATATTTGAAGCAGATAACCCGGGATCTTGGGGTCCAGAGCTATACTCAACTAAAACAGCTGGCTCTGGACAGAAAAAGATGGAAAGCTGCCAACCAATCGGACGATTGAAGCAGAAGAAGAAGAAGACCGAGTTAATTTTGTAAATGGTAAAATTAAATTAAATTTGATTTAAACTAACCGGTTAAACATATATTTGTTAAGACAGTTGGAGTTGAAGTTTTTAAAACTGGTTTGTTCGTGTTGTATCTGAAGAAAATTTACGGGTGTCTAGAATGACCAGCTAGAGTAGACAGCCAAAGGGAATGAATGGAACTGGAATCAATTATAGTTGGAATAGAGGTCACAAACTGTGATATCAGAAAATTAGCAGATGCATGGGTCGATAGCAGTTGGGTGGTAATAGCCCATAAGGGGAGTATGTTTTAAACGGCGACTGTCCATTGGCCACGGGGCTCTGAAGTCACCAACTGTCATGGCATCCATGGACCCTGTAACACCTGATCATCGTAGCGGTCCGCTAGTAAACAGAGGTTGCCCATTGCCAAACAGAAGTTCTGTTTTACACCTCCGTTCAAACGTGCGGATTTTTGAGTTAAGGTACTTTGGTAGTTTCATGATAAAATTTATAATTTGAATTTACAAAATGAAAGGAATCGATACGTAAAACTTAGTACGGAACTAACAGCAGAATTTAAATTATAAATATTTTTCACATGCGAGAATTTTTTAAATTTACTTATGGGAATAACGATACCTAAACGAAGTCGAAAATGAATCTTTATAGACAGACGAAAGAACAAGAATATATAGGGACTTGGAATGCTTTAAACCGCATATATTGGAAAGTAATTGATTCTGGCTGGAATGCATATGTAAAAGGTAGTTAAATGAATGGCCTGGTTCAGTTCAGTCAATTCAGTTCTCTGTCACAGCTATCTATGAGAGCAACTGCTATGTCACCTCTCGCGTCCGTGCTGTAGCAACTGCATCAAATGGCGATAACACAGAAATCTTGCCTCTAAATAATAATTGTGGCGCGTTGGTCAACCTGAAAATGTCTTCACAAGTAAGCGTAATCACGCATCTATTTACCTTACAATTTGTTGGCGAATCCAAGGTATCTAAAAAAATAGAGGTAAGTGTCATGAAAAAAACTTCACGCCAAACGTGTATGATATTTTGAAACCAATTACGTAATTTTATAATTATGGTAATAATATATACAAGTAAACTAATGAACATTCTTGTCACAAATGACGCAATTTTTTACTCGACCCTTACCTCTCCTTTTAGCGATTTCCCATAGGCAAGAAGCTATTACCGTAGGTCTCATGGCAAGACTTAAGCCCGGGGCCATGTTATTTTTTCGTCTTTAGGTGCTCAGAGGCCAAAAACAATAGTCATTAAAATTTATATAAATAAATATAAATATATATATGTGTGTGTCTGTGAACACGATGACTCTCGTAAAAATGGTCCGATAGAGACCAAATTTGGTAAAGACGTGTGTATTCCTACATTTGCTCGGACGAGTTCGTAAACCAGACATATCGGTCAATCGGAACGGGTAGTTTGGGGGGGGGGTGTGCTCAAAAATTGTGTTTTTTCGTTTTTCATATGTAATTTAATTTTTTTATTTTATCTTTCACCATTAGAAAACTACACAATTTAGTTCCTTAAAGTTTTTCTCACTACACAATTTAGTTCCTTAAAGGTTTTCTCACTACACAATTTAGTTCCTTAAAGTTTTTCTCTATCTGCAACGGTTACCGAGATACTAAAAAAATCTAAACACAGTACGTTGTATTTTGGGGCTCCAATGTTAATCTTATGGAGGATGAAGAAAAATTCGAATTGTTTTAATTTACCTTATCGCCAGCAGCTCAAACAGTCACTTTTATGTAACACGACCGGTTTCGTCACTTACTCTTGTGACATGTACACTTGTAGTCAGTTTGAGGTTACATATCCGTCAAACGACGTAGTCAAAGTTTTTTAAACATTAAACACATGTAAAAACACTTAATACACACAAACATAGATTCCACATTTAGGTTTAGCGTTAATTTTTTTTATTAAACGCGTACGGGCCCGTCGCGATTGTTGGTAGAACACTCACTGCTCACAGCAGTGAGTGTTCTGCTCACAGCAGTGAGTGTCCTGCTCACAGCAGTGAGTGTCCTGCTCACAGCAGTGAGTGTCCTGCTCACAGCAGTGAGTGTCCTGCTCACAGCAGTGAGTGTCCTGCTCACAGCAGTGAGTGTCCTACCAACAAGAATATTTGACGAAACCGATCGTGTTACATAAAAGTGACCATTTGAGCTGTTGTCGACAAGGTAAATTAAAACCATTAGATTTAATCTCACAGCTCCGGGGCGAGAACAAAAAATGTTTAAGATAAAGAAAAATGAATATTTCACTTATCAATTAATACTTTTGGATTAAACGTTGTATTTACCTTCATGTGGTTGAGATCTATCCATTTATGCTTATAAATCATAGTTTATGTGTCTATCATGGCAGCTAACCTGCATGCTCTTTTCCCATGTTCATCATATAGAAAATAGGCAAACTCCTTTATTTATGGAATGATGTTTATGAAAATCGATATAAATGGTTAAAATACAAATCTTTGATGCTAGAAATGCCTGCTTTTAATGTTCCTCACAGTTGCTTACCTGCATACTCTTTCCCATGTTAATGTTATGAAGAATAGGCAAATAATTCTCATATTTATCAACACATATTGATAAAACTTATCATATATCATTATTATAATTCTTATATTATTGATTTGGAAATTCGCTGAGTACGTAGGTCTGCTGCGACGGGGATATTCTAATTACCTTGGTCTAAACTATGTCGGAATCTCTTTATGAAATAAAACATGTATTTAACAGGTATCGTGGATGAAAACTCCCTGAGCACGCAGGTATGCTGTTACGGAGGTTTTGTTGTTTTATATTTTATCGTCATTAACTTATTGTGTTTAAGATTTTTTATTTTCTTCCACACGTGTTATTAGATGTCAACTATGTTTTTGCAACCTTGACACTAAAGTAGTGAATGTTGAAACAGTTTAGAAATAATTAATTGTGTTGCAAAGTGCATCTACATCATTGGAGTTTAACACGGTATAAGGCGAGAACCGTTTGACTAACCCGTAGCTTTTGTACAGAAGAGTACCATAGAAAACAAAATCTGCACGTTTCCCAAGTTTTGTCTTGGTTACCGACTTTAGATCCGAAACCAAGATCAAAACTTTTTTAAACATACTTCTACAAAGAGTCAAAGAGTATCCAAACTATAGTTAATATATATAATTAAATACTGTAGACTGTATAAATAATGTAGACCCAACATAGTTGTTCACAAAATGTTAATGTTTTCTTGATAAAACGATATACCAACAGAATGAGGAGTATCAACAGTTTGGTTTCGAACTACGATTGATAGATATCGACCCAATTTACTTAGAGAAAATAAAGAATATTTAAGTCAAACAATAAGTTTCAAAGAGCAAATGCAACATCAGCTCTGGTCTCGAGATGCCTTTTAGAAGAGGCAGAATCCCATTAGCAGGTTAAAACTCTTAGAATACCCTATTCTGGAAAACTTACTGCGGTTAATGAAACCGAGTTTTAATATCCTCATTTTAATGCTGGTTTAGTTTTAATATTTTGTTGAAAATTTTTGTAAAATATTATTTGTTTCTGGAAATATTGTATAGCTGGAAGATATGTTTATTTCTGTTTGTGTTGGATTGTAAACTTAATTTCTATAAAATCATACAGAAAAATTCATTCTAACTTAGTTAAGCAGCTCAGTCAATGGTGAAAAGGCATGAACAATCCAATTATCTCAAAAGAGAATGTGTTTTGGAAAGTCCATTTTAGGAGACAAACACAACATTGCTGGGTATTGTTTTGTTTAATAAATATGCAAATGACTTATTTGATCACAAAAGCGTAAGCATGCATTAGAAAAATATAAAGTATGAATTCATTTATAATTTCGCAATATTTTTGTTTTAGTTTTCTAAGTAAAATGGACACTATGTTATTAATAATTTAACATATATGCTGCGAGTAAACAAAGTAGTTAACAACTCCGGGTCTCCACCCAGAATCGGCACGTTTTTCCCCATAGGAATAACATGGTAAGCAATTTTTGGACATTTCGTTTTGCTTAGTAAAACTGAGCCTCATTCATATCCAACCTACAGCCTGCTATTATAAAAAATCATTTTTATGAACAAAAAAAACTAATTTCACAAAGCATGCACCTCGCAGGGTTCGAGAGACCTAGCGCGCGCCGCGGCGCAGAGTCACTGCCGCGAGATCCACCCCGTGTCAACACTTGCACCTAGCATGACTATTAATTTTTGCTATAATGTCCATTAACTCACTATATCATTAGCATTAATCCATGACCTACTCAGAAATCCTTACCACTTAACATACAACTCTCCTTTCTGTTTAATTACTTTCTCCACTAAATAAATGTCCTTATATTTCATCTTTAATAATTCTTCCTTATAAAATCTACCTCTATTATCTCTGTCATCAATAATAGGTTTTGTCTTCTTTACTTCTGTGCCCGTCCAATTGGGTGTATAATCTTTATTAAACACATGTTTATAATTTGAAATCCTCACAACATATCCCACCTTAAATTTTGGCGTTCAAGCTTTTTTCGTCCATTTCACTGTCTCCTATGTATAGCTTTGGAATACGTTGTTTTCATTTTCAATATTTGGTTTCATACCTACTGTTCGATGTACCCTATTATTATATTCTTAAATCAACTTTGGAAGCAAGTCCAATCATGAGCAGAAAACTCTCGAAATAAATTATTCTTTAGAGTTCTGCGGCTTTAGTAGTTAAAGAGGTGTGATATTGATTATTTAACTCTTTCATGAGAGATTGAAAATGTTATTGAAAAATACTTTACCATAATCAGATTTAATATTCAACATTCAAACATTCAAAACATTCTAACATTCATTCTAACATTCAAAATGTTAGATTACAGGGACCCAGAATATCTAATCTTTCACAGCGAAGCCGTAATGCTATTCAACTTTAGAACATGGCCAATCTTAAAGTTAACATGTATTTACTGTGAGGCGTTACGAAGTTTGATGGGTCTGCTAGTAACCAACTACTGGTTGTAGAGTTGGAGAAATAGTGCTCCAACTCTCGTTCTGATCGCACGCTATCTTGCGTCACCGTGTGTGACGCACTCCACTCGGATGTGGAGTGTTGTGGTTATTTGTTGGGTTATCAATATAGTTGTTGTATTATGCATGATAGATAAGTATAGTATTATTGACAACATGATATAATTTATATATGTAACTTAAACTTTTAATTTTTAATGTAAATTTACTACTTTAAAAATTTGGTAATCTCTTGAAAATAAAAAATAAAATAAAAAAAGTTTCTCCACCTCCAGAAACGTTGTGTAGTTGAAACACAGAAGCGTTGGAAAGTACCAATACTTCCCTCTCGGCCTCGATGATTTACAGCGCCGAGCCGTTTTCCTGCCTCATAGAAGTTGAAGCGGAATGGTGGCTGTTATGACAGCTACGGTTGGATTCATTGGGAGGTACGTTTGTCGTACATTTTGTATTTTGGTTGACTATTATAAAGCATACTTGGCTTTGTTCTTTAGCCGGGTAACTTCTTTTTACTTTCTCCCGTTATACATAGTATATGGAGAAAGTATTGTTTTCGTCAAAATTTTCGAATTTGAGTTGAGAGTGGATATATCCGTTTTGGGGTTCACCGAATCCAAAAAGTGGGTTTCGACGTGATGTCTGTCCGTCCTTGTGTCTGTCTGTCTGTCTGTGTGTGTGTGTGTCGTGTGTGTGTGTCTGGATGTGTACAGAGCCACAGCCTACCCCGATGGTCCGATTTAGATGAAATTTGGCATGTATGTGTTATTCACCGTATTTTCAGGCGTTTTTTCCTTTTTTTTTAATTTTTGATTTTTAAGTTTTAAGTTTTTTTAATTTTGTTAACCCCTAAAACCCCTTAAAAACGTAAAAAAATTCTCAAAAAAGGCTCAAACGATTTTTTAAGCTTTGATAGTTTATAGTGCTCAGAGTACTAAATAATTTGACACCATTATATTCTATTACATGTCAATACTTTCAAACAAATAAACAATACTTTCATCCTTCCAAGCAGCGCTTGTCAGAACACTCGACAAAGTCTTCAACTCGGAAGCAGAGAACTTCATAGCAATCTAAGTGGATGATAGTTGTACTATTTCATTTTATTTGCGTTACATCAAATACACCCTCGATCAGTAAACTAGAAGCCGCAAACATGAAGTCACATTAGTTACGTGACTACAGGGGACACGACAGAGGTATGACAGCCCCTCAATGCTGGCCTCTGGTGATCGTGGTAGCTCCCCTATGTTATCAGCAGCCAGTGTGATAACCTCATCCTCAGTTCTATTCATGCCTAGCAACAAACCTCGACTTACGTGGACTTTGCCATGCAAATAAATCTTTCTAGTCATATTACATTAGTCACATTCCATCGTTTGAATTGTTTGACTTCTTTATGATAGCTCGATCTGACCCAGTGGCAGATGAGGTCGTATCAGTGTTGGTAGATGACCTCATATCATTCTGGATGACCTACTAGCTGCATCTGTTGAGTGTTTTTATACAGGCCAGATATAGTCTGGTTTCTAGTTTCTATGAAACGGCGAGGCACGTGATTGATGGTTTATTAGATTAGATTAGATTATTGAAATTGCGACCATACTACAAAGTAGGTATTTTAAGCCAATTTTGAATGAAGATTGAGTGTTAGGTGATTGGTGCGATCTTGTAGTCTTGTTACTGCCTAAGGCTGGCATTTTACTTAGATAGGACTGTTGGTTAATAGCCAAACAGCGTATGGCAGCAACTAAGGGACCTACATTTTAAAGTGGAATCCGAACCATGGCCTCTGAATTACGAAGTATGAGGACGGTCTTTTTGCGGATTAACGTAGTATTCAACATTGCGAACATTAATATACACAAGAGATCACTACACACACCGAACATCGCTCACAACTATCCACAATTCGTGACCTCCAAGTAGCTGGATTACTGGACATCGCCACCGTCCCAGGCATACGCCTTAGGATATGAAACTTAAATAATGGCAACCCGGATAAGACTTTGGTCATACGTGCGTCGTGTCGCGTCGCGTCACAAAAATGGCACTCATATGAACTCAATGTAAAGGTTAGACAGGTTGCCTTCTAATTCCTAAATATCTATCCCATGAAACATCACCATTTCGGAGGCACTGACAGATGTTGTCTGTAGTTTGTAGCTGGTACTATATTTATGCTTTAGTTTTTTGTGCTGTGTAAAGCTCCAAGTGTTCCATATTCCGATCTCTCTCTAAATAATTTTTAGTAGACATCAATGAAAATTATGTAGATCGTTCACATCGGGTTGGAAGAAAATCCAGTGAAAACCCCAGACCAATTGTGAAATTTGTCAGTTACAGAAAGAGGCCTGAGGTGTTTAGGGAAAAGAAACGATTGAAAGGTAGCGGTGTAATGATAACGAAGACCTTAACGTTAATAGAAGAACTGTCCTATGAGCTGCTGTAGATAAGTTTGGAATTAAGAATGTTTGGACCGAGGATGGAAGAGTTATTTGGAAAGATAATGATAGAGAGAAAAACTCAACAACTATCCTTAGTGGTATTAAGTAGTCTCATTTACCTCTCAGCTAAGTAATTCTGTTTTATTATTATATTTTTTGTTGCGTTTCCCATGTTTTTTATAAAAGCTGTTAAACATATTATACTTTGTGGAGAATACCTTTTCACAGTAATTTAATAGTTTTATTTTTATCTACGTTAGCTTTCATGGATATGGTATTTATTTACTTTTCTTCGGAAAAGCATGTATTTGTTTCTTAACAGTTTTCTTTTAAGCGAATTAACTCTATTTTCATATTGTTGAATAGGTCTTTTGTTTATGATTATTTAAAAAAAATGATTCGATTGAGTTTCAACTAACAATAATTACGTTATTACAAATATTTTTTGTCAAATTTAAACAATATAAATGATCACCTGATTGGTTTGAAGGGCGTTTCTGACTCGCAAATGGATGTATGTCAGTCGTTGAAAAAATTGTCAACTGATTTTGTTCCGCATTTGAAAGTTGCTCATGTAAATGATGAACCCTTGCCTGCCCATTTTGATGATTTAAACGTATATTTTGTTAATCAAAATTTTATGTATTGTACATATCCGAATCTTGGTTAAACACCCCTTTCTACTCATTTATACTCGTTGGATGGTTAAACTTTGTATAGAAATGATCGAATTGGAAGAGGGGGTGGAGGTGCAGCTGTTTATGTTAGGAGTGGTTGTATTTATTTTAAACTTAAAGAAAATAATACTCACAGTCAACCTGAATTTATGTTTTATCAGGTTTCTCATCAACTCTAAATTTAAAATTGGAGTTTGTTATAGACCTCCTAAAATATAATTCATGTCGATATTTGAAAGCACTTTGATGACTCTTTTACCTTCACATAAACATGTAATTTTAGTTGGAGACTTTAACACAGATTTACTGACCCATAGGGACTTGTATCACAATACTTACTTAACTAATATGTTGTTGCATGTAATATGACTGTACTACCACTAAACGCCACTCATCATACAGCTGACCTCTATACTCTTCTTGATTTAGTTTTTACTAGTGAACCGAATATTGTTGTTTGACCATCTGGCCAAATGCTAGCGCCTGGAGTATCTAGGCATGATCTGATTTATGTTATTTATAATTTAACCGTACCTGAATTTTAAAATAGTAAATATCCCATCTCTTCTACAAGATTGTCCTCTTATATATTGGTTGGACGTTCAATATAAACTTAATATAAATGGTAAGATAAAATATTTCAATGAAAGATTATTCAAGCTATATGACAAGTATGCCCCGGTTCGTAACATAAAAGTTAACAAACCTCCTGCCCCTTGGATAAACCCATAAATTTGTGCTCTAATGAAAGGGCGTGACGAACCTCGTAGACGATTTATGAAACTTGGAGCCTTGGAGACAAACTTATTGTCGTCTGAGGAATAAAGTTAAAAAACGGTACCAGTGGACTGACACATACTTTCTCCCTTCAGTAAATTAAAAAAAAACAATATGTGATAACACTATCATGTTCTACAAAGTTAATCTAAATATCATTTAATAATTTATTGTTTCAAAAATAATCATCCAATTTCTAAAAATAAAAACAAGAGAGACAAAGTTAAATTAATTGTTCAAATTGTATGGGGGGAACCCCCCCCGGTAATATCAGGATTTTTGAGCTGGTTTTGTTCGGTGATTTGACCTTACGTTTCATACCAAGTTTCATGGAAAACGGATGGAAAATAAGGAAGAAATTGATTTTTTAATATTCTCCTTAAGAATAACATTGGGCGCTTTCAGACAACGTACTGCGTTTATCGTGGACAGTAAATTTAACTTTTCTCTGGAACCGTTAGTCGTAAACAAATAATTCAAAATACTAATTTGTTTAGTTTTCTAAGGTGGTTTCAATGGCACCAGTCAAGTTATACTTTACTTTAATTCGTTTCGCTGAAAATTTAAAAATTTGATTTTTTTGACATTTAAAAGCCCATAACTTTTGAACCGTCATTTTTACAGACATGCGGGTGGTCCCAAATTATTTAGTACTCTGTGCACTATAAACTATCAAATTTTAATCAAAATCGTTAGAGCCGTCTTTGAGAAACTTGGATTTTTCACGTTTTAAGGGTTTTTAGGGGTGAACTACCCTTAAAAATCAAAAATTCAAAAAAATGAAAAAATTATTCTTCGTCTGCCTTCGCCCGCCGCCTCCTCTCTCGCCCTTCTCTAGCGCGCTTTCTCCCTCACCCTCAACCCCGCCCAGCACGAACGAAATCCCTGAAATCCCCACCAGGGAGAACAGCAGTTGCCAAAAGTCCGGACCACGGGTTGTGACACTTTTATAACCCCCTGCGATGACGAATGGGATAGGCGAAGTTGCCAAAAGTCCTATACCCGTGGCTCTGTACACATCCAGACACACACACACACACACACACACACACACACACACACACACACACACACACACACACACACACACACACACACACACACACACACACACACACACACACACACACACACACACACACACACACACACACGCACGCACGCACGCACACACACACACACACACACACACACACACACACACACACACACAAACACACAGATAGACAGACAGACACACGGACGGACAAACATCACGTCAAAACCCACTTTTTTGGATTCAGGGGACCCCAAAACGGATATATCCACCCTCAACTGACGACGAAACAACCCTGACGAAAACAATACTTTCTCCATATACTGTGTATAAGGGGAGAAAGTAAAAAAGAATTACGAAATTTTAAATCAAGGTATGCTTATAAAGTTTCTGGAAATTCTGATGAAACATCTGATTTATGGAAAAACGCTAAATAATTGGGAATATGAAATGGGTATCAAAATCTACAACCAAATTTTCCTTTGATTGATTTTACATGATTTGTAATGATTTTTACTATTTTACAATTTTGATCACTTAGATAATTTATATAAATACATTGTTTATAATGACATATTCTGATTTCGAAATAAACTGATTTATCTCGATAGTTATACATATAATTGTATTTAATTAATATAATATAAAAATTATAATCATAATAGTGTTTAGTCAATATAATAGTTATAATGATAGTGAATAGTTTTTCAGAAGAAGTTATGAATGGTACGAGTAAAATTACGTTTGAAGTCTATTAACACCCAGATTGTTTCTCCCATTGACAGTACAGAAACCCTTTGATGAAATGGTTCAAAAACCAAAACACGTTTACAATATGTGTACAATTGTTGACTTAGCAATAATTGTTTGAAAATCTGAATTGTTAAGTTGTACAGTAAACCAATCAATGCTGGACAATCAAACAGAGCCAAGACTTACAGTTTGGTGTTTAGCAGAGTTGACAACAAAACCGCTTATACAACTAAACTAAACTGTAACTTTTGACTGTGGTAATTTACAAAGAAATATTGGGCCCCAAGCTTTAACTATCATATTGTTGAGTGAATAGATAATAAATAAACTCAATTATTTATATTTAATTTGGCCTATTTCACCTGAACATGAAAGATGACGATGAAGACGAAGATGAAGTCCCGTATAGATGAAATGAATTGCTGCTGGAGGTCCAGTCTTCATTAAAAAAAGTCTTCATTTTACGAAATGTAACTTAATAACCAAATTTTTAATGTAATAAACAGAGAGGGTGATCTGCCGGTAGCGAAAAGGTGAAACGGCGCAGGACACTGGTCGCCCCAACAACAGACCATTTGGATATTGAATAATTTAAATGTATTATTAATTATTAATATTATTTATTTTGTCCATGCTTTAAGAGTCTGCAGTACTTAATCCCGTAAAAGCAATGTTAAAACTCTGAAACGCCTCTATATAAATAAGGACATATTAAGGCATGTTGGCTTAGTTTGAAATCATAATTATTTCTATAATGAATGTAGTTATCAACGATGTAAGGTGGTTAAAGCTTTAATAAAACTTTTCACAATGTGTCCATAATATATTTTGTAAAGCTTATTTTTTATTTCTAATCAGGCAAATCACTAGTCATGATTGTGTTCTTTCAAATGATACAAAAAAAGGATGTGGTAAGAAAAAACGTCACGGTGATTGAATGAATTTATAATTTGATTAGGGTAATTAAACAGCGGTTACTTACACTTAGTGTATCTGCTGTGACTAAGATCCAAGACAAATACAGGTGGGCCACTACAGGCTCCGGACACTCGCTTCAACCATTGAACTAAAACAGCAGAGGTGTTGTAGTTCTGTGGCTTCAACATTCGTAACCCATTATTTTTGGTCTTCCCTGATGTTTAGAGTGAATTATATGTCATGTTAGTTAAGAACTTGTTATACATAAATAGGAAGTAAAAATAAAAATTCCAGTAATTGGTGTTAAAATTAAGTGCATAACAATAAATATAATCAAAGAATACTGATCAGTTTTGTAGACACAAAAATATTTGAATAAAAGGAAGAAGACAGGTTGATACAGCTGAGATTTTTATTAATATATATCTCTTACTCTATAAATTTCTACAACTAATAAGATCTTCACATAATTCAAATTGCTCATGATTGGTTAAGTGATAACCGAGAGGACTAACTATATCAGGTAAGAAACAAAGTTGGGCCTTCGACAAGTTAGTGTCTTTATCGAGTTACTACTTGTCTTTATCGAGATGACGTCACCACGCGACAATGGCCAAGTTGTCATGACGTCATAGTAGATCTAATATTCAAGTTAAAATAGATTACTAAAAATAAAATAAGTAAAGAAGTTTTTTTATATATTTGCCCGATCATTTTCTCAAATGTGTCTAAGAGACGACAGCAATGTGCAACTATTTATCTAGAAATATTGCGCAAACATAATTTTTAATTAATTATTTTAGCTAATGTCATGTGAACGTTTTACACTATCATGGAAATATATTCTTATCTTATAGAAATTCAACAACTTTCATCACTTAAAAATGTTTATTGAGTGTATTTAATTATATGTGAAACACAATAATTATTAGAAAGGACGGAAAACGTCACTCTGTAAGTAAAATGATCGCTTCTAAACCAACGAATTAGTCGTATAATTTTCATAAATATGCAATCCTACATACAATGGGCAGCTTAGACAAGTGGAACAGACAAAGAACAATGTTTTCATATATTATATACCAGTTTCTATTATCACAGAGAGCGCATTTAAACCACACACGAAATAATCGGTTTGAGTCTTTAACATGTTTTAATATAAACATCATACAGCATGTTAATTAATAACGTTCATCACTATGAGAGTGAAGGGTTTCCTCGCGAAGTTCCCTGTGGAGGCTAACTCCCCTCTTAGCGAGGCCCAGCTCGCGGTCAAACTTGGGAACCATGAAGTCGTGGTTGCGGCTCTAGGGAACCCGCCAAGCTTAACAAGTTCAAGCTTAAAACTTACTGTAAAACTACACCTTCCATGTTATAGATGTTTTCAAAGATGAGCTAGTACCTAAAGCTCGAAAATAATCATGTAGTATAATATAGTTATGGCAGATGTAAATCTGTATATAAACGTCAAAGCCCTCACTCACTCATCACTAATTCTCCCACTTCCCAATTACTTAGAGGCTAAAATGTGGTGGTGTACTGGTTCTTTAGGTCTAAAATAGGAATTAAGTATAAAAATGAACTATTGTTACTAAGTTAATAAACTTTTGAAACACAGTATCCTTTTTCAACTTTTAATTAAATCTTGACCTTTTTCGGACCGTAAGGCCATGTTCACAAGGTACACTTAACCTAATAGCACCTGGTGACCGAGCTTTGCTCGGATAGAATAAGACATGTTTTGACAAGTTAATTAGCAAAATTAAAACAAATTTACTGCCCAATGAAAACATTTATGTGGTTGAAATAAAACCGATTTAATACACCATAACTAATATAGCTCTGAAAAAAAAGTATCGCCCCTGGTGGGTATAGAACTCGCGGCCTATAGTTCTTGAGGCCGACACGCTACAACTCGTCTACGACGTTAGTCAATTGAGCGATGCCGTTTAACGTCTTTTAGCCAAAGCCGATCATTTACTGTTTAATTATCCATACCGTTATTATTAGCCTGTGATCAACTGATTTTTGTTATAAACGGAATGAGGATTGAAAAACAAAAGAGAAATTTAATTTACATCAATTTATTGGTTTGTTTGGCTTCAAGCAATGTAACGAATACGTTTTCTATCAAAACACGGAAGATTTTGGAAATACTTTTTTCTGCTTTTATTTCGCACAGCTATGTTATCCTTTAGTTTTTACAAATTGTTTAGTAACCTGATAATTTTGCATTTATTTAATTCATAAAATAAATATTAATGCATAACCTCTATATTGTTCCCCGCAGTCTTCAATCAAGAACTGTCAAACGGTTATAAACAGCTGTTTTGGTTTGTATTGTTTACATTTTATCCAATACTATAATACGAGCAAGGTTTGTATATATATATATATATATTTGCACACGGATCTCGAAAACGGCGCCGAGGAATTTCTTTAAATTTTGGAAATATCTAATTTCCGAGTAGAAAATAAGTTCTAGATAGGTCTAATGTCCAGGAAAATTCGTGTTTTACTGTAATATTAAGTTTAAAATCTAAAAATTTAACATTACGCTTATGGAGAATAAAATGTAAACAATACAAACCAAAACAGCTGTTTATAACCGTTTGACAGTTCTTGATTGAAGACTGCGGGGAACAATATAGAGGTTATGCATTAATATTTATTTTTTGAATTAAATAAATGCAAAATTATCAGGTTACTAAACAATTTGTAAAAACTTAAGGGTTTAAGGAACTTAAGGATAGCTGTGCGAAATAAAAGCAGAAAAAAGTATTTCCAAAATCTTCCGTGTTTTGATAGAAAACGTATTCGTTGTATTGCTTGAAGCCACTGTAACAAACCAATTAATTTATGTAAATTAAATTTCTCTTTTGCTTTTCAATCCTCATTCCGTTTATAACAAAATCAGTTGATCACAGGCTAATAATAACGGTATGGATAATTAGACAGTAAATGATCGGCTTTGGCTAAAAGACGTTAAACGGCATCGCTCAATTGACTAACGTCGTAGCCGAGTTGTAGCGTGTCGGCCTCAAGAACTATAGGCCGCGAGTTCCATTCCCACCAGGGGCGATACTTTTTCTTCAGTGCTATATTAATTATGGTGTATTAAATCGGTTTTATTTCAACCACATAAATGTCTTCATTAGGCAGTAAATTTGTTTTAATTTTGCTAATTAACTTGTAAAAACATGTCTTATTCTATCCGAGCAAAGCTCGGTCACCAGGTACTTCTCCATAAGCGTAATGTTAAATTTTTAGATTTTAAACTTAATATTACAAGAAAACACGAATTTTCCTGGACATTAGACCTATCTAGAACTTATTTTCTACTCGGAAATTAGTTATTTCCAAAATTTAAAGAAATTCCTCGGTGCCGTTTTCGAGATCCGTGTGCAAATATATATATATATATATATATATATATATATATATATATATATATATATATATATATATATACAAACCTTGCTCGTATTATAGTATTGGATAAAAAATTATTATCAGATGTAAATAAATGTTGTCAGCAGCTGATTTTCATTTAGTTTTTGGGATGTAGTTGTATGATTTTTTTCAAATATCATATTTTCTCTATGTGTTTGTATTTTATTCATTAAATTGTTGGGTTGTGTTTTGTGGTTTTTATAAATGTGTAATTCTTCTTTTAAAAATTAACTAATACATAATTCTGTGACATAGGAAGAATTTGAAAACGGAACGTAACAGAATCATCGATGGCATTATTAGCCACAGTAGTATTTGGAGTGTATTAACTGAAGTCAATGAAATATCTTACAAGAGGATGGATGCTCACAAACAACCAATACAGGCGTAATAGCCCTGGGTATTAAACTCACGAACACTTCAACCTGAAGCCAGTTGACACCTACTTACTGAGGGTGTTCGTTGATTAGGAGGAGAGGGGATTCTGTAATTACGTTAGGGAGAAAATTTGCTTACACTATGGTTTAATGTTTTCTATTAATTTGTTTTCATTTTTGAAATTCCTTACACGACACTCATTGGAAGTTTACAGCAAACGGCTGACGAGAAAATTGAAATTTTCAGTAAACGGCAAGTACAGTACATGCTATTCTTAAATGTTAAACCATACATTAACTGCTCCTGTGAAAGAAATAGTTGGTAATCATTTTCATAAATTAGATTTGTTTTAAAATTATATGAAAATCTCATTATAAAAGCTCATACGGTATTATAGATTGAATATGCAAGTTTTTATAAAATTAGTCTACTAACAACACTTATTTTAACCCATCTCGTTAATAGCTTCAATTTAAAAATACACTTAGTGTGAAAGTGTGCAAACGAAAGTAGGGAAACCGCTGTTACATTAGTTAAATATAAGTATAAAGTATTATCCTATATAGGGCCTACCATTGTGATAAGGATAGGATTCCCAGTAAGTAATTAAGATTTGGTATGTCGGTGTATGATTAAACAATACAATCGGTTAACCCTAGATGATTTGTAGAAAGGTCAGGTGATATAATGTAGAGGGATTGACCGTTGGGAAATGTGAATAATCAACTGAGGAAGTCCATGTGTTGTTCCGAAGTCCGGAGCGTGGAGAGAGATTCCTAGGTTCGGCGAGTCAACCGAGAAAGCTGAGGTACATCAATAAGAAAACTGTCCCACTTCCCTACTAATAAATCTGTCAAATTTTATATATTTGATGGTCTGGACAAAAGTACAAATTTTATTCGAAGATAATCTCTACTTCTATTAATTTTTTTGGTTCATCATCCAAAAATTGTTCTATTTTTAGTCAATTGCTCAAAGTTTCAATATAATTAAGGAAAATTTATGTTAAATCGAATGTATATGGCGTTCCTCCGAGAGTTGCTTCTTTTAGTTACCTCACGTCCAACATAGACGGACTATTTTCCACTAAACGTTGGTTACCTATATCTTCGGTCAACCATGTCCTCCTGTACATCCAACACGTCTGTCCTCCGGTACTTTTGATTACCATGTCCATCGAAATCTCTATCCTCCTGTACCATCGATCTTCTCTGTCCTCTCGCATCGTTGGTTAACTATCTTCCTGTACCTTCAGCTACCTTTTTTCCTGTTATAAATGTTATTACCCCTGTGCTCAAGTAATTTTGGTATCCATGATATCTAGCATCCATGTTCTCCTGTACCTTCGATCACCTCTGCTCTCCGGTACCTTCGGTCACCGGCATATCTGTCCTTCTATACCTCCAATCGTCTCTGTCTCCTTGTACCGCTGGACGCCCTTTCCTCCTGTACTTTCAATCACTTCTGTCCTCCCGTAAATTCGATCACCAGTCCTCATGTACCTTAGGTCTTCTCTGTAGTACTGGAGATTCGGTACCCTCAAGTTCCCCCGTACCATCTATCTGCTATGACAGTTGGGATACGAACACAGAGCCTTAACAGATAAAAATAATATGATATATTTGTATTATATTGTATTATTTGAAATGGAGTGTTTTAAAGATAAATCCTATTACAAAAATTATTCGCATTTTGAACAAATACAATTGTTGACTTTAGGGCGTAATTGATGAACTCATAATTCAAACAGGATAAGTTCGGAAGACTTGAGAACTTGATTCATGTGCAAGCACTAATTTATTAATCAAATACTATTTTATTGCAAATGAGGTTTACAATATTTAAAAATAATGGAACTATCTACTTGTTGTGATGGGTACTTTGTACAGAAATGGTGGCTAAACATGGAGGTATTTTAAGCCAAGGATGAATGAGAAAGTGAGTGTAAGGTGATTGTTGTGCAATCACTTAGTCTTGTTCTGACAGAGGTTGACAAGTCTTCATTAAGGTTCCTTAATCCGACATCTTGGAAATAATGTTCAACATTACAAGTTTTTACTAGACATCATATTTATTGACAACCAATTGTATTGCACTCCTGTAAACCATCTCGAATCTTTCGTTATAAAATTATTCACCCTTAGGATGGTATATTATTTTATAAAAGTAATGAGCAGGCATACACCTGCTTTCTTTGGTTGAAAAATAACGGTTGTAAAGTCTGACATTCGCTATTTTATGGGGTTAACATCCAAATTAGCTAAATTACCGTCGTTGTAAAAGTTATTCTACGTGAAATTTAACACTATATACAAATAATTTAAACATAAATATACCAGAGATAACCTTTAACTGAAGGGCAGGGGTTGACTTTTATGCACAAATGTTTAAATTGGTGCGTGGTATCTACGGTACAGTGAATATAATATATCAAAATTGTTCATTAAAGCTGTCATTTTCAATAGAGATACTAAAACGGATGCTGTTTTATATTTTAATATCGTGAATTGTTCTGACATATTTTAAAATTAAATGTGAAATTAACTTATTGAACTTAAAATAAACTGTAGAAATTATGTTATCAACGGAGAACTATGAATTGAGAATTAATTATAGAATAAGCTAAGCAATTAATATAAAATTATGTTTGATCATAGAAGAAAATAAAAAAAATAGTTAATGATTGCCCCAAGTACAAGTATTATTCCAAGTTAAAAAACGGTACCAGTTAACACATACTTTGTCCCTTAAGTACATTAAAAACTCTAACCTTTAATAAAACTATCATATTCTAATATTTGTTTAAATATTCTTAAAAAATTTATAGTTTGAAAAATAATCTCTCAATTTCCTAATCTAAGAAGAGAAAACGGGTTTAAAATAAATTTGTTATAATTTTTGGGGGTTATAACCCCCCTGATAATACCAAATTTCTTTGAGTGGGTTTTGTTGGGTGATGTGTCCTTACACTGCTTAGTACATTCACAGTTTCATTGAAAACGGTTGAGATACGAGAATTTATTTTTTAATATATTTTATAAGAGTAATATTCATTTGTCACTCTCAGACAACGAACTGCGTGGTTAATTGAACAAAATTTTTCATTAAAATATAAAAATCATACAATTAAAAATACCAAAGTTTTAGCTTTTTTAAATGGGTTAAAGGGAGATAATTACTGTTAACCTGTCAAATAATTACTCAAAATTTATTGTTTTGCCAAGAAAATTAAAAATGATATATATATTTTAATTGTTATAACTTTCGATCTATTCGTTTTACAGACAGGGGACGCCATGTTGTTTGGGATCTTAATAACAATAAACCATGAAAATTTAACCAAAATCGTTAGAGTGTAGTTTATGAAAAATTTTCACCCAAAAATTAGATTTAGACAAAGGCTTACATTAAAAGACAAGAAATAAATTTGAGCTGTGTACTGTGCAAATACATTAAAAAAATCAAACTAATTTTGCATTAGCTTGATTCGTCTAGTGAAATAACGAATGTAAACAATATTTTAGTAAAGCCATGTTGAGATTTTGTCTCTAGTTTTAGCGGTATGGTCAACGATAACAAAAAGATAATTTGAAGAAGTGGTAGTTTTCAGCTCATTTAAAAGAGTGGTTGTTTTGAGTATATAATTACCAAACCTCATTGGCAATTACTGATAGTTGTCAAACCCTTTTGGAAACTACCATGATTTGTGTAAATCATCAGAAAATCTAAGCTTTTGGAACCTAAAAGATATAAAATTATTTTCCTATTGTAATCCTAAACATTTGATTTCATCGCATCATGATAAGAAGTTAAGTAATTATCTTTAAAAGTAACCTATTTAAAATTAAATAACATATACGAAGCATTCGAGGTAAGCTGTTTCAAGTTCGAGGATAGATAAAATCATAAGCTTTAACTATCAGCAGTGTAATTAATTAAACGATGTTGTAATTAACCCTGAGATAGCTCGGACAGGGTCATTTGAAGGCGATATCATCCCAGACTATAAAGCCATGGCAGCCGGCTGGTTCAAGGAATCTTGGAATTGATGTTTGCCCTGTGATATGATGTGTCCAAACGGCCTTTTCTGTTGAACAAAGCTGTAGTTTATAGACTAATACTTGCAAGTTTGACCGTATTATTTACAAAATAAAAATTAATAAATTATAAAATTATAAATTGTAGGGAAAATTCAAATTAAAAGTAAACGTCAGTAAAGGACGTTAGCTGTCGTTTAGCTGGTGAAAATAAAGCAACAGAAAATCAGCTGATAATCAAAATTTAAATTGACGTATGCATATGATCAAAATGCATCTTGTCTTCTCTTTAAAAGCTTAACATATACAAACCTTACAGGACGATTGGGCTTAGTTCTAAGGTTAAATACAAAACTGAATATGCCTATATGTTACTCGGAGCAAGGACGAATAAAAAAAATCAAATAGCATTGAAATCGGTCCAACCGTTCTCGAGTTATAAATGGTGTAGCTAACACGACTTTGTTTTATATATTTAGATTACGTTCAATTGATTACATTCTAAAAAAAACAAAAATAAACAACTCATAATTACACTTGAACAAACTAATCAACCAGTAGTCTATAAATGCTTATCTTCAAAACAATCACAAACATTCGCTGTAATGACGCACAATGACGTTAGCTGTCGACTGGTGAAAAAGCACAAAATCAACTGTTAATAAAATACTCACATTATTTATGTATGCATATGATCAAAATGCGTCATGTACTTTCCTCATAAGCTTAACATATACAAAATTTAAAGGCCAGTGAGGCTTAGCTCTAAGGTTAAATACTATAAAGATAGAAAGATAGAAGTTAAAGAAAAACAGAAAAATCACACTCTCCCACGTGAAGAGGCGGCCTTGACGACATCGAAGAACGACAAACCCGACGGCTCCAGGACCAGATTCCACGCAGAGGACGATCGCAAGAGGTTCGGAGGACTGGGACCGAGGGAGGCGGCGGCTAAACCTAAGACTACGTCTGTACAACGTCGGCGGTGATCGATATGTCCACGGCATTGTCTCAAGGTTAAAATTTCCCCGAAGAGAACATTACATAAAATGTAAATTCGTAAAAATAGCTAAGGAGAAGTTTTCAATTACAAAGTGATATACCTTTTAAAATATTATATAGGTATACAAATAGAAATAAAATGAAATTACCAGCCAAGCTTGGATGATAGGATGTGTTTTAATAAATTACTTAGATTTAAATAACAATCACTAATCAATACAAAAGGTTTAAACTTGCATATATTAGATTAACTGTAAATATAAAGTAAGGTATGGCAATTTATAGATTATTAGAAGTTTGATTTTGTAAAAACTCGTAGTTAGATAGTATTATATGATGTGTTGCTGTATCGTAAATATGTACTATTGATTGTTTTACATTCTTAAAACATCCAATGAATGAGAAATAGAACATTGATGGACACTCCCACATTTATGTACTGGTGAATTTATCCTAGTAGGCTTTGTCTTAATCGTTAGTGTATGAATTAACAGAAAGGAACTGATATTATGACAAAGTTTACCCAGTTTACTTTGTATTAAATTGTTTACATTATACAAGAATAAAGTGTTTGATTTCCACCTATTAGTGTTTATTTGATTCATGATCAAATGAATGATGATGTGGAGTATCTCCACAGCCTAGCGAGTGTCTTATAACTAAGATGTTTTGAAAATTTAAAGTACGGTAACAAGAAAAAGTTACAATACAAAACTGAATATGTCTATAGCCTACTCGGGTAGAGACGAATAAAAAAAAAAGATAATTAGAATCGGTCCAGCCGTTCTCGAGATATAAATGGTGGGACTTGCATGATTTTGTTTTATATATTTAGATACTCGTATACAAATATGCCTATTAATATGGTCTTGTTATTTACTAAAGTAGTGTGATAAAACTTAGTATGATGGCTTATAGTATGATGGAACTTGGTTAGTACCATGATATGAGTAATTAATCTCTAAACCAGCTCGCTGAGTATGCAGGTCTGCTTCAACTGGGGTATTTTAGTAACACAGGTAATATGGCACATTGAATTATGTTTTACCCTTTTCTAGACTACATTTTGAATCAAAGATGGAAACCGGTTCTTAGTTTTTGTTACATTATAAATTAAATAATCAATAAAACCTCGGTAGTTGTATTGAACTGATCGGACACAGTCCCATCCACTAAAGTTGCATCTGATGTTACTAGGTTATATGCATTTATTAAAAGTTGTACAAGAGACATGCACCATCTGGAGATGGTTTGAACCAATTGAAAACATTACGAAACAAATGCGGAAGTTTGAACTTGACCAGAATAAATTAATAATATCGAACG
This sequence comes from Nephotettix cincticeps, assembly GCA_023375725.1. Classification (NCBI taxonomy): domain Eukaryota; kingdom Metazoa; phylum Arthropoda; class Insecta; order Hemiptera; family Cicadellidae; genus Nephotettix; species Nephotettix cincticeps. The sequence goes on from CM041786.1 coordinate 32,213,612, forward strand.
CTAAATTTAAAAGCAATCTATTTTAAAGTAAGACGAAACTAGATAATGAAGTCAGTATCACGCGGTTGACTCAGGAGCCTTGACTTGTAGACATTGTGTGACTAGGCCGCTAGAGGAAGATATTCTGTACAGTACTTGATACGCACGCATCTAACACATGCCGCACACATTGTCGATCGTGTCAGCTCTCAACTCTTCACTACATGAAACGCTGTACTGAGTTTTGTCAATTTATTAAACAGTACCGTAAGACGGTGCTTTGCTCGGATGGAATAAGACGTGTACCTATTACATAAGTTGATTAGCTCAACAAAACACATTTATTATGTCCCTAATGTAAACGCAATTTATATAATTTAAATAAAAACGATTTAACACACCTCAATTAATAAATATATGTTTTGCATTTGAACTTCCATGTCAATCGGGTTGTTGTATGATACCATTTGAGGAGCGTTAGATTTATTGGCATGGATATGTCTTAGTTCTTGAGGGTGTTGGTGATTTTTAAGGTGAAAAACATGTAACAGGTTTCTATAGAAACTACCAGAACTATTGTATTGAATTTTTATCATAAAAGAATAAGAACAGCTGTTTCGATGAACTAAAACATTCCCTTTAGACATATCCATGATCTAACCTATTTCCCACAGAGAAGTAAATACAAATCTTTTTGTTTAAAACTTCTTTCCACGTTGAACTTCCCATTTCCCACCAGTAAATACATGTATCCGAAACCTTATATACTCATATCTTATACATATATAACTTTAATACATATATAAAACCTTGCTTGTATAATATTGGATATTCAGGAAAGAAATATCTGATTAAAAACAATTTTTGGGTGAACAGCTTTTATTTGTAGTAGTGTACCACCGGTCATTATCTCTCTGGTTGTATCCCTTTGAAATTTATTTATATAGGGTGTTCATTAAAGTCGGGGACAAACTTCGAGGGGTGATAGTACTCATCAAAATAAACAAAAATTTCCTATGTCGAATAATCCTTTGTTTAGCCACAAGCCGCCATTTTGTATTTTATACAAAAAAACGTTATATATAAAGAGCTATTTAAGATACAGAAACCAAACATTCCACAAATATTTATTGGCCAAAGATAAAAATATTCTCAAAGTACCATTTGGGTTGCTAGTTTTAAAATGGCGGCGGTTAAAAATCTTTTAATTTAAATCAAGAAAAAACCATTAAATTTTTCGACATATGTTTATAGGAAATCTTTTGTTTATTTTGATGAGTATTATCACCCATCAAAGTTTGTCCCCGACTTAAATAAACAATCTGTATATTAGAATATGTTTTACTTATATTTATAAATTAAACAAATAAATATTGTTATTTATTAATTAAATTAAACATTCCTATTTTGTCATTACTTCTATTATCCATCTGTGTTATGTAGGGTAACACTTCCACAAGTACACATTATTACGGTCCAATAAATACTAACACACATGTCGTTTACGTAACCTCCGATAGAGACATTGAATTCAGGAGTAAATCGTCGATTCGGATAGGGATATAAGAAAACGTATCGACATGTCAGATAAGGTGCAACATAATTACCACATCAAATATCGCAGTAACTAGTTACATTTTTGGCTATCAAGAAATACGACTATTCCAGGAGAAAGTCCAACTATCTGTTGAGTCAGCGTTTTGTATTCTGGGTGTTGCATCATTACGTAGTAGTGCTATTTCGTAAAGCTCATCACATCTCATGTACAACTCCAAGATTTCACAATTTAAATAAGTTGTAGCTAAGACAATTATACACATATATATTCGTAAGTTTGATTGAAAATAATATTTTAATTATAATTTGGGATTTTTACCGTAAAATAAATATTTTTAACGGGTGTAGGCTCTCTTCTTTAAAGGAAAAGAGAAACTACTCAACTTAAGACAAAAGAGTAAAATAATCCAGTGTAATTGCTGGAAGATTTTATAAAATTTACTAAACTAATTCTTAAACCATCTTATAATATTCTTATATATTTGAGTAATAAATGCGATTATTATCAGTTTATTTACTTTGTAAAGTATAAGATTTTTATTAAATATTTGGTTTCGGGGATTAATAGATATATTTACATAAATTAATCAAAATTTAGGTCTGTAAACAGAAGAGTGTCTGTTTACAGTATATGGGTGAACTTTCCTTGATGATACAACATACAGAGCAGCTGACCCGTGTTCTAAGCAAAGTCTATTGATTAAACAATTATTTGTGATTGTATAAACAAGTATTCTAAAAAATGTTTGTATTTACTTCCCTGTGGGAAATAGGTTAGATCATGGATATGTCTGAAGGGAATGTTTTCAGTTCATTTAAACAGCTGTTCTTATTATTTTATATTAAAAATTCAATACAATAGCTCTAGAAGTTTCTATGGAAACCTGTTACATATCTTCACCAACACCAACACCAACACCCCCCAGAGGTAAGATATATCCATGTCAAAGAAGTATTCTAGGAGTATATACTTCTGGTGTTATTGTATTCCGGAAAATCAGCGTTAAAGTCAATTTAGTCCTAAAAACACACGCACGCACTTCACTTATGTTTTCCCTTAAAACTTTTCTAAAACTCAAGATGTTCAAATAAAATTTTCACCACGATGTCAAGGAAACAACAAGCTGTAATAAAATGTGAATAATAAAAAGCGTTTTTTCTTTTATTGGTGTATCACGCCCCCTAAGTAACAAATTAAGGAGCTTATTTGATTTATTTTTATGTTTTTCATTTCATGTTAATGCAAAATTTAATGTTTGGGCGATCACCTATTGCTGCAGAACACTCGGCAAACTGTATTTCCTAAACATTTTATACAAACGACAGTAATTTTGTGGAAATTACATTAATTTAGTCGAGCTTGGAATGATAATTAATTTCTATGACCGGTCACGTGGTGACCCGCGGCTAGGGGGTGCGCGTTGCAGCAACAAGCACGGTGTAACATGTTACAGGTAACAGGTAACAGGTAACAGGTACCGCGTCCCGCGTCCCTCGTACCTCGTAGCTTGTTATTTGTTTCTCGCAACACCCACTGATAACATGTACGCCGTACGCTCTCAGTTAGTTACCACAAAAAATAACCCCGAGTCAACTTTGTCAGCAGATATATTTTGATATTCACACAATGGAGAGGTTTCATTTTTAATTATGAGAATGTATCTCTGTTTATTCTATTTTAATTTTACACCTATAATGTCCAAGTAATTATTTGAAAGTGCAGACATAGATATACTACTCCGAGTATAATGAATATGCGTAATAAAACGTTTAAAATATTTTAAGAGAACAGAATTTTAGTATAATTAATTGAAGCTGTGTTGAGAAGACGAGCCATGCAAAATAAAGACATCATTGGTTTTTAAAAGCAATTACTAAATTTAACTTTAGGGACTCAGTTTTCTTAGTAATCATAATTTAATTGTTGTTGACAAACATTCCTCATAACAAGCTGCGTAATACTGGTTAAAACTTACAGCCTACTCTCCAATTCAATTAACAATGGATCATTGAATATTCGTCCAAGCATTTATAAAAATCATTCAGGAAACTTAAGAAATTTAGTTGATTTAATTTCTAGAAGAAATATGTGTTATACTCAATTTTGGATTTCACATATACGTTACAAACTTTACATGTAGGCCTACTCCAAAACTAAATTAATCCTAGTACATTTTTATTCTAAATTGTCATCCTTGAATAACCGGTTATAACTTTTCACTATAATTATAATTTCACTACAGATCCTGCCTGCTGGATATCTCGAAGCGACCGAGAATCATAATCAGCAAAACTCTTATCCTCGCTGTGTTTATCGGTGGAATAAAAATCAACCCGGCCCGGATGGAGAAGTTAACGGTTAACCAAAACAAATATGAATCATGGCGGCGCGGCGCATGCGTAAGATCACGTGGTCGCAGCGTGGCACGCGCCGTATAAAGCATACTGACGGCCGCGCCTGCCCACACTGTCGACTGTCACTAGTGCCTGCCTGCCCTGACGTTGGACATTATGGCCCTCATGAGTTACATGGTGAGTACCGTTACCACTTAATTCTACTAATTAATTAACATAGATTATAACATTCTATTGACTTTAGAATATTATACTCTATGTTTACACTGTAAAACAGGTGTTTTCAAACTTCATCTACTCAAGGACCCCCGTAATTAATTATGTTTATAATGAGAACCCCTTAAAATTACCTCTACCCCCTATCCTCCCCATGTCACCTTACAAAACAAGGGAAACAATATTTCCCTGCTCATAGGCATGTGTTACGTATACATTTTGTAATACAAACCAAAACTGTTAATTTTAGAAACAGGGGCTTCTGACGTGGGGAACTAAAACTAATTTGATTAGAATGTTTTTACGGACCCCCCAAAAACCACTCGCGGACCCCTAGAGAAACTCTGCTCTAAAACTGCTCTAAATCCTTTCTGTCTAAGGATTTATGATTTTCTGTGTAATCTGGCCACGAGAAGTCGATTGGAGCAGGTCTCTCGTCGTATTCCCTCCATAGTGTCCATGTTATCGTTAAGAACCTTTTGTAGCTGCAGTTAACTAAACAGCTGGATGGTTGTTTTTATGTTTGATAGTAAAATTCGTAAACAATAAAATTTTATTTTTAGGTTATAACCTAACTATATAGTTTGAAAGATGCTTTTCAAAGAATACTTATGTTCAGTTTAGTTTAATTTTACAGAATACGTTATGGATAATAGATAAATTTAGTTGGTTTATGAAGGTGTTTTAAAATGTTTTTATTTAAACCATATAAACTTTGTTTACATGGAGTACATAAGAAATGTGTATTAATTAACTATTGACGTATCTAACACATGTTTTATTTTATCCCAGCAAAACTCGGTCTCCCGGTACTTAAGTTTTAAATAAAAAGCCTTTGACCCATTTCGATACATTTTATCAATAAAGATAGATTTTATCAACAATTTACTATAAGGTAGGATTATATGAGTAATAGATAATGTTTTTGTGTGAGTATGCATATATTTCAATTCAATTATTTTTCAAAAATTGGGTTTATCATTGCCCCACAAAACATTTTAATTGGGATACCTTGTCTCGTGACATATAGTTTTATAGAAAATGAATGGTGACGAATATTATAGTTCTAAAGAACCCTATCACACACAGACTCGTATGTAAAACACCTTGCCACTCAGGTGAATACGAGCGGAGGGCGGGTGTGATTAGAGTACTGAACCTGCTGCTGACTAGAGCATTTGCTAACATATGCTGATTTATTACTTTCATAGACCAGCCGATTCATTTGCAAGGTTCATTAGTTAAAAGCCAATTGAACCAAGGCTTGCGGTTCCTAACAACCACACAATCATCACATGATTTTACTTTTGTTTTTGTGATCCTCAGGTTATAAAATAAAGCATGTACTATAAAAAGTTGTTTTAAGCCAATTTTAAATTTACTGAACAAAATAACTTATCTTAGGTTTTCAAAGTTAAAGCTCAGTCCTTAAGTAGCCTATACAATGTGTTTAGTGTGAAATCGTCGACCCATTATTCTGTAGATTGTTTAATTCGGGAATGAATTGAAAATCGTTTATAGATGACCATGTGATGTTACTCATGTTTTAAATTGCATAAAAACTATGGGACGATATAGAGGTTTTAGTCAATGCACATGTCTATTTTATTATTATAAAACAATAATTTAAACTTTAATCGGCCACTGTGTTGGTTAATACGAGGGTATTCCCGATAACACGTGGCACATGTTTTTCAATTTTCCGTGATAGGAAAGTACACGCTCGGAGGTTTCAACATAACTTGGTGACCTGTCAGTTAACTCAGCCCGCCAAAATATGATGGAGGGGCTGTAATGGTGTATAATGGTTGGTCTATGGTCTATGGGCTGCTCTAGAGTAAAATAAACGGTATCAGTGGACTGGCATGTACTTTCATCCTTAGGTGAATTAAAAACGACAACATTTAACCCTCCAAGTGATATGACTTAAACTTACTTTTACTTTTTAATTTTTATGCAACTCTTCTTAAAATACTAATTATATAAAAAAAACACAAAAAACTGTGTTTATCAATAACAGTAAATTTAACTTTTACCTGGGACAGTTAATCAAAGTTAGTCGATGATTCAAAATATTAATTAGTTTAGTTTTGTTTTAATAGAGATATTAAAATTATTTAACAGATTTTATCATATTACCAGAAAATTAAAAATTTAAAGATCATAGCTTTTGAACCACTAGTTGTACAGACATACGGGTGGTGTCATATATTGTTTTTACTTTAATATATACAAACCATGAACTTTTTATCAATATCGTTAAAGCGGGGTTTGAGAGATTTGTATTTATTCCATTTTTACGTGTTTTAGGGGATAAACTACATTTGAAATAGAAAATTCCAAAGTATAAAAAACGTCTGGAGATATAGCCAAAGTGCATCTATTTACACTGTACATTGTACATCAGTCCAAAAAACACTTTATTGGATTCAGGGAGTCTCAAAACGGATTTATCCATTCTCAACTCAAATTCGAAAATGTTGACAAAAGCAATACTTTCTCCGTTATACTACGTTCAAGGGGAAAAATAGGAATGGCTGGTTCTTTTATTTTTATTTCTTGAACCCTTACCATAAAAGCTTTGATGGTAATACAAGTAAAAGAGATTCTACTTTGTATGTATGTGATTGTATGTATAACAGGGGCAGGTAAGCATAAGTGTTTTGTCTTACAGAGTCCTACTTAACTGGTTACATGACACGTCTTTAATACATTTCCCTTATCTCCATTAAAAACCATCGTGTTTCATGTAAAAATTTCTGTATTTCGCTTTTAAATATAAGAGTATAATGAGAGCCGGTATCGTAGTTTACGTTAAATTAAGTATATTATTGAAGGTCTCTACGTGACCGGAGTTGTCCAGTTTAGTTGATCAAACCACCCTTTTGCAGACGTAGGTTTGGATACTTGATCCATGATAGTTGTTGTTAATGATGTATCTGTTGTACATAATTTATGACTCGATTTAAGCTGTACGAGTCATTGACCGACACAGAATAATAGTTGTTTTGGCATTATAAAGGTCCATTGGAAATACCTGATCCTGATATTGGAGATTACTTGATCCTTGTTTTATGGTAACTTTTCAGACGTGAATACTAATTTAAACCCTCATCAACAGTAATAACAATGATTATCTTTCGAGGTTTTATCGACTCACCTGCAGTAATTGCGGTCAATGCTAGACAAATTAAAAAACAATATTTGTTCCATTATGTTGCTAAAAGCAAGGAACTTTGTTCAAGTTGAAATTCAATTAGGATACTATTTAGACTGGTTCAACATCAACACATTAATTAGACACGGAGTAACTGATTAGGTCATATCGGTGAAGCTGTGGCATGTGGGTTGAAGCAAATACTAGTTTCAAAATTGGAGCTCAATTGTTGGAAACAAAAAAAGTTGTATACATTACGGCATTTTACGTAGCTTACAAAACAATATCTACTCACGATGTATGATGTTTGACAGTAAAATTTGATCTAAAAATACAAATAGTTACATTATTTAACAGCTAGAGCCAATTGCTAACAGCTGATTTTATGATAACCAATCTGATCCTTTTCTGAATAAAATGTGAAATAAAACTATTTTAAGGATATTGAATCGTCGAAATTATTTACCGCAAGTGACTGTACTTTGAAAGCCAGCCGAAGTCTAGAAAACAATACTTCACAGTTCTAGTACTCGTAAGCAGTATTTACAAACAATACTATACCATAGTAGTACTGATGCGTAGTATTTATAAACAATACGTTGTCTTACCTTTAATTTTTGAAATGGAAATCTACCCAGGTAGGTATTTTAAGATAAGTATGAATGAGAAATTAGTGTAGATGATTGTGACGCTATCTTGTAGTATTGCTGCTGACTAAGGCTACATGTTCCTTAGACAGGACAACAGTCAATGGCATCTAAGGGACATTCAGTTTAAAGTGGAATACGAACAACTTTTGCCTCTAAATGACGAACTGGACTAAGTATGAAGATGGTCTTTGTGGATAATGTAGCATTCAATAGTGCGGACGTTAACCCACAACAGAGAATAAATATCACATCCACGTTTCGTGACCTACTAGTACTAGAAATTACTTTTTTTACATAATAATTTACCGCAGTAGTATTAGAAAGTATCATGTACAAACAATAATATACTACAATATATCAAGGAACAGAATTTAAAACAATTCTTTACCGTAGAAGTACTTGTAAGTAGTATTAGGTAATTTACTTAGTCATATTGTACTTTGTGTTTTGCATCTATACCATAGTAGTACTGATGCGTAGTATTTATAAACAATACGTTGTCTTACCTTTAATTTTTGAAATGGAAATCTACCCAGGTAGGTATTTTAAGATAAGTATGAATGAGAAATTAGTGTAGATGATTGTGACGCTATCTTGTAGTATTGCTGCTGACTAAGGCTACATGTTCCTTAGACAGGACAACAGTCAATGGCATCTAAGGGACATTCAGTTTAAAGTGGAATACGAACAACTTTTGCCTCTAAATGACGAACTGGACTAAGTATGAAGATGGTCTTTGTGGATAATGTAGCATTCAATAGTGCGGACGTTAACCCACAACAGAGAATAAATATCACATCCACGTTTCGTGACCTACTAGTACTAGAAATTACTTTTTTTACATAATAATTTACCGCAGTAGTATTAGAAAGTATCATGTACAAACAATAATATACTACAATATATCAAGGAACAGAATTTAAAACAATTCTTTACCGTAGAAGTACTTGTAAGTAGTATTAGGTAATTTACTTAGTCATATTGTACTTTGTGTTTTCGCATTCAAAAATTCCAAAACAGAACTAACCAGTAAAACGTTTTCATGTGGAATATAAAGCTAGTTTCACTTAATATAATATGAGACTATCTAATTTTTTGAAATCATTCTATCTACCGTATATACACAGTTGATCCTTTAAGCAAAGGTAGACGCCTTACAATACTATAATGTCCTTTAAATGTACTATAAGCAAGTGACCGAAGTACATTCTTTGTTCTTACCGCAACAAGGGAAGATGTATTTGTTAGGTAAATGTTTCAGAATTATCAAGAATTAATTATTTTATAAGTCGAATAAAGTAACATATCGGGGGATCATGGCGTCTGCGATATGCATTGACCCGGGGCGGACCGGTGTCGAGCACCTCAGCGCATGACAGCGCTATCACTATCTGTCTAATCGGACAGACTTTGTGCCGAAGAACTAAGTAACGAATGGAATATTACAGTTGAAACATGTAGATACTATTAGGAAAACACAGTAAGTTAGTCATTTCAGTTATATTTTACAATACGGCACAAGCTTTTTAACGTCATTTTAGATACTAATTACTGTTGGGATCCACTATCTTCAACTTTTTGACATGGATATCTGTAAAATGGAAAATATGTAACAGGTTTCCATAGAAACTACCAGAGCTAGTGTATTGAATTTTTAATACAAAAGAATAAGAACAGCTGTTTATATGAACTGTATCCATGATCTAACCTATTTCCCACAGGAAAGTAAACACAAACGTTTTTAATTTTGGGTTTTTGATGTAATTAATGATTTTTCTATGTTTATTAGTTAGTATTAAAAGATTTAATATGAAAAAGTGATGTGTTAAAAAAAATCACAATTATGGGCGTTTTTCAAATTTTATAGCATTAACAAATTGTATTTTCTTGAATAGCTTTTCAATTAATCAACCAAATGCAAAAGCTAAGCTATATTTTCAAAGCTAAGATTGCAAGGAACAATTTTGGTGCATTTAAACCATGGTAACCCAATAAATAAAGATATTGGAGAGAATATTTTTAAAAATGCTTACGAAAATGAAAAAATTGGTTTTAAATTTAAAAAATTGAAATTTATTTTTAAATATTTACACTGAGATAACTATGCACCAAAAACTTCACAATATGATCAATATATTGGGTAAAAGTTCTATTACAATTAGGTGCAGTACTTACAGATTTATTCAAAATTTCCCATTTCAAATATGGTAAAAACATAATTGCAGAAAACGGCTTGCAAAGTTTTAAAAGTCTTTTTTCACAATTAAAAGTTGTGAAAACCTAGAACAGAAAAATGCTATTTCCCTTCTAGTTATTTTTCTGCTCCTCTTCTCTCAGCTTTGCACTTTTTAAAAGTTTTCTACCTCTTGTATTTGAAATGATTGAAAATTGGCAAAATTGCGAATCACAACATTTTACTTACAAAATTAATTTAGTATCTAAATGTAGTCAGATTGCCACAAAATTACATATTCATATTAAAAAAGTGCTAAGAAAATTTAATTCAAAAGTTTTAATTTTACCCAATGGATAGTGACGGATCCCCTTATGCCCTATATTTAATGTATTTACTTCCCTTCTAAAAATAGCTTATATCATGGATATGTCAAGGCAATATATATAGCAATGTTCTCAGTTCCTATAAACAGCTGTCCTATATACGCGTGTTATTATATAACGTCACAGGGATCCATGCAACCGCGCGATAGCATTTTTCTCGTTATTCCTCCACTTTTTCTCTCCGAAAATACATTGATACTAACCTATAGAAATCAAGGAGGTGGAGAAAATAAGTAAAATATATTTAGGATTATTTTATTGGCTAAAGCCGCAAATACATGTTAACTGTAAGATTGGCCATGTTCTGAAGTCTAATAGCATTACGGCTTCGTCGTGGAAGATTAGATATTTCTGGGTCGCGGCTTAATTAATAACAATACTGAAACGATAAGACATTCCAAAACTATTTTTTCCCAGATTTAGAATTGAATTAGGTTTAATTGCTATGTCAATGGAAATGGGAGATTCTAAGCTATAACTCTAAGTAAAAACGTTTGTATTTACTTCTCTCTGGGAAATAAGGTTAGATCATGGATATGTATAAAGGGAATGTTTTCAATTCATCTAAACAGCTGTTCTTATTCTTTTATATTAAAAACTAGCTGACCCGGCGAACCTCGTAACGCCTAACAGTAAATACATGAAATGAGGGGGCTCACGCACGATTGTTATATCTCGTACATGAAGTCTTCCCGACGTCACTTCCGTTTCAAATTTTGTGGTCCGACGGTTTTCCAATACCCCCTTCCCCAAATATAAGACATGACCATGTCAATATACGTGTCAATAAAAAATAAATACACAAATAATATAAATAGGAAATAAATACTGTTTGAGTAAACATTTAAGTTTTTAATAACCAGTGTATGTATACGTTTACGTAAAGTAGGCTATATTGAACGGACTATACTAACAGTAGTGTACATTGTGTTTGCAGACGTGTGCAGTGATCCTGGTTCTGCTGATGGTGACGTCAGCGGCTCTCGGCTACCCTTGGTCCGGTAGTGGCACAACCTCACTACACCGCACTGAGTGTGACACAAGCGTACGTATAGTAACACTGACTTGCACGAATAATACTTACAAGAAAGCTCAAGAATATTTTGTGAATTGAAATTTAATCCCGTATTTAAGTGTTGGTTTAGCTTATATTAGATTAGATTATTGAAATAGTGACCACAAGGTAGGTATTTTAAGTCAAGTATAAATGAGAAATGAGAGAAGGATGATTGTGGCACGATCTTGTAGTCTTGTTACTCACTAAGGCTGAAATGTTCCTCAGACAGGACTTTTAATTCATTAACAGTCCAACAGCCGATGGCAACTAATGGACCTACAATTAAACGTGGAGTCCGAACCACTACCTATGATTTACGAACTGGCTTAATTATAAGGACGGTCTTTGCGGAACTTTCAATCCACACGAGAGAACACTAAACCCACCATCGCTCACAACTATCAAAAGAATCTCCAAAAAGAGATGAGGGGCTTTAAAAGTATTCCTGCTGAGTAACTAGCTTTCAAATTTTCTTTGTTCTTCGTGACATAAAAACTGCGTATCATATTTATTATATAGGTACAATTATTATTTAGATAATTATTAAAATCCATAAATACCTTTAAACTTTAGATGCAATAGTTTATCAATATTTCATCAATCTGAGAATTTGAGAACCATTTAATAATAAACGGTATCAGTGGACTGACACATAGGTACTCTCCCCCTCAAGTTAAAAAACTACAACCGCTAATAAAACTATAATATTCTTTAAACTTGATGTAATTATCATCTAAAATTTATTGCTTCAAAAATAATAATCCAATTTCTTAAACTCAAGAGAAAGAAGTTAAATTAATTGTTAGAATCTTTTTGGGTCATTACCATAAAAGCTTTAAAGGTATTATAAGTAAAAGAGGATAGTTTAGTTAGTAAATAATGCCCATTACTATTTAATATAAACATAATATTTTCCGGAAATATTGGTTTAAGTCCCAAGTTTGACCAGTTTCCGCCGTTTCGAAATGGCGTTGGTTGATAACATTGTTCAAAGTCTATTCTCAATCGTAGGTGGCTAAGGTCAATCGATACAAATGTAATCATATGAGAAAACTATCTAAAATAACCTTGAACAAAAGGTTTGCACAAGGAAAGTTTTGTTTCAACTATGAAAACATGTTACATAACCGACACGTGATTTGAAGCTTAGTTGTATGCGACCCGCTCATAACTTGATGAAAATAACGGAACATTGTTAATTTAAATAATATTATGTTATTTATGTTCCATGATCACATTGAACTAATTAACACCTTAAAATATGACATTATACGATGATAAAGGGTGATTGAAGATGCATAGAGCTCTCGTTCCCATGTTGGCCAGTCAGTCGATAAAGGCCTACCCATCACAATCATGAAAAGATAAACTGCAAACTGCATTATAAACATAACGTAAAACATCCTACAACAAATTAAAATTAGAAAGCTATAAAATTTATTAATAAAAATTCCAAAAATTTTCTGTTTATTATTGTCACCAAGGATTATTTGACAAGGATAACCCATACTAATGTAAATCCTCCAGTATGGATCTTTCAGTCTTTGCAAAGTTGATACTACTTCTTTAAAATTTTATAGTTTATAGTGCACAAAGTACTAAATAATATGACATCACCCGCATGTCTGTAAAAATGATGGTTCAAAAGTTATGGGCTTTTAAATGTCAAAAAATCAAATTTATAAATTTTAAGCAAAAACAATAACAGTAAAGTATAACTTGACTGGCACCATTGACATCAGCTAAAAAAAAAACAAATAATTATTTTGAATTGTTTGTCTACAACTAACAGCTCCAGAGAAAAGTTAGTTTTAGTATCCATGATAAACGCAGTACATTGTCTGGGAGTGCCAATGTTATTTTTATGGAGAATATTAAAAATTCAATTTCCTCCTTATTTTCCAACCGTTTTCCATGAAAGTTGGTATGAAGCGTAAGGTCAAATCACCCAACAAAACCAACTCAAAAAAGCTTGGTATTACCGGGGGAGTGGGGTTTAGTCCCATACAATTCAAACAATTAATTTAACTTTGTCTGTCTTGTTTTTATTTTCAGAAATGGGATGATTATTTTTGAAACAATAAATTATTAAATTATATCTAGATAAACTTTGAAGAACGTCTTTTTGCCTTTTTAAAATTTACCTAAGGGAGAACGTATATGTGTCAGTCCACTGATACCGTTTTTTTTAAATGACGGCGGAGCGCTGTAAACACCCACCTAAATAGTATTTTGTCGACTTTTTGGCTTGTTTGTTCAACTGACGTTGTGTAGCATGGTCGATGCCTGTGACAAGCACAGTAGCCTCTGGAGTGCAGTTACGTAGTGGACACTGGACAGATTAGACTATAATCAAGTAAAACTTAATAAAACGAGTTAAAAATTATTCCTCAACCTCAATTCCACTAATTATTTTATCTTATCTCCAAGCAAAGGACCACGTTACCTCTGATTGATGTTATTGTAATTTAGATGTGAACTTTCTAGGATGACACTCAGACCCTGTGCCAGAGGTGTGCAAAGTCCACCAAGTCGAATATCGTCTATCCGATGTGCTGTGAAGACAGAGAGGAGGCCAGGAACTGGTGTTACCATTACTTGACGTTTGGGATCCAAGGACAGTTGTAGGAGAGTCAGCGTTATGGTCTACCTTCAGCCTCCTTCACCGCCAATCGACACAGAGCCACCCCACATACACTGCGGTGAACCGTATACAAATTTTGAGATATACAAACAGCAATTCTTTTATTTTGTATATTGTATGCTTTTATTTGTGTTGATCTGTGGTTTTATTCAGTTTAGTGTCACAACAAGGTCCCAAGTCTTAACGTACAAACCTCGGAGTGAGTGTTTACACGTCTGATCGATTAGTATTATGTAGTCTTTCTAAAGCACAGAGTTTAAATAAACGAAAATCAAATGAGTACTTATACTCCAAAGACATTATATGATCATTGGGTCACAAGAGTGTATGATTTTATGCACATTAACTAGATCTAGTTTCAAAGAAAATGTGATAGTACAATTAACTACCTAGTGATTTCGTCAGTGAAACAACACCATATTCATTAAAATCTTGAATGATTTGAAGATTTTTCGATTATATATTCATTCGACAACTGTAACTATTAATTACTAGTAAACGTGTGGCAACATTAGTTAAAGAGCTATGACGATTTCAATTTCCATTATATTTTTGAAATCACTCGGTAGTTGCACGTAAAATATAGAGTGTGATATTATTTTATGCGTTAGTTAATAGTTAATTAGTCTTAGCGTGGATTGTAACTCAATTTTCTTATTAAAACAGGAAACAGTAACTATGTAACAGTAGCTCAATCCATGGTGTGATGAAACGTGTAACAACAAATATGAATCTTTTAACATATCTTGATTAAAACATACTGTCAAATAACGTTAGTGAACTAGTGTTCATTTATTACAAAACAGCACAATGTTATGTCAAGTGGGCTTATATAGTTTGTGTATCTTGTTTTCTTGAGGTGTAATACAGATATAAAAGGCTGTGATAGTTTTTTACTAATCATAATTATATAAGTTTCACTAAACTATTTATCATATTTATTTCTTTATTTTTATATGCATCGAAGAAATTATGTAATGTTATCAGTAAAATATATTTTTGTACTGAACTAAACTGAATTAAGCTGTTATTTAATCCCTATTTATTGCCTTCTATTTTAAACCCAATTCCATGAATACGAAACGACATCTCCAAATATAACGATATTTATTTGAGTATTATCAGTTCGGGATATTAATAATATCTATGAATAACTAAATGTTAATGACTCAGGTAAAATGTGGATGGTTTTATTTAAATTTAAATTTGTAGTTTATTTTAAAGAGATGTTCGGCGTAAGTCGTCAAAGAATTAATATATCCTTTTGTGAGGTTGGAGCGCAGCTTTTATTTTTGAAGAGGTCTTAGTCACATAATGTTATGAGAGAACGAGAAGGTCAACATTGGTATAGAGCAAATAAGCATTTCCATATGCATTTGTTTGAATCGCATAGATGACCGACCTGGAAACTAAACGGAAACCTCCACATACTGTAAAACTCGTTGATTGTAAAGTCCAGGGAACAATAATAGCTAATTAGATGGAGGGTCATTAGCTACTGTCGAGGCAACTCATTCAAGAATTGCCTACAGATTAATAATAACGAAAAAAGGCTTAGAAATAGATATTAGAGATAGAAATTGGATTTAAAATTCATGCCTTCCAAAACATAGTAATTCTTTTCCCCAATACAACACACAAAATACGCGAACATGTTTCATGATTTTTCTTATTTTTGACACTAATGTTTGTAACCAGATGTGTTACAAAAAAGTATACATCCTTACCATATAAAGTTTGGTAGAAGTTGGCAACTTGGACTGCAGATAACACAGTTTTGTTTTTGTAAGTTGTGTAAAATTAAGTAAAGCTATATTTTTCATATGCTTGCAATAACAAAACTTTTGAGCTAATTTTCAAAGATTTCATCGATATCTTTACAAAACCTTTTCCAAAATTTAAACAAATGTTTTATGCTTGTCAATGAAAATTCGGTGAAATAATTTTAGGATATTTCAAAACACTGTCTTAATTTTTTTTGTTCCAACTGAGTAAATTAAACGTTTGAAAAATTTACTCACAAAACTTGATATCAATAACACTTATTTTAAATTTCACCGAGCAACGCGCGAACATTAGAACTTTTTAATCACTACAAGTAGTAGATCGATTACTACGTTTAATCTACAAACATGGAAAGCAATATTAACAATCAACAATGAAAACAGCTTCCTTAATAACAGAAATACTCACCAAGATGATAGCCTACATTACAGTTAATTTTCATTTAGTGTCCTTTGTTTGTTCAGCAAGTCACATACGGTAAAAAAATCAGATTTCTTAACTCACCTCATAGTTATTTGCTTTTATCAGTACACTTGAATAGTGGCTTTCCAATTCAAGTTCAACGGACTTGATAATTTGATTATTGACAATTTTAAATTTGACTTCAAATATGATATAATTTTAATTAAAAAAAATACAAAACAATCAAAATAAGGACTTGAATATTTGAACACATTGACCAAAATCCCTGGTGTTAAGTATGTTTATATTTTCTTTTTTTTTAGTTTATTAACTATTTAACAAATACGTAATTGGTGACAAATTACCTTATGTTAGGTAGGAAGTTCGTTCGTGACCTAAACCTCTTTTTATTATTTTAGACAAAACAAACAACAAAGATTTTACCATTTGAATTGTTTAACAACCTCTGATTTAACACGAAGATAGTTTTTTCTAAATGTACGAATTAAAATATTAGAATAATTTAAAAAATAAAAATTTATGTTTTACCGGTTAGAACCGTAGACAAATCCCTTCCTTAGTTTATATGATAGTACTTGAAAATTTTCACCATGATACTAACATACAGTTTTATCTCATTGAAGCTTCTTATTCACTGAATCATAAAATGGTTTCCTAACCAAGCGCAAGAGTTAACTTTCGTTCAAACCAGAAGTTAACCATTTACATCACAAGAAGTTGATAACAAACACTCAACTATAACAAGATCTGCAACGTGCTCCGCAACTTTGGCTTTGACCACATAGTTACTCTTCTTGTCATCGGTCGCCTTCAGAGTCACACCAGTTAAAAGTTTGTCGACAGGAAGAAACAAACTTCCCAGTAAATATGAGGTTATTAGTTAATTTACCCTATTCCGAGATATTATTTCAAATTTTGTATGGATCGATAGTATGTTTTTAAAGCGTGGCGTGTATTGAATGCTTTGGAAAATTTATCTTAAGTCATATTTTTTATTTTTATTAGTCTATATTTACAAAGATAAGTAATATTTGTGCCAGTGAAGCACTTAAGTATTTCAGAAATCGGAAGATCTCAAACCCCATACCTTTGTTATTGCTATTTTAGTACAATATTTTTTTAGAAACTCTTTTTTTAGAAAACTTTTGAGTTATTTTTTTGAGTTATGATATTTCATTAAATTTTGGACCAAACTAAGGAAAGCTTGCCTTCTTAAACCAGCTGCCGTTTACTCAAAAAAGGAAGGGTTTGAGTATTTCGACCAATTTTATGTGTCCAATGTTTTTCACACTAAGTCGCTTGATTTGTAAAAACACAGGCAAAAGAACTATAATAAGTTAGTTTGGCTGTAGCAAAACTTAACTTGGTACAAGCTTAATTGATTGAGGAGTTGACACGATGGGATTAGTATAAAATCTATAGAATAAGAGGAGCTAACTAACAGGCGATTGAATGATATACCCTTATATGGTGAATTTTACGATTTATATTCTTATTTCTTATACAAAGGATTTCGAAAATATCTTTAGATTGTTTGATTCTATTTACATTGATACTTTAATATATCTGGAATATGGGGCATTATGTATTTAATTAATTTTTTATTTATAATGTTTCTAAAGAAAATATGGTTTGTTAGTTTAGTTGACAGACAACCATTATTTTTTTAACGTTACCAGTCAAAAAAAGGAAAACCGTGAACTGAAACAATGACTCTCCACCTGCTTCGGCGAGGTCTTCGGTGCCCTCGAAAAGCCGATAAGGGTCTTATCTCGATTTCTGTTTGTCTGACTGACTATCTGTAACGCTAAAGAAGGCATCTGTGTTTGTCTTCTCCGTCAACCCGAGAGCACCCTCTGTGATGGAACTTATTATCATCATTCAATACCTTTTGGAGAAGGCTTTTGTTTACTTCCATCTGACCCATAAGCTATTTAAATAAAGCAATAGGCTCTAAAACCCATTTTAAACGATCTTACCAACATTATTTTAAATATCGCTGAACCTATGATCTATCAAAGTAATTTAACAGAAATAAATAACTAGTATTACAAATTAAAATCAATATTAGTTTGTTTACATTGATAATTGATTTTAAACATATTTCAAAACTATACTGTATTGAAAGCTTGTCATAACTTATAACAAATATTACTAATGATAACAATTTTCTCATTAATTCTAATTTAAAATGAATTCTGAGTAATAATTCTAGATTTTTCTATTTATTTAATTGTTTACTATTTTGTAATAATAATAATAATAATCATCCTGCTTCTTGACGCAGAAACATAGTACTACTCATACAAAGGCCGGGCTAGTATAAAATACGTATCTGTTGAATAAAGAGAACATGATAGAAGATAAAAAGTAAGTTTAGAGTAACCTTTTGGCCAAGGTCTAGTCTTAAGAGTTTTCAGGCCGCGCACTATTGCCTCTTACGAGTACTACTTATGATCAGACCGGAGGACCTCAGGCGTCGGAAGGTTTGTCAGACAGGAAGGGGTTAATAAACCCATGAAGTACTAGTTAGCTAAAACTGTTAAAGGAAATAAAGACTCATAATCCTTAATGTATCTTAAAAAATATGATTCTTTTTTTAAACCTCAACTACCCATCTCCATGGGCCTAGGGCCTGAGCATTGAATTCACGATAGAGAGGTAGGTACCCTAGTAGCCCAAGGTTATTTGACAGGAGTCGCCGGCCATTGTTCCGATCTCTGCCAGCATGTCATCCCTGAGATACCGTGCTGGTAAATCGGAAAATCTAGGTACAATTTAAACTTCTATTCAACCGTTAATTTTCATAGGAAACAATTTACAATAATTCCTAATTATTTTAAATTTTTTCAAAACTACATATTCACCCATATGATTACTTTGTTATAATAAAATCTTATACTATAGGTCATTCACAGAATACACCACCTACCACCTCAATCTTATCTCACCACTAACCTCAATAACAACTGATTATTACAAAATAATTATTATTTGTGTCTGTTATAATGACTGCTATACTGTAACAATGCGAGCGATAAGCAGCGAGAAACTATTGTGTTATGCAATATGCCATGAGCAAATAAAGGGAAAATATTTTTTATTGAAGGGTTTTGTCCAATTATTCTCATCGTTGCCAACAATAGCTGGCCAGATTAAAAGCAAACAAAGTAGCTTAAAAGAGAAATTTAGAGCTGACGTTTTGAATTTACGCTGGAAAGTTGTTTTCTACCACCAAAGATATATTTTAGCGAATTTCCCATAGGAAAGAAGCTATTACCGCAGGTCTCATGGCAAGACTTAAGCCCGGGACCATGTTATTTTTTTGTTTTTAGGTGCCCGGAGGCCAAAAACAATAGTCGTTAAAATTTATAAATATATAGCTTATATATATATATAATATTTTATACATATGTATATAAATATGTATATATATATATATATATATATATATATATATGTGTGTGTGTCTGTGAACACGTTAACTCTAGTA
Organism: Nephotettix cincticeps; assembly: GCA_023375725.1. NCBI lineage: Eukaryota > Metazoa > Arthropoda > Insecta > Hemiptera > Cicadellidae > Nephotettix > Nephotettix cincticeps. The sequence goes on from CM041786.1 coordinate 32,233,487, forward strand.
AAAATGGTCAGATTGAGACCAAATTTGGTAGAGACGTGTATTCATACAAATGCTCGGACAAGTTCGTAATCCTGACATATCGTCAATCGGAACGGGTGGTTGGAGGGGATTTTACTAAAAGGTTTTTGCGTTTTTCATATTTTTCTCATATATATTTTTCTAAGTTTTAATGTTTATCTCTTACCATTGTAATCAGCTTAAAAAACTACACAATTTAGTTCCTTCAAGTTTTGTTTTATCTCCAACGGTTACCGAGATATTAAAAAAATCTAAACAAAGTACGTTGTATTTTAAGGCCCCAACGTTTAATGTTAAGGAGGATAAGGAAAATAATAATTTTTCCTTATCAATGTATATTTTTGGATGAAACCTGATATTTATATTATTAATTTGAATAATTTTGATATTAGTGTGGTTGAGATTAATCCATTTATGCCTAAAATCATAGTTTATGAGGTTAGAATGGCAGCTTACCTGAATTCTCTTTTCCCATGTCATATAGAGTAGAGGCAAACTCTTTTTTATGGATAGATGTTGATGAACCATGGTATAAATGGTCAAAATAAAAACTGTTTACGTTAGAAACACCTACTTTCAGTGTTCCTTACATCATCAAACCTGTATACTCTTTCCCATGTTAATCTTATGGCAAATAACTCATATTTTCAACAGATAATGATATTGATATGATATTGATTTGGAAATTCGCTGAGTACGCAGAGGTGCTGCAACGGGGCATACTTTTAGCTAGAAAAAGATTTAAACAATTAATATTCTAAATAAAGGTACGCCTACTATTGTAAATATGCATTACACAACAATTATTACGCTGCATGTCTTATATCCTTAGTCTCTAGACTTTGTGGGTGGGAAATAATGAAACGAAAATCTGACTTTCTCCCACTTATTCGTTATGATATTGTTTTCGAAGTGTTGTTTGTTGAGTTGAGAGTGGATATATCCGTTTTGGGGTCCCCTGAATAAAAAATGGGGTTTCGACGTGCATTTGGTGCATTTCTACTCGAGAGACATTTTTTAACGTTTTGATGGGGAACAGACGTGATGTGTGTGTGTGTGTGTGTGTGTGTGTGTGTGTGTGTGTGTGTGTGTGTGTGTGTGTGTGTGTGTGTGTGTGTGTGTGTGTGTGTGTGTGTGTGTGTGTGTGTGTGTGTGTGTGTGTGTGTGTGTGTGTTTGTGTGTGTATGCGTGTGTCTGGGTGTGTACAGAGCCACACTCTGCCCCGTTTGTTCGGTATTGACGAAATTTGGAATGTATGTGTTTATTCACCGTATCTCCAGGAGTTTTTAATTTTTTTTTATTTCTATTTCAATTGGAAGTTCAGTCTACAAAACGCTTAAAAAACGTAAAAAATCCGAATTACTCAAAAATGGCTCTAACCATTTTGATGACAATTTGATAGTATTTCGTGCATAAAATAAAATATTCAAGAATAAAATAATATGACACCATCCGCATGTCTGTCAAAATGACGGTTCAAAAGTTATGGGGTTTCAGTGATAACTATGAAAGTAAAGTATAATTTGACTACAACTTATTAGTCAGATTAAAAAACTAAACAACTTAGTATTTTGAATTATTTGCCTACAACTAACGGTTCCAAATAAAAGCTAAATTTACTGTCTGTCCATGGTAAACGCAGTATGTTGTCTGAGAGCGCCCAATGTTATTTTTAAGGAGAACATTATGATATCAATTTCTTCTTTACTTCTAAACCATTTTCTTTGAAAATTGGTACGCAGTGTAAAATCACATCACCCAAAAAAACCTATTTCAATATATTTGGTATCATGGGGGGGTGTGATGCCCCAAACAATATCTAATAATAATTAAAACTTGTTTTCTCTTATTATTAGTTTAAGAAATTGAATAATTACTTTTGAAACAAAATTATTAAATCAATTTTAGATATACGTAAAATAATATTGATAGTTTTATTACAGATTGTCGATTTTACATTTGCATAAGAGAAATATTAGGCGTTTAATCTGAATTTGATCGTTATTGATAAAATGAAGTATTTCATTTTGTAGGTAGACGTTTAGTCATCAAGAAATAAATAATTAACAATTTAATAGAGTAAAAACGTTAATTGAGCAGCTCCAAGGTGGTTCGTTTTAAATAGGCCTTAAAAGAATGTTTTTTGAAATTTGTAATTTGGTTGCAATTAAAAACTTAATTAGAAACCCCAAGCAAAACATTTTTCATTTCGCTTCTATACAATGAATATTAATAATAATGTTTTCTTTTAATTATGAGGGATGTGATGATTTTTCTCAGGAATTAACTGGAGAAATGAACACAATTTTCAAGCAGAGTTTTACATGTAGCACATTGTAGTGTACATTGTGAAGGATAATAGTATATAAATTTACAATTTTTGGAATTATGCTAAAAAGAATGAAAGTAAAGTTGAAATAACAAATTTATCCCTAAACCGTTACTATAAAAATTTAGTGTTTGACTTTTAAACGCAAAAAAATACTTTTGTTACCAGGTTCCCATAAGGCACAATCAGAGGACTTCATTTATTCAAAGATACATCCAACCGTTATTAAATATTATATTAAATGAAATTTCCATAATTTTTGATATAATTTTAAGGAAAGGAATCACAGAGTGTATGTCAAATTATGAGTTACAATTTTGACCGTGAGTACGTCTGGTAAAAATGCTCCGACTGAAATGTAATTTGCTAAATACTGTACGTGTAAAGACTGTTTTGTGGGATTAAATTCCAAAAGAATCGGTCTATCCAAAGGAGGAGGGTTGTAACAATACAAAAGTGGGGATTTTAAGGTTTTAACAATTAATTTATTAAAATAAAAAATAAAAATTTAACATTTAAAATCCTCGCTCTATGTAAATTGTTGTTCTTGGTTGTAGGTTGAGACGAGCAAAACTCTTTTTTTTAAGATTAGGCCTGTATGAAACAGTGGTTTACCGCCATGGTTTAATGAAAAATTGTAAATAAGACATTTTTAGGTTTACATTATTTAATAAAGTATGAAGAGTAAAATTATTTTTGACAAGGCCGAAAAGGTCGCTTTTCGCATTGCTGGATTTGGTTTGCGTTTAAGATAAAATCATTCTAATAATGAGAAAATTGGAGCTTGCAAATTGTGTTTCATACTAGTTTGAAGAAAAGAATCTCAAATTAAGTATGTATACTGTATAAATATTGTAAATTAACTCGGCAAACATATTTTGTATTGTATTTATGTAAAGTTTATGTTTATAGCCAATTTAGCTGCGGCAGGATTAATTCGTCGTAACAAGTTTTATTATTTAAATATTTAAAATATTTCATTGCCTAGATTTTATTCGCTGTGATACGGGGTTTGTTTTATTTATGTAGAAAGGAAATTATCTCTCAGTCGTGGGAGTATACCTGTCAAGCGGGCGCTGTAGAAGGTCAATTATCGATTCGTGGAATTTGGTGCTTTTAGCATTTGGTGCTTTTAGCACTTGGTGCTTCTGGAATGCCACGCCCTCAAAGCACACACCTAGGTGTGCGCTTTATATAGCCAGTGGTGCATTTTTTAATTTTAAATAAAAAAATTTATAGTAAAATTTGATATTTGGTTTCATTTTAATTAGTATGTGAGTTATGAAATAAAGACCATTTAATAGAGCAAAATCAAATGAGCAAGATTTGCTTCCTCAGAAAAACACGCCAATTCTGATTGATTGGGACCAAACATGAGGAGAAATTTGTTTCGGGTGATATGGTCGTATATAGTTTTCTTGGCATAGGCCAAAAAAGTCTCCACAGGACCTTTCCTAAAAATGTACTAATACAGATCGGACAGTAAATAAGGATGAATTTTGACGGATCAGGTGAAATGTCCAAGATTTCATCCCCAAGTTATTCTTATGGGAAAAAACGTGCCGATTCTGAGCTTAAACTCAAGGTTCACCACTGAATGAATTATGGATGAACGAATATATTTCCATAAAAAAGAATACAAAAAATACATAGCATTACTAAGTATAAACATAGCAATGCATAGTGGGGAATATATAGGAATATATATAGGAGCGAAAATATTCCCCACATAGGCGAACCTGTGCGTGGGGAATGAGTTCTATTCAGGCTTAGACTACTACAAAATTTTAACAACCACAAGACTACAAGCCTCAAAAGAAATATGATAAAAAACAATTTGAAGAAATTAAAAATAATAAAGAGAAACTACTATTAATCCACTAATACTATTAATCCAAAAGAGGCAAAACAATAAAGCCAAGCTTTTACAAATACCGAAACGTTTGTCCACAATGACAATAAATAAAGGAATTGGAAGTAACAGATATCTCACCTTTTGCAGAGTTTTATTTCTAACATAACTTATGTTTATTGAAAAGGGAATTTATCAAGCATAATTGATTAATACAGATGAATTCTCCGAAACGTTCGTAGCAAATTAAGTGGGCACTTTTTTCAGTATTTCGACAACTTCATTCTATATACAAATAGCTGTACTATAGTTAATTGAAGAAGTTAATATAACACAACAAACGGAAGATCTACAGATGAACATACATTGGATCTAGCAGAATTGTAGAAAAACAGTATCGATCTGACAAGTTATAATATATATTGTGCTCATTAGTATTGTTTAAAAGGAGAGAAGGGGATAAGATGCAAAGTCATGAGACAAAGTTCACTTATTCACTGAGAACTCGTACCTCATTATACTGACTTTATACACCAATTCACCAGTCACGGTGCTGCACCTCACTATATTTAGCATTCTCACAATTGATCTCCTAGCATCGATTATATCTCGTGACACAATTACATGTACAATCCCTCGTTAGATTGTCATTATACATCACTTCATCAGTTACAGAGCTGAACCTTACCATTGTTATCAACTTACATTTTATCTCCTGACATCGATAACTCTCATGACACAATTACATGTCAAGTCCCTCATTATACAACACTTCATCACGATCCCGTCACGATGCTGAACCTCACCATTGCTAACAGGATTGAATTCCCAGCATCGACACAGTAGTTATCTGGGTGTCATTTGTAGCCTAAAATATGTCTTACATTTTTTATTTTATTTATTTTTATATTTTTTTAGGGAGAGGCGGAAGAAATGCTTTATGCACACAGGTGGCCAGCCTTTAGTGTGGGACTCCCCTATGAAGCGGGGTTACCCACTAAAAAAACCTCCTCTACTCTTTAGGTTTCTAATTTAAGGTACACAATTTAATACAAAAAACAAATTTTTTTTATCAAAATTTAAAGTTGTTTTTTCTTTGGCTGATTTCCTTAATGCTTAATATGTTCAAACATAGCTACGATGGCCACATTTATTAATACGTTTGTGACACATGAAATAACAGTAATATGATAGAATATTCGTTCTATTAAATTACTGGTACAAAGTTTGATATCAAAGTAAAAAGAATTCACCGCGTTTTCTATAGGACACCATAAATGGTAACTTTCTCTTCAAATAGAAAGTTTCAGAAATTCTTTAGACTCAAAGAAGTTGGAAACAAACACCAAACCATAACAAGATCTGCAATTGGTGCCACCAAATTTATCTTTCAAAGTTTCGTTTCTTTGTAATCCCTTTCTCAGTTCTCGTTCTTTGTTTTAGCAATAAAATAAACATTCGTAAAATTAGATGTTTAATTCCTAATTTTTGTAATAATGAAGATATTAATCCAGCAGATCAATGAGGTCTATGTTGCAATACCATGGTGGTTTCTTATTCAGTATAATCAAAAGGCTGTCTAGTAGTTATAAAATGAATTCATTAACATATTAAAGTAATGATGGATTCCTGAGTCCGTGGTATCGGTAATAAATTGTATTAGTACCAAAGTGCACCATTTTACGAAATTGCATACAAATTACACCGTCAGCATGGTGTTGGGTACTGTACAGGCAGACGTCAGTGGGAAATCCACTTTTTAATTTCTCCCCTTATACATAGTATATGGAAAAAGTATTGTTTCGTCAAAATTGGGTACATCAAAACGAAAAAATAACATGGTCCCTGGATTACGTCTTGCAATGAGACCTACGGTAATAGCTTGTTCCCTATGGGAAATTTGCGATAACGAGATAATCAAACCTTTTTAAAATCTGCGTAATGATTTTGATTGAAATATCATGATAAAAGTCCCTTCTAGTATGACCCCACCTGTATGTCTGTAAATTTTTAGAACATTTTTAGAATTATTAGAAAATTTAAATTTACTTTTTGTGATAGTCGCAGTGCTTTGTTTAAGAGCACCAAAAGTTATTCTGAAGGACGAAACTAAACAATCAATGTCTTCCCTATTTCTCAACCGTTTGACCTGAAACGTGGTTTGCAGACTAAAATAAAGGCATACAAAAACAAGTTAAGGTATAAGATTCTGGGGAATTGTGCTCGTAAACAAATGAGCAATAACTTAAACAGCAACTATTTAATATCTAGAAATCAGTATGGGTTCAGAAGCGATCTGACTGCTGACGATGCGCTCTTCAATGTAACGAATCAGAACTTCATCAGTTAATGAATAAAAATAAAGTCGTTTGATTCCCTGGACATAAATTTACTTAAAAAACAATTTAATTTCCTTATGATGTAGGACATCGCACTTGGGGGGTTCAAATCGTATTTAACACAAAGGAGGCAGTTGGTGTCATTGAATAGAGCTGATAGTGATGTGTGGGATATTCACTATATGATGTTAGTCAGAGAAGCAAGCTTGGCCTGTTTATTTTCTTAAACCATCAGAACAATTTGTCCTAAGTTCATCTGCGGAATGCTTACATATTGTACTTGTACGCTGTCGACTCCGCGCTACCATTCATCACAAGCCCACCAGCATGCCGCTCAAGGTCTACGCACAATTGAGCTTCGGTTTGATCAGAAACGTTTAACCATCAATATTAAAAAAAAACTAATTGTACGGCGATATCACTACGTGCTTTAGGTGACCCAGGTGATAAGAAACTCCAAAACGATAATTACAATGAAGTCGAATATTCGAACTTTGTAGTAGTGAGATGTTTTAAAGAAATTCTGTAACTAATCATGAGGCAAAATATTTATGAAATGTAATTTTAATAGGCTCATAAGGAAGCTTTACGCTTGGGGGAAGCTTTGTAAAATGTATGACTTTCTTTATTTTTACTGTTTACTGATACCGTTTTTGCCTCAAAACAACCGCAAAACAGGTATTTCCACTCCCAGCTAAACTTAGAAAATTTTGTCAAAATAATGGTTTCTCCAAATAGTTTGTACAGGAGAAATGAAAAATCGTATTATTAAAACCTTTTGAATTACATTTTTGAAATGAATTGTTGGTGGTAGTAGGTACATCTTATTTAGATTGTTATGTCACAAATTTTACATCACATTAGTAAAGTTTCACGACGTTTCGGGGTCTGAAATCTGATCCCATTCTCAGGTGAGCTGGAACCTATGTATAATTGGATAATTGGCTTAGTCCGGATTATGTTCTAAACTTGTTATGTTCTAGGTTGCATTTCAACTGAGACGGGATCAGATTCCAGATCCAGAAAAATCATAAAACTTTGTTTTATTAATCGTAATGGAAAATGAGTGCAAATTACAATCTAATTAACAAATATTTAGGACTCAATATTTAAAATAATCATGGAAACTATCGGTATATCAATGTCATTAACGAAAGGGGAAGATTTAGTTATTTCTTAAAGGAGGAAGACAAAAAACAAATACTTAATTACTTTCAATGAATAATTGCGACGGATTGTTAAGAAATTGTAAAGCAATGGTATAATGTATCAGGATAAAATGAGATGCATTACTTCAGCGGTAGCGTATGAAAGACGGCGTGGGTTATGAGGAATATTATACACTGATTATCATAAGAATAGCGTCTTGACCACGGAGCTTACAGGATGTGACATGAGCACGATATTAGTCTGCTTATGCGATTTATACGGTTCTCATTATAAGGGTTTGGGCTTTATGGCTGTTTATTGCCATACAAATTTGCTTTTAAGAATGATATAATTAAAATTTAAACTTTGCCTTTTTGTTTCAACGTATTCAAAATCTATTAAAGTAAAACACTTATTTTTGGACAAGACGACGACAAACTAAAGACAAGAACCCAAACACGAACTAAATATACATTTTCACACAGATCTTTGAATTGATTTAGGTAACGATACAGGTTTTGGTGTTTATCGAAATATGTTTTGTAAAATACTCTATTGAACAATACCTAAACAAACAAATGAGCAAATAAAGTGTAAACACTGAAATTGGCTCGCGTTTTCGGGTCCTGACGAAGGTTATAAATTAGTGCTCTTATTTGTGACAACTGGAATCAAAGATATCGAAATAGCTTTGATATATTGTGGGGTTTAAAAAATATCTCTGAAATTAATTGCATAAATGCTCAGACACGGTTGTGTATGTGCACATGAGCATTCGAAGAGGGATGGATGACCTTACTATGCCATTATTTAATATTAATTTACTCAGTTAGCCCACGTGTACATAAGTTGAAAAATATGCGGTAAAATAAACTTTGGGCCAGTTTTAGACTTTTAAGCTACTACCACATATTTTGTAGCGCTAGAATACGGAACTAAGCATGCTTAATTAAATAAACATGTAATGAATTGTGTTTGGTGAATTGAAAAACTCTTTCCTCATGGACCTGTATTTGTGAAAACATTTTCGTTGATATGCATCTCAAAGCATTTGCATTTTTTACCTCTTAATGATGTATTCTAATACAAATTTTCAATGGTTGATAAGCTAAACATTTCTCAAAGGGAATATTTACGCTCGTTCATTTGTGCCAAGCGTTTGTTAAAATTAAAAACAAACATGGACAAACGTGATAATGGAACCGGCACTTTTGAATTTTCATAGAATTCTCCTCTGCAAAACATATCTTTGTGTGTTATGAATATGTGAAAGCTTTACATATGTTAAGTTAGAAATAAATTAAAAATAATTTATGTTTTAAAAAGGTTTAGAGTCTTAAAAGATGATGATTGAGCTCTTTTATGATTTATAACTTTTGGATTGAACCTATGGCAAGTTACAAAATTCTAGAAACGTCGAAAATTCGAATTAAAATCGATGTATATATAGGCCTATACCTAAAGCGTTTAGATTAAAAGCTAATGGTGTAATTATACTAGAGACTCTAATACTTACTTTCTCCTCTTCAAATTTTGAAATTGAGTAGAGAGTGGATACATCAGTGTTGAGGCTCTCTGAGTAAAAAGGTGGTTTTTAGTATGATGCACTCGAATATCTGTCTGTCTGTATTCAGTCGGTTTTTCTGTGTACAGTCCTTGAGACCACACTGATTGTCGATTTTTATAAAATCAGGTACACGGATGCACTTTCTACAGACATCTACACCCACAGACCATGCTTTATAAATCTACAGAGCATTTTTAATTTTTTAAATTTAATTTTAGGGGTTAGTATACCCAAAAAAACCCCTTAAAATGTCAGAAATACAAATTTATCAAAATCTAGTCTAACGATTTTGATAAAAAATGTAATGTTTTATAGTTACTAACATCCTAATTAATGTAAAACCACTCCTAATTCTGTAAAACTAATGGTTCAAAGATATTGGGCTTATAAATGTAAAAAATATTTTCTTGCAAAACAATAATTTTACAAAATAATTTGACAATCACCGCAAAAACCAGATCAAACTCTATACAGTTATTAGCTTCTTGTGTTTCAAATTATGGTCGTTCAAATTGCTAACACCCCCTTCCATAGCCCAGAGCTAAGACATATCCATGTCAAAAACTAAACAAACTAGTATTTCGAATTATGGCTCTATATGGAAATTAAATCTACTGTCTGCGGTAAGAACAGCACCTAATGTACATTTTCAAAGAGTGCTCAACGTTATTAATATAGAGTTTAGTAAAAAATAAATTTTTTCCTTATTTCTCAACCTTCTTTCATGAAACTTGGTCTAAGCTTAATGTTACATCATCCAATATAACCCACACATAAATGTTTTTTTACCTTGGAAGGGTTGGGAATCCCTCTAAAAATTTTCAAATTGTTTCAAGAGGATGTTTGAGACAAATTTTATGATAGTTTAAGAGATAGTAAGTAATGCAGTCATTTATGGCATCTAAGATTTTGTGAAAGTTTTAAAACTACATGTAAGATGTAGTTTTAAAGGAGAAAGTATGCATGTGTCAGTCTACTGATACCATTTTATTTTAAACTGTACTGTAATATTATAACATTATATTTTAAATACATTATAGGTTAGTTATAATATATGGTATTTTTAACCCATAATAAACATCGTGTTGTTAATCATGGCTATACAGGGTATCACAAAAATGTGTGATGTGCTATACAGGACCTGATTCTACATACAAAAATAAATCTAAAACATAGAGTAAGATTTTTTTATATCCTCTTGGTTTTGCCTTAATCCGCCATTTTTTTGTAAAGACATTTATTATTTCAAAAACCCGTAGCGATGATTTTACGAAATTTGGCAAAAGTATTTAGCACGTAAGTAATAACAAGTAAGTAATATTTGTAAAAAAAAATATTTTTTAACTTCCTAATTTTCAAAATAGGAGCCATTTGAATTTGTAATAAAATTTCACAAAAACGGGTACGTAAATCAAATTATTGAAAGAAAAATAATTGTTAGTATTTATTATAAAAATTCAAACAAAACATGAATGAATAAATCGGTTCATAAATTAAGAAAATGTGTTATCATAATAATGCAGATTAATTAATTAAATTAATAAATTATTACATTACATTTCATAAATTTATAAATAATAGTTTTGTCTGAGTTGGTTACTAAATAGTAGACAAATATTTTTATTTATTTATGTTTTTAGCGAATTTCCCATAGGGAAGAAGCTATTACCGTAGGTCTCATGGTAAGACTTAAGCCCGGGACCATGTTATTTTTTCTTCTTTAGGTGCCTAGAGACCAAAAACAATAGTCGTAAAAATTTATATATATACAGATGTCTGTGAACACGATAACTCTCGTAAAAATGGTCCGATCGAGACCAAATTTGGTAGAAACGTGTATTCCTACAAATGCTCGGACGAGTTCGTAAACCAGACATATCGGTCAATGGAAACGGGTAGTTTGGGGGGGTTTTGTACCCCAAAATGGGGGTTTTTGTTTTTTTTCACATGTAGTTTTTAAAAGTTTCTAATTTTATATTTCACCATTGGAATTACCTTAAAAAACTATACAGTTAAGCTCCTTAAAGTTTTTTTCTATCTACAACGGTTACCGAGATATTAAAAAATCTAAACACAGTATGTTGTATTGTGGGGCTCCAATGTTAATCTTATGAAGGATAGGGAAAAAATAATATTTCCCATATTAATCAATATTTTTGGATAAACCTTGATATTTAGCTTCATGTTGTTAAGATTGAACATTTGATTGAACATTGATTGAACATTTATGCTCAAAAATCATAGTTTATGTGTTCATCATAGCTGCAAACCTGCATATTCTTTTCCCATGTTAATCATATAGGGACTAGGCAAAGTCCTTTATTTTTGGACAGATGTTGATGAAAGTTGGTATAAATGTTAAAAATAAAAATTGTTTATGGTAAAAAAGCCTACTTTTAGTGATCCTCACAGCAGCGAACCTGCACACTCTTTCCCTTGTTAATCTTATGGATGATAGGCAAATAATTCTCATCTTTATTGACAGATTTGTATAAAACTTGTCAAATATTATAATAATATAATTGATTTGGAAATTCGCTGAGTACGCAGGTCTGCTGCGACGGGTGTATTTTTATATTTTTAATACATAAATATTAAAAAAATGTTGTTATTGTATTGTTTAAAATGGTTTTCATACTATTTAGTAACAAAGACGAGGCGTATAACGTCAACATTTGTTTTGTATCCAAAAATATTTATAATAAATCAATATAATGGGTGTTTACATACGTATAACGCACATTCCAATTGTAAAGTACATTTATGTATTGAGAAGCTTATGAAAAAGTGAGCAATGTTGCATGAGAACAAAGGGGAAGTTGCATTAACTTTGACCTCAGAGAATAACAATCTCCAACCCAAAATACTTGTGGTTTTCCGCGTTGGCATCTGCTTTGTTGGTTTTTGGAGAACCATACAGTTTCCACTTGTGTGCCAGAAGAGTTTTATCGAACACTTTTCTTACAAATTACTCTTTAGATATATCTGAAATATCTTTTACAAAATATGTTTTATTGGAAAATTAAAACTTGGGAATCCTTTAAAACATTATGTGAAAGTATGTTACATTACTATTTATGGCTGTAACTGATCCAGAAAAATCCGTATTGTCAAAGCCTCCATTAATTAAAGTTTTGTCGTTACTTGTAGTATATTATTAAAACATTTAACAATATTTTAACGATTTCTTCCTAGTTAACAATTTTCAAATTCAATCCAAACCCAAACTAAACCTAACTGTAATACGGCTTTTATAGGAAAGATATACAACAGCTGATTATTATAATAAACGTAATATATATATAAACGTTGTAATTATTTTTTATTTGGCCAACATATAAACACGTGACTTTTAATCAGACAGAAAATAAAAATATAAATACATAATCCCCTAAAACCGTAGACTATTAACGTGGCGAATAAAGCTGATAATTTTGTACAGCACATATTTACTTCATAATTTTGCATTAATGAATTATTCAGATGGCATTGGACAGTTAAGTATATTGATAATGGAAAGTAAACCAATCAGCTGTAGCTAAGAAATCAAATGTTTTCATTGTAGACAATTTGTAAACAAACTTACTCTCCATATGGTTAACATTAGAAATTTAAAACGCCATAATATGGAAACTTATGGAATTTTCGAAAATATTTTTTCACTAAAACATTCCTGGACATATATATAGAGCAATTTCTTAAAACTTCATGGCAATCGGATGAGTAGTTTGCATAAAGGACATACATACATACATATATACACACACATTCAATTTTATATATAGAGATAATTAAGGTTTAGGGATAGTTACTAAAATATAAATATACCATCTAACATAAAATATATATATATATATTTTAATGCATGTTTATACAACAACCTTTTGCAATGGTTAGCAACTAAGAAGTGAACAGTGAGTGATGTAATAACGCATTTAACAAAGTGAATGTTAAATCGTATTACATCGTAACAAAACAAACCAGCTGACCGCATCAAAAGCTCATGGCTGTCCGACAGTGAGTCCACAGATGTAACGAGGGGCCGGATGTCGGAATCCCAAGACAATGATTTCCGGTGGAGCAGTGCGGAATAAGCACATCCGTCGCGTCGGGTTTCTCGGCCTAAATTACGCGGTGGCTTCCTTTATGGAACCCTTGCGAACTAAGGTTTTGTGATACATATATTTGTGATATAATTATTATGAATAGCAATGTGCACATGTTAAGACTTCTTTAGTTTCATGTGTCTTGCAAAAAAGCGATTTATATATAGTAAATACTCGTAAAGAAAATATGAAAAATACTTAAATAAATATTGTTTTATATATTTGAACAATATTTATAAATCTATAAAGCTACTATGCAGCCGCATATGTAACTGGCATACAAGTGCTTAAGTTATTTCCGGATTAAATAGAACTTTGAAATCTCGCAAATACCTTCGTGAATGACCCTCTGATTAAATTATGTGAACTTGAAATTATTCCGTTTGGATAAAATAATTGAGTTTGAGCTGTCAGTTGAAAAGTTAGATTTGAGATTTTGAGGCTCCCTGAATAAAAAAGGAGTTTTAGATTGATATACCTGTATGCCTGTCGATTCAACAGCCTCCAAACCACACCAACGCTACACACAAGTATCTTAAGACACGTGTTTTCACACACCTGTCTTGTCTGATGAAATTGAATGAGACAGTCTTTGAGTGTCTCGTGTCTTATGTTGCATGTCGAATGTTTGCTGGATACTGTGCTCAGTCAAGTGGGAAATGTCATCAGAGGAGGATGAAGTGATGTAATTACTTGCAGTTGTTAAATGAAGATGTCGTCGGTGTACGATTCATATGAAATAACGAAATAATGATTTTACTCCTTCAATGATGGACACACATGTAAAAACTGAGTAATTATTACTGACATATTGCCAGTATTTGGTCAGTAACGTTCTTATAAACTTTATGATAAAATAAAAAGAGATATAAGCCGAAGATATTGGATCCACCCCTACTGGACTGTCAATGTTGGTAAATGTCAGTGTAACACTCAACAGCTACGATAATCCAGACAAGATGAAAAATTAATTGTTTTAGAATGGAATAAGTTACTTTGAACAAAGCACCTTGTTCCACTTTACATTAGTAAACTTTCTTTTTAGTTTCATTTCTGTTCGCTAAACACCTTCAGGTCGTAGTTATAAATTACTGGATATTCTTCAATAGCAATGAAGAATTCCGTATGCACTTGTTCTTTATAAGGTAAAGGCATTTTCCCAAACACAAATCACAAATCACAAAACACAATGAAAAACCACTTTAGCGTTTCAATACCCCTATTGGAGCTTGGGGGTTGCGTCAGGCGCATGTGCGCGGTGGTGCCTCACGCGACATGTCTCACATCTCACATGGGACACATGTCTCATACATATGTCGCAAGCATTGTGTGAGCTCTGATTCGATAACACAGGTTAGGTTCACGCGTGAAATGTCTTATACACTAAAATTTCGTGTATTACGACACTTGTACACACTGGTGTTTTTAAGGCGGGTTACACATCTAGTCTTAAAAGCTTTGTAGTTTTTTTTTGTGGTCGTAAAATCAGGGTTTTTTCAATAAGATTCCACGCCGTTTGAACGGCAATTTTCAAAGATGTTCATGTGTTACTATTAGTATTACAAAATATTTAATGTTAATACAAATGAATATAATAATACACTTTTAATAAATTAGTACCTGACCACATTCAGGGATTTCAAGCGCTGATTGATCCAAAATAATTCTGCAAAAATAGTTCTGTATTTTTCACTTTTATATTTCAGTAACCACTTGAAACAAAGCAAAGATTTAAAATAATCATCTATTTGTTTCTAATGTTTGTAATAAAAATTCAACTTTGTATAAATTACAATATATGTAAAGAGTTCCAATTTTGGGTTCAAATCGTCCCCCAATCGCCTCCAGAAGGACCGATTTGATTGAATTTTGAACGTGATCATTTATAAATTTGAAACAGAATCATTGCACAGGTTAAATGTCTCTGTATTAATTTTCATCGCGATTGGAGTTTTTGTTCGTGAGATTTTATGTTACAGACACAAACACACACATTCAAACACAATAAATAACAACACACACAAACATCCGCGCATTATTTAGTAGTATATATCATGGACAAATTTTTAAAGGCTTAAGTAGTAATTATCTTCGAACTACCAGTGTTGCACAGCAATCGCGTTTGCCATATGCGACACAAAATTTATCTCTCTCCGGCGCATCGTGGAGGCGATAATTTAAAACATTTTTCGTTTTGCAGCAAAAGCGTTACAATCCCCGCTATGGCTGCTGATTCCAATTAAATGGATCCAAGGTATTAATTATAATAAGACTTGGTTGCTTTTATTGTGTTAAGATAGTGATAAGTCTATATTCACATGATACATTACCCTCTTCCACGGATTTACTGTGTTCAACCAATACCTATAGTTAACCTTAACTTGATTGATTGATTTTGTATTTAAATTAAATGAAATGGAAAATCCTTCATTGTAACAGGCAAAGTAAGCATGGTCATATCTTACACTTAACCTGCTTCTAAACTTGATCATAAAAATAAACTTATCATAAATTATAAACAATATATACATAATAAAATATATGGATAGTTTTTATTACAAGCTCACATTCAAGAACACACACCCGCATCAGCAACAGCACCACCACAGAAGCCCAAGGGTACGCCAGCCGAAACCATCCGCTCAAAAAACAAACTTTCAGTGCCGCCACAAACTGTGAACGTTTTCAAGGGATTTATTTGTAAGGGTATGTTATTCCAGGCAGTGACAACAAAAGCTCTATCATAAGCTGTGGTCACATGATGATGTAATCGTAATGTGATCTACGAAGAACGTTAATTTCACAAACTACTTTGAGGTACAAATTTAAAGTCTCCTCGAAAATAATTTGGAATATCTGTTTTTAATATTGAAAAAGTAATGACAGAATTGTCATTGCTCTTTGATCTTTAAATTTCAAAGAGTTTGCCTCAAAGTTCAGTAGTATGGTGTGCTATGCCCATCACATCAATAGACAATAAAAACTTCAAACAATAATTTTGAGAACACTGGAGATACCCACATGTGTTACAAGCATGTCATTGGTCAGTGAGTTGCAGTAAGTAAACTGGGAAAGTACAAGTTATTTTACCAAGTGCAATTTAATATTTTGTGTACTCTGTAATTCTGTAATTACTTGATTGAGTAATTGGGACAAAAACCTTTTTTTTGTATGTCAGTGTCTGCTTAGTCCCAGGTGAGTGTTGAGTTAAGTATTACTCCAAGAGCCTCCACTATGTCGTAGTGTGGTAGGGAATTTCCACAAACTATAATTGGACCTATAGAGGCAGAGTAAATTAAATTGTGAGGTTGAGAATAGTAGATAACAGTCGGTTTAGTCTTTTCGAGATTTAGTTTTAGTCCGTGCAACAATAATAATTATAGTAATGTCTTCATTGATTTTTCTGATAGAATTGTTCATATTTTTTGTAGTAAAGTGGTCGTATATTTGAAGATCATTAGCGTACATTTGGTGTTTACATTGCACCAAAGTTAGGCTATGTTATTTACGTACAAAACAAAAAGTAAGGGTCCAAGGATTGATCCTTGAGGAACACCACAAGTAACAGTATCCCAGTCGGGTCTCTTCTCACCAACCACCACACATTACCACCTATCTGATAGATAATATCTCAGCCAGTTAAGCACGTTATGGGAATCCCTATGGACCTTAATTTTTTTATTAATATATCATTATTGACACAGTGGAATATTTTAGATATATATATTAAAGGTTAGAACCGTTCTCGGTTGACGTTTCATGAAGAATCTTATGTCTTCAGCCACTTGGAGAAGTGCTGTTTCCGTACTGTGTTCTGTTCTGAAACCCGAACAAAAACGTTTTATCTGACATTCAGCCAGATAAAATTACTGTGATGAATTCAGTCATTTGACATTGAACGATTCTATCCAGGCCTTTAAGGTAGAGCGGGCAAATACTTATCGGCCTGGAATCACGACATGTCAGATCTGAGACAGTATTTAATCTATTGAAACGTATTGAATCAAATGTTAAATCTGGTTTTTGGTGAAGTGTGGTAATTAGAATTTTAAAATCAAAATATATTTCTGAGTAATTTATTACTCACTCACAAACCTCACTAATAAACTCATTAATAAGGGTTTTCAATATAGATAGATATTTTTCGAATCATTTTTAGATGAATGAATTTATTAGAGCCGGTTATCCCAATTAAGAAGTTATTAAATAATCAGTTGCTCATTGTACTGTAGAACTCCTCAAGCAGCTGTTGGAAACGTGAATTGTCTCCATTTACATAATTTAGTACTCTAAAACATTGACTTTTCATTTACTATAAGTATTATTCTTTTATATTAAATAAACCTGTAATGCAGTTCTCTATAGTCTTTATTATCTATTAGTGAAAAAGAAGAATGTGTATCACTTTTATGGAGGTAATTTGATGAAGATCGAAAGTTTTATTATACACTTTAAGACTGAGTAATAAATAATAGAATTAACTATGCATTTACTGTATCTCAATGAATTCAATGTAATTTTTAAGTTAGAGATTCCTAATAGTTTAGTTAGTAATAGTAAAATTCATTTCAGTCTATTATACATGAAGATTATATACAATAATTATGATCGAAGCTATTAAAGTTTTCACAAAAAACAATTTGTTAATATGTTAATGGTCAATATAATAATACGGGCTTTATAACTACTGTTTAGTTCTGTAATCGGCTCTGTAAGATAGAAACGAAGAATCAACACAATATTCATGACGATAAGAGAAATAAATAGTCCCGTGACAGATATAGCGCGGTAAATTAAAACTGCCATATGAACTGGACCTGGAGGAATAACAAACGGCCCGCTGAGGCGAGTAAATTTCTACCGCGGTGAATGATGAATGAAGGCCTACTTCTGTTTCTAATATTTTATTTTTTTTAAGTAATACTCATCTTCCTACATCGGGAAATTGGTAAAATTTATGCATGTTGTATCAAATTAATATTATGTATTGTAAGACGTTGTGACATTGCTAAAGGAGGTACTGTAAAATAGTTCCATTAGTGAACTACATCAGCTACTGCTCCTGATGGATGGCGGTGCTGACTACCAGCTGTACTACCGCAGTGTAACAGATCAAGAGAAAACTCGTCCTGCAGCAGGTGGTACCTATTGAATTGAATTGAATTGTATATATGTATATTTGCTGCTCTAAGTATTGTAAAACCGTTACTTCATTTAGAAGAAAATAGTTATATGACTATTATTACAATTTATTATCATAAAAGATCTACTTGCATTTTTAATTTTATATTTTAAAGTGTTTTTAAAATATTTGACACATTAATAATATACATACCCTAACCTTTTCTGAATTATAAACAATTGAGAGTTCCCTGACGTCCAATATGTAGGAATAAACTTTGAAATTCTTAATGAGAAGCCTGTCACACGACATATCAAATAGCACTGCCTTTGCCCACTGAATACAGTGCCGCAATCTGATTTCAAAAGGGTTGCCCTATAGTTTACGAGAAACTATAGGTCTAGGATGTAAGAGACAACACAAAAGTTTTCGTTAGAACCTTGTGATGCGAGATCAAATAACACGGCCTTTCATCCCAGAAAAATAGTGATGCAATTGAAATCCAGAGAGGTTGAAGTTTTAAAAATATAATTAGGTTTAGGATAAAGGCGTCAACATGCTTAAGGTTGTTCGTCCATTAAATGCTAAATTAACACTGTTAATTTAAATCTAAAAGGTCTGTACTTTTACAAAACTAAAAATAAATAATTACGTCAATATTTTTTACTTTGGTAAGCTATTGATTGTTAAACCTTTTGTCTCAGGTTTCCATTGATATAGTTCAGAAAAATGATCAGATCCATGCTAAAGTCAATCACACGACCATTAGTGAAGTAGCCATAGCCCCTATATATTATATCAACTGTAAGATCATATCGGTCGGCTTATAGTAGAGTAACTTAATTTATTAAAACTGTTTTTTCTGCTTGTTGTTTGTTACTGTGTGATGTAAAATATGTTTTCCTAGATAAATTACTTGACTTAAACATTTTGCTATTAGGAGTTACGAATTAAAAAAAACTAGATTTTTGTGTTCCTCTTTTAACATTATGTAAAACAATTCCACTTTTAAAAATTTATAAAACATTATTTTATAAAAAATGAGATACCGTGATTATCTAGCGTGTTAATAGCTAAGTTGTAGGCTTGTAGGGGAATACTGGAGGGAGAAAGGATTTCAATAGTGTCATTACACTATGTATAGTATGTTACCTGTTCATCTACATTATCAAAAAAGATTATTACATTTGTACAAAATTTTATCTTACAAAAATGTTTATGCTTCTTACCATTAAAGACAATTCTTGATAGTCGTGACTGCTTTCTTGACCTTAATTAAACCTAACCTTTTCACCCCTTTTCATATTTTACCTTATTTTTTCACTTTTTTTGTATATTTAACTTTTATGATCTTTCCCCTGCTAACTGTTCATCTTTTCTCTTACCCTAACATTTTCTTTTCCCCTTTTTCTGTTTTTCCATCTTTTCCTTGTTTCCTTCCAGTTTTTCACTTTATTTTCCTTTTTCTTTTTTTTTTTCTTTATTTTTCATTTCTCAACCTTTCTTTTTTTTTCCTTATTTTTTTATTTTTCTTTTTTTTTTTTTTCTTTTTCCTTTTTTTTAATGAATTTTTTTTTTTTCTTTATTGTTTTTTATTCTTTGCCTTTTTTTTCTTTTTGCATTTTCTAATTTTCTTCTACTTTTTTTTTTTTTTATATTTTTTCTTTATTTTTTTTTTTATTATAGCCCCTTTTTTCTGAATTAAAAACCTTAAATGTGAAACCCCTATACTTGAGCCTTAAATAATTACGTTAGAGTCACCTATATTGAGATAGAGTGTATAATTAGTACATAAACATTTTACGTGCAAAAACACATAAATTCTGGTTAGTAAACATCCGGTTGCTATGGTAATAACTGGCTAAAAATCAGGTGATGTTTCCACCAAAACAGTATACTAAGGTAATACATGCTCTTACCTCGTAACATTTTCATCATACCAATCCCATAAACTACTGTTTCCGATCTGTTCGGCTGTGATGGAAACTAATAAATATAGGGCTTAGTAAAATCCAGATAAAACTGGAAAAGTGACTGTTCCGGAAAGTATTTTTCAACAAATTGAGACCACGAGCGCTGCTATATACCGATTTACTAATTTCATTGTTTCAAAGCCAAACAGCTGATCTTTAGAGTAATATAAATGAATGAAACGATAAAAAACGTGTACTGATGGTGCCATTAGTCTGTACTCGTGGGTTTTATAGCTTTTAACTTTATAGCTTTTAGGGATATGAATTTTAAGCCAGGTTACTGGATTTGTTTATATCAGGTGAAAATCTTGTAGATGAGTATAAAGGATGTGAGCAAGCCCAACTTTTATAGTAGCATCTAAGTAGTATCTAAGCCGCGCGCTCAGACTATTGACACTGTCTGTAATGTCACTTTAATTATATATAAATTTTTGTCTTGAAAACTCATTTTCATATTTTATTAAGATGGATGAATCAAATAGTGTTTGAATTTATCTTGAAACGACGAATACTAAAACTGTGTTTGAAGGTTCTTCTGAAAACTTCAAGGTTTTCCAAAATAAACCTTCAAGTAACGATGTTAAAATTTCTTGTACCATTAAAAATGTAGATATATTGAAAAGTTTATTTTTGACACCCTGAAGGATGAAAGTACTATTCTTAACAAGTCCGAAAGTGCCATATCGAAGCTTGAAAAGATTATTAAAGTAATAGGTAAAGCCTTGTACTTTAATGTAGCCTAATTTAATATAGCCTAATATGTGTCCAAATGGATATATACAATGGATAATTATTTAACGTCTGCACTGTAATTTCTATTTTTTATTTTTTGGGTTCTGGTTAAAATTCTTTGTAAAGAAAAATTAATTTATCAGATGGCTGCTTGAGAAGTATTGTTATCTATACTACAACAAAGAATAGTGCGGCCAGGGCAAAGGCTGCTACAGGAATCACTGTAATCAACATGTGTCTGCCAAATATACGTTTAAAATATGGACTGCCAGGAGAAGTGCTTTCACGGTTAGAGTTGCTAGGAGAAGAATTCTCAGGGGAAGGATTGTGAGGAGTAGGGTTGGGAGGGAAAGGATTGTCATTGCTATGTGAGTGTCTCCTCTGGGGAGTTGTACTATGGGAGGGATTTTTGGAGAGGGTGTTGTCAGGCGACGAGCTTGGGGGGGAAGGACTGCTAGGAGGTTGAGGTTTTGGAGGAAGGTTGCTAGGAGGTTTGATTTGACAGTTGAACGACACATCATGGATATCCAGACCAAAAGACCTGGCAATCATCTTAGCCTCATCTATCAACGTCTTGGCATCATCTTTAAGTATAGGAATTCTAGGTCTTGTATTGCTATCAATAATCCAATCTTCTTTCACTTTGATAAATCCCTCTTGCCTTCCTTCTACTGCTCCTATAGTTTACAAAGTATGAAAATCACATCTTAATATTATTTCACATCTTAATTTGTATATTGTAAAAATGTGAATAAAACTCAATTTTTAGTTAAATTCGTATATAAAAGAATTATTTATATATTTTTGTAATTAGTATTCTTGAATTGAAAATTTAAGCTTAAACAAAACGTTTTTGAACTACGCTATGAAATAAATAATGGAAAAACTATTTTTATTACAGACATAACCTAAAAATATAACGGAGTGCATTGTGTTTCCTATGTTACATGTTTCCACATTGTACCTACTGTTTTCCAATGGGTGGGTAGCTATACTAACCTATTGCTTACTGTCATGATATGTTCTTGTAATACTGAGCGGCGCTTTCCCAAACCGTAGTTTAACTTAGTTACATGTTTAAACTAGAGCATAGAGGAATATTAAACTAGCATAAAGTAAAGCCAACTTTCAAATAAAAAAAACTTAGAATTCGATAGTTTCAATATATTTTTAGATTATCATAATAGAAATATATTTATTTAAAAAAATAAACATAGATAAATATATACATATATAAATATAAATAATTGTTTTATTGTGATAACCTACGAAGTATTTCACATTAGCGAGTTCTAACGAGTTTTCATTTGTTAGTCGGCTTTATTCTACGCTGTTACACATTTCTCTATGGTCTAGTTTAAACTTAGTTAAAGTTAAACCAGACTTGGGGAACGTGGCTCTAAGTGTTGCTAATGTTTATTAAGAAAACCCTAGTTCCGAAAATAATGGCCCTGGACCTACAAAGCATTATTTTCATTGCTAAAAGTTAGGGTCGAACACAGCTACAATTTAGTGCGATGAAAACTAACTTTGGCTCAACCTATTATGCAAAGTCGTACTTTACTCTCTGGAAAAAGAGTACTAAAGTAATACTAGCCCAAAAGGACATAAGAATAACATGGGAGGGATCTGACACACCCTGTAATGAACCATCAGAAATAATAGCAGAAGACAGTAGTAAGTAGTTCTTGAACGGTCAGCTGATAGTTTGCATTGATTACTTTGAGGTTATGTTAGCCAACTTGGAAAATTATAGTGATTCAGGTTAGTTAGTATTGGGTAATTTGTAGTTTGTGCTACTTGTGTTACTATGTGTAGGTGGAGGAACAATTTTATGAACATCATGGGATTAAAGTCATTTTTGCCCCTCAGGAAATTGTCGCCCTTAGCTGCGCCTCGGGTGACGACAGTTTCCTTTATGGAGAAAACGTTTTACTTTAATACCTTTTTGCACAAATAAACATTTTTGGAGTATTTCACGATTAAAGAGCCTAAAGTCAATTAGATTTATTTATAAAATTACCTATAAAAACATAACATTGCCTAATGCTGCCCTAGTTTGTTTACCTGAAAAAATCAGTTGCTTTTTACCTTTACAACTTAAACTGAGACCAACATTTTATAGTTTTATACCATAATATATGATAAATATACATACACTATAATATTTATACTGCACTACAGAATTCTATAAGCTATTCACCTAAGGTTTAAAATTAACAATATAATAATATCCATATTAACATACCTTCCCCTTTATTACAGGTGTAAACTCCGACCACATTATCCTTTTCGAAGAAGCGATAAGCTTTGGCTGTTTTTATTATATCGGGACATCTGTTACCTGTAATAGAGGAAATAAAATATCTGTGTTTAACTGTATTTAATTATTTATATTTAAGGTGAGATATACAACTAAAATCTAAAAGGTTTAAATATCGTTTATTATATGTTTTACAGCTAATGTTTTTGTGGTTATAGTGATATGCAATATACACAACGTGGTTTTAATTAGAGTAGCTTCAGCTTAAACTATTTCATTAGAATTAGAATAGTTTCATCTAAATTATATGGTGGAAGTGCCATTTATTAGCAAACATTTGGAAAGGATTACTATCTAACATACCGTTGGGATGGATTTAGAATTTTATAGAAACTTAAGGCAGTCATTAAATTTAGTGATCATGCCTTTCCAGAGTATAGCGGAGTATATTATCATAGAAAGATCATCCTCACTGTCGTTTATACCGTATTACTAACATTCAATTTTCGTAGGAAGAGTAATTCTCTCAAGTTAAGAGTCTTAGGCTTTACTTCAATCCCTGTGAGTTCATGCTAGATCAACTTACAGTTAAAAGACAGAGCTCCATCGCTTTCTATTCTGGGAGAAGACATCGCCAAACCTATACCGGGAGGTGGTCTGTAAGAATTGTACATCTATTAGTATACAACCTCGCTTCGCTCGGACACACTGTCATGCCCCCATTGTTAGTGTTGTGGAAGTCGTAGTCTTTGACCTATTGAACGTTTAGTGTTTTCTGGTATCACAACAATGTACTAGACCCAGTTGTTGGTTTTGACCACTGATGCTTATGGAAACCAATACTAATACACATAAAAACAAATCCACCAAAGACACCTTAGCTACAACTAACATCAGCGCAAGATACGTGGCCAAATCTCTCATACCAATCAGTGGGAGGGATTTTGTTAAAGAATCACCATACTGCTATTTTTCATTGCTGACATAAGTCATAGTTTTGTTTATAAATGCGAATCTCACTGGAACCTCACTGATACTTCTGTTGACGTTTAGCAAGCTTCTTATTGGGGAAAAGTCTAATATCATAATCGACATGAAAAGATATAGATTCTGGACCAATGGTTTTTGTTTTGATGTCCCCAGATGCCAAAGCACCGATCTTAAGAGCCTATATCTATCAATATTATATTCAGATCTAGTATGGATTAAAAACCGTTGGTCCTGAAAAGAAAATACCCCCGTCGCAGCAGACCTGCGTACTCAGCGAATTTCCAAATCAATAATATAATAATAATAATATATGACAAGTTTTATAAAAATCTGTCCATAAACATGAGAATTATTTGCCTATTCTCCATAAGATTAACATGGGAAAGAGTGTGCAGGTTTGCTGCTGTGAGGAACACTGAAATTAGGCATTTCTACCATAAATAATTTTTATCTTAACATTTATACCAACTTTCATCAACATCTGTCCATAAATAAAGGAGTTTGCCTATTCCCTATATGATTATTATGGGAAAAGAGTATGCAGGTTTGCTGCCATGATAAACACATAAACTATGATTTTTAAGCATAAAATGGAATATTATTTTAATGATGTTCCAAGAACCGTTCAAATTTAATTATTACTCTTACCTTATGTCTTTTAATTTCGAGCCATAAAATAGAATGCTGTTTCGCCCATGGTAAACGTATGTTAGTTACTAAACATAATGTATCTCAAGGCCTAATGGGGGTTGATTTCAAAGTTAACGCTTTATATTCTTGTAGAACAATTTTTACCTTTTGAACGCACATCGTGCTGGTGTTCAGTCAGACTGTTATTTTGTTCTGCATTTATTTTGTAATCATTTATGCAAAATCAATGCAACTCTGTTCGTTTTGAGTGGATTTCAAATATTTTTGTTAACAAATTTATTTAGTGTTAACTGTTACTATAAGGCCTACCATTGCAAAAATATGTGAAACAGTATTTGAAATAGTGGATTCTGTTAGCCAATCTAACGAAAGTACTCTTCTTGCCATCGCTAACGAAATAAATATTCTTAGTGCGAACCACCGCAACGTGTGTTTTGAAGATCTACTTAATCATGTATCCAAACTTGTAAATAGTCTTGACAGTATCAAATTGGAAGATAACAAAAATGCCAAAGACCTTCAATCAACATTGGTCAAGGTAGAGTCACTATCAGCTAAGCTTAGCCATGAGAGGGAGCGTCGGCGGGAAGAGCTGGACGAGACGGCGGAGGAGGTCCTGGCGCTGAAGACGAGGATCAGCATCCTGGAGGAGGAGCTTCGGCGGTGAGACCGTCTCTTGAGCTCAACTATTGCTGAAAATGACTCTCTAGTTGCTAAGATTGATGATATGTAGATTTAAGCATATAGAAGATGAATATAATATACAGGCTGCGTCGCCAAGACATGTTAGTTTTAAGTACAACATTGCAAACGAAGAGAATGAAAACTAAATAAAATGGTAAAGGATAAGTGGGTGGAAGATGAAACATTAATAGATTATTTTAATGCAATGCAAAGCAGCGTAGGGAATTCAAATGAATACCTGTTTTAGATCCTTCTGTTTCTCATTTTTTTTAAATGGGAGACCGAGAGACAATTTACACTGTTGTATCAAAACTGCAATTTTGTTTTTGTTTGTTTAAACAATAGCACTAATGTGACTGATGAAAATTCTGGATCATATTGGTCTCTTTTGTTTGTAAATAAAAGTTTAATGCATGCATTTCACCTTGACACTTATGATGGTCTTAATAATGTGGCCGCACAAAATTTAGCGTGTAAACCTGAAATTATTGCGGAAAATTGTATTAAAAATTTTTCTCGAAAAGTGTTTTTATCAAGTTAAGGATTTTATTTGTTATAATGACAAATCCTAGTTAGTTTAAGGAACAAATATTTGTTTCATTATTAAGTATAGTTCATCAATTGACCACTTTAATAATAGTATTGACACTATTATGCAGTTTTTTGTCAAAATAAAGCAATTTGAATCTGAATCCTTAAGGTTGTATTCAATTATGAGATATTTTAATAAACCCAACTGTCTTCTAACAAGAGTTCCATCCAACCCATATGTTTTAATTCGTCTGTCATCAGTCAATAAGCATCGAATCGTAGCTGAATCCGTGGCTATGTTTAACACTTAAAACGAAACATCGGTCAAATTGACCGATCGGTAATTTTACTACGTAATAGTGGCTAAACTGCTTGACCTTGACGGCTGTCAACCCCAGTACCTTCCCCCCAAACCCCTCACCGTAATATTTGGTCATTTCCAACTAGTTGGTGCGACGTTGTCGTTCATATTGGACGAATTGTGTGAATACGGTCGGTCAGATTTACCGCATGTTTCGCTTACCGGCTGGCAATCGTCGGTCGAATATACCTTGTATAAGCGGTAAAATGCTGTAGTAAAACGCTGTAGTAAAATATGGCCTTTGGCAACAATCCTATTCGGATTTTTTCCCGAGGCCGGAGCTGGTCGTCTTGAAGCGTGGAGTTTGGAGTTTCATTTTTTTCTGTGACATGATCTTTGCGTAATAAATATGAATTGTCATAAAATGTTGCAAAACATCATTTGTTACTCATGTGATTGCCAAATGATACATAAAAACAATAATAAACACACTAAACACCAATAAAGCACAGTGACGGTCAAATTGACCGTATGTTTCTCTTAACGTTTTAAAAATTATGTTTCGTTATAAGTGTTAATACTTTTAAATTCTATTTCAACTCCAGATTTACTCCTTTCAACAAGATCTCTAACTCAGCCAGGTTTACATGCGCTGGATCGTCTTCCTTCCTTAACCAATACGCATCCTCGACTCTCTCCCCTTCAATCTCAATGCAAACACCGATTGCCAAGCTGCTAGTGTCACACCGCACCGTTCCTTCATCACTAAACAACAGCCCAACCGCACGATCATTTTCATTTATGCAAAATCAATGCAACTCTGTTCGTCAAATTGGACTATGACAAAAATGCCAAAGACCTATACCTTCCATTAGTGCCCCCATAGTACCCCATTAGTGGCCGTGCCGGTTTTGCTAATAACTCATAATATTCCAAATACTTCTTTACGACATCAGCGCCAACGACCCTTTCATTATCTATTATATCATCATCATAAGAGTCTGTAGTACTTCGGTACTGGGTCCATTGAAAGAAATATTCAACAACTATGAATAAGTATCAAACTGACCAGAACGTAGACGCAGACATGGTGTATTGTGCTTCTATGCACGTGGCACACTGTCACTGGTGGAGTGGTGGGGGGAAGGGCTTCACTCCTGTTTCCAAGGACACTAGTACTGTACAAGTAGTACACAAAAAGGATGATGATTACATTCACACCTTCGAGAGTGTGTGTTTTGTAGAGGACAGGTGGCAGCTTGCCTCTGCAGTGGGGATTTGTAACTGCAGATTCTATTGTAGAGGTGCTTCGAGGCGAAGATGAGTAACGGACATTTGTCTCCCACGTTTATCTGGTTTTCCGCACCAAGAGAGAAAAGGGATGCTTGGGTTACATCTAGGTTTTCCTGAAGTTAGATTCGAGTTCCGTTAGAAGGCAAGACACGCGGCCCAGGCATAGAGTCATCCGATAAGGGTTCCGGCCTGGTTTTCCGCAGCTCGTAGGGGGTTAAGAGGGTGGGAGTCCCACTAGGCCAAACTAGGCCTCGGAATCTTGTAACACATTTGGTACTGGGTGTATTAGGCCTCTGGATCTCGTTACGCATTACCATACCGCGTGTACTACTCATGCTACTCATAGGTTAGGTGCAAACTTTGTCGTGAAGTAAGTTTTGGTAGGCCTATTAGAAAACTCTTAGGTTTACGACTTGCTTTGAATAAATTACGGAAATAACTTTAATTTTAAACTGTCAATGTTATAAAAATTTCAAAAAAGTGTTGTAAACTAATTACTTTTTCTATTTGACCAAATCATGAGCACCAAAATTAACCTTAAAAATAAAAATACACACACACACACACACACACACACACACACACATATATATATATAAGTACATATACATGTATTATTAGTAAAAGGACCTTAACTGTTCAGTATATTTGGTGGGTTTACCTTAATTCAGAACATTATTTTCTTTGGCTTTTAAAAGTGGCTTTAATGGTGGTTGTACAGCTATTTATTTAATAAAATATAGGTCTTCCATTGTAATAAGAAAATTTGTTAAAATTCGATACTTTTTATCAGTCATTTTAAAAGATCTGTTGTGGTTTCATACTATTTGGAATCTTAAGTACTATTAAACTACTACATACAACTATCACTACTTTATAACTTCTTAAACCAAGAAATTTTAGTAATAATTTTCAGAACTTTGCAACAAGAGTTATTTTATTTTACGTTTGTAAGTGTTATTGAGGTAGTCCACTGCCTTTCTCGTAAAATAATATGTAAAATGGTTATACAAATTATAAGACCCAAAATAAGTTTTATACTGATTCTTACCTCTTTGTTGGATCTCCATTTATTACTGAAACCTCCACTGATACTTCATATTCGTTATCAAACAAGGAATAAAAACTATGGGAGCATTTGAAAAACTTGTAACCCTGGATGTCAGACAACACAGCATCAAAATAGTCGTCAGTGGTAGCAACAATTTTCTCACTATGTATTTTGAGCTGTAAACATAAAAATATATCAAAATGGTTTCGTGTGTGTGAATAAAAGTTTTTAGTTTTTTATACTTTTATTTCATTAATATTTTTGTTTATGTTTCAGTTTATTTTAAATTATAGATGCAATTTTGAATAAATCTACAAAATATATTAAAAGTATATAATAATGATTTTTTATCTTTAGTAATAGTAGTCATTAAGGCATAATTAATAAAGTTAGTTAGATTAGAACCACATTATTTTCATACAGAATTTATTGTGTATATAAAGTCGGGACATCTGAGTAGGTGATCAACTTTTTTATATCATAATGTTTTTATATTCTGTTCAGTATAATAAGAATAAGTTTATTCTTCATGAATCGAGAAAATGAGCTAATGAATCACCATTGTTTTAACCAACATGTAAATAACAAGTAAACATGACTAGTGAAGCAGATCGATAGCAGATAAGAAATCTGTTGGATAAGTTTGATAGAAAAGTTTTGGAGGAAGACAACGATGTTACGGATTAAAAAAAATTACAATTTGGGTGTTTTAGGAAGTCACTGACACAAAACAAGTGGGCGAAAGCATAAACACCAACAAAAAAACCGATTAAAAATACAACAACATACCTTAGTTTAATATTCATGGTTATAATTAAACTAAGGTGTGTTGTAGTTTTTTCATAGGTAGGTTATAAAAAAACTTGTTTATGTAACACTTGTGTCAATTATGCAATTTTTAAGAGATTGTTGTAATAAAATTTATATCCATTCACTTTTAACAAATGTTTTCTAAAACATATATATTAAAATTATAAAAAATATTTTTTTTATTACATCGTGCTAATATAATAAGAAAATAACAAAATAAATAAGTGTAAAATTATTTTACGTATTGTAAACCACATTTAAGTAACATTACATAAGGGTCTGAGAGATCTGGTACTCATGCAAGTCTGGAGGGCGCTAGTGCTCTAGGGTTAATTTTAGGCTGGTATCGTTGAATTATTTCAGTATTTAGATTCAACGTCGTTCCCCGGAACTGGATTCCTTAGGTCCACGTAGCTTTAACTCATCGTTTTATATTTTTAAATTTTCTTAACTAACAATTTTGATTTCTGTCAAAGAAGCCAGATTTGTTGATTATTAGGTTCCAATTTAGTTTTTTGTTCCAAATGTGGGAGCACTAAGTAAGATGTCTTTCAGTAAAGTTCAGTTCAAGGGTTTTTTTACTTCATCCACTTGCGCAAGATCAACATTTTTTACGTCACTGAAATTCATGTTGCCATATTAATAGTAAGTTACATGAAGTGGTATTTACTACATTTACCTTTATTTCTTATTTTCTGCTGATATTTAGGAAAGTTTTCAAATGGAAGGGTGTCATCAGAGGGTCCAGATTGGATGTCAAAAGTGCAGCATCATCAGTAAAAAATGCAACAGTGAGTTTGAAGAAGATCGATACTATAGAGTATGGAAAAAGTATAGTATAGAATACAGTGGATAGGACACACTGATTGGATTAGATTAGATTATTGAAATGGAAACCTACCCAGGTAGGAATTTTAAGCCAAGTATGAACGAGAAATGACTGTAGGATGATTGTAGCGCGATCTTGTAGTCTTGTTACTGACTAAGGCTGACATGATCCCTAGACATAACTGTTAATTAATAGCCTAACGGCCGATGGCAACTAAGGGACCTGCAGTTTAACGTGGAATCCGAACCACGGCCTCTGAACTACGAATTGGTCTAATTATCAGGATGGTCTTTGTGGATTGACGTAGTATTCAATAGTGCGGACGTTAATCCACACAAGAGAACACTACACCCACCGACCATCGCTCACAACTACCCACAATTCGTGACCTCCAAGTAGTTGGATTACGGGATGTCACCACCGTCCCACTGCTTTGAACAGCCCCAAGAACACTGCTTTGAGGTACACAAGACACGATTTCAGATTTATAAAAGTCTATTGGAAGGGTATGACTTAATTATTCCGTAATAATGAGGTAACAGAACCTTGATCTTAAAACAGTAGACAACCATTCCAGACTTCGATAGCTTGCGCGTCGTACAGCGATAGAGCCGGACAAAAACGCTTGTTATCGTGGTCTTCCTCAATAACATTATTCTTTGACCTATATTATATTTAGTGTTACTTTAAATGTGGATTGTTTTAGTAATAGAGACCAACCCACAGAGATATTCAGGTCCTAAAAGATGCAGCTCAGAATAGTTTTACTAAAGTTGTTCATTGGTATCATTGGTAATGTGCTGTTTTTGAATAAGGAATAACAAAAGTAATGTTGGTTTCCTTAAATAATGTTTATATCCAAGATGGATTGTCTGATAATGTATTCTTATTAGATATATCTATTGATGATAAATTTAATTGGAAGTGTATATTGAATTTTTTTTGCAAAAGGTCATCAAGTGTTATTTTTAACTTTATAGACTTAGGAAAATAGTACCAGATACATATAAAAATTAGTATCCTTTTCCTAAGACCACTTTGCGATACGGGTTAGTTGTGTGGGGTAATGGCATTGGAATTAATAATCTTTAATCTTTCAGGAAAATTTTAAGAATTCTGCACAACTGTCATACATTAGAGCTCTACAGGCCTTTAATCAATGCAATTGTTACTAACTAACTGTAATAAATTAATACACGTATTTGCAATTTTAAGTATTGTATGGGAAAGTGTTGGTACCTCTAAGTTTAATCTTAATTTTAAATTTGTACTAAAA
The DNA here is from genome assembly GCA_023375725.1 of Nephotettix cincticeps. Classification (NCBI taxonomy): domain Eukaryota; kingdom Metazoa; phylum Arthropoda; class Insecta; order Hemiptera; family Cicadellidae; genus Nephotettix; species Nephotettix cincticeps. The sequence continues at coordinate 32,265,353 of CM041786.1, forward strand.
AATTATGATAGAGGCTATTGAAAATTTGACAACCTGTATATATCAATTAAGATATAAAATTGCAGATCTCCGGTATCAGAAATCACAGGTATAAATTCAATTTCAAAAGGTTTAATTCCAAAACAAATCGGTGAGGAATCTTAGATCTACAAACCACTGTCACTTTTACTTATACATATTATATGGAGAAAGTATTGTTTTCGTCAACATTTTCGAATTTGAGTTGAGAGTGGATATATCCATTTTGGGGTCCCCTGAATCCAAAAAGGTGGGTTTGGAGGTGATGTCTCTCCGTCCGCGTGTCTGTCTGTGTGTGTGTGTGTGTGTGTGTGTGTGTGTGTGTGTCTGGATGTGTATAGAGCCACAGCCTACCCCGTTGGTCTGATTCATATGCAATTTGGCGTGTATGTATATATTCACGGTATCTACAGGCGTTTTTTAATTTTTTGATTTTTAATTTTTAAGGGTAGTTCACCGTAAAACCCTTAAAAACGTAAAATACAAATTTCTCAAAAACGGCTCTAACAATTTTGATTGAAATGTTATAGAAGGTTATAGGGTACAAAGTACTAAATAATTTGACACCATCCTCATGTCGGTAAAAATGATGGTTCAAAAGTTATTGGCTTTTAAATGTCAGAAAATCAAATTTTTAAATTTTAAGCGAATACAATAAAAGTAAAGTACAACTTGACTAGCACCATTGAAACCAGCTTAAAAAACTAAATAAATTAGTATTTTGAATTAATTGTCTACGACTAATGGTTCCAGAGAAAAGTTAAATTTACTGTCCATGATAAACGCAGTACGTTGTCTGAAAGCTCCCAATGCTATTCTAATGGAGAATATTAAAAAATCAATTTCTTCCTTATTTTCCAACCGTTTTCCATAAAACTAGATATGAAGCGTAAGGTCAAATCACCCAACAAAACCAACTCAAAAAAGCTTGGTATTACGGGGGGGATTTCCCCCATACAATTCGAACAATAAATTCAACTTTGCCTCTCTTGTTTTTATTTTCAGAAATGGGATGATTTTTTTTGAAAAAATAAATTATTAAATGATATTTAGATAAAATTTGAAGAACATGATAGTTTTATTACAGATTGTCTTTTTTAATTTTACTTAAGGGAGAAAGTTTGTGTCAGTCCACTGGTACCGTTTATTTTTTAGGGAGTAGTAGGATGTTTTTTCTCAATTCACTTCAGAGACCTAAGATCCAATAAAAGTGTAACAAACTGCCACAGTAATTAAGGTATATCAAGATAAATGAGATGAATTAATTATTAATGTACTCATAGGTTTGAAAATAATACTTAATTGTTACTTTCGTGGTACTATTCTTGTAAAAGAGCGCAGAAAGTCAGGTAGCCATGAATGTGAAAATTTGGAATAAAAGATTTAACGAGAGAAATGTTACCTTGTTAATAATTTTAGTACGGTCAACATTTGCATCTCTCGTGATAGCAGCAATGGTGTTGTCATCGCATTTGTTCCTGTACGTCTCACCAGAGTCTGCCAGAAGGACTATCAAGACTCCAGTCACTAGCAAGTTTCTCATCACGACAACAGCATTAATTTCTTGCTGAAATAACAAGTTTTAAGTTGTTTATGACGTCATTTAGATAGGGGATCAAGTAAAAGTATTTGCTTACTCTTAATTATAGTAAATAGTATATTTCGTCACTAGGACCAAAACGGGCGTTTTTGATACGAGCACAAGTGTAACAGCCGAGGCTGTTAAATTTTTTTAACGTCTACATGCACTAAAGTATAAGTAATGTAAGCGTAGTGATACACACATTTATGACGATTTTTACCTATTTTTAAAGAATTAAACATATTTTTAGAAGAACTGAGATGAGTACTCCAATTCCCTTAAACAGTTTTGAAAAATAAAAAAATCAGCATTGTTTAAGAACCGAATATACAGTACGAACCGAATTACTATCGTGGAATTATTGGTCTGAAATACCGTACTCGATTGAGTGTACTCGAATTTGCACAGAGAGGTTTTAATTATCAAAATGTGGCGTTTATTTCACGACCCTCACTTCTTTTCAGTGTGTGCTGTATATCTATTTTTGAATATGTTTAATGTTATTGAGCAAATGTTAGACTTATCTGCTTGGCTTCTTTGCGTCTTGTATGACCCAATTTACAGCTAAGGCGACTCACTGAATATAACAGTTTTCTCACTGGATTTTTAGAAATACTAGAATACATCCGACACACTCTTGAAGGACGGCAAACCCCGAACGAAACCGAACGAACCAGGAACGATTTTCCTATTTTGCCAAGTAATAGTAGTATAGTAATATATTACTCATACACTAATTGTAATTGCTTCTTGCACTTTGAACTTATTGAATATTAAGAATATTAGTTATTATTAATATATAAATATTAATTGAACATAGATTTAAAGACTAATTTAGGTCAGTGCAAACACGGCACTTTGCTTTAAACATTATATAATATTCAATTGATATTTATCAATTGAATATTATTCAGGTCCGTGAAATACGGAACGCTTTCAGAATAATTAAATAAGTGAATAAATAAAATTAAAAACCCTATATCTGGCCAGTGTTGGATTTCTGTGTGGCAGGGATTTTTTGTGCACTGGGTAGTGGTAACAAACTATTTGCCGTATTTTGTTCTTTTCTAAAAATAATTATATACATATATATATATATATATATAAATTATGTTTCAGCAAAAGAAGTAGAATAATATGATATAGCATGTCTTTTCTTTCAGAAATATACCTGTCCAATGTATAAAAAAACTTGTGAATCTCTGGTTTATGCAAATCACAAATTTTGAAAGCAATCCTTAATAAAGTAAACAAAAATATAATCTACACATTTCATTCAAATATAAAAGTTGTGGTAAATACAATTCCCTAATTTTTTTAAATGGTTCAAAAAATAACAATTGTATGAACATTTTTCTGAAGCCACAAATTTATTCTGAAAATTTTAACTTTTTATTTCGTTCATACAGAAAATATGAAACACATTAGAGGAAAATGACTATGATACGTCCTGAAATAAAATTAAATTTCCTTTCATAAAATATATAGTTTTAGGCCAATATATATTTTATAATATTTAAATGAATGAGCTATCAACGTCAGAATACAAATATACAACATCAACATACAATTATTTGAAACGAATTTCAAACTAAACTTTAAGTTGTAGAAAGAAACCTTTAGGACACGACTTTTAGTTAATAAAATTCTGGTTGCTATGGCATTAATAGCAACTCTGTGTGATTTTTAGTTATTTTTCTATTGGCCGACAAAAACAAGTATTTTGTGACTACCTCGTGAGATTTGTCTCCTGCCGTTATGAGTTCAAATAACGTATTTTTATTATAATGTTTGTGACAAAACATTAGTCGCTTGATAATGTTTTGTATATGAAAACGAATCCCCAAAATCTCGTCTTTCTAACGTTGAAGTATCATAGCGCTTTAAAACAGTTTTCAGGCTTTAACCTGTCGATAATACGCACCATGTCACAGTGGTCCATTAATGTATCCTGCCAGTTCACAGTTGAAAAATAGTGGTCCATTTTTGGACCTTTGCCAGATAGAGGGTTAAATAAATTATTGTATGGTAATAAGTGTTCAACTTAATTTGTTAAGCACTCAATCATTTCACTCCGGTTTGGGTGAACCTCAATAGACAAGAAGATTCTGATTACACGTTTTTGTAGCATTTAAATGAAGTAATAAATGACTCGCCATTGGTTGTTACTATAACTAGTTACCTGGCACATTTATTACTGGTTAGAGAATCAGTACTGTTCACTACCACTATACGCCTTGTAGTATACCAGATTATGGTGCACTTTCCTCTAAGAAATATTAGTAGTTTTTTAATACGTCCGTACCTATTTTGATTATCAACATACGAGCTAGTACAAACACAAATTGCCTTCTCCTTCGCGGGTCCATGAAAATACTGTCTACCCCTCAAGTTTAATAAAATATTAATAGAGTAAGGTTCATGGAAATATGTTACTCCCTATCTCAACTATTACGACAAGTGGCCACGTTAGGGAATTCCGGGAGAATTGAGCCCCTAGTTACTCTACGTGGTGCTGGAACTATGATCACCGACCAAGCTTGTTTCCTTAGGTAAGAATACGTCACTATCTATTTTGTTAATAGAAATGTTTTATGTATCCAATCATTTAATACTTTAATCCAATAATTAATTATGTTGTGTTGGTCAACAGTTCAAAGTTTTCATTTGATTATTTCTGAATTTTTAATTTCAATATAAAAGGACGATCGTTATGTCATCGCGGTACTTTTAATTGAATATTCTACATCGGATGGTAGCCTACATTCTAGTTTTTATGATGACTACTCTATGATTGAGTGATCAAAGTTCTATGATAATACTTTGAGATGCATTTATTTTAGACAAGGGCCGCCACAATCATCTTGACACCAATTTACTCACACAGCTTATCATTAAAATATGATCTATTGTGGACGCCCCCTTCATAAATCCGGTTTGTTGTTCTTCAACTAACGTTTCTACAAACGGGGTGAGTTTTGAGAAAAGGATTTTGGATAGAAACTCTTGCTAATACATTACTCCATACACTTAACTAACATTCATTCATTTCTCATTCATTCTTGGCCTGAAATACCTACCTAAGCTGGTCACCATTTCCAAAAGTAATATTAATAATAGTAATATTTTGCATGAACTAAATTAATAGCTAATGAATACTATATGTGTTATTCCCTCACCTGATTTGCTTAGGATGTATTAATGTGCGCTGTTCAGTAGTAAATACTCGTATATTTTTTTCAAGGTGCTTGGTTTTTCCATAGCTGAGCCATTGACGTAATAGGTTCAGCTGTATAAACAAACCTGCGGGCTGCTGCTATTAGGCTCTTATGCAAGTTTTGACCTAGTAGCGATAGTAGTGATGGTGTTCTATTGTTCTAATTGGTGAATCTCACCATATTATCTACAATGGCATTATAAATCGTCGCCTTCACAGTTGTCAATAGCTTTAACAGAGACAAGTGAGACAATGCACAGTACCACTGGAAACAATACCTGGTACATAGGAATACGTGAAATGGAAAATATTCCAGCAAGTTGATTACAGTGATGTTGTCCTAAAAATGGTTCCACTACTTTGTTGCAAAACTCCATATAATAAATTGACTTTCGGTGAATCTGATTCATGTTCCACGATTTGCTGAGAGTTATGTTCCACCCTATATATTACAGTTATGTCTATTTACTTTCTCAAAGTAATGACAAATATCACTTCATCGCTGAAGCAGATACGCAATAAACGCTTCCATACATTAGTCCTGAATCCAAATCATCCTTAATATCCTGGCATGTGTAGTGGGAAGGGTAGATGATTTAAGTATTTAAAGCCGACAACCTCTGCAAAATCTAAACTACAATCCCTTGCCACATTTTTACGATTTTTAAACCGTTCATATAAAAAGATCTTATTCGTCCAACGAACGTTTAATCAAACGTCTTTAGAATTTACTTCTTGTACAAAATACATTTTATGTAAATTGTCTTACTTTTTGCCCGTTTTCTGTTATTTTAGTTTTATGTTTTAAGGTTTTTTAAAGGGAAAAATTTAAGATAATTTTTCAATTCAGGTTCACCCAAACCTGTGTGAAATGATCGAGTTCTTAGCAAATTAATATGAGCACTTGTTACCAGTAATTTATTTAATTAATTCAGGGGTAAAGCCATTATAACACGGGCTTAGAAATACGAGTACTATAACGTTTGCTATTTGTCTAAACTTTAAATTAGATAACGTGTTAGCATAGAGCGAAATAAGTCATAGTCACTACCGTTAATCACGTATTTAATTTTTCAGATATTATTTAGTTTTTCATGGACGTGATTAACATGTTAGATTAAAATTTATTTTATTTAATCACTTTTTTAATTATTCCTATAGGGTTTTGTATCTTGCGGACCTGAATAACATGTTAGATTAATACTTAATTATTCTCATGGGGTTTTGTATTTCGCGTACCTAAATAATATATAGGTTAATGTTTAATTTTATTTAATTACTTATTTAATTATTCTGAAAGGGTTCCGTATTTGACGGACCTGAATAATATTCAATTTCATGTTTCATTTAATCAAACAACCGTGTTTGCACTGACCTAAATTAGTCTTTTAATTTATGTTCAAGTAATATTTATTTATTAACAATAATTAATACTATTACTATTCAATAAGGTCGGTGAATTTCCTTATAAGAAGCAATTATAATTAGGGTATAAGTAATATCTTTCTATAACGGCAAAATGGGAAACTCGATCCTGGTTCGTTCGAGTGTGTGTCGGATGTATTCTAGTAACTCTATAAATCCAGTGAGAAAACTCCATTTGCCGACATGGATAGTCTTGAGGATTAAGGCTAATTCATAACATTTTAATCTAGGGCTCGTAGATGGACAGTTGAATGCAACAGCAACCAATTTACTTTAACTAAACATCAAAAACTAATATGTCATGGCCGATATCAACCATGTAACACTTAAATGTTCCAGTTTCCATTAAACTTTTTTTCAATCAACAATGCATTAATAATAATCTGCTGATTCATTGCGTTGACATAACGTGTACGGATAATAACATACTTACAGCTCATTGATAATACATAGTAGTCTCATAATATGTGCAGTTTTGTGGTCATATGGAAATTACATTGATTTAGAAAACCTCTGTTATGTTTTATTCGATTTTAGCAAAAAAGGCGTGTAAATATGATGCGCCTTTTGATTTGCATTTTTTTTATCTATCTTAGTTTTGTTTCTCACATATATATCAATTTTCGTAAAATTTAGCTTTACATATTCTACAGGACCACCATCTTAAAACAGGTTCGTTACAGAAACTAAATTTTAGATTAAAAACTTATTTTACCTATTAAGATGTTGATACTGTATATACAAAATTTGCGGCTTCTATCTTAAATAAATTTTGAGTTATAAAATAATTTGTTAAAATACATACTGACCGATAGACGTAAAACTAGACACCGGGGACCCATGTTTATATTGTCAAGTGTTTGTCTTGACCAAAGGAACAAGTTTTAATTAAAAGTTCCAGAGAGTCCGGGACACCCTGTATAATTTATAACGACTGTTGATCTCTTGATCTGTTGACCGTTGATACGTTTTTTTTCTCTAAGCTCCTCATAACAAAATAACCCGTGTAAGCAGACCTGTGTACTCAGCGATTTTCTACATAAATAATAATATACAGTATATCAGGTTTGATCGATCCAAGAGTATGCAGGTTTTCTGCTGTAAGGAACACTAGACGTAGGCGTTTTTATTATAAACTATATTTATTTTGACCATAAACCAAGTTTTATCATAATATCCATAAATAAAGGAGTTTTTCTATTTTCTATATCATTAACTTGGGAAAGGGGTGTGCAGGTTAGCTGCAATGATAAACACATAAACTATGATTTTAAAGAATAAACTGTTGGACTCCAACCACATGAAGTTAAATACAAAGTGTCATCAAAAAATATTGTTTAGTAAGGGAAATATTCATTTTAACTATCCTTCAAAAGATTAACATTGGAGTCCCGAATCACAACGTACTGTGTTTAGTTATTTCATCTCGGTTTTAGATTTCTTAATATCTCGGTATCCATTCGAGATAGAGAAAAAATCTTAATGAACTAAATTGGGTTGTTTTTGAGCTTTGTAAAAACGCAAAAACCCAATTTTTAGGTACAAATACTTCCTAGTAAAGGGACTCCCCTTTACTTTCAAGAGGAGTTAAAAATTTTGCATTCGAAAAATATGGTCAACATTTTCCAATATGGTTGACAGCTTGAACATTTATTATGTAACATTCAACTCTATAAATAAACATTCTGTTCCATCTATTTATTAATTTAGTATTTTTTTTCTCATTCAACAATGAATTTCGAAGTTAAAATTAGCCCTCAATTTGTGAATGTAATACATAAATGTTAATTTCTTTTTTCGTTGCTAACCTAAAGGAAAATGTATTGATTGAAATATGCATGGAGTGTTAAGAAAAAGAGCATTACGAGTGGGTGTATTTACTAGGTTGTAAAATGAAAAAAGGTACCTGGTGTAAGATTACATAGTCAGTCTAGATTTTCCTTATATGTTTTAATGTCTCAAGTCCACATGAATACGCTCATCTCTTATTCATCATTAGGCTTTAAAATACTAGGATAGGTCGCCATTTCAGGAAGGTAGGCTAATAGTAATTATAATATGTTTCACATTTGTCAACGAGCCTAAACCCAATTAATCCGTTTTGTACATCGCACCATTACGCATCGTGTAAATTAGGATACTATATCATTACTTTCATCTTGTTTATAGTAAAAAAGATAAAGTATTGTTTAAAAAAATTTCAAATAAGTATTGGACAATGTTTTAAGTTCTATGAATAAAAAAATGATTTTGAAACCGATTTATTACTTTCTGCTGGTGCAATGGCAAGCGATCATATCAATTGCTTTTTTACTAAACCTTGTAGAAGTAATGAATCGGGCGTGTCTTCGCGTTACAAACATTTTTACACATTTACAAACATTACAAACATTTCCTTAACATTTTATGAGATTAAATAATTACAAAAATTATAATAATTATCAAGTTTTCTGCCACAATAATCTAAAACTAGTTCTTGATTTCGTTTGGTCTTCGTAGGGGTTTGGTACTATAATAAGATTTGTGATTAAAGCTATCGGCTCTGTAAGATGTGTAGCGCAGACCAAGCACATTCATGACGTTGGGATTCGGTGGGGAAATAAATAGTCCCGTGACAGATATAGCGCGGTAAATTAAAACTGCCATATGAACTGGACCTGGAGGAATAACAAACGGCCCGCTGAGGTGAGTAAATTTTGACCGAGAAGAAAGATAAACGTACTTCTGTTTCATAATATATTATTTTTGAAAGCTAATATTCATTTTTCTTCGTTGAGGCTATGTACTTGTTTGAAAATATTTTGTTATAAAAGACAATTGTAGCGACGAAGTCAATTTCATTTGGATCATAAACGTGCTATAATATACGCCATTAAATAATAACTATATAATATACGTCACTATATTTTGTTACGTCATTAAAAGCTAGAAAACCCCAACCCCTCTTTTAGGAGTCATGTTAAGTAAGTTTCCTTACGTTCTTTCGTACATATCAGAATACTACTATACATTTTTTATCATATTATGAGTCTCGATGAAATCAAATAAACAAAAATCATTTTTAAGCAAAATATAAAGTATTATATAATTTTTGGTATCAATGAATGAAGTAAACTTAAATCTACTACATAGATATGAAACCCAAATCATTAGAAAAATAACAATCGTGAGGGAAACAAGGGCTAGACTCTCGATGATCAGCAGGCTCCAGCAAAGACCTAATGACAGCCTAATGACAGATATATATATATAGTTTTCAAAATTCAAACAAAAAATTAACCACTATTAAACGTGGTGATGATATTGCATCATCCTGCAGAATATTGTACGGCCATCTGAAATAAACGGTACCAGTAAACTGACACATACTTTCTCCCTTAAGTAAGTTCAAGAAAGACAATCTATAATAAAACTATCATGTTCTCCAAAGTTCATCTAAATAAATATCATTTAATAATTTATTGTTTCAAAAATAATCATCCCATTTCTGAAAATAAAAACAAGAGAGACAAAGTTAAATTAATTGTTTGAATTGTATGGGGGGGAAACACCCCCCCCCGGTAATACCAAGCTTTTTTGAGTTGGTTCTGTTGGGTGATTTGACCTTACACTTCATAGCCAGTTTCATGGAAAACGGTTAAAAAATAAGGAAGAAATTGATATTTTAATATTCTCCATAAGAATAACATTGGACGCTTTCAGACAACGTACTGCTTTTACCATGGACAGTAAATTTAACTTTTCTCTGGAAACCGTTAGTCGTAGACTAATAATTCAAATTACTAATTTGTTAAGTTTTTTAAACTGGTGTTAATGGTGATAGTCAAATTGTACTTTACCTTTATTGTTTTCGCTGAAAATTTAAAAATTTGATTTTTCTGACATTTAAAAGCCCATAACTTTTGAACCGTCATTTTTACAGACATGCGGGTGGTGTCAAATTATTTAGTACTCTGTGCACTATAAACTATAAAATTATAAACAAAATCGTTAGAGCCGTTTTTGAGAAATTTGGATTTTTCACGTTTTTTAAGGGTTTTTAGGGGTGAACTACCCTTAAAAATCAAAAATTCAAAAAAATGAAAAAAACACCTGGAGATACCGTGAATATATACATACATGCCAAATTTCATCTAAATCGGACCAACGGGGTAGGCTGTGGCACTGTACACATCCAGACACACACACACACACACACACACACACACACACACACACACACACACACACACACACGGACGGACAGACATCACCTCCAAACCCACTTTTTTGGATTCAGGGGACCCCAAAACGGATATATCCACCCTCAACTCAAATTCGAAAATTTTGACGAAAACAATACTTTCTCCATATACTACGTATAAGGGGAGAAAGTAAAAGGGATTCTTAAGGAAAGGAAAGGTAGTCTAACCAGTTCTTAGAGAAGTTAAAAGGATTACCTAACCAATCCTTCCCGGCCGATGGTGGCACTGAAGGAATATTTCCTAGTCAGGATGACCGTGGACCTCCTAAAATTAAAGAATAATAAAAATAACAAAATAAAATTAAACCTAACTTTTAAAAATAAAACAAAATATGAAACACAACAAGCTTGATTCACAAAATTCAAACAAAAAGTTAACCCATTCACTCACTAATTCGCCACCTGGTACCGTCAGGTTCAAAATTATTGTTTTGTGTCGGGGCATGTCTTGCCCCCCTCATTTAAGAATTCAAAATTGGTTCCCAAATAATAAGTTATGGAATCCCACAATTAATCTTGGAGTGGTTTATTTTGACGATTCACATCTGTCTTTGATAAAATAATTTTGAGAGCGAAGAATTAATATAATAAGGAGTGATGCGATCACATTTACGAAGATTGAACAAGAATCGAATTCAGTAATTTTGAGTTCTTTGCAATTTTGCTTCCAAAGCTACAGTTATGTCATTAATTACTGGAGTTGGAGTAGTCGAAGTAAGGAAAGACAAGTGATTTGATCAGAAGTAGTTTGATGTGAAAAGGCAAGAGTCTTTGTATCTTCTTCAATGTATGTATGGCGGCAAACACCCTTTTACAAGTGTTTACCACCGCATCAGTCCAGTCAAGTGTAAAAGTAATGATCAAGCCAAACTCTTACCTTGTCACAGCACGGTAAAGATGTCCCGTCAGCAGTCCTGTTAATGGATGGATTGTGAGGTTTCAGTGGGCTGAGGGCCCACTGCGGCTGTTTTAGGACTACGTCCTCTTCAGCCAAGGATAGGTTTTAAGGTTAGGTTTTGGTTGCGGGTTGAGTGAGGTTTTGGTTGCGGGTACTGTGGTTATGGTTAGTGAATGGATGGCTTCGGTTTAGGAACAAACAAAGACCAGAGCTTAGCCGAGGGCAGGTTGCGCTCGACCGAACGAATGTCTGGCTTTGGTTGTTGTGTTAGGTGGAATAGGGTTTAGGGTGGATATGTTTATTTATTTATTATCTGTTGGTTTGGGTGGAAGGAGATTTGTACCAAAGACCAGAAAAAGCGGGGATCAATTTCCCACGCCCAAACGAATATCTGGCTTTGTTTTTTAGGAGGTTTGTAAGAGATAGAAGAGCGGGAGTAGGGAATAGTGGAACCACAGTCATAGACTAGGCCGGACATGTGTGTCCTAACCCGAACGATCGTCAAGACGGTGGTCAATTGGTGGATAGGGTGGGTTGGACTATGGGTTTTAGGGATATTACCAATTGCATCTGTAACATCATAAACATTGATACATTCAACACAAGGTTGTAGAGTTCGGTTAGGCGATAAACTGTAGTGGGAAGTGGAGAAACCATAGCCATGGACTAGGCCGGGCGCATTTGCCCTAGCCCGAACGAGCATCCGGTCTATGGTCGGTTTTGGGTAATATGAGGTTGGTAGCAATAGTGTGCTGAGGGCCAGGCTATGGTGTTTAAGATCTATGAAAAGCTCTTACGGCGTGAAATTTGAAAATAAAACAGATCAAGCCTTGGACCAGCGAGATTTAAAACGGAGACATTGGGCCAGACTTAGGGGTTTACTCTCTATGAAAAAAAACTCTAGACGGCGTTAAATTTAAAATGAGATAAAATCCGCCAGTCCTGTTAAGTAATCGTGGATGCCCCAAATCATTGGCTGAGTTTTGTTTGAGTCCATTTTTGGCTGCTCAGTGAACAATTCTGTCTATGTCATCATTGATTTGAGTGATCGTTTCATTCAACTCGCTGACTTTGAAGTGAGCGTAGATTTAGAAGTCGTCAGCGTGTGAATGAAAGTTTGTGTTCCGTAAAACTGAAGTGATGTCGTTAAGATAGTTAGATTTGATAGTTAGTTTTGATGCTTTAAGATATAAAATTTAAAATTAATACAAGTTGATGTCAAAATAAAAATGTTTTTTGTCTTGTCTTGTCTAAGTGGCCTCTCAAACTCCACGCCAACAGCCATTCACCAGCCTGCTCTGTCTGATATGAGGTCTGGTGTAACGTTGAGCCTCCTCATGTCCTTGTGCACCCGATCTTTTCGTTGTAGTCTTGGGCGTCCAAGTGGTCGTCCATTGTGGATTGTAGGAGACTTTCTGCTGTCATTTTTAGTGTGGAGTCCAGCTCCCTTCTGTTTACATGGCCAACCCATCTCAATCTCTTGTATACTCTTGATCAAATACTATGTCAGGATCTTGATATACTTAATCTGACTGGGACGGTGGCGACGTCCTGTAATCCAGCTACTTGGAGGTCACGAATTGTGGATAGTTGTGAGCGATGGTCGGTGAGTGTAGTGTTCTCTTGTGTGGATTAACCTCCGCACTATTGAATACTACGTTAATCCAAAAAGACCATCCTCATAATTAGACCAATTCGTAAATCAGAGGCCGTGGTTCGGATTCTACGTTAAACTGTAGGTGCCTTAGTTGCCATCGGCTGTTAGGCTATTAATTAACAGTCCTGTCCAAGGAACATGTCAGCCTTAGTCAGTAACAAGACTACAAGATCGTGCCACAATCATCCTACATTCATTTCCCATTCATACTTGGCTTAAAATACCTACCTGGGTAGGTTGCCATTTCAATAATCTAATATAATATAATAATCTAATATAATATATAGGTTGATACTGATATTTGAATTCACCTCATCTACGCAGTAAAGCATTTGAAATCCTGAGACTTTAGGGAAGTACATTTACCTATTTTTAATCACAGGATATTGATTTTAATTGAATGATTAGTGTTTAGTTTATCACGTGACACATAACCAATATGTGTTTATGAATCGTCAAGGAAAATGAGTTGTGGTAAAAATATTTTAAAAAGACAATCACTGTCCCTATTAAGTACTATAAAAATAATCTGGGATACGTCGGTAACATCGGTTTGTTTATTTTAAGAACTATCAATGAAATTGGAAAATGGTACAAACATTGGGCCAATTTATGAAACGTACATTGCGAGGGATAAGTTATTTAGTATTGTATAAAACCTTTGTTAAAATATGACTGAAGCTTCACCAACTAAACTGAAGTTTGATAAACGAAGTTATTACGAAAATAATAATGACCGGTTTTAATTAAACCAGAGGTGAATTATTTAGTTCTGTTCTGTTAGAAATTGTAATTAGTGGTGCTCGCTCATATGTGAGGCCGTTGCATGTACTCATTAACTTTTAAAATTGAACCTGGTTGAATGCGTTCTAGAAGTAGCAAGCGGGAAACCTCGGCCAGTAAATATTGTGTTAAAGACAATCTTTACAGTAATAAAATTAGCATAATCAATTTAATGATCAAGATTACCAAAATATAGGAAATTAATTTAATGTATTTAATAACACTAACATATAAGTTTAAAATCTATCTATAGGTCAAAGTCCTACGACCTATAACAGACTGACTCGAGATATTACAATGGTTCGGTTAATGCGTGTTAGTGCAAATGTTCTTCATAGGCTGAAATGACGTACTGCACGCTCATGAAGTACCCAAAGAAAGGATTTTAAGTTATTAATCTGAAAACTCTAAGGGTTTTGATAATACCCTCCAACCGGACCTCAACCAGGGTAATCAGGGTCTTTTTAACCATTCACCGAACGAATAATATATTTAGGATAGTGACAAAATTGAACAGTAATATTATATAACATTTAATAAGCTTATACTTGTAGTTTTTTGTTGGGGGCTCGATCAAATCCCCCTGAATATCGGAATAAATTGGAAAATCTAAGTTTGAATATTTTTGAATGGATAAAGGACTTAATTGTTAATGTTAAAAATAATTTGAATTTTTCTCGTTGATTTTATGATGGGAAAAGTTGACAGTAGTTTTGATAACAAAGAATATTACTTCCAACATTGCGTTTTTTACTTTCTTTCAAATGTTTTCTGGTAATACTCGTATTGGATGATGTCAAGAAATGAGATACTGAAATGACCAAATTAATTCCAGAAGAAGGTCAAATAAATGTTAATGCAAATATGTGCTGTAAGTAAAATTTATTTATATATAATACGAACGACAATAATACATGTTTCTGACTCAGTTTCTCGCGGAGTTACTCCTTCACATTTTACCAGTACGAAGTGATGAACAACTTGTACCCACTATCTTCTTGTGGTAGAGAAAGGTTACAGCCTCATGCAATATAATTGGATCAGTTGTAGATATGATATTAGAATTATTTATCAAGCTTAAAAAATCATGCTTAAGATTAGTATTTTATGAGAGAGCAGATATCCTGTATAAGTTTATGACAACGGTTACGAGGATAAGTGAAATATACTGTTCAAGGTAAACACAGCAACGGTACTGTATCATAAGTTGTGTAAGGGCTACCAACGTTATTTTTATGGGGAAGACACACAATTTAGCTTCTTCCACTTTTTAAGTTTAAAAAAAATAATGGAAAGAATAATTTACCACAGTAAAAATCAGCTAAAACCTAAACAAATTAGTATTTTGAAAATTATTAGTGTACGACTAACAGTTCCAGAGAAAAGGTAAATTTACTGTCCGTATTAAACACAGTACATTTTCTAAGAGCACCTAATGTTATTGTTATGGAGAATATAAAAAATAAATTTCTTACTTACTCATTTCCCAACCGTTTTACATGAAACTTGGTTTGCAATGTGAGATCACATCACCCAACAAAACCTACTCAAAAAGCCTTAATGTTACCGCGGTGGAGGGGGGCTGCCCCCCTTATGAAATTCTAACAATTTATTTTATTTTGTTACTCTTGTTGTTACCTTCAGAAATTGAATGATTATGTTTGGAAAAATAAAATTATTAAATTATATTAAGATAAACGTTAAAGAATATAATAGTTTTATTTTGAATTTTCCGCACATTTACAAAGGTAAAATATAACTTGACTACCACCTTTGAAACCAGCTTAAAAAACTATACAAATTAGTATTTAATTATTTGTCTTCGACTAACGGTTCCAGAGAAAAGTTAAATTCACTGTCCAATATAAACGCAGTACTACAACGTACTGCGTGTCCAGTGTTATTCTAATGAAAATATTAAAAAAACAATTCCTTCCTTATTTCGTAACCGTTTTCCATGAAACTTGTTATGCAGCGTAAGATCAACTCACCAATTAAAACGCAATAACAATGCTCGTTATTATCGGTTCGTCCCCCCATGAAATTCTAAAAATTAATTAAATTTTGTTCCTCTTGTTGTTATTTTTAGAAATAGGATGGAAATAGGATGTTATTTTGAAACAATAAATTATTAATTGATACGTAGATAAACTTTAGAATATAATAGCTTTATTATTGCTTTTCGTTTTTAAATTTACTTAAGGGAGAAAGTATGTGTCAGTCGTGTCAGTCCACTGATGACCGTTTATTTCATTTAATAATAGTACTAATAATACTTTAATGGCACTAATATTTTGCAACATGTCAAATATTATTTATTAAATAGGGTGTTATTATATAAATATTGTACTATTATAGTTCATAGTACACAATATCCATAACTTAGAAAATTAGATTTATCTGAATAAAAACAAATTACATATATAATGTATTGTAAATGTCATATAAATACTAATACTATATCTAACTATATAAAACCAAGTCGTGTTATAGTTGCAAAACTTATAGCTCGAGAACGGCTGGACCGATTTTAATGATCATTGATATTTTTGATTCGTCTCTGTTCCGAGGAGACGATTTATTTAGTTTTCTATTTAATTTAACCTTAGGGCTACATACTCCACTGGTATGTAAATATTGTATATGTTAAGCTTATGAGGAAAAGATGCTATGGGGTTTGATCTTATGTATACGTCAATAATGTGAATATTCTATTAACAACTCATTTTGTGTTCATTTATTTTCACCAATCGACAGCTAACGTCATTGTGCGTCATTTTCAGCTAATTTTTTATTGTTTTTAAGTAAATGTATAGATTACTGGTTGGTTTGTTTGTCCCAGTTTAGTTATTAGTTGTTTTTATTTGTTTTGTACGAGTGGAATTAATGAATGTTAGATTACGCTAGTAGTATTATTTCTTTAATACGGCTTTCCTAGAAAAGCCGTATTACAGTTAAGTTTGGTTTGGGTTTAATTTGGATTAGATAATTAATTGTTAATCAATCCAATTAGATTTATTTGTTTTGTGCGAATGTTATTAATATGTCTTATCGTTTTGGTAATGTTATTAACTATACCCAGGATATTTCACAACGAAGTCGTAATGCCGTTCGATTTCAGAACATAGAACATCTTAAAGTTAACACGTAACACGTTAGGCGTTACGAAGTTCACCGGTTCAGCATGTAATAATTCGATTTTAATTGCTTGGTTATAACATTTCCATATTAATTTTTATGTTACGGTTATGAACGTAAAAATATTTTCTCTAATACAATTTTTTTAAATTGCTTCCAAATGAAAGTTTTTTCTTAACATAAGACGCTATCTACAATTTTTAGCAGTAATGTAATTGCGGAAATGTGATAATATTTATTTACTGTAAAAAATAAAAAAATTCTCAATAATTAATTAGGGATATTTCAGTCTTATTTATAATTTTTCAAGGTATCGAGTTAATCATGTGTACAGTAAAAATATTTCTAAATTAGTAGCTTCAGTAGTGGCTTACATTTTAAAGGGAAGCTTTGGATTTTTATGCTGCGAGTAATAATATTAGAATCAATTTCAGTGATAATTCAACATATAATTCTTTTTGATGTTGGATAGGAATTAATTATGAGAAAAATGAAACAGACGGCTGCTGGAGAAGTGCTCTCGTCTATCGCGATGTGTAGATAATTGTTGTGGTGCCAACAACTGCTATAACAATTAGTAATAACCACCAAAATCTATGAAAGCTCGATGGCTTGTCAGGAGAAGGCCCAGGGGCTGGGACGGTAGGCCCAGGGGCTGGGGCGGGACTGTTGGATTTTTTATCACAGTCGATTGGCGCATCATTCATGACCAGACCAAGAGTTTTGGCCTTCTCCTTGGCCTCTTCTATCACATTCTTGATTTCAACGGGGATTGTACGCTTACGAGCACCGTTGTCAACGCTCCACGTTTTAATAGATTCTACTTTTATGAATCCCTCTTTGTCACCCGTTGCTGCACCTGTAGTTAACAAAATATAACAGTTAAATGTTAGTGTTATACTGTAGAAAAACTAAATTTGCTTATGAATCTTAAGCATGCTAATTATTATGTTTAAGCTTAATTTACTTGCAATAAAATTTATATTTTAAAATTATTATTAATCAACTTAACCAAATCTAATTTGATTGATTTCTATTGACACCAAATTAATCTAAGCGATCATTTCACTTTTAATTATTATGTACGTCACGGTTTTTAAGAACAAATTATTTAAAAAGAAACTGCGGCCTTGTAAGTAGATAAACGGGGGGACATCAGACGGTTTGAATGTGATACGATTTTATACATCGATAGCTAATAGCTCAAAATGTCGGTTACGTCAATTACGTGAACATTATGGACTATAATTGAGAAAATAAAATTGACGGAAAAATTTAATAGCATTAAATTAATTTATTTTAATAATTTCCAAAAAGAATATGCACATTGAACTACAATAATAAATAAAACATTTAAAATCTTCCTCTGCATAGACTATTGATCTGTAAGCAGAGGAAAAGTCCATGACAGCAATCTACACTTAAGTTCACTCCCACCTGATATCAATGTGTGTGTAAATGAAACAGTAAAGTTTCATAAGATGTAGAATTATACGACCTATACAAATCAGTGCGGTACCATATTATCAGAAACCTCCAAAGCCTGATCAAATTAGAGATAGTAAGAAATCAAGCACTCGTAAGTGACCTTATCTGTGTCTCTGATGCAGCCCACCCAAAACTTAGTAGCCACTCACAAACCCTTCTCTGAAACACTGAGACACTGCCCTCTTCAGCATGAATTATTTTGGGGGTTAAGTTTCTATAAAAATATGTGCAATATAGAAGGATTAGTACCTGATTAAGGGAACGGGGTACGTTAAACGGGGAATATCGTAACGAAAACTTAATCTGTTTCTAGTATGGTGGTAAATATTTAGGTTTTATTGCTTTCAATGAAAGAAGAGATTTTATATACAGTTGTCTAATACTCAACACAGTAAACTCAGTAAAAAGCTGGTCTGTTGGATCAACCGAATAACGGTTAATATTCAACGGCTCTCCCTCAAGAATATCTTTATAAGAGACATCTGTGTGACACGCAACTGTTCCAAAACAGCGGACGAGACATAGGACCCCACGTAGACGAAGTAAACAGTGAAGAAACCGATTAAATGTTTGGTGGATTGAAATAATTTGAGTTTTTCACTAGCGCGTTGGAGTTTATACTATAAACGGGTGATTTACAATTAACATGATTTATGTCGGACACCTAGGCTCATCCTCATCAGTAATGGTGCTGCGGTACCGTCCGTTACTGATCAAGTCAACTTTGTTCGTGTACGTGCAATGTTATGAAACTTGTCGAACTAATAATTAAATGTATATTCTTGTATGCCTAATGGAATATTCCGAAACTGATTGCGGCTGCATCTACGTGGATCACCTCTGAAAAACGTATTTGAACTGGTTATAAGCAAAAGTGAACTATTTACATGACCGACGTGGTGATAAGCCTGGGAGCATGACAGAAGTTCATAACTCAACGCTTCCCCCACTGAACGCGTTTTGGGGGGTCATTCAAAATTATAGATATAAGCATATATATCATTTTGTCTGTTTTGGGTTAACACTGGTTATGAAAATCATAATCGGTTTGAGAGTCGCCTCAGTTGATACCTAGAAGCGTCGGTCCACCCGGTCATGTATGTGTCACCGCGATAACGGCCGCACTCATTGCCTGATTATTATAAAATTTGGTGGTATTGTTCATAATATCTTGAATGATGCGACACAATCTTCATTGGGCGACACAATAAGACTACATTAACTATAGGATGAATTAAAAACTCACGTCTTCCAACGCTTCTTAATATATTTACATTTATATTGTAATTATATAAAAACGGTATATATATATAACTTTTTATCCTCTTAATGAGTCTATAGTTACATGAATATTATTCATCTTTATGCTTATATTTTGTAAATACTTTATTTGGATTAAAATAAATAGCTGGATTGGTTTTTATAAGCAGTATGCCTATAATGGAATTTTTTAAGTAAAAACTTTTTTTTCACCTCTATATTATTAATACACCACTCTGGGCGAAAACAAAAATGAACTACATATACCTGCCGAGTGAGTTATGATTGTGTAATATAAATTTAAAGGTATAAGTCGAATGGCTTTGGTTTTGGTCAAATGGATGTCCACCTACTGGCTGGTAAAGTAGATACATACCTGCCTTCGTATTACATGTGTAAACTCCTATAACACCATCTTTTTGAAAAAATCGATAAGCTTTGGCTGATTTTATGGCACTAGGGCAATCATCTGTAACAAGTAAAGAAAAAATAACATACTGTGTAACGAACCTATTTTGCAGGGGTATAACGTTATCTGACTGACCTAAATAGTATCTGGTGATTTCAGTTAAGTTACACTACTCTTGTGTCGTTCTAGACCTGTTTGTCTGGGTTTGGTGAACACTCAACTGAGAAAAAGTGGTTTAAACTGAATCTAAGATGATAACTAAATAATTTGTAATTTGAGCCTTTACTCTACGACCAATAGTTCCAGTGAAGAGTTAAATTTAGAGTCCGTGGTATAAAAATAAACTAAATATGACAGCTATATTAAATTTGATAAATTTAATTAAATTTAAATTCTTGCGTCTGTCCGAGAAAGCGGCGGTTTCACACTTAGACTTTGGCACTTTTCATTATCTATTTACTTAACACACTCTAGCGTTTCAACTTCAAACCTAAAATATGAACCCTCTGTTGTGTTGGGAACATAGGTTTAAAAACATAAAAGGGTGCTCACAGAGGTTACCTCCAGGTAAGCAAAAACAAAAGAAAGAGATATTTGTATTTACTTCCCTGTGGGGAACAGGTTAGATCATGAATGTGTCTAAAGGGAAAGTTTGCAGTTCATCTAAACAGCTGTTCTTATAACCAAAATATAAAAAAATCAATACAATATCTCTAGTAGTTTCTATGGAAACGGGATCCAAACAAACACTTCCGTTTTAGTCCGTTGCATTTATATAACAACGCTAACACCCCCAAGAGCTAAGACATATCCATGTTAAAATTTTTGAATACTCTGAAAAGTATTCGTAATAATAAAAAACATAAATTTTTCTATTCAGTTACTAAAAAACAAGAGTTTTCAGAACAGAGACAGTTCTGGGTGAATCGTAATGAAAAATCGGGGTTTTGGAACGAGTTTTTTTCAGAACGATCTGCCCAAAACCATTTAAGCCCCGAAACAATGAATTCTGGTATAACTTGAAAGAGTACCAGTCAATAAACTGCAAAATGTCGTGCGAATCTTCCAGGCATGCTGCAGAAGTACGTATATTGTAACGGAAGACATTTGGCAGAATCTTTTGCCCATATTGTGCAGTAAATGGCTACCTCTAGGTTTTATGCTTATAACCATTAAATTAAAAAAAATCTTTAAAAAATAGTTATTTATAGCTCCCGCATTACTGGCTAACTATGTAAAACTAAATAACTATACAAAAGGGTTGTTTTACTGTTATCATGCATGGATATCATATATATAAATCATTAATGTTGTTATGCCTATTTAATAGATAATCGACTGCATAAAACAAGTTAATATGCAACTAAGGCTCAAAGTAAATCTAGTTCACTTAAAATGGCTTGTTCTAAAATATGTTCCAATAATCCATAATAATTGTAAACACGGCTCTCAAATATACTTAAGTGACACTCTTTGCGCTTGTTACGACCCTACTGTTAAAGGTAGAGTAAATGTCAGTTCACTAATACCGTTTATTTTTATAACGATTCTGTTAGTTTTGTGGTGTTGTTTACAACGACGACTACAATATCGTTCTCAGTTTCAATTTAAGAGACTAACAGGAGACTCAACACTCGAGAAAAGCTCCTTAGTTACGAAACAAAATCCATCGACTTTGTATGTTCGGGCGACCGATCTTACGTCAACCCTTATCTCTCCATCATTCATCAGACGCACCTTGGAGGCACAATGTGCTTACTTTGCTTAAAAAATAACACTCGGCTGGTGTGAGCCCACAAGACATTTTCATACTGTTGTGATACAACCACAACTCCTAACTCTTCGTGAACCTGATTTGTTAATATGCTAATGTATTTGTTACTAAGAAAATTAAAAATAAATTAAAATGTTAGTGAGAGACTACCTTCATCCCAGTGTAAATATTTATTATTGAGCATTAATTCAATTCTACGTCGAAAGGCCATCGTACTTACCACACTTGCTGAAGGTCCATCCACCGTTTTGCATTTCCAAATCGTCAAACTTCATGCCCAAACCACCTCTGGTTGGAAAAAACACATATTTAATAATTCCAATAACTTTAGTTAATAGCACACCGTAGCAGTAAAACTACACACTAAGCCAATTCATATTGATGTAGGAACTACTTGTGATCATCACAACGCAAAGATAAGCTGCTTTAGTTATATGCAGCTTTTACTTCATATAAGTTTATATCACAACATGTTTATAGATAGGGAAATTTGGGTAAATTTATTATTCTCCGTATGAGTTAAGTAGCAATGCGTACGTTGGTAAGCTGCCGCAAATAGCACCCATTTTGGGACACTGTTCCCCAAACAAATGACGGTAGCTTACGAGAAAATATCAGCAACAGGTTTCACCCCCCTTTTTTAGAGATGGGGAGCTACAAGTAGCATGGGAATGTGAAAGATGAATTTAAGGAAGTGCCCAGGTCCGGATCAAATACCACCAGAGGCAGTGGTAAGATTTGTTACCAAGGTTTAAGCAGGTTACTTTTATACTTCATTACTTCTTCTTTTACATAACTAGTATTTATATAATCACTAATATTTTTACTGTTATCGTGCATGGTTTGGTTACCACATATAAAAATCATTAATATTTTTGCCTATTTCATAGATACTCATGAAAATTATCTAATTGGACTTTTCAGTGGATTTCACAATTATTTTTGGAAGTGATGTCTGTGGCGCATGTGTTTTGTGACCCTACAGTTCGGTTATGTATACCCATCATCTTCAGGAGTTAAAACAATATATTTTTATTTTAAGGGTGGTTTACCTCATCAACTCCATAAAAATTAAAATATAAATATCCAAAAATGGCTCCAACGATTTGGAAAATAATATTTGTCAAACATTAAAACATTATTTTTTAATAAATATTAAAAACCACATATACTTTTTAAAGAGTAAGAGCTTGGGGTCCCAAATAATATGAAACCCCCTGTATGCTTCATTAAAGGTAAATAGTGGTACAAACGTTAAGGACTTTTATTTATAAAAAATAAAACTTAAATATATAATTTATCAGCAAAACAATAAATTTATAACAATTTGAATTTATACACCTTAAAAATCAGCTAGAAATCCGAGCACATTGATAATGGAATTATTCGGTCGTCTATTGGTTCCAGAGAAAAGTTAAATGTACTGTCTGTGATAAACGCAGTACGTTGTCTGAGCGCTCAATGTTATTGTTATGAACATTATTAAGGAACATTAATCAGGAGAAAATATATTTATTACCTATTTTATCCTTATTCTCTGCCGTGCATACTTATAAGCTATACAGTGTGTAGTTTACATTCATATTGCCTAACAAAACGTACACTAAAATATTTTGTTATTACTGTACCTAATTAGTATTTCTCATTTTACATTATATTATATTTTAAAAAAGGTACTAATCATATAATCTACCCTTGTTATACTTATACTAAGAAGAGGGGATTAGTATTTTATCATTAAATATCTTAAGAGTTTTAAAAAAAAAAATATTACTAATAAAATCCTAAAGTGAAAAAAACTTATAAGAAGCGCGGGAGATAAACTTGAAGAATATTTTATAAACATTAAATTTGTTATTTTTATAAGAGTTTTTAAGAAAAAAAAGTATGTCCCAGTTTACTAATAACGTTTACGTATCTTCTGTAAACAGTGCAAAAATATAGGGCCTTATATGAAAGAAATAAACTGTATACTTTATAAAATTTGTGAACAGTTATTAGTTTTAGTTTTCCAATACTTTATATGTCGAATTTTCGATAAAAATAGTGCAGAAAATAATTTTATTTCATCAGACAATGCGTTAATATACTGACATTAATGTACAGAAAATGAAATTTCGCATAGAACAATTGCCAGTGAGTAATGTCGTCGTATAATATCTTCTGTTTTAGCATAAAAAATAAGTATTGAGTTTCTTAAAATAAAAATATTTTACATAAGTGAATTATATTATAAAAATAGTTTGCATATTTAAAAGTAATTTTATATACACTACCCAAAAACGAAAAAAACAATAATATACATGGTCAGGGTAAGAGCTTGACACTAGACAAGAAGGCCACAACAGTTGCAGGGGTTATGTGTGGTGAGAACAACTTGCTTTTTTTTATAGTGAAAATAAGGAAAAGATAATGGCTATTTCTTCTGAGTTAAAAATAGAAAACAAAAATTTGTTTCTTATTTTATACATTTTAAAGCTTTTACAGATTTAAAGTTATTTTTATTCACTACTAACAAAAACAGAAATATGAAAAACAAAAAAAAAAATAGCGTGCAGCTGATATAGTGTACCTCAAGAGAAAAAACCAAGATTCTGTTTTTTCCTAATATAAGTAGAAGCTACGACGAACAATCTGCTCTTTTCATTTTTAGGTAAAGTAACAAAATAACCTCCAAACGTATAAAAAATTAAAAATATAAATATAAATATCATTTAATGCTTAATTCTAATAAAAACATACATAAAACCCAAATTAATTTTTTTATAATACACTTCATCTTCTTTACACAACAAAACGATTAAAAATAATTACTATTATGAAAATCATTTTTTAAAAAATTAAAAGTGTAGTTTATATGTAAATTTTATTTATTCCTTGTGTTTAACTTAAAATATTAAATATATACTTTATAATTGATCTCTAATAAAAATAGAGGGGAATGCAATTTAATTTATTTTTCTTTCTTATAACTCTATTCTTTGTTATGCGATTCTAATATAAATTTTTTAGCAAAAATAATTTTTATATAGAAAATATGGTTTATCATTTGATTCCTTTCATAAAAAAATCGAAAATATTTATTTGCAAAACACAATAGCAAAAACACAATTACCTATTTCAAGTCAAGATGAAAAAACAGTTGATAAATTTAAACACATTGAAAACTCTCACACCAAAAATACATGCTAATTTATGCTAAATCATTGTTTTACGGCCTATATAAAATTCAAGAAGTTTTGTATTTTTAGAATTAACCATTAGCTAATTTTATTGAGCCATTACACAATGTCGTTTGATTCAACTTAAGACACTACTTAAGAGGCGTATATTATCCCTCTGAACACCATTCCGCAAGTCATCGGTAATCAAAATGAACTAGAGAGGGCTCAAGACAGAGGCTTGAGGCACTCCTGAAACAGTTATTCTCTTCTTTGAGTAGACATGTGTCAAAATATCTTTGTCCATATGCGCTATCCTCACAGTCAAATAAGAGCAGACCCTTTTTTAGAGGCACTCAACTTAATCCCACATTTTCACGCTCATCCAGAAGAAGCTAATGGTTTATCATGTTGATTGC
Organism: Nephotettix cincticeps; assembly: GCA_023375725.1. Lineage (NCBI taxonomy): Eukaryota > Metazoa > Arthropoda > Insecta > Hemiptera > Cicadellidae > Nephotettix > Nephotettix cincticeps. Next base: position 32,290,825 of record CM041786.1, read on the forward strand.
CTTTCGGATATAAAAAATACACCAACGGAAAAATTGTTATCGTTAGCTCCTTCAAAATCCTACCAATCAGGGCAAAAATTGCATCAACAGGTTGACTTTTATTTAACAAATCCAAACTGATTGGAAAATAAAACATTGTGATAAATTAAAATAATACATTAACCTATTGAAAATTGTTCTCTCCTACACCTTAGAAAAAGAGGTGACGGAAATAGGTCGGTAGGCATTCAGTGCATCCCTCATTCCATTTTTAAAGGACTGGAGTAATGATGGAGAACTTAAGAAAGCAAGGAAATATTTCCGTTTCAAACGATGTGTTAATTAGATGATAAACCATGAGTTCAGAGCAAGATCTCATAGGTTTTGATGAGACACTATCAATTCCAGAAGATATCTTTGACTGTAATTTATGAATTGAACCTGTAAATCTCCAGAACGTCCGTGCGTTTACAGGGTTTAAAAATCAGTATTAAATGTCACATGTTAATAAATGCCATAGTATTGTAAATTGATTGATCTATTTTTATTATCTATCAAAGTTGTGTTAGTTATATCATTCATAACTTAAGAACGGCTCATAACTATGACGCGACCCAGAATATCTAAATCCTTCACAACGAAGCCGTAATGATTTTTAACTTCGGAACATGGACAATATTAAAGTTAACACATATTTACTGTAGGCCGTTACGAAGCACGAATCTCACCGGGCCAGCTTCTTTTAGATTAAAAAGAAACTATGTTAAGAAACATTACCATGTTGTTTGAAGGTTGAACACTTTGCGTGATAGCAGCAACGGTGCTGTCATCGCATTTGTACTTGTACGCCTCACCAGAGCCTGCCAGGAGGACTGTCAAGACTCCAATCACTAGCAAGTCTCTCATCACGTCAATGGCTGAAATAAGTAATTTCAAGTTGTTTGTGATATCATTTGGGTAGAGACATACTTATATGAAGTTTATTGATTAGGCTATACTCTGAACTATAAGATTATGTAAGTTTTAAGTTTTAGTAATGTGTTAGGTGTTTTGTGACAGTTTTAATAACAGTTACCAATAATCAATAATCCCTGATTATTACTGGCCTTGGTCACTTTATAGACTACCATGAACATTTAAGAGCGTTCGAAACATTATCGGAAACCAAGGCTATTATTCTTTACAGTGGTGGTTAGCATTCACAGATTGATTAGTGATGTTTCAATTGCCCTGTCTTGTGATGGAAGAAAGGTTGCATATTAACTACACAAGCTGGCAAGGGGAACGGGGGATAGCCGACCGTGGTCTGCTCGGTCGGTTCGGTTTCTATATTCCTAGACCCAGCTCATAGTCCAATCAAACACTGAACCCAGTTTCTCTCCTAATACATGCCAATAAATTAACCACTAACCACTGAGTGCATATTGTGTAATTCCTATTCCGCAAACATTTCTTTAAATTAGTTCAAATACTTTCGCAATTAATGCAGTAGCTGTAATGTGATTTTAATTCAACAAAGTTTTGAACTATTTCTGGATGAATTAATTGTTACATACTTTATTTTTGAACATTATTGTGTTTATTAACAGTCTTATTCTTACAGATTTTGTTCACGTTATCTGTTAATATGGATTGTTGGATACAAAATACATTAAAGTGTCAGGTATGAGTTATTTGATGAAAAACGTACTGATATTTTTGCATGATAATAGAACGTTCTAAAAGCATGGATTTGGGTTGGGTGAGAGACAAAGTATTTATTGTTCACTTAACATTCTGAACAGTGCGTTTAGTGTACTAAGTATATGGCGTGCGTAATTATAAATACATCAATGCCATTGGCCTAGGTTGTTTTATGGAATTATTATGAAATAAATAAATATAAAATAGTTCTTACTTTAGTCTAATATAATAGATTATGTTTTCATACCAGATATACTTTGAATGCAGCAATGTGGAGGAAAATTATTCTGTGGTTGGATTAATTTCTACCAATGAATGATTTATCTAGAACTAGGCTACTGACGTAACAGATTCAGCTGGTTAAACACACCAGCAGACTGCAGGCTGTTGCGAAATATTTCGCGCCTAACGATGGTTAGAAGAGATTAGATTATTGAAATGGCTACCATACTACAAGGTAGATATTTAAGCCAAGTATGAATGAGGATTGGGTGTAAGATGATTGTAGCGCGATCTAGTAGTCTTGTTACTGACTACAACACACATCTGATTATACAAATCTGATCAGGAACTTATAATGCTCGTATACAACCATTAGGTATGTCTATACCTTTCATGCCCGAGCACTGAAATGCACCCAACGACTGCAATGAAATACAGATTTGTAACCGAGTTTTTGAAATTTATTCTGGAGGAAAATTTAGTGTTGTAATATTTTGTACTCACTAGGCCTATTATAATTATTGTAAAATCTTAAATTAATTGATTTTTGTCTAGAACATGTCTGGCTTGTTATGTTTAGTTTTTAGCCTTTGGTTACAATGACGAAAAAAAGTTTATAGAATATGCGATCCATGTAAGTGATTTAATAGACAGAAACACAAACAGCTGTCAAATTAAAATAATTTTTTGTTTGTTTATATTCATTATTGATCATTGGTTTTAAACCTGTTTCAAAAGTTTACTATGATAAAAGTTTATTCGACGTTTGAAGAATTTTAATAACGGTACACCTTTCATAATTTAATTTTCTATCGTCACTAGATTGATGGTGAAAATAATTATTTACAATTTATTAACATACAGGGATACTAACTGACGATAAGTATCTTGTTTGTGTTATACATTTGACTTACTTTGTATCTATATGTTAAAAATTCATCGAAATTTTACATTTTATGAGTACAATACACGCGTATCAAGTTGGAAGCGTTTCTCCTGTACCGCGAATCAGACTTATAATTACCTCTGTTCTGCTTGTATAATGCTAGTATCCACTGACGTCACTATCACTTGTCTGTGTCCATGACAGCACAGCGTCTCGAAGCTTATTGGATACAGTGTCAAAGGAACAATGAGATATTGAGTAACATCATCAGGACAATCAACAATAAACACGATAAATGTGTATGACAATAAAATTTCAAATTAGTTCATTCTGATAATTTTTGGTATTTTTACCCAAAACTAAAAGTAATTTATTAATAAGAGACATAATCAAACGATATTTAAAAGTTGCTATAAAAACTAAATACCCGGATGTTAAATATCTTAATAGATAATTAGTCTTACTAAATTTTTCCATGTAGCAGAATTACAATTTGAATTTAATTGCAAAAAATTTTGTAAGTTTCCGTAAGTCATAGCCCCCAAAAATGACATCATTTTAAGATTAAATTAGTTTAAGACACAAATTAGTAATTAGTCGACTAACTACGTTCGTCATGTATTCATTTTACCCTTCCGCTGTACGATGGTATAGGGAGAAAGTATTATTTTCCTCAGAACTTTCGAACTTGAGTTTCTGGTGGATATATCCATTTTGGTGCCCCTGAATTAAAAAAATATGGTTTTTAGAGTGATTCATGTTTATGTGTCTGTATGTGAGTGTGTGTGGGGGGATGTGCAGAAGCCTTGAGACAAGGCTATTGGTTAGATTTTCATGTAATTCGGTATGTAGTTAACAAACAGTCTACAGTATCTCAGACATTTAATTTTTTGAATTTAGATTTTAAGGGCATTTTACCCCTAAACCCCCGAAAAACACGTAAAATGGAAATTTCTCAATAACGGCTCTTTGATGAAGATTCAATGATTTATAATCCTTTATGATATAAACAAAACGATACCACCCGCATTAAATCTAAACTACAGTATCTATAGGTCAATGGCCCGCGACCTTCAACTCACTGAACTGTCGAAATTATAATGGTTCGCTCAATGCGTGTTGGTGTAGATATCCTCATAGATTGAAATGGCGTAACTAATCCCAAGAGGTGCCCAAAGAAACGAATTTAAGCTATTTAATCTCATGGATATAAAGGAGAAACTGAACTGACAAAATTACTATAAAAAATTAAAGCAATCTTTATAAAAGTAATTGTTGTCAAGTAAAATAATTATTTATAGAGCACGAACGACATAGTCTAAAACTTAGAGTCTATATCTCAGTTACGTTTGGGATTACCTCGTACATTTTACTTAAAAAATATAAATATGGAATAAAATGTAAACATGAAAATAAATCGATAAATCAATAAATTGAGTCATTTTAAGCAGATTTTCTTCAGTAATGTTATTTCTGAAACTCCTTACTTTTTAATTTATTCGCGAGTTGGATTGTCGGTTTTCAGACAAATAACACGTTTTAAGACAGTTTTTTGTGAATAACTTGATAAGTATGCACTGTATAAAAACCTGTCAGGATAAGAATTGTAGTTCATAAATAAACGATAAGAATGGTAATCTATTTAGCGTTTCAGAATTTGTTGCTTGTTTAAAGTTCGATATATTATTATATTTCACATGTTTCTACCAAAAATGCTTTTCGATTTTCTCTATAGCTTGCTTACTATATAGGTACGGTAATTAAGTCCCTAAAACCAGCATTTTAAAGAGTTTTAAGCTCATGAAAATAATAATTTTTCAGATATTGTTCTTCAGATTTTTGTCTTTTTTGAGGAAAAGGGTGAAAACCCTTTTTGCGTGAAAGCCCACAAACTTTAAACATTTGTATCCTACTGGATTACCGTCATAAAACTTAAAACATAAAAGTTAAAAAAATTAAAACCAATAGTTTGGCTTATAATTAATAGTTTTTTTAGTTGTTTTGAAGATAATACGATTTTTGTAAAATAAAAAAAAACTATTTTTTTCAAGCCCATATTTTTCAAATATACATACTTAAACGAGCTAAACACTCAGAACATATAATAATAACATAAACAAAGCAGATTGTAAAGTAGTAATAATTTTTATTTCAAAAAGGGGGTAGAAGAGATGGTGAGATTTTCACTAATATTTTCAACGAATGGATAGGAATCAACAATATTCTCAACAATATATCTTGCTTAGTTTTATTAATAACAAATTACGAGCCCTCCTCAGCCCTACAGACAAACAACATACATGCCTCGGCATTCCCTAGATACAGATGAAATGAGTAAAACCTTTTTTTCCTACAGATACATACTCGTTCTAGTCTCCTCATACCTGATATACTAAAAAAATCAATTCTGTAAGTACAAATAAATCTTAAAAGGAACAATGGTTGAGTTACTTTTAATCATCGCTGAAACTATTGATTTTTAATTTTTTGAGGTATGTGGGTTTAAATATGGCTACCATTTTGCCAATTTTCAAGAAAATCTGATGAAAAAAGGGCGTCCGAAGCGGGGGACAAAAATATGTTTCGTCTCAAAAGCCGGCCGGCTGACGGGAGGCTACTGTTCTACAAGCCTTTTTACAAAAAATGTGAAAACACTCTTGATATGTCATGTGAGTCTCTCCTGAAAATATATTGTTTTACGCTTATTATATACATAAACGTTTTATTTTGGCGTTTGACTATACCAATCAACTTTCAACCAACAACATTTCGGTTTGCATTGGGAATTTTAAAATAATAAATACATTGTTTTTTGTTTTTTTCCACAGTAAAATTTTAGTCTTAATACGGCTTTGGATTAAATGCACATTTGTCAAGTTATTTGCAAAAACTATCTTAAAACGTACTTTTGCCTGAAAACCGAGAAGTTCACATGGACATAAGTCTAAAAGTATTGAGTTTTAGAAAAAACTCACGTAACAAAAGCTGCATAAAATTAGTGAATTTATCCATTTTTTGGACTTATTTCAAATCAAAAAATTCATCCACAAGAAAGGGTGGCTTCCACCCCCTGGGAAAAAGAAACTCCCTGCACTGGGTTAATTTTGATATCTAACCTAATTCAAGATATTTATGAAAAGTGGTACTGTTTGGGATAAATACACAGGACTGTACTATAAACGGTTCTAAAGATTTTGATTAAATTTCATGGCTCCGTCGTTTACTGAGTATTTACTACCAAAAGGAATTCCCCATCCATATGTATGCGGATAAGAAGTTTAAAATGGCTGGTCCTTTAAACTAAGGTGGTCTTAGTAGGCTATGGCATGGTAACAGATTTTAGTAAAGTGTTGTTGTGATTAACTATAAAAATATTATATTAGCATTGTCGTGAGTATGTGTCACTTCTTGCTGTGTTAGGTAATAGGAGTTATAAAAAATCATCACTTTTATTTTTTTGGATGGCAAAATATCTCTTTTAATGACCATATTAAGTTTAAGCTTAACATAACTTAAAATAATCTAATCAAAAGAAACATAATATTCCCCTTAATTCATTTTGTGGTTAGATACGAGTGTACAAATCAAATTTAGATACTATATTAAGAAAAATTTGTATACTTACAAGATTGGTGCAGTGGATCTAGTTATTACGAATTCTTAGTTGTATAAAATAGGTAGGTATTTCGAAACGTATATCGTGAACAAATTCAATGCTGTGACAGTTGATAGATTGGACAGTTTGAAATTAATTACATGTAATTGTCTGAAAATTATATTTAACTACTAGTCTTTTCCATCAACATTCTAATACCTCTGGTTACATTCAGAAATGCAATGGTATATCACTCTATAACTAAACATACAGTTACAAATTTTTAATTATTCTAAGAATTTAATTATTCTTTTAAACACCCTACTTCACTAAATAATATAACATGTAATTCATAGCATAAAGTCTCTTTTTTCTAAATATTTGTGATTTGTTAAAAAATATATGAACCAAATGTATGCATTGCTCAAAATGCCCTTATAATATGGGAATTTATATGATGTAAAAGCTATATTTTCAGACGGTTCTGTTGTAACAACAAAGAAGTCTTGTAAGACCATCTTCAACATGGAACGTTATGTTCAATTTGTTTTAATGGTAATATTCACATTCTACCGTAATACAAGATTCTTTAAGCATTTATACATTTGTGTAAAATAACGTAAGTATAAAATATGCTGTTCACAAGTTTCCAAAAACATCTATACATAAACCTCGCAAAGCCCTCATATACTCAGATTTCTTCTTTTCGCCATTTATTTTTACTTTCCCTCATTCATTTTACACACCCTATTCCATTTATTCGCAATACAACTCTCTGGATACGAGTAGCTGTAAGGGTAAGTTTGTTAATTAATTATTTTAGTTTAAAAGTTGGAAGGTAAACACTGAACAGAGTGATTCGTCGAAAAGCAACGCTCTAGCAGCTCTCTTATAAGTTGAAATATGTTAGTTGGTAGATTAGTAGTTTTTTTTTAATTCTAGAACAGATTTTTAGTGAAACAAACGTGTTAATAATGGTTGAAAACACCGAATGCTCGTATGTTATTTTTTAAATCAAAATAATAATAAACTGTCTCTATTACATCATATCATACCATATCACTCAAAATTTCAGTTTTTCCATAGATAACTTGTAAAGGTGCTTTGGACGAATATTTAATTTTGAAATTAGTTTAACCTTTCTATTTCAAACGATGACTAGGTATACAAAATGTCATCCTTCTAGGTGGTCGAAAGTTGGAGTTTTGAAATGTATAGATATAAAAATGACTTTCTTCAAAACAATACTAATATAGAATCATTTTGGAATTATTATCCTTATGATAAATGTTTACGTCATACCATCAGCTTAACGATTATCTGTCAGTGTTATACGAAGTGGAAGATACGCGTAACAACTGACATAACCGGAGATGTTTGGCACAGACAATCAGCTGTTCTCTCAACAACACAAAGACTACAGGGGGTGCTGTGGTTATCTGGCCCGGACAGGTGAGTGTGACGGAAAACAAGTCCCAGGTCCAAGAAAAGACTATAGATAGGCAAATCCGTATCTTGAAATTACACTTCACAAAACGACGCACCATTATTTAGATTCGCTACAATTTAGTTATTAATCCATATCAAATATACATTAATCTGTCAATACAATGAACAATTTGGAATTAGTTCTTCACATGATCAAAATCTGTGGGAGCAGAACGAGTTGAAAACATAGTCCAGTTGCAGAGCAATTAAGGACAAAAACATCAAAGGAAAAAAATTACAAGTATTAAAAAAATGTAGAGTGGTAATAGCTAAAAATCTAAAATAATCTTTTCATGCATCATGAAGGGGCAATGGTTCTTTCATATAAAGACACGTGAAAAGTGGAGAGAAAAAAGATATATAGAGTAACTTGGATCATTCATGGCATTGCACGTACACAATGATGATCGATGATATTTTTGTTCAACAAATCAATAATATTTTTGGAAAATCATCTATAAAATCTCCTACACTTTTGATACAATTTACTGTTATCTAAGTTACGAGTGAGAGGTCTTAAATAGTAAGAAAAATATTTTTAAAGGGATCTCTAGGGTGTATGAACAATAAATATGTGACATGTACTATTTGCTCCATTTCAAAATTAACCAATTTAACTTTACATTACTACAAAAAATAAAACACTCACATTGGTTCAATAATATTACTATTCTTATCAATATTACTCGCATTTTGATTAAGTTTTCAATGAATAACCTACTGGTAATAATCAGCTGTTGTTGTAGTTTGAAGATTTAATAGAAATAAAAACAATCAGCTGTCAAATCAATATTAGTTTTATTAGTTACTATATTAAAACGTTATTTTAACGTATAACTAATTATAATAATTGTATAAATGTTCTAATCTATTTAATTGTAAAGTAATGATAAATAATAAAGCTGGGTATCGATTTATTTTCTTTGTATTGATTTGTTTAGGATTTCAGGTTTATATTTTGGTATGATTATCTTTCTTCATTAAACTGAATCCTACAACCCGTACAAAGGACGGGCTTACTGCTAGTAAAAAATAAAGTGATTCTTAATTTCAATTTATTTCAGTAACACATAGCTTTTTCACGAAACATAGTTAACACATACGCATAGCATAGTAACAAACCTTTCATTAATCACTGCCATGGTTTATATGGTTTATCTCTGATGCGAATCTTCATTGCATTACAAAACATATCTTGTCAGTTTCTGTAAAAAATTTAAACATAAATTTAAATTGTTTGGCGCTTCTAATCCCGTTTCTTGGTTTGATTGTAACGTCTGTAGCACATATGTAAATGAACAGTGGTAAAGCATGAGGAGGTTATACTGTCATACACTTAGAAAATCCCATGTAAAATACCATTGTCATATCAAACCAAAGAAACAATTCATTTCTAAAAAATGGAAAACTATGGTCATACATAATTATGTTTACTATAGAAATTATAATATCATTAAATATTTGACCCTCAAAGGTTTGTGTCTATATTTCAAAGGTGTCCCATTTTTAATGTCATTCGGTGACATTTTCAGTTGAAATGGCAAGTGAGAAAATTCATTTCTGTAGAAGTCTTCTTTGTTTCATATTCTGAATAAGTGAAATAGGTTTTTAACAAAGTACGTTTAGTATTTTAACGGATGAATGCAAATTATTAGTTTTTTACATTTTTATATGTTTTTAAATATTTTTGTATCTTTGGATGTCTCCATTTGAGCCGATTTTAATCATTAAAATAGGATAAAAGGAAACATATAAACATTATGTATATACTGTTTATTTGAAGCTAGATATATATCAGCTTAAAATTCCTGTTCAAAAAGTTAACTTTAAATAGTTATAATAAATACTGAGACATTTTTATCAAAATCGATCTTAAATAGATTATTTTAATATGCCTTAAATAAATGTCATATGTTTGAAGTATGGAAAACCCCTGATATGCTAAATAATCAACTTTTCAAATGGGTGATGGAACAGTTTCTGCTAATACAACATTAAACACCTGCAATACAATGAGAACACTCTATAGGTTCCCATAACACTGACCAACAAAGTCTTACCTTATACACCTTAACTAAACAGCCTTACTTATAGTCTCAATATTACTGTATGGTCAAATACAAACAAATGTACCCCCACTCTGACTACCATGACAATTACTCTCTCCCTACATTGTCATCCTTTCTACCTTCGGCATGTCAGTTGCTGCAGAGCGTTAACAGCACCCCTACCAAGATTTACGTACAACTCCGAATTTCATAGGTAATCACAATTGTTTATATCAAATTTAAACAATTTTCACGACAGTTACAGGCTACCGTTACAAGATAACGTACGAACAATGAGTTCCGAGTTATTAATGAGCTGAAACGAGTATGTTAATTCACTCGAATAAATTTATTGTAATTTATGTTTTGTTGGAAAAACTTTGGAATATATGCCTATTATGATTTGCAAACATGGCTGAAGAACTAGTGAATATCGTTTTATGGTCTGGAGCATTAACAGCCTATTATCATTTTGGTTCGATCATAGGAAATACAGGATTATATTTGGCTATTAGTCGTGCAAAATATGAAGTAGATAAAAGCCAGCCGTAATCAAAACAATAAAAGAATTCATATTTAACTAATATTATTTAGGCTTGTTCAAAACAGGGAAAACAAATAAGGTAGAAAAGAGGCTAGAAAAAGTGTACAATCTATTTACTAACTAATAACCACAAGTAAGGAACCAACAAATGACAAAATACTATTAATTTATGCAACTACATAATAAACAATGAAAATGTAAAGAAACATGAAAGTTTTTGACGCGCTTGTCTGCTAGCGTCGCGTCGCTTTTGTCTGTAAGGAAAGTAAAGCTATATTTCATATATTGATATGAATAAATTTTCATATAAATATATACTTTATCTTATTTAAGATACTTTGTGCTAGTGGTTGAGCGGACTGCCTACAATCCGACGGAAGGCGTTTACGAAATCGTAGGGACTTCAGAGGCTTAACAGAAATAATATTAAAAAAAAAGATTTATAGTGCATCCCACTGAAAATGACATCTCTTAAAACTCGAAAAATAGTTATTACGTATTATATGTTTGTAAAATTGTTTTTGGCGGAGTTATTTGAAACTATGTCTAATAATTTTTAATTTAATATAAAATAATTTATACACATGATAATAAGCTATTTTTAAATACTTAAGCATTAAATATCATTGAAAATTAGTGAACGGCTTACTTGGTAACTTGTGTCTGTATCTGACGAATTCGCTACTTTCACTGCTCCTTACTCCGTTAGTTTTTCTACAAACTAAATTACATTATAGAAATAATTCTTACTCTAATTTCTCCCTTAATGAAATAAAAATAGAATAAAAATATTTTCCAATGAACACTCTTGAAAACCACTTGGATTTCAAGTCCCTCAAATTGTAAAATTTTTCCACTGCACGCATGCACATAAACGAAACGAAGAAAATTCTAATCATAAAAACTAGCAGTAGGATAATTTCCAGGAATATTGTGACCTGTGCTCTCTACCTAAACAATTACAGTAAAATCTGATTAATATTGATGAAAAAAGAAAAAAAACACGTTAATTTCCCTAATAAAGTTTCAATACAAAAACTACGACACATTAAAAATAAATTGAACTGTTATATCAAGGTTCATTTTAAAGGTATCTAGTACTACCAATTGTATGTTCTTTGGTACTACTTTTTAAAATATCAATTTAATGAAATAATCATCAGTTAAAAACTCCTCTTTGTGGTTTTATAAGATATTGTATTGTACTCTATCTTCGCTTTTGTTGAGAGTCTACTGATTTCACTTGAGGATTTGCTTGAATATACGGAGTTTATAAAAAGAGAACACAGAGTAGGTTTCAGCACGTCCTGTTACAAGACTTCTTTGTTGTTGCAACAAAGGAGACACATTTAACTAACTTAACAAAGGAGCTATTAACATTAAATTAGGTCATTATAGTCAATTGTGTCCTTAAGTGTACTATGGTTATATTTAGGAATTATTTAAATATTTTTACATTTAATAAATTTAATTTAATTAATGTTTTAAATGATGTGCACGATTCGGAAAATGCCACTTCGGCCATTAGCTGGTTGATGACAAACATTGTACAGCTGACAGCCGACAGCTGACAAGCGTAATTGTCGAATCTGTTATGAAATCCATACTCCTTCATGGATGTGAGGTCTGGGTAGATGAAAAATCTGAAAAATAGACCAAATGAGGTCCGTCTAGAGAAGTATGCTTCTACGGATAGGGTCGGCATATCGGTCCGTCTCCATACCATATGATTGGGTGGTTATAAAAACTTGAGAAATAAGGAAGAAACAACTTTTTTGTATTCCCCCTAAAAATAAAATTGGTGACCCTTGTTTCCAAACCTTAAATTAATTCTATAAAACCTTTTTCGAGATCTTTCTGCAAATATATGCACACCTTTCTCGTTATGTAGTAATATATACTTGATTCAATGTAGGCAATATGTCAAAAGCTTAAAAAATGTTCTCAATTCACAAGATGTAAATGAAAAAATAATAGAATGGTCAGTTTCGTGGTGTCCCGCAATAATACTCGCCCCACAATGATCAACAGCCACGCCCTCACTTTCAGATAAGCTCATATCCGTTGATTAATTATTTCATGGAGAGATTAACCACTCTAATTACCGTCCTACCTTTTACGACGGAAAAAAACTATTTATATAAAATCGAAAATTAACAAATAAAATAATTTAAGAAGTAAATAAATAGTTTCCCATAACTAAAGCGTATACTAATATACAGTAATTTAAAAAAATAACGAATACTGTATAACTATAAACTATTCATCTATAATATTATAAAGTAAAAGGTGATGTCCGTATGTTTGTGGCTTTGTTGTAACAAATAGACATGAAAAATACTGAACCGACCGTTTTAAAATTTTACACAAAGGTAAATTTTACCTCTGTGTAAAATTTAAGATCTTAAACTCAAATCAAATAGGCATATTCATTTCCTTAAAATCCCCTCAGGCTACGCTCCGTGAACGTCCTCAGTTTCAATGTTTACATTTTTAAAGATTGAAAACATAAAACTACTTGAATGTCAACAGCTGTGGACACTACAATTTGTTATCTAGTAGTTAGTTATATAGTTAGTTGACATTGACCTTGAGGCAGACAAGCCGCCGAAACCGCTGGTTGCATTTTGTCATACAAATTCAAGTACGATACAAGTACACTCCGCATCCACAACTTGAGTAATCCATCGATCCTTCAGGGACACCATATCTCAAATCTGTTGTATGTGAAGTAACTCCATTGACTTGAACTTGCTGTGATCTTCCAGAGAGGTATGACTTTAACCATCTATGGGGTAAGCCACGGACTCCGTAATTCCACAGTCTGTTTAGGAGGATATTGTATTCAACACAATCAAAAGCCTTGGATAGGTCTAGAAAAACACTCAGTGTCATATTACTTTTATCCAAGTCATTTACAATCAATTCCACTAAGCGGATGATTGCATCAACAGTTGATTTATTCTTTCGGAAACCAAACTGTTCATTAGATAGAATTTTGAATTCCTCAAAAAAATTTAGCATTCTGCGCATAAACAGTTTTTCAAAAACTTTACTTAGCACCGGCAGAATTGAGATCAGTCTGTAATTGTTTGGTTGCTGTGAATCACCCTTTTTGAAAATGGGGATTACTTTTGCAACCTTCAAAGAATTTGGAAAAATTCCTGATTTGAAAGAAAGATTTATTGACTGAGTGAGGGGGGCTGCGATGCATTGTTTTAACAGCCATGTAGACATTCCATTGAGATCATCCGACTTTTTTGTCTTCAGGTCGCTGATTGCCCTTGACACTTCTTGTTCAGTGACATCGCTAAGGAACATCGATGCGGCCGGACTCGACTGGAATACTCTAGATCTACCTAACCAGTTAGGTTATGATAACCTTGCTCATATTCACGCACGTACCATGGAAGTTCTTTGATTAACCAGTTCATCCCACCAGCTTTTAACAGCTCGCCTTAAGCTGCTTAGCCTTGAACTGATTATTACAGGTTCCACAGGTGGCCATTTTGAGGTTGCATTTTGAGGTTATGGAAATGAATATAACTTAGTTTAATATATATATATATATATATATATATATATATATATATATATATATATATATATACATATATATAACTTCTTTAAGGCTAATCACTGCAGACATAATAATTTTTAATACATTAATGTCAGATTAATAGGCCTACACTAAAAGTGAGTTTGAAAGACGGAGCATTCAATAAACTTCTGTTGTCCAGTCACTGGCATCACAATATAAGAATACTAATGATTGAATTTATAATAATGAGGATAGTTTTTGAAAATATTCAAACTTTTCCTTCATACAAATTATTCTAAACGGAGTTTAAATAAAACTTCAAATAAGGGTAACCTTAAAACTGATATTCTTCAAAGAAAATTTTACATCAATAACTTTTTTGGACCATTCTATGAAAAATGTAACAATACTCATATTCTGAAAATATAATAAACATAAACTAGGTATGACACTTTTTGTGTAGTGTATACGTGGAGTTCGTTAGTTGTAGTTGGGTTTTCTTGCGATATCCTTTATAAAAAACATTCACATTCACATGTATACGTTTTCGCAAACACATCTACATAATATTTAAAAAAATGCAATTATAATTCTACGAAAAACTACCATAGTTCATGAATAAAATCTGACCATGACCCCTATAATAATAGATTCTTCTTCCCTAGGTAATTCACTCAAACAATAAACTTTTTTTACTAAATAAACAAATTTGTTAAAATAGATTTACTTCAGAAATTTTAATAAAAAGGTCAACTACGAGGCTACTTAGCTAAGCTGAGCCTGTCGTTGAAGAAGAAGACACTTTTAGAAGAAGAAGAACACTGTTATTTTAATATGTGACACATTACCCTCAGCTTTTCAGATCGTGATTTGATATTTTCTCATTACATTTACACCACAAAACAATTCCATCTAATTGTGTGGCCGCTACTTTAGAATCTGCGCATTAGAAGGGTTTAATCAAGAATTGTGTCTGAGGGGGTAGCAGACGCGGAGGGAGGTGCTGTATTAGCAAACGGCCGACCTTAATTGTCGCCTACGTCGTGGCGACGCTGGCTAATGCACGGCCAGATTACACAAACTGAGAGATAAATTTGAGACCCTTCTTGGTGGGCTTAATCTAAATTAATTTTTAAAGTGCCCACAGAGGGGCAAGAAGAATTAGGCTTTGCAAATTCAGAAATCTGTATAATCTTTGATTCAACGGCTTATCTTTTGAAATGGATTTATTCCTGTTAATTTGAATGTAATGTTTATATATACTATTTTAAAGCAAATTGTTTGTTTACTTTGGCATGGGCTAGCAAAAATATCTGTATTTACTTCCCTGTGGGATCATGGATATGTCTAAACAGAATGTTTCCAGTTCATCTAAACAGCTGTCTTGTGTTTCAAATTCCCACCCCCGAGCTTAGACATATCCATGTCAAAAATTTTAAGGGAAACGTTTGCGAATTTGATGTCAGATATAATATACATATTATTCTAATCTTCACGTTAATATTGTTATTATTGTTTTACTAATATTTACTTATGGTAACGTAACTATTAAAGTTGGAATATTATAAGCAAGCGTGAAGATAAAGCTGTCATAATAAAGTTACATACACAGACCCATAGAATTATTTGTTGGTATAATTAATATACTATCCAATGAATAATATAATTGGGTCTTGTATTGAAAGAAATATATAGTTCTGAATATACGAGTAATTTTTATGGTGTAGAAAAAGTGATACATTTATTACAAAATACTTGTTTATAAGTACTGTATATAAAGTGTGAGTAAAAACCGCATTTGATATACCTTGAATAATGTAATGTTGCTTTTTATCATAAAAATACGTCCCGATATTAACTAAAAAGTTGGATCCGTAAAAATCAACTTTGAACGATATCCTCTTAACAAGGAAAAATGGAAAGAAGTTCATTGAGCCACCAAGCTTGTGTTAGGGATTGGTTGTTGAACAAAGCGTTATTATAATCTTCCTCTCGTTTGTGTTTATACTGAAGGGACTTTAATACTAAACCCTTCTGTGTTGCTGAACAAAGAACGGCATATTGCACATCATGGATGTTGACACCGTCGTATGTTTTTTGTGTTAAACTATTTTATTCTAAGTGTGACGCAACTTCTATTGTCAAAGCTAAGAATAGTTACGCTATGTTACATAATATCCTAGCTAATATGTAGTTTAAGTATATAATAAGTGAGTTATTGAATATTTATCGACAACATATCACTCATCAAAACTACATCCGAAAAATGTAAATGAAAATTAATTTGTGAACACATTAAAAATATACTCTACCTTCAAGAAACTACCGCTTGTTTATTCGAATAATAATAGTGGTAGTTTACAACACTAATAGAATGGTACATAAATTAATATGATGAAGACAATCTGTGTGCAAGGTTGGGTGTTGGGTGTCAGAATGCGACTCGGATGAAGACAATCTGTGTGCAAGGTTGGGTGTTGGGTGTCAGAATGCGACTCGGATGAAGACAATCTGTGTGCAAGGTTGGGTGTTGGGTGTCAGAATGCGACTCGGATGAAGACAATCTGTGTGCAAGGTTGGGTGTTGGGTGTCAGAATGCGACTCGACGGCGGTGGTAACAATAACGTGGACGGATTCTACCGCTATCGAAACAAATAAAAGTGAAACGGCTTAAAAGCAAAAAAAAAACAACTACAAAGGTCTTTTTAAATATCGTACGATTTTCTATTCACACATTCCGCTCATAAAATTAGAGTGCTGTCTTTATATTGCTGTGAATCATGATATTTTTGGTTATATCTATTTTTTATTCCCCCGAAAACCGAAACCTGTCTTATCTCAACTATTACCAGTCTGTCTGTCTGTCTGTAACGCTAAACGAGGCTTGGGTTCTTCTTCTCTGTGAAAACGATAGAAAACTGGCTGTTTTCTCTTTGACAAAAAACAGTCACAGTTGTGAAACTTATTTTCACTATTCTATACTTTTTCTAGAAGGTTTTTGTTTACTTAAAACTGACCCACACATTAGGAAAACAAAATAATAACGTCTCGAAAATCCAGTTTTGAAAAGTATTGTATTTTCCGTTTACATAACATATAATACATTAGTGATTTAATAGAAGAAAAACCAACAGCTTTCAAATTAAAATCAATATTAGATGGTTTACATTAATTATTGATTTTAAACCTATTTCAAAATTATACTATACTAGCTGACCTTGCCAACTTTGAACCACATAACAGTAATATATGTGTTACCTTTTAGGTTAACTTAATTGGATAAAATAATGTTCTCTGGCTGCGTCTATATTTTGCTTTTGTATCTAAGAAGAGAATAATTATAATAATAACACAAGTTTTTTAAAACTTTTTAACTTAGCTGAGAATTTTTACCAAATTTCCCATAGAGAAGGACAAGACATAAGCCAGGACAAATTTCTCATGGCAAGACATAAGCCCGGGACCATGCTATTAAGACCATGCAATTATTGTTTTGAGGTGCCCAGAGACCAAAAACAATAGTTGTTAGAATTAGGTATATATATATCTTTGTGTGTGTGTGTGTGTGTGTGTGTGTTTATGTTCCTGTGAACACGATAACTCTCGTAAAAATGGTCCGGTGACCAAATTTGGTACTGACGTGTTTCCTACATTTACACGGACGAGTTCATAATCCAGACAAATCGGTCAACCGGAACGAGTAGTTTGGGGCGAGGGTTTGTACCCAAACATTGTGTTTTTTACGTTTTTAAAATTTAATTTAATTTTTTTCATGTTATCTTTTACCATTGCAACTCTGGTTCTTTTCTCATAAGTTCTTCTTGTTATTCTTAATTATTCCGTTAACTTGTTTAACTACTAATCTCATGGTGTCTCTGAACAGAGCAAACCCGCCAAAGTTATAATTATTATTTCTCTGTTACTGCTTCTGTGTATAATGTTTCTGTAATATTAATCCAGAAATAAAACCTTATAAAAAATACATTTGAGGATAGCCACTGAAACGCACTATCTTTATGGATAAATCAGTTGATTATGCATTTCATTTTATCAATATTGAAATTAATTTAGTCAAATGCTAAGCTCTAAATTGGTCTTGAACCTGTATCGTTATGAATTCATAATGAAACGGTTTTCAATTTCCGTTTAATAATGAACCTCTTAATGATGTTACTTTCATTATCTTTAATGGTACTTTTTGCAATGGTCGTAGATAAAAGAACATTATCACATTACAAAGAAGTATTAAAGAACAGTATACACGGTTTTTTAGGTCTCTCTGATATTAAATGGTAAAACACAACAAGTTTTACAAAAATATTTTTTAACTTATGACTATTTCTTTGAATGCCGCTTTTAGGAAACATACAGAAATATATTTTTATTTATATGGGTTCTAGCCCAAAAATGAAACATATTTCACTATAACAACTCCACATTATTAGATTGAATTTTCCTGGTGAACACTCGTAGGATAAAATAAAGGTCAAAGTTGTCAATATGTAGCTATGTTTTCATATAGTTAGAAACCATGTTACTTTGGTTCTTTATTCTTTATATTAAATGCCAGAGTTGCGTTTGCCACCTTCACATTATCTAGATGTCCCTGAAAGCCATGATGACATTAATCAATGAATTAAAAGTGTACTTTGTTATTTATTTGTCTCTTTATATTAAGTAACACTTATTTTAAACATTTTATTGCTGTTAAATGGGTATTACTTCATTTTAAATTTAATATCATTCCATTTCATTTTAAGATTAAGGAGGTGTTGTACCCCTAAATCAAGTATTTGGGAACTTTTACATAATACTTATTAAGAAATAAAATTTGTATTGGTCATTCAATTTCACCTTGCGGGCGAGTAAAAAAAATATGACTAGAATTGTTTTATGTTGATTTTTGCCACGATCTTCAGTTGAAAATAAAGCTAAGCATTTTATTCTAGCTTATGTTTACCTAAAATGTTCAAAAAGTATAAATTAGGTAGTTTTTTAATATACATTTGTATTTCATGCTATATGAATTCTATCTATTTGAAGAACATATATACAGGGTGTTCATTAAAGTTGGGGACAAACTTCAAGGGGTGATAGTACTCATCAAAATAAACAAAAAATTTCCTATAAACATATGTCGGAAAATCCTTCGTTTAGCCGCTAGCCGCCATTTTGTATTTTATACAAAAAACTTTATATATAAAGAACTATTTAAGATATAGAAACCAAACTTTGCACACATATTTATTGGCCAAAGAGACAAATATTCTCAAAGTATCATCGAGTTTGCTTTTATATTTTCAAAATGGCGGCGGTTCTTAAAGTTAATGGTTTTTTGTTATTTTAATTAAACTATTTTTAACCGCCGTTATTTTAAAAATATAAAAGCAAACTTAATGAAAATTTGAGAATATTTTTTTCTTTAGCCATTAAATATGAGTGCGAAGTTTGGTTTCTGTATCTTAAATAATTATTTATATATAACGTTTTTTGTATAAAATACAAAATGGTGGCTAGCGGCTAAACAAAGGATTTTTCGACATATGTTTATTAGAAATTTTTTGTTTATTTTGATGAGTACTATTACCCCTCGAAGTTTGTCCCCAACTTTAATGAACACCCTGTATATAAATATATGTTTTTTTAACATGGCCGAGCTTAAAAATCACTGGGAGTACACATTCGTTGAATCCTTTTTTATTATATTACCAGTACTTAACAACAATTCTATTTTTTAACCTCAATTGCATTTCTCTTATTATCGTTAAATTCACTTAAATTTTAGTTGGAGATACTCCATAAATAAGTACTCATAATATATTACATTTTTTAAGTTCTTCAAATACATTATTCTCAACTGTTATCTATTACCATATCAAATGTGGAAAATTTATTATAAATCATTAAACAATCCAATTATAACTTTTTTGCCAGAACACCAACATATTGTACACTTGAAATATTGAAATATCAATCACTTTTTTTTGGTATCTAAACACGAACTTTCTAAATCATTGGATGATTAAATGTCTAATATAAAGTGTGTAGTGTATAAAGCAATTATAAACCTAATTAGAATCACCACAATAATTTAGCAGGCTAATGTGAACAAGAATAAAATGGATTGAAATGTTTATTTGCATTTGAAACTATATAGTTCTTTACAAAGGTCAAGTTGAGTGTAGGTTAAACATAACCTAGCTAGAAATTTGTATGATAAAATTCCTCACATTCATACAATAAGGTCTCTATTAAAAATTTCTTTACAACTTTTTTAACATAGCCTCGGGCTAATTTCTAATATAAGCAGGGAGTGATTGAAATAGTTTCACTCCCTGATATGAAGACTATTTTGTGTTGTAGTGTAGTTGCATCTAGTGGATACAATATTATCTCTAGACCTAGTCTTATAATTGTACATATCATTAATCTTCGTTAAATGTGTTATTTTTCCTTTGGTGATTAACAAACATGATGAAACGAACAGACTTGGTAATGTAACCAAGGGATACCAAGGGGTTTACAGTGTGTCCTACTGTGTACATCACAAATAATCCTAACTGCCTTCTTTTGAAGGTCTTTTATTGGTATGAGAATTGTTTGCCCAGAGTGGTGTACCAGTACCTAATTGGAATTCCAGACCGCAGCTCAACTCCCCCTTAAAGACTTTAATATGAAAACTGTTGATATATCAAAAGGTCAGCTAACGTAAATAATGTCCATGTCGTAAAATAAACGTATACAAAACAGATAAGAATCATTTTCTTTTTAATGGACTGAAGTTTAAGATACTTGCTCAAGATATTTTATATTGTCACGCAATCATTTATAAAACATCTTGTAAGGTCAGCAGCACATGTTTAAAGGGAAACTATTTACTTTTCAAAGGGCTTTGCATGGGATTATTTAACCCTAATCTGTATTTTGGTTTGTATTATATAAGTATAAAATGAGTAATTTCTCGTATAAACATTGCTACTTTAGGGAATTACTATTTTAGCGATAAACAATAATATTGATTGTAAAACCATCCTAAGAGTGAAATATATTAGCAAAGGTAACCATCGTAATTTATTATTATTGTATTTGCAAAAGTATAACTAACTAGATTTTACGTTTTAAAATACAATTTAAAAAATGCTATTACAAAATAATGAGCATGATATCAGCCAATGATATACTGAGCCTCCAATAACATGTTAATGTTAGTTTGGGATCGCTGATGGTTACCTTTGACACTGATTAACATTGTTGATATTAAGCACATGTTGATTACAACACTCCTGCATGT
This sequence comes from Nephotettix cincticeps, assembly GCA_023375725.1. Lineage (NCBI taxonomy): Eukaryota > Metazoa > Arthropoda > Insecta > Hemiptera > Cicadellidae > Nephotettix > Nephotettix cincticeps. The sequence goes on from CM041786.1 coordinate 32,312,102, forward strand.
ACCTTCGGTAACAGGTATATCAAACACTCTCAGACATCTGCAAGGTAGTACGCTTGCAATGTTCATCGTTAAATTAACTTTGTACTAAGTACAATGGGATTGAAAAAATGGAAATAGGAGCATAAAATAAAAATTAGTAGGGACTATCATAATGAGAAACTATTATAAACAACCCTATGAAGGAAAACATTTTAACGAGACATTTCAACTTTTTAAGAAGGAATCCATTATACTGTAATGGTGGTAATTGTAAACCTGGTGCATCTGGTTTTGCAATTACAAAATTAAGAGGAATTTTATATTACACTAAACTTTGTAGCGTCGATGATTTTTATGGGGATACGACATCACATTTCCTTCGTTATATACGTTTTTGAAAATAAATTAAAATATTTAAATGAAAAACTATTTGAAATGTATTAAGAAGACGACTATATGAAAATCACGAACATATCAAGTAATTATATTTGACAATAGTGCCTGAGTGTTTAAATAAAAGTAGTTACAGGAAATAAGGAACATATATGGTAGAATACTTCCTACCGTATAAGGTAATCAAGTATAAAAATATAAGGTAAAGGTAAACGTGAAGACAAAAGGAAGGCAAGAAAGTTCATGGAAATAAAGGATGTAATTTGATTTGTTACATAACTACGTAGACATACTTAAAAATAGAATAAAATACCGTTTAACGTGATACATTGGTCTCTTAAGCGACAAAGACCAAAACGCATTACTTGTTCAGTTTTTGATAGCTCTGGGCTATGTAGTACAGCAGGCAAAGGCAAAACTGCACGTTGACATAAGTCTGTTGACGACACTTGTCGAGCCTGTGACGTCATCACGAGGACGGTGAAATCTTACTCTGAAATTAATACTCCTGTTCTTTTTAAAATATGAAGAACTGCTTCAGGTGTGTTTACTACAGAGTAAACCCACAACAAGATACACACATTTTCCATAATTCTCTCTCCTCATTTTAATGTTTAAAGGATTCTTTACGATGGATTTTCATCTCTTTACTGAGATTTTTTTCCTAAAACAAACAGAATCTCAATGTAATTCTTTATTAATGTCAATAGTGCACCTGAACCCTATCACATATTGCAATAATAGTGTATGAGTATATATAATAATAAGATATGCAAATATAATAATATTCTTGCGTATTTTTTATAATTTATTTATTTTTACTAATAGACTTTTTGAAAAATACATTATGTGATCTAGGACTAGGTTTTAACCAAGAATATTTGATGAAATAATTGTTACAAAAATAATAAAATAAATAAGAAAACAAAACAATGAAACATATTTAGAGAAGTAAATAAAAACAAATTTGAAATCTAGGTACACTCAATTAAGTGAATTCCTTAGTGATGTTTTCCTATAATACACAAGTATTATCAATAAAGCCTTCAAATTAATAATAATATTGATTAATGGATATAATGTTTATTATGATTTCTTCTATCATATTTTATTCTATATTTGGCATTGGTAATATTTATTTGTTAATAACATATTATGACAATTGATAAAAGAAGTACACAATGCTCGGTGTCTTAAAACAAAAACAAGAGACATCAGTGAATGGCATTTAAATAAAAGTTTGTTGAACCAAAGTTTTGGCCAGTTATTTTTGAAAATTATCGCCCAATTTTATTCTTATGGAGAGTATTAAAAAAACAATTTCTTCCTTATTTTCCAACCGTTTTCCATGAAACTTGGTATGAAGCGTAAGGTCAAATCACCAAACAAAACCAACTCAAAAAGCTTGGTATTACCTGTGGTGGCGTGTATAATGTATGTGTCAGTCCATTGATACCATTTATTTATATATATTATTAATACAGCTAGATACGTTGAACCTATCTATATAAAAGAGAAAGTTTCGTTCTATGACATGATTTGTTTTTCGTCTAATACCTATCGTTTTCCCTTAAGTAAATTTAAAAGCTACAACCATTTATAAAAAAATGTCATATTCTTAAAATTTAAAAAATGTATTGTTTTTGGAAATAGGGAGGACATTTGTTTTTTAATATTCTCTATAAGAATAACGTTGGGCGCTCCCAGGAAACGCCCTTGTGTTCAACACTGACATTAAACTGAACTTTACTCTGCAACCGTTACCGTAGTAGTAGACAAATGATTAAAACTATCAATTTGTTTAGTTTTGTTAGCCGGTTTCAATAATGATAGTCAAGTTATCTTTTTATTTTTTTAAGTTTAAAAGCCGATAACTATTGTTTGAACCATTAGCTTTACAGACATACGGGAGGTGTAAAGTTATTTGGGATGATAAAAGCTATAAACAGTGAGAATTTAATCAAAATCGTTAAAGCGGATTTTGGGAAATTTCTATTTTTCACATATTTAAGGGTTTTTAGCGGTAAATATTCTTTCAAAAATGGACTGGAGATATAGCCAAAATGCATTCGTGTACCAAATTTCATTCTGATAGTCTAAAAGATGGACAGACAGACAGACGTCAGTCCGAAACAAACTTTTTTTCGATTCAAGGAGCCTCAAAACGGACATATCCACTCTCAACCCAAATTTGAAAATTTTGACGAAAACAATAATTTGTCCATATATTATGTATACGGGGAGAGATTAATGAAAATGCATTCTGATAAGCAGAAACTGAAATCATAGTACAGGTATTCATTCCTTTTCTCTTTTTGAAGTTCTTTATAGGCCAACTTAAACTTTAAAATTTTTTAAAGATTTTTACTGAAATGTTTACAAACTATCTCAATTACAAATGAAATACTCCTTACTTATTTAATTACATGACTTCTTACATAATTATCGTATATCTCATAGCTTTTACGTAATATGATTTAAAAATTTTAAAAGGCCACCTTCGGAAAATTATGTTTAAAAAATATGTTCTAGTTTGTGTTATACATAAAATTTTCAAGTAGATTTGTAAGAGAACTAAGTATGATTATATAAAAAATGTTTATATAGATTATATGAAGCTGAAATAAGAAAATATACTATACTCAACTTAATCGATTCAGTTTATCTTTAACAAGTGATGATTTTTAATGAGTCATGGATTTAATAACACTGTATAAACCTAAATTGGATTTAATAACCTAAATAAACCTGAGTAAGAGTGGGTTCAAAGGTAAATAATAAACACATATACTTCACAATAACAAAGAACCTCTGTATATTAAGCGAAATACCGTTACGATGAGTGGTAATATTAGCGTACAATTTATTTATAAAAAATAAATAAATGTATATTATAACAATTTAGAAAAATAATTAATTATTGTTCATAAACTTTACATGTTTACGGTTTACGTGTGCTATTCATGAACTTATTTTGGTCATTCCTGAATTGTATTTGAACTACATAAACATGCATAAACTACAATGATTTAATAAAAAGGAACATTAGAGTAGTTAAAACTGGTGTGGTAATTCATCACGATGAGAGAAAAGATAATCAGACAACAAGGGCGTTGTGGAGAGGAGGTAAAACTGGGTTGAATCTTTAAAACATCATTGACCTTGCCAGCTTAAATCTCTAAGTTTACCAGGTTATGACCTAAAAACTAGTCTCTCCAGAACTACCCACAGATGGGGTGGTATTGCCCTCTATACTAAGGAACATTTGCACTATGAAATAAAAAATATAGTTACCGAAAATATTTCCAAAGAACTGATCCTAGAACTTGCTGCAATTGAAATTAGACACAAAAACAAAAAAATTGTTATTATAGGAGCATACCATTCCCCAGGGGAAGATATAGATGAAATGCTTAACATCCTTGATGGTCTGCTATCTGACTACAGTGGCACCAGAACAGATATTCTTATACTAGGTGATCTAAATATAAACATTCTCAATTCTACCATCACCCACTCAGATCCAGAGATAATGTCAAACATTTTCAATGACTTTTTTGCACCACCATATAGTACGCCAAAATTTACATTCCACACCATCCCATCGGTTGCCGTGGAACCTAATGTCAATATTCTTAATAGCTTTAAAACCATAAATGGTACAGATTTAAATGACATTTTTAAGTCCTTACCTGCTAAGAATTCGTCAGGTATTGATGAAATTCCAAATAACATCATAAAATTTTGCCAGAAAGAACTAACTCTTACCCTGCTAGACATAATAAATACCTCCATAAACCAAGCTACAGTACCAGAACGAATGAAAATAGCACTTGTTTACCCTAAATATAAAAAAGGCTGCTCCAACCTAAAAGAAAACTACCGTTCGATTTCGGTCTTGCCCTCACTGTCTAAATACCTAGAAAAAACCATTCATAAACAAATATTAACCTATCTCAACTCCGAAAAAATGATCTCCTATTGCCAGCATGGCTTCCTCGCAGGAAAATCAATAAATTCGGCACTGGATCAACTTTGCCAAAAAATCTCTGAACACTGGGAATCAAGAAAAGAAGTGGCAGGCACTTTCCTCGACATCAGGAAGGCATTCGACTCACTAGACCATAACATTCTTATTAAAAAACTTCTCCAACTTCGTATAAGCAACAGAGCTCTAGACTGGATAAAGAGTTACTTCCATAACCGACAACAAATTACTGAAATAGAACATTTAAACAATGGCTTGGAACTCAAGTACAGATCTGGAATAACCAACATATCACAGGGAATCCCACAAGGATCCGTTTTGGGTCCGCATTATTTTCTAATCTACATAAATTCATTCCCTGAACATCTCTCAGAAGGCAGAACATGCATTATGTTCGCCGATGACACAACAATATTGGCTCCTATTGACAACTCTTCAAAATTTTGCTCCGAAACCGAACAAACCATCACAGAAGCATCAACCTTTTGTAGCACCATTAACCTACAAGTAAACAAAACAAAAACAGTTCATATAAATTTCTCTACCAACAATAGAACAACAAACTATTCTAAACAGCTCGCCCCACCTGATCAAAAAAACACCAAGTTTCTTGGCATACTAGTGGACAGCAACCTAACTTGGATTAATCACATAGAACTACTTCATAATAAACTCTCATCAGCTCTCTACGCTCTCAGAAGGCTGAGATTTATTACAGTTAAAAAAACTACATTGATAGCTTATCATTCCTTGTTTGCTTCCCACATGAGGTTTGGAACTGTGGCTTGGGGATCTGCGGGCGACACCTACCTCCAGAAAATACTTAAACTTCAAAAAAATCAATAAGAATAATCAACCAGCTGCCACCCAGGGAGCACTGCAGACCTCTCTTTGTCTCTAATCAAATCCTCACCCTGTCATCCACCTACATATTAGAAACCATAAAATTAATGAAAAATAATCCTCCACAAAGTAGGTCAGAATGCCACAAATATAATCTAAGAAATAAAACTAACTTAAACCTGCCACACCATAGATTAACAAAAACTAGTAAAACCCCATCTTATATGGGTGCAAAACTATTCAACTTACTGCCTGAAAACCTCAAACAAATTAAAAATAAAAACATTTTTTTCAAAAAACTTAAAAACTACCTTCTAAATGAACCGTACTATAGCCTAAATGAATTTTTTGAGGATGAGAAGAGATAGCCAATAAGCTCACAAAAAAAATATATATATATATACATACATCCCTACCCTACCCATTGACGCAGCTCTCCGGTCCGGATGAGCTTTCAAAAACAGATATTGACGACCCCCCGATCTTGAAGACCATGGTGAAGAGGACCTAAGTAAGTAAGTAAGTAAGTAAGTAAGTAAGAAGATTAGGTTTTGTATCTGTCACTTTTTGTTATTGTGAATTCTTTATCTTTTGAGTTCATTTGTTGCATTTGTGGGATATTAGTGTATATCAATTTCAAACGTACATTTATTTCGTGGATTAATATCTTGAATTATACTTATACAGTGCATTTTTACTCTTGTTATTTGAATAATTTATAAGATACTCGGAATAACTATTAATAACTCGTTTTTGATTCATAAGGCAGACAAAAAATAAACATTATTTTAATCCGGAAATATATGAAAGAATACTTATTCTTTTAAGATCTGAGAGGAGACTTTGAAATGAACTCTCTGGCATTCCTCCATCGTTTGTTTACAAGTCTAATGTTTTCTTCTGTATATATGTATAAACAATCTTTTACGGTTTGTAATGATATCAACTACACGCCTTGATTAGCTAAATATGAAAACAAATAATTCTACCTAATCTGTTCACGTTGGGTCCATTAATTGATAAAAAATCTAGAATATTGTTTTAACCTAATCTAAAACTCCGAAAACCTTGTCCAATTAATCGATAGGAAACAAATAAAGATAGTTTATATTTATTTAAATTATTTATTATTTACAAAGAAAATGGATATAAGCTTTAGTTAATAGTGTTATGGAAGAAATTTTATTCAAAGGGAAAATAGTTTGTTATACAATTTAATATTACTCAAGAAAGGGACCCAATGCTTCACCTTTTCTACCTTTTCTCTGTGTCTGTCATTGCTTGAAACGTACATGACTAGAAAAAACCTTGTCAAATGCCAGCTCCTGTATCTATTTTAAATACAATGGGAACATCGACAACTAAAAGAAAAACTTCTAAAGGAAGCCCAAACTCAGATTCAAAATGTGGATTCTAAACCGTCAAAGAGTCCAAAACAGTAAGGTTAGTATCACTTTATTATTTATTTATCCTCAGGTGAACTAATATCTAAAACATAGCACAATCAACACTTAATCCGGATTACGCCAGTATAAAGATGAAAACATAAAAGTTTGAAGTAGTCAAAAACCCTACAAACAAACTATTACACACATAAGAAACCAAACACGTCCACGCGTCACGGAGACTCAAAGACAGCTGAAAGGAGTGGGCGTGTCCCACCGGAACCGGAAACAAAATGGCCGCGGTAAAAAACCTGAAATCCAGGCGAATTCTTAGCAAATAACTTAAGGATAGGGAAAATAAAGTATCTGTAAATGATATTCATATCAATTCGAAACAAAATTCTCATGGTATGCTAATTCGTAGTAAAGCTCGTAAGGGCTTTGGTTTTTGTTTTAAGCAAAAAATTGTAAAAATAATGTTTTTTTAAATTGTAAAGTTAATTTTGTATTGCAATATTTTTTATGTATTAAGAAGAGTTTGTATTTGAATTTAAAAAAATAATAAAATAAATAAGTCTCTAAGACATATTTCGTCTGGATTTCAGGTGTTCGCCGCGGCCATTTTGTTTCCGGTTCCGGTGGGACATGCCTACACCTTACAGTTAGCTGTCTTCGAGTCTCCGTGACGAGTGGACGTGTTTGGTTTCTTATGTGTGTAATGGTTAGTGAATGGTTTTGTTTGTAAGTTTTTTGACTGCTTCAAACTTTTATGCTTTAAACTTTATACCGACTTAATCCGGATTATGTGTTATGTTTTAGATATTAGTTCACCAGTGGACGGGATCAGATTCCAGATCCCGAAATGTCGCGAAACTTTGTTTTACATAAAAATGTATGCTTGTATATCTCAAATTGTCAAAAAGTCAATTTGATTATTAAGTCAATTGATTACAAAAATATTACTTACTAGCTGACCCGGCGAACTTCGTAACGCCTGACAGTAAATACATGTTAACTTTAAGATTGGCCATGTTTGAAGTCGAATAGCAATACGGCTTCATTGTAAAAGGTTATATATTCTGAGTCGCGGCATAGTGAATAACAATACTGAAACGATAAAACATATTAATAACATTCCCATAAAACAAATAAATCTGCATGGATTAATTCACAATGTTTAAATCTAATCCAAACCTAAACGAAACCTAACTGTAATACGGTTTTATAGGAAAGATATACAACGGCTGATTATTATAATAAACGTAATAATATAAACATTGTAATTATCATATAAACAGGTGACTTTAATCAGACAGAAAATAAAAATATAAATACATAATCCCCCAAAACCGAAACTATTAACGTGGTGAATACAGCTGTTCATGTCTTACAGTACACATTTACTTCATACTTTAACATTAATGAATGATTCATATGGCATTGGATAGTAAAGCATAGGCCTATTGCTAATGGAAAGTAAACCAATCAGCTGTAGCTAAGAAATCAAATGTTTTCATTGTAGACATTTTGTAAACAAACTTACTCTCTATAAGGTTAACATTAGAAATTTAAAACGTCATAAAATGGAAACTTATGGGGTTTTCGGAAATATTTTTTCACTAAAACCTTCCCGGACACATGTAGAGCAACTTCCTAAAATTTCATGGCGATCAGATGAGTAGTTTGGCAACGCATAAAGGACATACATACATGCAGACAGACATACATTCAATTTTATATCTAGAGATATGTCTTATTTATTTAGATACACTTATATTTTTTCAAATTTTAGCTACGCTAGGAATCAGTGTGTAGCTACATAATTGGACCCTCAAGTGGCCGTTAATTAACGTTGATTAGGTGGCAACATCACCCAGAGCACATTACCCGGGGTCTTCCAGTATTTTGGACTCAGATCTCTTTTACGTGGAAATACAGACTAGAGTCAGTCTTTTTAAATCCTATATTAGAACATCTTACTAACGGTAAAGGGTGGTATCTGGTTAAAGATAATTTTAAAAAGTTGATTTTATAGTTGAAGGACTAGGACTAGGAGTGATAGAATTCTAACAAAAGTCAACTTAAGCATGTTCTTATTAGGAAATTAGAACACAATTTTTATGGTAATGAAAAAACTTGTAAATTTATAAACACAAAAACAATGTAAAATTTTACAATAACGTATGATTTACAAAATCACATGTGATTAAATTATAAGTGCTTGGTCAAAGACAGGTAAAAACCGAACACTAATAAAAAAATACATATTAGTGAAGTATGAACCTTGGATTAAAGTTAAGTAACAAACCAAGTACAAAATACAATTTAAAAAAACTGAAAATTTTATTAACGGCAAGATAAGTTATATTTGAACTAGAAAAGTAAATTTTGCAAAAATTATTCAAGTACTCGTACTAAGTAGGTACTTGTACTTGTATGGTACTCGTACTAAGTAGGTAATTTTACTTGTATGGTACTCGTACTAAGTAGGTACTTGTACTTGTATGGTACTTGTACTTGCATGGTACTCGTACTAAGTAGGTAATTTTACTTGTATGGTACTCGTACTAAGTAGGTACTTGTACTTGTATGGTACTCGTACTAAGTAGGTAATTTTACTTGTATGGTACTCGTACTAAGTAGGTACTTGTACTTGTATGGTACTCGTACTAAGTAGGTAATTTTACTTGTATGGTACTCGTACTAAGTAGGTACTTGTACTTGTATGGTACTCGTACTAAGTAGGTACTTGTACTTGTATGGTACTCGTACTAAGTAGGTACTTGTACTTGTATGGTACTCGTACTAAGTAGGTACTTGTACTTGTATGGTACTCGTACTAAGTAGGTACTTGTACTTGTATGGTACTCGTACTAAGTAGGTACTAGTATTTGTAGGTTACTAGTATTACCTAAGTTCGTGAGGAATATAAAACAATAAAAAAAATAAACTGAACATTTTTTTAAAAACTTCATAGTTGGAAAAGAACTTTTTAATGGCATTACAAATTTTGAGATTTGTGAACTCATGCGAGTTCATACACATTTTATATGAATATTGTATGGAAACGCCGTAATCATAACTAGCGTTATTCCCTCTCGATGTTTGTCAACATTGATAGGAACAAAAAAGTATTTCCGATACACAGTAATCGAAAAAAATTACATCTAATATTTTCTCATGTGAAATACAGCATAAAACATGAGTTGCGTTGTTAATGATAGATTTCACTCGTTGTTACAGAGACAAGACTTGCTATCATTGGTAAACTGCTGCCTTTACTTACATGCGATGCACAGAACGCACTGTCCACAACCTTCGGTTATTGGTTCTCGGGTGGCGTAATGCGGTATTATGGGGGCAAGTGTCCAACCACACCCCCCTATTACTACCTAACTCTCAACGGAAAAATAAGACAAATATAATTTTCACATTGATTGATTATACAATACTCGGACATTGAAAGTACAGATTTTGCAGGAACAACTTTTAGGGTTACTAACGTAAAAACTACTTCAGGAATTTTCTTACATTTTGCACTTACATCATCTTTGGAGTTTGATTTGGAAAAATATGAAATCCCGGTATTCTATAAAATGCCTAGTGGTTTTGTGTAGAAAAAACGGAGTAATAACACAATTAACATAAATATCTTGCCTAGGATCGCTATCTTTTTAAAGACCAGGCGTTCTAGTGAGCAAAGTATGAAATGAAGAATTATGGAAATAAAATGATGGAAACATTATTCAGAAAATAGAACGAAGTACAATCAAGTACTACTCTATTTTTTGTGTGGGGGGATGGAGGTAATGCTTATGCACACCGGCGTCCCAGTAGTGTGGGGCTCGTTCCCACTAAACCCTTTCCCCTCGTCACCTACGACTAGCCTGGAACTGTTTTGAAAATAACATTGGGCTGGACATATGATTATTGCGCTTCTTGAGCTTTCCTCGTCTGTGTGATCGTTGTATTAAAGCCGATCGAAATAGACCTTTTTCGTCCGAAATACGTATTAGAAATCTAGTTCGGAGACCGTGCGGTAGGCAGAAACGGCCGCAAGGTACCTCGTCGCTGACAATATAAAAACCTTGTTAAAGTATAAAGTGATAATATCATAAAGTTTGGTACTGTAAAAGTATAAAAATGTTACCCACAGGTTAGTGAAAAGTGTTAAATAAGATAATAATGAAAACCTTTTCGTCACACTACACGAGAACATACGTCTTTCAATATTAAAATGTAGCTGATAACTTACTTTTTACATATGGCCCCTTTATTGAGCACTAAAATTAGCTACATGTTAACCTTACAATGATAATATTTTTTACCGGGCAGTCGCAACAGCTGTTTACATAGTTGCCAAAACATTGACCAAAGTTATCCTCATTGTTTTTAAACGTATAAATAATTAAAAAATTAAATAATACAATTAAATTTGTTTTTTGGTTTGTAATTGTATGCATTTTTGTAGTATGATAAAAAGTATCGTACAATACTTGTCCGGAAAGCTCTTTACCAATCCTCGATCTAAACATTATCTCGCATTGGTAAAAACACTTTTCCGGATTAGTAATGAAATTTACTAATACTGTAAAAGGAAATAGAATATAAGAAATACAGTAAATGATATAATATGAAAGTTTTATCTATATGAAAGCGGCGACCGCTAGGGGTTTTTAACTGCAATCCTGGCAGGGTGGGTTTCGATCTTGTCTTATTCGAAACCGGAACGCAAGGACTGGCCGTAATCAGTCTCTAACGGGTCATGGTTACATCATAAAATGCATCCTCACAATTTTTGTATTAATGGAGGTTAATTAAAAATATAATTCATGCATCAAACATTCTGTCTTTGCAAAAGGTAAGTTTTTAATGATCTTACCTTAAAATACTAGCTTGGAGATAATATAGGGAAATAATACCCTAGTGATTGAAAAATTGAAGTAATGCAGTTTCAAACGTTTGTTTTCGCAATTATGCTAGTCATTATTGAACTGAAATGTAAGTTTAAAAGTTTGCTTTAGACGTATTGTTTGAATAGCGTAATTTAACAATGACGTAAAAAGTTTAATTGATCGTGTAATTGAATTTTATGCCTATTTAATTTTTAATTATGTAATAATTAGTAATAAAATCGTATTGGTCCCGCATTCATTTATGGTTTAGGAAAAGAAATAATATCGTTTAGTATTTTGACTAACTTGTTATTGCTACTAACCAAATAATTTATACTATTAAATCTTTAGTTTTATAATCATACCTTATTTAATGTAAATGTAAAATAGTTTAGTAAAACAACTTGTCGGAAGTATTTGAATTTATTGAAAGTTAAAGTAATTTCGAAGGAGAAAAATTATCAAATCATAAGACATTAAAAATTAGAACATTTCGTAATATGTACTATCCATTTACACTTTAGATATTTATATTAAGTAAAAGTAAAAGAAAGAAAAAGTAAAAGAATAAGAGCTTTTTCTGAACATTGCTAGGAAAGACAAAATGGGGTTTTCTTGATTTAACTTTTCTCCGTGTAACGCGTTTGTTTGCTGTAACGCTGAACGATGTAATAACGATGTAACTGCATCTCAATAAAGCAAGAGCACTCACAATTATGAAACTTATATTCGTTATTATATATCTTTCGAAGGAGATTTTCGTGCACTTGACTAACCCACATAAATTAAAGCAATGCCCTCTCAAAAATCAACTTTGGACAAATATTAAACATTTAGTTAAAAAAATATATAATCTATAGTCTAAAAGTGATTTAATAGTAAAAAATACTTTCATCTATTGATTTTGAATGGAATAGTTAAAATAATTTGATAGATAAATAATAACTCAAAATGAATTTTGCGTTAACATATTTTTCAATTGCGGAGAAATAAAATAAATTTCTCTGGCTACATGGCTCCTTTAGAGATAAACCAGAAATAGTAAGCGTTTCAAGATAAGAAACACAAAGTTTATTTAATCAATTTTATTTAAAATTTAAATTTACTTACAGTGTAGGAAAGTGGGGAAACGAGCACACCGACGCGGGATCTTTTGTTAAAAAAACAAAACTTAGAGAAATATTCTAGTATCCATAAAACGTTAAGATAATAGAAAATATTATAAAATAAACACACTAGAAACAAAACTCCCATACACTACCGAAGCGCACGTTTTCCCGAACGTCGGGAGAAAATGGGGTGGGGCAATTGTGTGAATATTAGAATTGATACTGTGTAGTTTGTACCTGGAGAGGAAATAAATAAAAAACAAGGTTCGTTCCACACTCTTCTCTATAAGTTTTAATGTATTTATATTCCGGATTTTGGACACACGAGCTATATTCTTGTAACGATTCGCAGACAAAATGTGAGGTAACATTATAACGATACAATAATTTGAATTTATTCGGTTGGCGTAACATAGCCACGTGACTACCTCGATCACGTGTTTTGTCTCGTTTCCTGTCACGTGGTCGAGGTAGTCACGTGGTCGGAAGTTAGCGGCACATTTTTGATGGCTTTTAAAAATGGACTTTAAAACCCAAACACAATAAAGTATATTGCTATAGCAAGATCACGTATAAACTATTGGTTTTTATTGATTGATATTATTTAACATTGATTCTTAGGAACTCATTGTTGTCGGACCACCTGTGTGTTCTGTGAATTTATATTAGTTTAGTGGTTATTTGGGATGGTAAATACACTAAGCTTCATCAATGGTCATTGGGTACATACCAAATTGAATAACAGCATATTTATTAATACGTTAGTTATATCAATTAGTTTTTTAATAGTGTGGAAAACAAGTGAGTGGTTTTACTGACATTCGAAAAAAGGAAATTTAATCATCTAATTGACATCAATATAATAGCAATACTATATGGCAAGTATTGGAAGTAGCAATGAATGGAGATTTAGTGTGATAACTTTTTATACCAATTGTATATTAAAAGTACCTGGCTGAATTTTTATAGAATCATAACTAATATAATAACGTAAAAGTAAATAATGTCATAATGTAGGTACAGTATTAGGCCGTCCTAGAGTTTCTTCAAAGGTTAATTACCAAGGTTTTGACCTTGAGGTTGTGATTACTTTCTTTTTCTGAATTTTGCTAATATTTTCGTAAAAGTTTTATAAATGTTCTTATGTAAATATGAATAAAAGCCTACGCAGCTGTGCTACATTAGTCCTGATAACATAATTATTTTATAACGTTTTCCCGTTCGTTAGTTGCAGACTCGTAACTCCACGACATTAATCGTATATCAATAAAGGCTCATGTGAGCATTTGGCTAAGGCCTAGGTCTAAAGTTTTCAAATCGTGCTAGTATCTCTAACACAGAGATCCTCACTAGGATATCTAAGAGAACAAATTGATTTGCATCAAACTTTCCGCAAGCTATGAAAGTACATTTATGGAATTATTTGTTTATAATATCAATCAAATAAAAATTGATTGAAAATGTCTTTGACTTAGATTAGGAAATATAGTTTATATAGGCCTATTCATAAATTATTTGGTAATTCTTTCAAATGATATTTCATTTTTAAGTAATAAAAAACCTGCAAAGTACTGTATTTGTAAGACATAATCAAAGTATTTACCTTTTTAATGCATTTTTGTTTCATTTACATTGATTTTAATGATTTTAGTCGTTTATTGTTCAATAAATTGTTCTTAACACAAGTGTAATCATCTATAAAATTGAACTGGAATTGCTTCATTGATGAAAGTTTAAATGAAACTGGTACATAATTATGCAAGAATTAAAAATAACTTACTGGGATTCAACGTATTGTGTGATTGTGCATATTGTAATAGATGGACACCATCAATTAAATGATGAATAACTATTGTCGAAATTGAAGGGCTATGTTATTACAGTTCATTCGACTTTAAAATAAATTCTATGTGTTGTTCAGTATTACTAGTTTGTCTATGACAGAACTTTATTAACTCGTCCATCAGATCAGATTTTCTACTATCTAATATTATTGACATGGCGGATGTGACCAGTGACGGCAAATGTGGTGAATTTCAAAATGCGTTTGACGAGTATATCCAAGTACTGTAATTCAATGTGAAGGATTCTGTCAAAGATGGTTTTATATTGAATCTAAGTCAATATCAGCAGGTGAATTTAGGAAAATGTATGCTCTATATGATCACGTTTGTCAGATATACAGCTGTTAGCGAAGAAGATCAATAAACTAAAAGAACTGATTAAAACAAATTTTTTCAAGGAAAAAATCTTAATATTATAAAGTGATTTGTTTCTGATAATCTAATAATCAAAACCAAATTGGAAAATTTTATTAGTGGTTTTGAAAGGTTAAATAAAAACGTGGGACCTCTGAATCAGGGAGTACACAAAAAGTAACGTGATCCGACTGCAAGATCCGAAAACTGATTCTATCGACCACTAAGCGAATGAACATAGCAATCTTAAGAGGTGATAGGTCAAGTGTTTGATTAAATTGGGAAAAGTGCTGATATACTGGGTATTAATGGACCATTTCACTATTGTAATAGACATTTGGTCGATTTAAAGTAAAGAAAATCCTTTCCCAAAAGGTTTCATCATGGTGAGTAGGCCTACTCATGGTATTCATGGAGAATTATTACAAATTGACTTTAATTAAAGGTTTTTTCCAATTTGTGATTTTGATCATAATTTAGGAAATTTCCAAGTTCAATATTTAAAATTTCCTCGTTACTAACAATGGACCTTTAAAGTGTGAGTAGCCGATGATATGTGGCAACCCCCGTTGCCGTTGCATAGCCGGAGGGTCTACATTCATATTCAGGGTTTATTAAAGGAGAACACAATGTGTTGCACGTCATCACAGTCCTAAAACATTCTTTGTTGTCGTAGGAAGTGAGCTGTTTTGTATAAAGCCACTGCAATCACATCATGATTGTGAATAGGATAACAAAAAATAAATCATATATAATTCAAGGTTCTATGTTGAGTTGCTATGTAATATGCTATATAATGTGGATATACCGATTACCCTACGTTATAAAGTTAGTATTATACATACATATATATATATATATGTATATATATATATATATATGTATATATTAGTTGTATATTATGTTGCATTGTCACTCCTCGACACATCGAAGAAGAATCGAAGAACGTACACTTTAAACCGATCCTTGCAGCTAATAGTTTGGTTTGAGTCGTACACAGAGAAACACAAAAACAAACAAACTCACGCACACACACACACACACACACACACACACACACACACACACACACCATTGTCGGCGTTATTAAGAGGCGGCAGGAGTCAGTCCAGGCGCTCACACGCTTGACATGGGATGGGTTTAATTATTTTTTATTTGCTCGTAAAGGAAATTTATTAAAAACAAAATACCAAATACAGAGTTTTCTATAGGTCCTTATCAACATATTGATGTGTTAAACTACCAAAACTAAGGTTTAGAAATAGGTATTTAATTTTTTTGAAATTAGAAAATGAAAATCCCATAAGGATTTAACAAAACTAATTCAGTTGTATTATCCAATACTATAATACGAGCAAGGTTTGTATATTTGCACACGGATCTCGAAAACGGCACTAAGGAATTTCTTTAAATTTTGGAAATAACTAATTTCCGAGTAGAAAATAAGTTCTAGATAGGTCTAATGTCCAGGAAAATTCGTGTTTTCTTGTAATATTAAGTTTAAAATCTAAAAATTTAACATTACGCTTATGGAGAATAAAATGTAAACAATACAAACCAAAACAGCTGTTTATAACGTTTGACAGTTCTTGATTGAAGACGGCGGGGAACAATATGTGAATAGAGGTTTTTCATAAATATTTATTTTATTTTATGTATGTAATAAATGTAAAATTATCAGGTTACTAAACAATTTGTAAAAACTTAAGGGTAACATAGCTGTGCGAAATAAAAGCAGGAAAGAGTATTTCCAAAATCTTCCGTGTTTTGATAGAAAACGTATTTGTTGTATTGCTTGAGCCACTGTAACAAACCAATTAATATGTGTAAATTAAATTTCTCTTTTGATTTTCAGTCCTCATTCCGTTTATATCAAAATCAGTTGGTCACAGGCTAATAATAACTGTATGGATAGTTAAACAGTAAATGATCGGTTAAAACAATTGAGGTTGGCTAAAACACCTTAACCGGCGTCTCTCATTTGGCAGACGCCGTGGTCCAGCGGTAGCGAGTTGGCCTCGTAGAACGAAGGTCAAACTCCATCAGGGTCAATACTTTTTGTTCAGTGCTATATTAATTATGGTGTATTAAATCGGTTTTATTTAAACCACATAAATGTTTTCATTGAGTAATAAATGTGTTTTAATTTTTCTAATTACTTTTATAATACATGTATTATTCTAAACGAGCAAAGCTCGGTCACCAGATACTTTTTGTTTATCGGTGGAAAATTTCAAACTTTGGACCTAAATAAACTTCACATATTCATAAATAAAATGTATTAAATAACTTTTTGTATTTGATTTGCTCTTAGCCATCATAATTTTTTTAAAGTGCGTGAACAGTTAACGTACTTTAAAAAAAATTATTAAAATTATTATAATTATCATTAAAAATTTATGATCTTTATTTGTTATGATCTTTATGTTGTTACCGTTGTTGTTAAGTTTGCTAATGTATTTTCATAATGAATTTTTTTATCAAATATGTATTCCCATCGCAAGTAATTATAACTTTTATTAGTAAATTAAGATAATGTTACTGTTTGAAAAAAATTAGAAAATAAACGGTACCAGTGGACTGACACATACTTTCTCCCTTAAGTAAATTAAAAAAAAATCTGTAATAAAACTATCATGTTCTACAAAGTTATTCTAAATATCATTTAATAATTTATTGTTCAAATTGCATGGGGGAAACCCCCCCCCCCCGGTAATACCAAGCTTTTTTGAGCTGGTTTTGTTCAGTGATTTGACCTTACACTTCATACCAAGTTTCATGGAAAACGGTTGGAAAGTAAGGAAGAAATTGATTTTTTATATTCTCCATAAGAATAACATTGGGCGCTTTCAGACAACGTACTGCGTTTATCGTGGACAGTAAATTTAACTTTTCTCTGGAACCGTTAGTCGTAGACAAATAATTCAAAATACTAATTTGTTTATTTTTTTAAGCTGGTTTCAATGGTACCAGTCAAGTTATACTTTACTTTTATTGTTTTCGCTGAAAATTTAAAAATTTGATTTTTTTGACATTTAAAAGCCCGATGCCTCTCAAATAGCCACCAGAGCTAGAGAGGTAAAAAATAGCACTGCAGTTTACTACTTTGCGCTTGCGAAATAAATTGAATTGTAAATTGTAAATTATTATTTAAGAATTATTATAATTAAAATTGTTATTTTAAAATTATTATTTATAAATAACGTAAAAGCTCGCAGTTAGCTTGAAATTTGTACGTACGAGTCGTATGACTCGGTGTTTAGAAGAAAGACACTGATTACTATGTTCAAATATTTCTCTGAAAAAAACAAGTAAATAAAACTTAAAAGTAAATATAGAGACAAATCCACCTATGATTTTGTGTGTAAATTTCATGTATCTCTTTAAGCAAACCTCACAGAAATAGCATAAATAAACTATACATTAATAAATATAACACACTTCTAGAGTCCACATTAAAAAAATACACCTTACATTAATTGTAAAGCAAATAAAAGCAGAAATTCAAATTACTGAGGAAAAGAGTATTTTTGGAATTATTTTAGAGAACCATATTCATTAGTGACATAAAATTCATTACCGCAACCCATTAAAGTTATAATGAGTTTGTGCAATGGGTTTTTATCTTTGTTAATTAGTTTTGCTTCAGGCTCTAATATTGGTAAATTCATTAGTTGTATAGATAAAATAATAATTATGGTACTTTACGTAATTAATATTGAGTACCTGGTGACCAAGCTTTGCTCGTTTAGAATAATACATGTATTATAAAAATGTATATTAAATGTAATAATTAGAAAATTAAAACACATTTATTACTCAATGAAAACATTTGTATGGTTTAAATCAAACCGATTTAATACACCATAATTAATATAACACTGAACAAATAGTATTGCCCCTGATGGAGTTTGAACACGCTTCCGCTGGACCACGGCGTCTGCCAAATGAGCGATGCCGGTTAAGGTGTTTTAGCCAACCACAATTGTTTTAGCCGATCATTTACTGTTTAACTATCCATACAGTTATTATTAGCCTGTGACCAACTGATTTTGGTATAAACGGAATGAGGATTCAAAAGCAAAAGTGAAATTTAATTTACACATATTAATTAATTGATTTGTTACAGTGGCTTCAAGCAATACAACAAATACGTTTTCTATCAAAACACGGAAGATTTTGGAAATACTCTTTCCTGCTTTTATTTCGCACAGTTATGTTACCCTTAAGTTTTTACAAATTGTTTAGTAACCTGATAATTTTACATTTATTACATACATAAAATAAATATTTATGAAAAACCTCTATTCACATATTGTTCTTTGTCGTCTTCAATCAAGAACTGTCAAACGGTTATAAACAGCTGTTTTGGTTTGTATTGTTTACATTTTATTCTCCATAAGCGTAATGTTAAATTTTTAGATTTTAAACTTAATATTACAAGAAAACACGAATTTTCCTGGACATTAGACCTATCTAGAACTTATTTTCTACTCGGAAATTAGTTATTTCCAAAATTTAAAGAAATTCCTTAGTGCCGTTTTCGAGATCCGTGTGCAAATATATATATATATATATATATATATATATATATATATATATATATATATACAAACCTTGCTCGTATTATTTACGTAATTAATATTGATAAAATACTATTGTTTTTGGTTGATGAAATAATCTACGATGATATAGGTATATTTAATGGCCTTTACCTTCTATTTATATACATAAGGACATGCATTGTTAGCATTTCCACTATGTATATATATACTAAGAAAAGGTATGCATTAATGAACTTTTTACAACTTTGTCCAATTCAAAAATTCATGCGAACGTAACTACCAACTATTTAGTCTTATAATGAGGTCGGACTGTCATCCTCAAATGTGCACGAATAGTTTTTACTTAGCTCCGTAGTTAATTTAGACAATTTCAATTTTATCAGCAGAACATTTTTAAGTTTTATGCCATGTCCTTAGAAATGTGAACTTAAAACTAATAAGAGTAACTTTTTACTATGATAATTTTGTTGTCATCGATTTTCTAACAAATGTTAGTCTAAACTAAGGGGATACGCCACTATATATAGGGCGAAAAAAATGTTTGAATATATTTTTAATAAAGTGTATTATTCTGAATAAGAATATGTAGTATTGTGTGGATCTGACGACATTTAAATGAAAAGAAATTAAAAGTAAAATGTTGCGATTCGTTATATTTTTAAAAGTACAAGAGGTTCAGAAACCTTTAAAACGTGCAGAGGTGAGAGAGAAGGAGCAGAACTATAAGAAAAAATAGGGGTTTCTTGCCCAATTTTGAATAAATCTGGAAATGCTGCACCTAGTGCAATAACATTTTTACCAGCTATTCTTGATTATACCGAGAAGATTTAAGCATCTCAGTGTAAAAATATTTAATAATATATTTCAATGTTTTAAATTTAAAAACCCTCCTTTTTAATTTCAACCTACATTGTTCAAAATATTCTCTCCGATATCTTAATTTATTGGGTTACCACGGTTTACATGCACCAAAATGTTTTCTGTAATCTTAGCATAAAAAAATCTAACTTAACCTTTGCAATTAGTCGATTAGTAAAAAGTTTAATCAACAAAATATAATTTTTAAAAATGCTACAAAACTTGGAAAACCCCCCATTAATGTCAATTTTTAATCACATCACTCTTCTCATAAAATATTTTAATTAGCCTAGTAACTATTAAAACATAATTAATTTCATCAGATACCTAAAATTAAAAAAGTTGAATATAGTGGTCAAGTTTAATTTTTGAAATGAAGAATATACGATTGATTGCGTTTGACTCCCAATCCTTACTCCTGTCGTGCGATTATACTTAGTATTATGCAATTTGCATTGTATTACTTTAATTAATTCTTAATATTCTTAATGTTTTTGTTAGTGTTGATGTACTCTTAATGTTAGCTAAATTTGGGATTTAATACATTCCCATAATAGTTTTATTTTGTTTAGTTCTTCGATTAAGTTACAGCTTAAGAGTTGTGAAAAGGGCAAGGTGAAAGGAGAGGGGGTTATATGGATAAATTTCATATAGTGTAGGAAAAATACAATTCTGTTGAATTAAAGTAAGATGGTTGCAGGATTTGATGAAGAGGGATCCAGTGATATCAATCAGGATGGGCATTCAATCGGGGAGATTAACTTCCTGAAGTTGATGGAATCAACAATGAAGTCTACGCTGAAAACATCACCGATTGATAAGTTCTTTGCAGTAGAATAGAATTCTCCCCTCCATTCGAAAAATACCCTACTTGCATTACCAATAAATTACTACAAACACCCGTAGTAGGAGACCTGCGTACTCAAATTCCATATACCAAATGATCGAATATACCGATTTCAAACTTGATCGAATAGTTAAACTTTTACACTTCTATGTCAAACGTACTGACAAACACACACACACACACACACACACACACACACACACACACACACACACACACACACACACACACACACAACTGAACTATTATATCACTAGTAGTAATCTTAGTGGTTTTATTTTAGTAGATAATCGTTTGTTTACAACCATCCTCCAATCAAGAAAATCATATATTTTTAAATTTTATTGGGGTTTGATTATGTCAGCGCTCAGAGGCGTGTACATGGCTCAGTCTGTTTGTCGATTGATTGTCCAGTCTTCTTATTGGGTTTCTAGATTATGTTTGCCTAATTTTATATAGTATTAAACAGAACGTTACCTATCGCAGATCAAAGACGTTCATGTCCCGCGCGCGAGTTGAGTGATAGTTCAACGACATGGCGTTGATGTCGATGCACCTGTTGTTTACGATTGCGTCATGCAAGGTCAATGTTTAAGTTTTAGTCTAATCTGGTGTATGTTATGTCTATGTATCGTAAATAACAACAAAACGTGTAGACAATGCGAGTGAACGAAGACGGTCGGTACCGCTAGGCCCGGGCAGGCGCCACGCTTCGTAACCCACTATGCCTTTTAATGTTGAAGCTGCTATTTATAGACCATTATTTTTGAAATACATGTATTGTTTATGTTTATAAAACATTTTAGGTTAGGAAACAAGATAAAGATATACTTAGTCCAAATTTCTCCAGTTACAGAAATAAGGAAAGCTTCCAAGGTTTACTTTCTTGTCTGATAAAGAATACACTTTGTCGGATCAATGCACGCACGATATGTAGTGGTTAAAATAAAATATGTCTATAATTATATTTTTATTATTTTTATTTTATAAAATAAAATATGTATTGATTTAGTTGTAGTTTAATACATTTCTTTCGATATTGAAAAAAACAAGTAAATAGGTGGGTCTGAAGCTGTAAATATAGCATTATCTGGACGAGATTTATTATTGGGATTACTTTACCAATTAAAAACAATTGGAAATCTTGTAATACATGCAGTATTACAATACTAGTACATACAGTACGTAGACGAGTACGTACGTACGAGTACGTACAGTATTACGGTACGAGGGGAGGAAAACATCGCGTTCAATGTGAACGATACAACGTCCCACCAAGCATCCAAATTTCTACATATTTTTACCTAGTCGTAGTGTTGGAAGATGATAGCCGTATCTTCAGCGTAAATGGCAATGGGAAGTTCTGGAATGCCTGTCATGAAAATATTAAAGAGGACAGGGCCTCGGAAAGAGCCTTGGGGAAAACGTGTTTTTATCGGGTAGATGCTGGAAAATGAAGAGTTAAGTTTTACAGCAAAGGTCCTGTCAGTTCAAGAGGACTTAAGTATATTTATGATATGTAAGGGGAAGCCAAGATTTTGTATTCAAAAGTCCAGCATGCCAAACTCTGTCAAAAGCCTGAGTTACGTCAAGTAGTGCAGCTGAAGATTGGAGTTGAATAAAAAAGTTTTTTTAATTAAAGAGTTTTTTCTGTTCATTGGTTGTAACTACAGTCTTTTTGGTTGTTTCAACATTTTATACACTAAAAAAATCCAACATGTGGTCTATTATCTCAAGGTCTTACTAAATTTCTACCAGTCTTTCTGTAATAAACATCATATTTTAAACGATTTTCCTTAAAGATGAGAGAATCCAATAAGATGAAACTTATTTTCTTTCCTTTATATAGTTTGCAAAGTCCGTTTAAAGAACAGGCTTACTCTTAGTTATATCGCTTTCCGTCTCAAGGTTTGTGAAAAATAATAATTCACTAATCACCAATAGACAGATAGTAGGCTACATTTAACATGTAAAGAAAATTTCCTCATACGCCTTTTATAGCCAGGCTAACAATGTGACACAGAACAAATGAAACTATAAATTGAGACAAACCAGTAATATTCGCTGCCATATTATTGCTCTCATTAGCCTAGTGGCCGAGCTGGCTGTTGCTGGAGCGGCTGTGTCTGACATCTGCAATTTTTATTTAAAAGCGGAAAAACTCTAACAGTATTTACCTCAATTTCCATGATATTGCAAATTTATGTTTTTGAACTCAAAAGTGTCAGCTTCCATAATATGTTGTAACTAGGTATAATAGAATTAATAATCAATTTCAAATCTGTTATAAATTAATTTTCTTAGTGACTTAAAACCATTCAGTAGGAAATCTGTTACCTAATAAAAGTTTTAGTAGTAGTAGTAATGTAATAGTAGTAATAAAATAATGTGAATACAATCGTTATAATAAATATAGTTAATTAAATAAATATTTTCTTTAAACCTTAAGGTTACCATAAGATGGTATGGTCTTGGTGTAGATAACCATAAGACTAACGGTTCCTGGCCAATTTAAAAGACGTAAATTCACATCAATTCTGAATATGGTTAGTTAATTGCCTTAGATTTATACAGGAAAAATTGTATTACAAGGTAATATCTTAAAATAATAAAAAAAAAATTCTAATAATTAAATCAAAAAAAAAACGTTCTCAGTCCTGTGTTATGGAATATGCGTCGCACAGATACTGCGTTCCCTTTGAGCTACAGCTTCTTCGCTAGCTTTAACCTTGAAGGTAGGTCTACCCACAGCAGCGATACCGTAAAACAAGGTTTTGGATATTATGTTATGTAATTATATATGCAAAACGGTACGCTTGTGATGTTCTAACATAATAGAGTAAACATTATCATTTAGTAATCATTTGACTGAAACTGATTAAAAACTATTTTATTTTAAACTTAAATATTCGGTTCAAAGGGAACATATAAGCATAATTAAAACAAGTGTCAACCACTATAATTATGGTCATTGCTAATCCAATACTATTTGTCAATTTGTTAAATAATATATATATTTAACGGAAAAACATCTTTAAATAAATAACTAATTCCCGAGTAGTAAATAAGTTCTAGATAGGTCTAATGTCCAGGAAAATTCGTGTTTTCTTGTAATATTAAGTTTAAAATCTAAAAATTTAACATTACGCTTATGGAGAATCAAATGTAAACAATGCAAACCAAAACAGCTGTTTATAAACGTTGACAGTTCTTGATTGAAGACGGCAAAGAACAATATGTGAATAGAGGTTTTTCATAAATATTTATTTTATGTATGTAATAAATGTAAAATTATCAGGTTACTAAACAATTTGTAAAAACTTAAGGATAACATAGCTGTGCGAAATAAAAGCAGAAAAGTATTTCCAAAATCTTCCGTGTTTTGATAGAAAACGTATTCGTTGTATTGCTTGAAGCCACTGTAACAAACTAATTAATTGATGTAAATTAAATCTCTCTTTTGCTTTTCAATCCTCATTCCGTTTATAAAAAAATCAGTTGATCACAGGCTAATAATAATGGTATGGGGTATGGGTAATTAAACAGTAAATGATCGGCTTTGGCTTTTGGAAAAGACGTTAAACGACATCGTTCAATTGACTAACCTCGTAGCCGAGTTGTAGCATGTCGGCCTCAAGAACTATCACATAAATGTTTTCATTGAGTAATAAATGTGTTTTAATTTTTCTAATTAATTTTTATAATAAATGTCTTATTCTAAACGAGCAAAGCTCGGTCACCAGGTACTTTATTTATCAATGTTAAAAATATCATAAAAAGACAAGTAACACCAGTAAATACTAATTTGAATTGATTAAAACAAAAATAGTAATGCTTATATGTATAGGGATATGGTATAAATGTGTAATAAATTAAAATATTAATAATTAAATTTTATATTGAAATTTCAAAGTATTTTTATTGGATTTTTTCCTTTGTAAAGTGCAACGCATAGCTAGCCCATTTAAATTTAAGTTTGAATCCATACAGATACAGGTTGAAACAAATGTTATGTAGAGACAACTACATAACATACGTAAAAAGCAGATGTTTCCTCTGACTCCCTCTTATTTCTGTAAATATGCCACCAAGTAAAAGCGTTGACTGTGAATTTATGACTTTCCCAGAATTTTATAAGTATGTGCCATGTCCATATGCATTTCACATATTCCTTATAAAAACTCTAAAGACTTATTACGAAATCAATAAGTGTAGCATAAAACAGTATTAAACTTGTATAATTTTTGAGAATTCACGGCTACAGTGAAAATGTTGTTGTAGCTTTGAAAATATCAAATTGAATAAATCATAGGAGAAATACTGCCTTTTGGTTTTACTTGTGTGCCCCCAAAACAATAACTACATATGTAATGAAACAAATTGAAGAATAAAGTTCTTTAAGTGTTCAAAGATTTGTTACCATTTTTAATTATTATTAATTGATTATTCTCAACCTCTACAACCTCAAGTACAACCTCATAACCTGTAGTAATTTTTCGTATCTTAGTAATGCTATATCGTAGTGACGAGGTGGGTTTTCATGGGCTAGACCGTCACAGTAAGTATAAATAACCAAATAGGATTCACGTAAAGCTTACGAAAAGGGTTATAATTTCTCTACAAATCCAAATCTATTAACCTTCATAAAACTAGTACATAGTGCTACTAAAAGCGTATGTATAAAGATTTTTCAATGCTGGCAGAGAGTCAGGGCACTTGATATTTCTCGGAAGAAACTTAAATTAAATGGACGTGCGCTGCTGACAAACACGTTCTACAATTCTTGATCCGGCAAGGCCAGAATAGGAATAGAAGCCGGAGAACTTGGAGAATGATTGAGTTTATTTTGTGTTTATAAGCATCAGATACATTTTAAACAGTTTTTCTTATACTGTATGCTGTAATAAAACTTTACTTTTCATTCATTTATGTATATATTTAGCCCACTTAGGGGTGGATATCTATAAAATCAAGGTTTATTATAATAACTAAAATAATTAATTCCATTTGAGTTATTTTTTCGTCTTTAGGTGCCCAGAGACCAAAAGCAATAGTCGTGTGTGTGTGTGTGTGTGTGTGTGAGAACACGAAAAATCTCGTCAAATGGTCCGATCGAGACCAAATTTGATAGATACGTGTATTCCTACATTTTCTTGGACGTGTTTGTTAACCAGACATTTCGGTCAATCGGAACGAGTAGTTTGGGGGGGGGGTTTGTACTAAAAAATTGGGTTTTTGCGTTTTTAATATGTAATTTAAATTTTATCTTTCAACATTAGAATCTGTTTAAAAAACTACACAATTAAGTTCCTTAAAGTTCTCCAACGGTTACCAAGATATTAAAAAATCTAATTACAGTACGTTGTATTTTGGGGCTCCAATAATAATTTTTAGGAGGATAAAGGAAAATGAATATTTCACATATCCATCAATATTTTTGGATAAAACTTGGTATTCACCTTCATGTGGTTAAGATATTATGCTTTAAACGCTTAAAAATCTTAGTTTATGTATTTATCATGGCAACTAACCTGCATACTCTTTTCCCATGTTAATTGTATAGAGAATGGGCAAACTCCTTTATTTATGGACATATGTTTATGAAAACTGTATAAATGGTCAAAATAAAAATTTTTATGCTGAAAATGCCTACTTTCAATGTTCCTTACAGCAGAAACCTGCGTACTCTTTCCCATGTTAATCTTATGAAGAATAGGCAAGCAACTAACACTCTTATTTTTCTTGACAGATATTGATACAACTTGACATATAATATTATTACTATTATATTATTGATTTACAAATTCGTTGAGTACGCAGGTTATCTCCGACGGGGGTATTTTCTGTTATAATTATAATTTTTTAATTTACGTGCGTAAAAAGTCAAACTAAGCCTGATATCCTTTAATGATACCATTTTAAATAAATAAATAAAACTAATGGCCTAAAAGGGGTAGGTATTTGTTTAGCATAGGCTGATAAAGAGCATAAACGTCCTAATTTCTCTTAGTCCCATTTTTAAATGTACACCGCTTGTTCCCGTAATCACTTGATCCATTAGCAACCGCTAGCTTTGCAAATACAAATACGCCCTACCCCTGTCGTTTATTTAATCTCCAAGGCAAATTTGTTTCCTGTTTACCGCCCTCTAAAATTGTTCTAATCTGATCAAATGCAGTGTCACATAAAAACAATTCTTAACATTCAATGTATATTTAATTATATACAATACTTTTCAATTTATAATTTATTGTTGTTTTTATTATTACAAATTTGCATGGATGGGCTTTTAGCAAAACAAACAATATCATAAGTGACACATAAGCCCTCCCTGTAAAAGTAAATTAAAAAAATACACTTTTATTACGACTGTAGCCTGTATTTAATGCTTATTAAAATATTTTAATAATCCAGCATTTAAAAAAAAGTCTCAAAGTTAATAAATTTTAAATTTTTGAAATAATTGATCTTTTTAC
The DNA here is from genome assembly GCA_023375725.1 of Nephotettix cincticeps. NCBI lineage: Eukaryota > Metazoa > Arthropoda > Insecta > Hemiptera > Cicadellidae > Nephotettix > Nephotettix cincticeps. The sequence continues at coordinate 32,339,638 of CM041786.1, forward strand.
TATAAAATTAAAACATATTTTAAACATTTAAACCCCGTGATTTTTAGAGATATGCGGTTGGTGTAATATTATCTGAGATCCCAGGTAAAACGAACCTTGAAAGTTTAACAAACTCTTGTCTTGTTAGAACCCTTTTTGAGAAATTTGAAATTTCCTGTTAATTCAAGGGTTTTAAGGAGAACGAAAAAATAAATAGCTTATAAATTTGTTCAAACCTGAGTCTGTACGGTGAATTAAACACATCGAGTTCCTTAGCGGCGTAAGTCATGACCACTCTTAATCTGACAGGAGCCAATAGCCACGGGGAAAAATATTTTTGTAAGATAATATGAAGTATGAATAATATTTTCATTATTAAAAATAATAATACTGTTTTTATACAACTGAGTACGTCACTCAAACTAGTAAAAAATTAAACCAATTAAAATTATGAAGCATAGCTTATTGCGAAATTTAACGGTGCTTATTTTACACAGACGAAAGACGTGCATGTATCTGGGACAATGAGAAGCATTCTATTTGACACCAAGTGTGTAACTGTTATAATGTCTCCCAGAGCTGGGCATATGTTAAAATATTGGTTACTGATAAACTGGTATTCTATGTTTTATGGATCTATGACGTTTTTCCACCGAGATACACTTCATCTACTACAAGTCAAACACACGCCACGCCAATCCAGTGAAATCTCCGCCATCAATAACAGATTTATTCCAATGACGGATTCTCATTTCCTAACCATTTCCTCTACTCGGCTGTCAATGCTGTCACCTGTTTCCTCGTTACTCTTTCAACACTCTCCGCCGTCCTAGAATTAGTTTCAGACTGTAAGGCATTTCCTTTATCAATCAGGATATTAACTGTAAAATAAGGCAAGAGGTTAATTTTATCCAGTCACTTGTTATATAAATATTCATAATAAACCATTATTCACTTAGTCTGAATTATGTAATAATCAAAACAACAAGTTACATTTTATATGCCAGTATATTGTATACAGGCAGACGTCAGTCTGAAGCCGACTTTTTTAGATTCAGGAAGCCCCAAAACGTATATTTCCCCATTCAAAAATACAAAATTTAGATAAAAAAATACTTTTTCCTTATACAATGTAATAGGACGGAAAGTAAAAAGGAAGAGATATTATTTTTTATTAATCTCTGTAAGAATAACATTGGATGTCCTTAGACAGTATACTGTGTTTAGCTCGGACATTAGATTCAATATTTCTCTGGATCCATAATTCGTAGGCCAATGACTCCAGTTATTAATTAGTTTAGTTTCATAAGCTGTCTTTGATGATAATAGTTAAAATATTTCATAAATTAATTGTTTTGCTGAATAATTTAAAAAATCGACTTTATGAGCATCACTTTTGAATCGCCATTTCAACCAATATGCGGGTAATCAAAATCACTACAGCTGTTTTTGAAAGTTGGATTTCTCTAGTTTATTAGGGTGAACTATCCTTAAAATTAAAATTTGCTTGTACAAATGACTTCAGCCCCACATACTACTGGGGCCTGGAACGAATCACGCCATTGAACACCACAAACAACAAAAAACCAGGAAGTCTATTGTATTAGAACTTATGACTATTGTATTAACCAACATTATGACTTCTACGATGCCAATTATGGGGGCTCGGGGCGAATTTTTAGACACCAGAAATATAAGACACCATCACTTCTACCACACATACTACTACTACTAAGGGGGCCTGAGGGTGAATTATCTACATATGAACTAGACCTTTACCGAAAAGAAATACGGGGACCAAGAAGAGAAGATAAAACAACAAGCACTATAGCAATATAGGTGTTAACTATTAAAACATTAACCACTTAGCATTTTTCCAGGTTTTCCTTATTCACCCTTAAATATACCGTTTCACTTTTTAAAAAATCAGGAGTATCAACAGGCTCATTACTCTAGTTCAAAAAAATATGGTTCTAGTGAAATTTTTTTGTGATAAGTGTCAAGAGATGAGAATACTTTTTGCCCCTCAGGAAAATTGTTTATAACAACAGTTTACTTAAGGGCAAAAGGTTTCACTTTAATCCTTTGTTAAACAAAGAGTTTTCATGAACCTACTCAAATAAAAATAGCTATAAGTTAATAATATATAATTACCGGGAGACCAAGATTTGCTCGGTTTAGTTTAATTAAGAACTTACAAATAAAAACTATAGTCGTGTATTCAAGAACTAACATACACATATTTTTACTGACTTGCGTAAACCCTGAACAATAGCTATTTGTGTAACAAGAGTGCAAGGGATGTCATATCACACGAGAGGTTCATATGGCAGTACTAAGCGTGAGCTGAGTGTTGCCAGAACTTCGAGGGTGGCCAGGACAGTTTGTGCTCGTATTACACACAAGATCTTTCCTACAATAATAAAATCATTGAGGTTGTGTTTGATTTTTCCTCTGGGATAAATGTAAGCATAACTTCTAGGCTTCCGGTAACCTCAGTTTCTTGCGCAAAACCGGAAGTTAGTGTTGTACTCCAATGCCGTTTCGATGAATTTCGCCAACAACCTGCGAAATATAAACCCGCATACCAAAATTTATAACTATTTTTAAGTGAAAAAGTTTAAATAATGTGCGTTTATTTTCGAAAAATCTTTTAGTAACGTATTTCGATGAATTGTCCAAAGAAAAATCACCATGTTCTGAATTTTGTTGGTAATAGATAAAATAGTGTATGCAACGTTTGTGTTATGACTTAAGCTTTGACTACCCATTTTAAAATGAATAGTCAAAGCTTAAAGCAACTCGTGAGACATTTAGAACACGTGCTTTGCTCGTGTTCAAACTTACATCTCACTCGTGGCATTCATTCATACATAGACATTCATTGTACAATCGTTGCATAAACTACTATTAAACCTAATAATACAGGAAACACGGGAATTTACTGTCTTTTCTGACCTTTCTGTATTCTTCACTAATATTGGATTGCGTTAAGCCCACGGTGTCAATGCCAGTGTCCATTTTATTGAGGTAATTGCTAACAAACAACATTAAGCTTGGCTGACGATCTGGAAACATTGCAGACGCAACAGACAGCGGTGCAACCAAAAAACTGTGGGTTGCTCAATTTTCCCTATATATATATTGGTGTACGGAGTGGTTACCTTCCTATGTTATTCTTATGTAATTACATTTTCTACCTTGGTAATAAAAGTGTCTACTTTCTAAAAGAAAACTAGTACGTTTATAATCTTTTACAGAGAGTAAAGTGCGACTTTCATTCTTACAAAGGACCAATTCTTACAAACTGTCTCAGCTCTAAAAAAAATCCTACGATACATATAATGGGAACTTGTACTCTACGTCATCCATTAATAGGAAATTAAATGTCACTAAGACTTAATCTTCAATAGACCTTAACTGACACAAAGTAGGGGGTACGAGCGAAGTGAGTGAGGCTTACAGCGAACTGTAAGCCAGAAATATCTCGTGTTTGTAACGTAACCTGTAGATAGGCTTATTGGTTACCGATAAACAGCGCTCTTTGGAGTTAAGTTACGTTGGCTATGGACTGTATAAAAATAATATTAAACTTACATGAGAAATCTGTTATATGTCACCTTCCTATTACCGTGCAATCTTGTGACACTGGATCACCATACGTCCATTTTGATGAGGCCAGGTTGGTATTATTCAATTTATCCTAGGTGAGCGATTCAATTTGACACAAAGAAACATAACATATGTGTATATGTGCAGCCTTCTGATGTGCTTTAATTTTAAAGGGCTTAATTCTCATAGTAACTTTCAAAATTGAAGTTAAGGTGAGAGGAATGGATACAGTATTAAGTAATAATAAGTATTATAATTAAGTTTTTTATCTTTGTGAACAAAATAAAAACGGTGGCCAGTGTAAGGTAATACGAACCCGAAGGAAATTCAATGTTAGACCGATATGAACTTTTGGGCAATATGTTTTGACATAGATATGACATAGATAAGCTCTGGAGTTTACGATAATCCTTGCCTTTAAAGGTTCACAGCCATGTCTAGTACCTTCATGATCACTACGAGAACTTAAGATTGTGATCTAAGCATCATATTTATATACATTTTGTGACCCTTTAGAAAGTTTATCTCCTCTCTAAGACGTTGCTTTTTGAGTTTTGGATCGATTGAGTGTTTGTTAAGGTTTATATTATATATTTTTCTAAACTGCTTTTTAAATAGTTTTTTGAGTATTGCCTTCCAGGTAAAGTAGGGGGAAATATTTCTTATTAACTGAACATGTATGTGAAGTTTTTAAGACGATATTAATGTACGCAAGATATGTTATTCACACCTTATAGTTGTGTCATAATGAACTCTTCACATGAGAAGGCTGTGACAATTTATCTTCTTATTACCGTGCAATCTCGTGAAATTAAATTACCACTCGGTAAATTGGCTCTAAATCCCTCCGACCCAGTTGCACGATTTAATGTCGGCAACTATACTATCAGGAAATTTAGATTCAATATTTTACCTGGGTATCTTGGCTAATAGCCTATATAAAACAGTTTTTAAAACTATATATAAGTATTTGATTTAATGTTGGCAACTATACTATCAGGAAATTTAGATTCAATATTTTACCTGGGTATCTTGGCTAATAGCCTATATAAAACAGTTTTTAAAACTATATATAAGTATTTGTTTACTCCCAAGAAATGTATGGGAATTTTCTCTCCTCGACTAAAATATCAAAAGGGTAATAGGCTCGAGAGATAGGTCACAACTAGTATCAAGGGTGTTGTTTAGAGTAACACCTGATAATTAAGACAATGTCAACCCCCTCCTGGGAAATATATTTAAAAAGCCCTAAATTCAGATGTGAGGAATTTTAAATAATGAAATTCATCCTTATGTTTGTTTTACATATATCTTTTATGCTAAATTATTCACTTAATATTAATATTATTAACTAAGATAAAACCATGTGTTGAATCGATTATGCCCTAAAATCATGTCTGTTTTGTAGGATATTGTAGGTTACCCCAAACATCCGTGCTGCGTACTATGCTCCTGCATAAGAGCAACAGCGTACTGTTAGCGGTACCTCTTTTTTTAGCAAGAGTGCTTTACAAAAAAGCTACGTCAAATAAATTCTTCCTCGCTATAATAAACACAAATATAATAAAAAGAATACATCAATAAGTTCATGAATATTAAGTTCTTAAACTTTTTATCTGTATATTTTGGAGATTTATATTGATAAAACAAAATGTTTTGTTAAGGAAAAATAATCAATAATTAATTATTACCTTGATAATACTGAACTTGATCGGGTGAAGCCCGCTTTCATCGCCACGGATCCAACGCCCTTCTACGTCCGCTGTGCCGCAAAACTGGTGAAGTTTCACTTCCCAGACCTCCGGTCTCCACGGGGGGCTGTGCGGCGACAAGCTGACACGTTGCTAGGCAACGTATATAATTGTTATTTAAAAATGTTTGGTTTTGTTTTATTTTAGGATGAGAGGTTAGGTCATTCAAGTACATTTACCCAACCTGTTTATGAGTTCTTATTACGCCTCAACATCAATTGATTCACTACTGCACTTGGTTGTTTTAAGTTCTGCATAGACGAAGGATACAAAGAACATTAGTAGATAGCTAATCACACCAACCAACAGTTATGTTATTACAGCTCTAGAAATATAATGTTCCAATTGCAGAAAACATGTATACTAAACTATTCTCAATGAGGATAATTAAAAATCTAAAAAGCAATAAAGTGGAATCTTATGAATTTTTCAAATATTTTATAAAAAAACCTTAACGGATACGTTTAGGGCAATCGTGTCTTTAAATAAATAAAATGAATCATATTATTCGAATGTAAACTTTTAAAAACATAACCTGCAAATATACTTACTTTTCTATGCCGTAGAGTCGGAATTTCTAAACACCTGTCAAGGGTAAATGAATGTTGAAACTACGAGTAACTAACGTGAGATCTCACAGAAAAAGTTGCAAATTAAGGACAGGAAATTGTATCTAGTGCCGACATCACACGACATCGTTTGTGCAGTGCACACCGAGAGTTAACACATGGGTTAAATAGACCTTAACTAATCCAAAACTACTCCAACCTTAACCAACCAAACTAATCAATGTGTTCGAAGTTCTGAACCTGATGCACTCTTAACTCTTTACAGTTACACTAATAATTTTTCTTTCTTTTTGGACGCACATAGCTCATTAAAATAGCTTATATTCTTGTACTTCAGCTAGGATTGGTATCTAAGGATTGTTATAATAATAAGGACAGTAAAAAATTTCAAACTCTGATATGGCTCTAATAAAAAAAGGATATACAAAATAAAATATTAATACTGAAACCTTAGCACTATAAATAATTGAAAGTGCCCATTTAAGTTTATTTTCAGATAACAGATAAAATATCAAATGTGATATCCATTTCTTATACAATGAAAAAATTTGAAAGCAAAATATAATAAAAACATCAATGAAGTGCTCCAAGCACATGTACCGTTAGGTAATAGTAATAGACAATGTCATTTTACCTTCAGTTACCTAAATACCCTCGTCGCAGCAGACCTGCGTACTCAGCGAATTTCCAAATCAATAATTTAATATATGACAAGTTTTATAAAAGTATGTCCATAAACATGAGAATTATTTGCCTATTCTCCATAAGATTAACATAGGAAAGATTGTGCAGGTTAGCTGCTGTGAGGAACACTGAAAGAAGTCATTTCTACCATGAATAATTTTTATCTTAACATTTATACAAACTTTCATCAACATCTGTCCATAAATAAAGGAGTTTGCCTATTCCCTATATGATATGGGTAAAGAGTATGCAGGTTTGCTGCCATGATAAACACATAAACTATGATTTTTAAGCATAAATGGATAGATCTCAACCACATAAAGCTAAATATCAAGTTTTATCCAAAAATATTGGTTTGTAAGGGAAAGATAAATTTTTCCTTATCCTCCATAAGATTAGCATTGGAGCCCCACAATACAACGTACTGTGTTTAGATTTTTTAATATCTCGGTAACCGTTGAAGATAGAGAAAAACTTTAAGGAACTTAATTGTGTAGTGATTCTGATTAAATGACAAGCTGATTTGAATGGTTAAATATAAAATTAGAAATTTTTAAAAATTACATGTGAAAAACGCAAAAACCCCATTTTGGGGTACAAACCCCCCCCCAAACCAAACTACCCGTTCCCATTGACCGATATGTCTGGTTTACGAACTTGTCCGAGCATTTGTAGGAATACACGTCTCTACCAAATTTGGTCTCGATCGGACCATTTTTACGAGAGTTATCGTGTTAGTTAACAGACACACACACACACACACACACACACACACACACACACACACACATCGATAAAATTTATATATATATACATATGTATATATGTACATATATATATATATATATATATATATATATATTTTTTTTAACGACTATTGTTTTTGGACTCTGGGCACCTAAAGACGAAAAAATAACATGGTCCCGGGCTTAAGTCTTACCATGAGACCTACGCTAATAGCTTCTTCCCTATGGGAAATTCGCTAAAATGTAAATTTTGCCTCACTGATTTGAGAATGAAAAATAGTGAGCAATTCTCACCACTTACCTCACTACTTTGGTACTTTGATGAGTTACTTGCCCTCACTAGTGAAGCAAAGTAACTGTACATTATTTGAAACGTAAAAACACGAAATTGTTAGCGCGTAACATAAAGACAAAGCCGTATGCGTGCTAAATACGTTGGCAGCACTGGCTCCAAATAAGCTGGCCAGCTGTTGTTCTGCTGCGCTTCCGCCAACACAGGATGTTTTTTTCATTTGACATTTTATCAGTATTTAAATTAGTTGTGTTGTATTGAAATGGATGTTGACAGTGATATTAGGGATTATTATTATACACCAGAATAATTATTGAATTAATTAGTAAGGGTAACTTAGAAAGGGTAAAAGATCTTTAGATAAAATTCACCTATGTTTAAAAATACGTATGTTTTTATCAATTTTTATGTTTTGTAGAAACTGTAGGTAAGATTTACAATGTGCTACTCGAGTGCAAAAAGCTTATGGCTCCTCTTTGCTGACAGGTTGCACACATGACTATTATTTGTAGTTGCTGGTAGTAATGTGTAGAGCTAATCGTGTTATTATATATGATTTACTAAGCAATGTTTGATAAAAAACGTAAATGTATCCATTTCATATTACCATTTTTATGTAATTGAGACTTTTTTACCATAATTATTTAAAGGAGTATGATATTAATTGTTAATGAAAACATAATAGTGACTGGAGGAGAGAATGTATTGTTCTGTAAAGTAATAATGTATTATTATGAGTTATATGGGACTAATTTGAGGTGGTCAATTAGTTTGTAACCACTTTAATAAAGTTATAAAATGTTTTCATAATTTATATATCAAACAATCACTATAATTTAGTTCTTACATTGTAAATAGCTCTATATATTGTGTACATTATTCATTATTTTGGTTTATTATACAGGATATCAGTAAAGTCCGTCACAAACCTACTAATATGTTGTTTATTCGGTAAAGCAAACAACTATGTAGTGTGTCCTGAAATTCATTCTTACCTAGATATCCACCATTTTATATTTTTACAACACATATTTTATATCTCTGTAGCTTTTCAATTGCCTGTCAGAACCTATATTAGCTAAGAGGTTTTTTTAGTCAGTTAAATCTATATCTAATAGTTACTGTTGGTGTTAGTTAGAACACGATACAACAGCCAATGGAAGAGCAAAATTCATCACATGTTTTTACTCTTAATAACGTATATAGGAAAATTAAGTAAAATAAGTATAAGTTAACTTCACGTATTTTATAAATTTTACTCCAGCATGTATACTTTCTTTGCATTAAATAGCATAGCGTACGCTAACAGTATATTTTGTATCCTGTTTAATTTATTATCCATCTCGAAAATACAAATAGCCTCACCAGGGAAATCAGTGAACTAGAGAGAACTTTACATTTGGTACGTAAATTATCCAATACTATAATACGAGCAAGGTTTGTATATATATATATATATATATATTTGCACATGGATCTCGAAAACGGCACCGAGGAATTTCTTTAAATTTTGGAAATAACTAATTTCCGAGTAGAAAATAAGTTCTAGATAGGTCTAATGTCCAGGAAAATTCGTGTTTTACTGTAATATTAAGTTTAAAATCTAAAAATTTAACATTACGCTTATGGAGAATAAAATGTAAACAATACAAACCAAAACAGCTGTTTATAACCGTTTGACAGTTCTTGATTGAAGACTGCGGGGAACAATATAGAGGTTATGCATTAATATTTATTTTATGAATTAAATAAATGCAAAATTATCAGGTTACTAAACAATTTGTAAAAACTTAAGGATAACATAGCTGTGCGAAATAAAAGCAGAAAAAAGTATTTCCAAAATCTTCCGTGTTTTGATAGAAAACGTATTCGTTGTATTGCTTGAAGCCACTGTAACAAACCAATTAATTGATGTAAATTAAATTTCTCTTTTGCTTTTCAATCCTCATTCCGTTTATAACAAAATCAGTTGATCACAGGCTAATAATAACGGTATGGATAATTAAACAGTAAATGATCGGCTTTGGCTAAAAGACGTTAAACGGCATCGCTCAATTGACTAACGTCGTAGCCGAGTTGTAGCGTGTCGGCCTCAAGAACTATAGGCCGCGAGTTCCATCCCCACCAGGGCGATACTTTTTGTTCAGTGCTATATTAATTATGGTGTATTAAATCGGTTTTATTTCAACCACATAAATGTTTTCATTGGGCAGTAAATTTGTTTTAATTTTGCTAATTAACTTGTAAAAACATGTCTTATTCTATCCGAGCAAAGCTTGGTCACCAGGTATAGTATAAATAATTGTTGTTGAATTGTTCAACATTTATTAACCTTAATTACACAAATATTATCTTCTGAATTTTACTTTTTACTTAATAATGTAATACCTATTTTTTAAGGAATTTCCTATAGGGAAGAAGCTACTACCGTAGGTCTCATGGCAAAATGTAATACCTATTTTTTAAGGAATTTCCCATAGGGAAGAAGCTACTACCATAGGTCTCATGGCAAGACTTAGGCCCAGGACCATCATATTTTTTTGTATTTATATATATATATATATATATATATATATATAAAACTCTCGTAAAAATGGTCAGGTCGAGTCCAAATTTGGTAGAGACGTATATTCCTACATTTGCTCGGATGGGTCGGTAATCCAGACATATCGGTCAATCGGAACGGGTAGTTTGGGGAGTTTTTGTACCCCAAAATATTTTTTTGCGTTTTCCCATGTAATTTAAAAAAAATTCTAATTTTATCTTTCATAGTTATCGAGATATTAAAAAATCTATGCACAGTACATTGTATTAAGGGTCTTCAATGCCAATCTTATGGAGGATAAGGAAAAAATAATATTTCCCTTATTAACCAATAGTTTTGGATGAAACTTAGTATTTAGCTTCATGTTGTTGAATCCATACGTTTATACTAAAAAATCATAGTTTATGTGTTCCTCACAGCAGCAAACCTGCATACTCTTTCCCATTTTAATCTTATGGAGAATGGGGAAACTCCTTTATTTATGTCCAAATATTAATTAAACTTTGTACGTATATGTTCAAAATAAAAACAGTTTATCACTGTTCCTGAAATCAGCAAACCTGCATACTCTTTCCCATGTTATGTTATGGAGAATAGGTAAATACTCTTATATATCAACAGGTATTGATTGATCAATCTTGTCATGTGCTTGTATTAATGATGCCATATTGTTAAGGTGGAAATTCACTGAAGTACGTAGGTGTGCTGCGACGGGGATATTTAATTTTATGTTAACAAAAATATCATAAAAGAATATTACTTTGAAAAATTGTTGGTCTCGTTCCTAAAGATTAATTGGTTTAACTGCATGCTTTTGCTTTAGTTTCTGTATAAATTTCATTCAAATTTGAAGCATAGTAATGAAATTTATCATTATTATTACACTTTCATTTGTCTTTGTATGCTATTTAAGAGGCTGCATCAGTAGAAGCCATCTTGGATTTTAGTCTCATAAGAGCAATGTTAAATTCTGGCGCCTATATCTCATTGACCTATTGTCACAAATTGACAGAAGAGATGTCAAATTAAAGGTATTACAGTCCTCCAGGGCATCAACTTACAGTACATCTCTCTTTCGCTCTCAATAAAAAAAATAATGATTTATTATGTAAAATATTCCTGTTTTTCCTGAATTTTGTTTTTATATCAAGTTAAATTTTTGAACATATTAAAAGGTCATGCCCTTGAGCCACATCACATCAATGTACTTCCAAAGTTTTACATTGATACTTTGATAATTAACGCCACTACAGACGCCAAAGTGAAGGTATGTTCCGCCAGAATTTAACATTGCTCTTACGGGACTAAAATTCAAGATGGCTACCAATGATGCAGACTCTTAATTTTATGAACAAACTTGATATGGCTTTATTTTACCAAATGTGTCATATGCTATTAGGATCTCAATTTTATTTTAATAAAAATGAGATAATGAGATGTTTTTACGTTCACTATCCATTCACAAACGAACATAAACTGTTAAAAACATATTTAACTCTTTGTTTAACGGAATGAACTAGCTTTGTGAATAGATATAATATTTGAGTTTGTCCATGGACGAGATACACTCAAAACCTAGGCCACAGGACATCTGACTACGACGATTATGGGTTGGCCTGTAATTGCCCCACTGACGGGATTACACATTGTGACGTCATCCGAAGCGACAAGGCGGTAAGGGCGTAACAGGACCCCCTCTGATTACATCGCCCCGTACTGATGAGACTCTACACTGTGCAATTTAGGAGTAATTGTCGATACTTTTAATTTTTTCTTTTCATTTTTATTGTAAAAATAAATAGTAGAGTATATTTCATCACTAAGGTCAAAACGGGCGTTTTTGATACGAGCAAAAGTTTACGGGATAAGAGCAAACATCTGAGGCGTGCTGAGGCTGTTAAATGTGCGAGTATGTACTGTATATATATTTTTTAACGACTATTGTTTTTTGTCTCTGGGCACCTAAAAACGAAAAAATAACATGGTCCCGGGCTTAAGTCTTGTCATTGGACCTACGTTAATAGCTTCTTCCCTATGGGAAATTCGCTAAAAAGTTTATCCAAAGGTTTAGAACTGATGCCCGATCACTAAAAGTTATTTTTTGCTTCGATTATGAGTTCGTACGTCTTCATTTTTATTATAAAATAATATCAATCTATAACTGATCTAAAACTTTGATGGTGTTAATTTTAGTAAAGACTTTACAGAATGCGGTAGTATTTACTGGTTCAAACTGCAGATGATCCAGACCACAGGACAGTGTTCTGATAATTAGTAATATGAGTAATACATTTACAACCAGTGATTTTGGTTCACCGCAGCTTCATGTTCAATAAGTTTAACTGGCTGGGTGGTGTAGTGGTTATAATACCCGCCTTCAAAACTGAAGGTCGCCAGATCGAATCCCGCAAGGGTCGAATCTGGACCCAGTCACCATTTGTCATTGGGCTACCAATTAATGATGCTTCCTAACAACAGGTCAACGTTAGGTAGTAACAAGACCGGGGTTTGGACCGTTCCCCATCAAAACGTTAAAAATGCCAATGGCGTAGAAATACACAAAATAAAAAAATACGATTGAATTATATACTAGAGACTTATAGCTGGTTTAAAGTTGTACCGTACTTCAATGAAAGTTTCAAGTCTGTTATTAAAAACCAAATATTTATTTACGGATATAAAAATACTCTCATCGCAGCAGACCTGCGTACTCAGCAAATTTCCAAATAAATACTAATATATAACATATTTTGTTTTATTAACGTTCACTAATAGGGCTACTATTAATATTATTATATTGTAAATGAATACCATAGTACCCTTGCATTATTTCATTTTATTATTTCGTAATAAAATGAAATAAGGGTACTATGGTATTAATTTACAATATAATAATAACATGTTTTATATGTTATTATATATATATTTTTTTATCAATATCCGTAATACATACAGAGTTTGCCTTTTCTCCATAAGATTAATATGGTAAATAGTATGCAGGTTTCCTGCTTTCAAGAACGCAATAAATAGCCATTTTTATATTAAACTATTTTTATTTTTACTACATACCTAGTTTTGTCATGTGTATGTCCATAAAAAAGGAGTTTGACTATTCACGGTAAGATTAATATGGGAAAGAGTATGCAGGTTCGCTGTTGTGAGGAACACGAAAGTAGGCATATCTAGAGTAAAGAATTTTTATTTTGACCAACTATACAAGGTTTCATCAACATCTGTTCGTAAATAAAGGGTTTTGCCTATTTCCAATGTGATTAACATGGGAAAAGAGTGTGCAGGTTAGCTGGCATGATATGATTTTTAATCATAAATGGATGGATATAAATCACATAAAGCTAAATATCAAGTTTCATAGAAAAATATAGATTAATTAGTGAAATGTTGATTTTTCCTTTTCCTCCATAAGATTAGCATTGGAGCCTTAAATACAATGTACTCTGTTTAGATTTTTTAATACCTTGGTAACTGTTGGAGATAGAGCCAAACTTGAAGAAACTAAATTGAGTAGTTTGTACCGCCTTTTATTTGGTGTACAATTTTATAAAAATAAAATAAAAGGCTTTGAAGGATCTTAAATAAAATATAATTTTATTTCTTTCGGTTGATTTATCTTCTTTATTCAAAATAAAAAAATTTAAATTATTATGCTCAAACATTCTTGAATACTTCAATATTCTAAAATTAATACCCTGTAAGAAATAATATTATTGTAATTTCATTTACACAATTATAAATTGAATTTCAATTCTTTTACTTTATAAAGGCTTCAAAATTATCAATTAACCATATTTCAATTACTTTCAAATTAATTAGCAAGGCAAGATTTTCGTTTTAATGACTATTTAATAATTAATTTTGATAACAAATCGTTTCTCTTGTAAATATTTAAAAAAAAACTAACACACATTTAATAAGGTACTCACCCAAATTAGGGGTATAAGAAAAACTATATAGAAAATTACCATATTTTGTAATCAAATAAGCTCACTTTTCTCTTGATTCTTGATTTTGTAAATAGATAAATTTTTTAACATTTTACCTATGCATACATACAAAATTATACTAACTGTAGAATCGTGGATATATCATGGATATTAATCGTGGATATATTCGGTTTTTTTGATTAAGGAAGCTCAATCCAAAAACGTCTTTTTCAGATTAATGTTTGTCTGTCGCCAGTATATGTACAAACCCCGAGACCACAGTAATCGTCCAATTTTCATGAGATTCGGTACAATCTAGAAAGATTACTAGATTATTAATTATTTAAATGGTTATGAAAATGCATAGCAAAGTAACAAACGATGTATTTGAGAAGTTGAAAGCAGAATACAAACTATATATTTTCTCGTATATGCAAAAATACTATAACATTTTTGACCGAATTCCATTGGTAGCCGTAAGTTAATTATTAATTTTAAAGAAAGGTTTTGTGATTAGTAACTAGAAGTAAAACACAAGTCGGGTGTACGGGCGTGAATTACAAGACAACGGCTCCAGATACAGGTGAAGGTGATTAACGCTGAATTAAAGTTCTCGCTTTAGGTAAATAATAGGTCCAACACTAATTTGAATAACTCCTTTCGCACTTATCAAATACTGTCGTTATATTCAATCATATAAAAATTGATGACGTAATTTAAAATAAATTCCAATGTGAATATCACTTAGTATACTCTAGGACCTTATGTTGAATGTATTGCATTGAACTTCACCACGCTTTTTAATAATGGGTTGATTCGTATATCTTTTTAGTAAATGGAGGTAGTTGTATAAATGAATTCAAAAAATGTTCTACGTGAAAATAATTTCACAGTTTTAATTTTATTTGATTTTTTTTAACTCATTTAGAATATTTGGATGATTAACTTTATCTTTTTATTTGCTTTTACCTGGTGACCGAGCTTGGCTCGGATTTAATAAGACATGTACTATACAAGTTAATTAGCAAAATTAAAACACATATTTTACTCAATGAAAACATTTATGTAGTTTACATAAAACCAATTTAATACACCTTACTTAATATAGCATAAACACTGAACAAAAACTTAATCCCCCGGATGGGGATCGATTTCACAACCTCCCGCATTAGAAAGCCAAGCGCTGGCACTGAGCTACTGCGACGGCCAAGTTGGGGCCGTTGTTTAAGGGTTTTTGGCCAACCTCAATTATTGTTTTTGCTGATTTTATACTGATCCATACATTGTTATTATTAGCCTGTGATCAACTGATTTTTTTAGAAAAGGAATGAGGATTGAAAAGTAAAAGATAAATTTAATTTACACCAATTAATTGGTTTGTTACAGGCTTCAAGCAATAGAATGAATATGTTTTCTATCAAAACACAAAAAATTTTGGAAATAATTTTCTCTGCTGTTATTTCACACAGTTTTTTTACCCTTTAGTTTTTACAAATTGTATAGTAATTTGATAATTTTTCATTTATACATAAAATAAATATTAATGCAAAACCTCTATTCACATATTGTTTGCCACCATCTTCAATCAACAACTGTCAAACGGTTATAAACAGCTGTTTTAATTTGTATTGTTTACATTTGATTCTCCATAAGCGTAATGTTAAATTTTTAGATTTGAAACTTAATATTACAAGAAAACAAGAATTTTCCTGGGCATTAGACCTATCTAGAACCTTATTTTCTACTCAGAAATTAGTTATTTCCAAAATTTAAAGAAAATCCTTAGTGCCGTTTTCGAGATCCGTGTGCAAATATATATATATATATATATATATATATACAAACCTTGCTCGTATTATAGTATTGGATAAAATTTAATTTGAAACATAGATAATTTATTAAATAGTGAATCTCTTTGTAATATTATTTTTAATTAAATTTAAGGTGTTTCATTTCTCAGCCATTTACGGTGCAACAGTATTTTTAATCTTTAATAATTATTTTTATATTTTATTTGAAGAAAGATTTTTGTGTGATTTTGGTGAGGAAATACAGAAATCTCCAATACTCATGGGCAGCTTCCGGAGGTCTGAGCCCAGAACCAAAGTAAAATCATTGCTTCCCTTCGGATACGAGGTAAATAGCCCCTAAATACGAAATGAAATGAAGCACAATTCAGATAAAACTTTATATATTTTTCCAAAGGATTTCACTCGAAAAGATTTAAATCGAGACAAGTAAGTACATAGAGTTGGCCCCGTTGCGACAGATATCTTGATTTGCAGAGTGGGTCACCCCATATATTTCAACGTCGACATTCTATTTTTGTAAAAGAGCAATCCCCTGACACACTTCCTCCTGACGTGTGTAGAGGGTAACATGTTTATATAATTTGTCATTAGTTTTAAAGTAATAGTTCTTTTATGATTTCTAATAAACATTTTTTTAACTCAACTTAAAATATAATGATAATTAGTGGGTTGAGAAAACTAAATCTAAAATAAAAAAAATATTTGAAATAGTTTTTAAACTAATACATCCTTAACTTTTAACACATATTACCTTTTATATGTGTTTTTGATGATTTTTTTCTCGAGGGGAATTGCTCTCATGCACCATCAGGGAGGAGGACGGTGCACTCCCCGGTGTGTGGGATTCGCACCCAACTAAAACCCCCCGCCTCAGGCTGTTGACCACTTTGGAGTAACCTATTAAGGCATGAGCCTCAAAGTGGAGCCTCGTACTTAAAGCTCAATGAACTTCAGCTCCAATTTAGCCTTCTGAGGGAAGATCCAGGATGTTACGGATCTTCAAGTTTCTTTCTCTTGAGAACTTTCTCCACGAAGGACGTGATGAGAGTCCAGTTCTTAAGAGATGTCACCATTTTTTCTACTGCGGTCTCTGGCGTAAATTCACCGATCTCCAGCAGAAGCTGCCTCCTTAGAACTGCCCACCGGTCACACTGGAAGACCGTGTGAAAAGCGTAATCGTGGACACCGTCCCCGTAAATACAAGCCGGACTGTCCACTTTGGCCATCTTGTGAAGATAGGCTCGGAACAACCCATGTCCGGTGAGGAACTGCGTGATGAGGACATTTACTTCCCCAAACCCACGATCAACCCACACAGACAGGTCCGGAATGAGTCTCCGCGTCCAAGCCGCTCTAGACTCATTTCGCCACCTCTCTTGCCACTGGTGCATAGAGGCCTCCCTGGCCACCCGTGTCGCTTCCCAGGCGCCAAGTGCGGACTTGGTGATTTGCACACTTCTCCTTACCTTGGCCAACAGGTCGATTGGGACGATCGGGATCCTCAACGCGGCTCTCCTTTGCACCGCTCCCACCTGTTTGCGGTAGCACTCCCTCTTGAGAGCGTCCGCCCAAATCTCACTTCCATAAAGAAGGATTGAGTTTGTGACGGACAGAAGGAGTTTCCGCTTCTCCGCTGATGGGCCGCCAACATTCACCATAAGACGACTGAGCGCGGTCGTAATCCTTGCCGCCTTCTCTGATACATACTTGATTTGTTCTCTGAAGGAAAGCTTGGTGTCAAGTCTAACCCCAAGGTACTTCACGGATAGCTTGGAACGAATATATTCTGTGTTGACACGAAAGTCTACCAAAGACGGAATCTGACGCCCTGTCATCATGACAATCCCGTTTTCTCGGTTGCCATGCTCAGGTGGTGATCCTCCATCCAAGAAGAGACATATCTCATCGTTTCATTAAGTCTCCACTGGGCGCGCTGGACATTTCTTGCGACAATAACCGCCGCAATGTCGTCTGCATAACCCACCAGAAAACATTCTTCAGGTAAGTCCAGTCTAAAGATACCATTGTATGCAATGTTCCAAAGATCTGGACCAAGGATGGAACCCTGAGCAGCACCAGCGGTGATAGTCTTCCGACGAGGACCCTCCGACGTCTCAAAGGTAAATTCCCTGTCCCTCAAATAGCTTCGGATGATCCGAAGCAGTTATTCAGGAACGTGGAACATTTCCAACAAAGAATTCAAAATGACGGACCAGCTTGCACTGTTGAACGCGTTGCTCACGTCTAAGGTGACGAGCAACGTGATACAGCGGGAGTAATGATTTCCTCGCTGAGCGTATCTGGCAGCACATACAACCTCCTGAATTGCTCCGATGGTAGAACGACCATTCCTGAATCCCTGCTGGCTGTCTGACAGCCCACCGGCAGCATCGACCGCAGACAGCAGACGGGGGTTTATCAGTCTTTCAAGAAGTTTTCCGGCTGTGCCCAACATACACAAGGGTCGAAATGCCGAGGGAGTGCTTGGTGATAGCTCCTTGCCCTTGCTAATCAATGTCAGGCGTTGGAGCTTCCATCTGCGACAGAAAACTCCCTCGCGAAGACAACGATTGTACATGTTCAAAAGAAGAGAAGGGCAGGTACCAGCAACAACCCTGAGCACCTCAATCGGAACACCATCCGGACCAGGAGCAATGCCAACACGCATTGACTTGACCGCCACGCACAACTCCGCTTCCGTGAACAAAGGAACTTCCGGAATCGCCTCCGTATACTGCTCAACCTCTCTGCAGGGGTGATCGGGAAAGAGGGAATTAACGATGTTTTCCATCGTTGGTGGGTCGAAGACAGGGCACGCTGTTTTGGCACAAAGCTTACGCAAAACGAGTCTGTACCCGAGGCCCCAGGGATCAAGGTTAACGTCCCTCCTCAATTTTTCCCACTTCTCCCTCTTCCTGCGGCTGATAGCTCTCTTCAGGGTAATTCTTGCCTCCCGGAATTCCAGAGCAGCTGGAGCATATGACGTAACATATGTTGTAATAATTTTATGGATATCATATTTTAAAACATACTTTGGAATGATTTTTTGAGATCTTTAGTTAAAATATAGTAATTGCTCATCTAAGTAGTTTAGTTGTGCTTGTATAGTGGGAATGTCATATGCCAGTGTTGATGTCATACAGACCTTAATAACCCGAAGCCGGCCACAAAGTGATTGGCCTAATCATGCACATAGCAGCTCGGTAATCAGTGTGCAATAATTACTGTAATACGTGTACAACTGGGTGAAACATACTACTAATCACGAACCACAGTACAAATGTCTACTTGACACGGTTTATTTTATAAAACCACCATAGCAAACTCCCAGAAGTAAAAAATGTGGTATAATATTGACTTAAGAATGTACGGTTTCATAAGATACATAGTTCATACAAATATCGAGGTAACATATTTATAAGAAGCTTGAAAGCAATAAATATTATTTAGTATTATCTTGAAAGAATGTTACAAATAAAAACTGACTAATTTGTATCGATAGTAAATAAAAATTATTTTACATTAAAATTGTAATATTTTAAAACCCTTATTAAAACTTAATGAATATGCCCTTAGTGCTTAGCCCTTGCAACTACTATATCAGTGAATGAAATACAGTATTCGTATATTTCTTATAGTAAACAATGAATACAATCGAAAGGTGAAAAATATAGCACCTAAATACAAACCTTTTAAGAATCACTGTTTCGTTGAGTATGTTCTCAATCTCAATAATGACTTATTTCATTTTATTTATTAATAGTCTTTAGGATAAAGTAAACACTCACGTCTTCCTACACTACTTAATATATTTACACTTATATTGTAATTATATAAAATGGTTAATAAATACAAAAGTTGTTAAATTGGCGATCGATTTCGTCCAGTTACACCGAACATCATCAGGCCCAAATGGAGACTGTCTCAGTCTCCATTGGAAACGTCCATGTTGGAAGACGTGAGTTTTTACTTTATCCTTTAGTAAAAACAACACGTATAACGCTAATCAATAAAAGTTATAATATTCTTTTGTTGACCTTTGTTTGGGACATGGATTTATGGATTTATGTATAACCTCTGGGGGGTGTTAGCAATTCATGTCACGCGAAAATTTTAAGTAACGTCAATGGATAGTTGTTTTGAGGAACTGAAAACATGCATTTTAGACATATCCATGGTTTAAGCTATATATCAAAGGGAAGTAAATATATTTTTCTAAAATTACATAAGTTATTTAAAATGGGTCACACTTAGGTCACAATTACAACGAAATAATAATTTTTTATTAAAACCATTCAGTACATTTATCATTGTTTGAATTTATTTAATATTCGTATTTTTCATTACAAATATTAGGTAATAAGAATTACAAATACTTTGCACCATCCAACCGCTAATTTCGAGGAGTTTCCCCTAGCAGTTATTTGTCACTCGTGTCTTTATTATTTCCTTATATTGGCCACAAACCTTCCCTTATAGAAGGGTGCGGGATGGGCAAACTGAGGGTGGCAGATTTACGACTGTCGTGACGCCTCTGTCAAAATAAACTTTAGACCAAAAATAAAATTTAATTAAAATACAAATTTAATTAAAATAAATTAAATATTCAATATAAAAATGGTATTTTGCATTATCATGCCCTTTAACAATGGAATCCTTCAAGACAGTTTATAGACAGGTGCTTTATGAAGACAAACACTTAACGAAACATTGGTTTCTAGCTTTCAAATTAGCTTTCTTTGATATATTCAATTTTACAATTTATCTGGAAGATTAACTAATACGCCAGCCAAACAACAATTAGAGAGACAAAATTAATTATTAAAGCATGTCGAATTCGGAAACCAAAAAAACCCTACTAGGCTTTTCATGGTATGATGGTATTCGAAAACTTTGCTTTATTATTGATTCATGATGACGTGTTATTCACTGATAACCTTCTAACATTGAAACTTCTAAAAAACCTGCTGGGCCAGAAAAATGCTTAGGTACGTTTCCTAGGACTGGTATTTAAATATAAAAACTTTATAAAAAAACAATATAAAAATAGTTATTTGTGCGACAAGAGATAAGCTGAAACTTTTTGTCCATAAAGGAAACTTGTTACCCGAGGCATAACCGAGGGCGACAATTTCCTAAAGGACAAAAAGGGCTTTAAACCTATGATGCACACAACAAATTTTCTCCACTTACACATAGAAATAACGCGTTATGAATTACCCACTTTTAACTAATCTGTATCACCATAATCTTCCAAGTTGCCTATAATAACCAATGCAAACTATCAGCTGATCGTTCAACAATTAATTACCGTCAGCTGCTATTCTTTCGAATGGTTGATTACAGAGTGTACCTGGCCCTATATCTTTATTAAACTGTTTGCGTTCTCAAGTTCTATATAGGTTGCGCTATATTAAAATAAGTAATTATTACTTATAATTACTGATTTTTGTGATTTTTTGCTTCTTAAATTAATCATATTGAAATCCAATACTATAATACGAGCAAGGTTTGTATATATACAGGGTGTTCATTAAAGTTGGGGATAAACTTCAAGGGGTGATAGTACTCATCAAAATAAACAAAAAATTTCTAACAAAGATATGTCGAAAAATCCTTCGTTTAGCCTCTAGCCGCCATTTTGTAATTTATACAAAAAACGTTATATATAAATAATTATTTAAGATACAGAAACCAAACTTCGCACACATATTTAATGGCTAAAGAAAAAAATATTCTCAAATTATCATTAAGTTTGCTTTTATATTTTCAAAATGACGGCGGTTAAACATATTTTAATTTAAATAACAAAAAAACCATTAACTTTAAGAACTTTTAAGAAATTTTAAACCTGTTTTAACACCATGTCACAAAAATCATTATAGTTTAGTTTTATAAAATTTAATCTATTACTAAATGATTTTTCTTTGTTTTTTTTATTTATTTTTTTCATTTTTGGTAAATAATTTTTTAACATTTAAACTATTGAACTTCATAACATTGAACATCATATTTCTAACATTATATTTTGATTATTTTAACTTTTAACGAAACAAATTTAGATTAAAAGTTAGTTGTTTGAGTTTACTATAGGACAAACTTAGCCAGTATTAAATTCCTTAAAAATTAAACTTAATACTGTTTTTTTAAAACCAATCTTTCAAAGTCTTACAGTATATATTTATGTCATTTTGTTGTTTAGGTTAACTGGGTTGGCATAGATTATAATTCTTTGTTGTAACATGAAGTAAATGTTTATGAAAATATTAGACCTGGAAAAACGGTTAAAACATGAAATTAGATTTTGCTTTATTTAGTTGAATCTACTATTTAATTCTTCCATGATCAAATTATTCATGTTCAATTATATCATACTTTTCCTGTACATATGGATAGCCCTTTGAAACAATAACGTATCAAAACATTGTCAACGTTTTGGTAAAACTTTCTCGCTTTAGGCCCTCCTTCCTCCGTGGGGGTCGTTGTGTGGAGATATATGGGCGAAAGCACTCTCCCAATGAGAAAGAAAAGGGTAACATGATTTATTGATAGTTTCTAAGTCCTTGCATGTGTGTTTTTTTAATAATATATCCTGAAATGCGTTTTCCCTGCTGATATGTTAAAATGTACCAATACAAAAATTGGCTTTCCAAGGAAATAGTTTTGTTAATTAAGCTATAAACGAATCAATTATAATTGTTTAGTTTACATTATAACACAGTTACTCGTATTATGCTTTGTCAGTAAGTAAAAAAATATAGCTTAGCAGACAAAATATCTAATCATATATCTGAAATTAAATCATTTTGACGTACTTCATGAATATTTGTTTTTATTGTTTCTGTATTTTATTCACTCTAAGTGCAATCAAATTATCGTGTTGAATGAAGTTAAAAATAAAAACAACAAATAACAGGTACTTGTAATACTACTTTAGCTTTTGGAAAAACAATCGTCTCGGTTAAGCTATTAATTTTTGCACAAAATCTCATCTAGATTCTTGAAATTTTCGATAAATTTAATGTTTTAATGTTGAGTTATAGAGTCAAAACTAAGGTAGGTTGTATTAATATCGTTGGTTTTAAACCGGCTTCAGAATGTTATTATTTTTATATCCAAAGATCATTTTATAGGTATACTGAGTACAAATGAATAAGCATATTTTATCACATTATGGGGTTATACGCGTATTAACACCGGCCTAATACTACCAGAGAAGTTTCATACAATTACAGCTACTTTTAAATAATATTTTAGATATAAATTATACTTAATTAATCTCCCAATGCTCGATAAGGACCAGCTAATACTGTAAACAAATAAAAATTTTCTTTAAAGTGAGTTTATATCTTTTTAAAATCCAGTATATTTTAAAACGCATATAAAATCAGATTTAAAATCCTTGTGTCTTACCGTTCCAAATATTTGTAGACTGGATGTGGAGCTAGTGAGAAGGGGAGGTAATTACGGATTGTGTTGTCTTTTTCAAAGAAAGGCCGGGCCACTCTGGTCGCTCCGACCGCCTCCACGTCTTGTAATCAGCTGTTCAACTCCGCTGATATCTTTCCTTAGAAATGCGTCTCTAATATTCAAAAGGGCATGATTATACTCAACTTTTAAAAACATACTTGTTTATTTAGTATTTTTGAGGTTTAATTTATCGTTTAGGAAATATCAACAATTGAAATTCACACGATAGATTTTAACCGTGTAATATACATATAGCAAATATAAATAATCACATTTTGCATTTATTATTAGTAAGTGAATACGATTAAATTTTCTGACCGATCTTATTATGTCTCTTTTATCAGTTTATAGGACAAAGGTAATGGGTACAAAGTTTCATGTTGCCATTAGCATGGAAACCAGACAGTGCTTTCCGTCCGAAAGTTCCTCTAATATGATGCTTTCTTGTTTTAGATTTAACTAAAATTTGTAAAATACGAAATAATGTCAATTTAAAAAACACCTATTTGTTGCTACAGTTTTATTTTACCAGGATTGGTTAAAACTGTGATATCAAACATTTAAAAAACTATTAACCTCTCGATATGAAGTTTGTCAAAACATATCATTGATTCATGATAATACTTCTTTTAGTGGTTCATAAATATTATTTTTTAATGGTGGTAATACACGTACAAATAAATAAATATTGTATTACATTACAGTTTTACAATCAAAAACCGAATTTGAAATAAAAATCATGGCTTAAATAACATTCAACTCTTAATTAAAATATTAACTACACTTTTAACTCTTATGATAGGTATGTTTCAAATTTGTAATCCAATTGGTCAATTTGTGCGTCAATATTCAATTGACGCACAATATTCACGATACTAAAGATACCATGACTCATGCGCAACTGTTAATTTGAAGTGAAGTTTTATCGAACAATGGAATATTTATAACAACTGACAGAAAATCCCTCGTAGATAATATCATTGATATTATTAAAATATATACGTGCCGCTATCTTCAGACCTTATCAATATAATCAGCTAAAAGCAGTGAATACAAGGTGCAGGTGTTCATTTACATTATGAACTAGAAACACAGACACCTTATAGTTGCATTTGCATGATTAAATTTGACGTTAAACCTGATTCCTTCAATTAATAAAAACCTTTATATTAAGAAGAAAGAATAATTATATATATAAAGTAAAAAATTAAAAAATATAAAAAAACCGTTAAAATAGATATTAATACCCCCGTTGCAGCAGACCTGCGTACTCAGCGAATTTTCAAATCAATAATATAATAATAATAATAATATATGACAAGTTTTACCAAAATCTGTCGATAGACATGAGAATTATTTGACTATTATCCATAACATTAACATGGGAAAGAGCGTGCAGGTTTGCTGCTGTGAGAAACACTGAAAGTAGGCATTTCTACCACAAACAATTTTTATTTTTAACATTTATACCAACTTTGATCAACATCTGTCCATAAATAAAGGAGTTCGCCTATTCCCTATATGATTAACATGGGAAAAGAGTATGTAGGTTTGCTGCCATGATAAACACATAACTATGATTTTTAAGCATTTGAGGCTTAAGATCTTAAATTTTCTTTAAAAAATCTTTAAAAATCTTTAATCAAAAAATATTGATTGATAAGTGAAATATTAATTTTTCTTTATCCTCCATGAGCTTAGCATTGGAACCCCAAAATACAACGTACTGTGTTTAGATTTTTTAATATCTCTGTTACCATTAGAGATAGAACAAAAATTTTAAGAACTTATTTGTGTACATGTATTAGCTGATGCTAATAGTGAAAGATAAAATTAAAAAAATAAATTAAATATGAAAAACGCAAAAAACCCAATTTTTGAGTAAAAAATCCCCCTATACTACCCATTCCCATATGCCTGGATTACGGACTCGTCCGAGCAAATGTAGGAATACATGTCTCTATCAAATTTGGTCTCGATCGGATCATTTTTTCGAGAGTTACCATGTTTACAGACACACACAAACACGCACACACACACACACACACACACACACACACACACACACACACACACACACACACACACACACACACACACACACACACACACACACACACACACACACACACACACATATGTATAAATTTTAACGACTATGGTTTTTGGTCTCGGCACTTAAAGACTAAAAAATAACATGGTCCCTGCCTTAAGTCTTGTCATGAGACCTACGGTAACAGCATCTTCCCATTGGGAAATTCGCTAAAACAAAATATTTGTATTTACTTCCCTGTGGGAAATAGGTTAGATCATGGATATGTCTAAAGGGGATGGTTCCCGGTTCAGGTTTATTACTTGAGTTGTTTTGAGATAAAGCCTTTTCCAATCCACCACACGTTAGAAGATAGAAGAGGTTGTACAAGAGATCCACAAGACACTAAATCTGCAGGATTCTTTACAAAATTGCAACGTTTTTCAATTTTAGTCAATGATTGAATCATTAAAATTCTGTTTACTACAAATGTATGATTGTATATGGTGATGGAGAAATAAGCAAAGAAAGTATAATAGTGGAATCTGAGTAATAATAAACATTTTACTAATTAAGATTGAGTAAGTTGTGAAAGTAGCAAGGCGCCACAAAGTTCTAATCAGAGAATTGTCATTACCTTCAACGGGGCAACTATTGATTTCAAGGCAATTATACTCACATTTGTTTGTCCTGATTAATCTTGCCAACGGAGACACATGTGCCATATGCATACATGGAACCATCACAAAATCCATGAAGTTCAACTGATGTCTCAGCCTTTGATGATAAAACTTATCTGTTTATTTAGATATCAAATCAAATGAATATCAAATGAATGAGTGAATTGTCTATATCACACCATTGCTTAATGAGATATGAGGGAAGTTTATCATTTCATTCCAATTCTTCTCTTCATACTTGTTGCATTATGAGATAAGCTGAGAGAATGACAGGCTCTATGCGTCCTAAGAGGTCAAACATTTCAAGAGAGAGAGAGAGAGAGCTATTTCAGAGAGAACAAGTTTATTGGTTATGTATGGCATTGATTATCACGTGACACAGAGTATTTGAATACATTTTGTGTCCCACGCGAGACATAGAGTCTTCACTATTTGACTGTTAATCAAAATCATGTAAAGGATTTAACATTCGATTAAGGAATGGTGGCCAAGAGAGCTACGTGCTTAGCAAACCATTTCCTAAGATTGGAAGTTCCTCCTTTCTTAAATTCGTTCGATTAGATCCTGCTGTAATTGCAAAGCTGATTCAATTGATTAGGCTCCACTAAGAACATCATCAACATAAAAATCATGTAACAGCTTCTGAAATGCGCTTGGAAAGTTAGATGATTCATCCACAGAAAGTTGTTGAAGTGCTGAAGCTAAGAAAGGAGCACTCTTTGTGCCACAAGTGACTGACTATTTGAGATTATAAATTTTGTTTGTATCCGATGGATGTGATGATATTGATTGATTGATAATACAAAATATTGTTTGAAGAGAGTGTTGAGAAGGATCAATTTGAATCTGACGGACATTTTTAATGTCAGTTGTAAAGGCGTATTTATGCATCCTGATTCAAGAAGTGATTGAAAAGAGTGCATCTTGAATTCTGGTGCCATTAATTTATATGACATTTACGGAGAAACCAGATTCAGTTTTAGCAGAAGCGTCAAAAACTACTCTTAGTTTTATTGTTTAAGATGATTCCTTAATGCATGATGAGGAATAAAATATGTCACTGTATATTGATATGCAGTGATGCCTTGATCTAGTTCACCTACACATTCTATATGTTTTATTTCTTCATATTCTAACATGTATTACCTGTAATCATCGTACAATTGAGTGTTACGATTAAGTTTGTTTTCTAGAGAGGCAAATATTTTAATTACAGTAGACTTGCAGTCTCCTAAAGTTGACACAAGTAGGTAAGTTATTTTTTGAAAATGCTGTTCACACGTGAAATACTCCCCGGCCATTGAGGGCTGAGATTCATAATCTCCTTATTCCCAGAAACGTTGGATATTGTTATCCAACGTGTCCAGCAATGATGTAAAGTAGATGTTACTGTAATCACACAGGGACCTAGTTATCTCCATTTTACCTATGAATATCCAACCCAATTTTGCTTCTCTCAAAATAGGGACTTTATCTGATAATTGAATTGTTCCATTAAATAACACGCCCTAAAAGAATTGTGCTCTCAAGATCATGTCTATTTTTGAGAGAGTGTTGTTTTATGTTTGTTGTTTGACTGTATCATGAAAGGTTTAAGGTCGACAAGAATGATAAAGAATATGATAGTATTTACAATTGAAATAATATTTTTATTAAAAAAAGTCTATTCTCTTATATGGAAACGGAAACAATTAAATATAAATGTTACTTTAAGGACTTGTCGTAAAACAACTGTAGAAAGCAAATCCCTATCCTAAATAAATATATAGTATTCAAGAGTTTTGTAAAAAACTAACAAAAGAAGTTGTAATGTCAAAATTCTCAGACGTCACCAAGAAGTTTTGAATAATTGCCATAGATTTGTAATCCTATGAAAAAATCAATTATTGTTGTAATCAACAGTATAAATTCAGTACATAATGTAAATTTCGTCTTTGTCATTTAAAAAATAAAGTGATAAACCTACTTTGTAATTTATTTGTTTAAATCATTTGGAGTATTAGAAGCATTTTAAAACACTTGATCCAATTTATATGTGTATTTATTTTTTATCGAAAACAATAGTAAAAAAATGATATAACTATTTTTAGCACTGTTTTTATAAAGCATTTTTACATACTCAGCATGTTGCTCTTTCTCTGAGAAAAAATTCCTCTAAACTTCAATGTGCGTAGGATGCTGGTTAAATGATGTTCACTTAAAACGTAAATTTCAAATATTGGGAAGATGATATGTCCTGTAATCCAGCTACTTCAACTACCTGTACCAGAGTTTTGGATAACTATAAGCGACGGTTGGTGAATGTGATATTCTTCCCTTAGGTTCCTTAGGTCCCTTAGGTCCCTTAGATACCTATGGGCCTATGGGCTATTGATAACATTCCTGCCCAAGGAACATGTCGGTCATAGTCATTAACGAGACTACGAGATAACGCCACAATCATGCTACAGTCATTCCTCATCCACACTACCTGGTTGGGTCACTAGGGTGATAGAGGTAATGCAATCAAAATATGAGATAGTTTATCTTGCAAAATAGTGTTCCTTTTAAACGATTCTGAAAGCTAGAGATTAAAATAGGATAGACTAATCTCTATTCAGCGATAATAATCTGAATACTTCGATGCCATGAAGGCTCTTTTTATCTTCCCAAGTATGTCACGAAACTTAAGTAATATTTTATGGAATAGTGCCTCTAGCTTCTTAGAATATAACTACACTTGGTTTCCTTGTTTTCGAGGTAACTCCAAGATCTTCACATCACTGTAAGTAGCATTAGTGGGTTATTTTAAGCAGTACCAAGTAGTTGAAATTCAGGCATTTTTATAACCAAGACACTCAAACACCGTAAACCATCCCCCATTAGAATTAATTGGCCGAGAGTTGTCTCTTTGCACCACAAAAGTGATTGTCTTGAAATTAGTTGTATCCTAATTTAGTATTTTTGTGTTACATTTTAAACAGTAGAATGAAATGTTAATGTCAATGAAAAGTGTATACATATTGGACAAGTTTTATTATGTACTAGCCAAAGTACCCGTTCTTCGCTCGGGCTAAAAAGGCTGAAAGGTGTAGGCTCTACTGATACATTTAAGGTATTGTTAATTAATTCTTCATTGTTTACAAAATGACAAAACAGGAGTGTCTACAACATTTCAAAGTAACATATGTCAAATATTGGGAGAGGATAAGGATTAATGTAATAGAGACAGTCGTCAGAAAAAAACTTAAAATCTACCATTCCGCTATTTCAAATAATTCACTAATTTCGATCCAGCAGTTCATCTGAAAAATCAACTTTATTTCTTCTTCTTCCCGAACTGTCAAAATATAGTGTAAACGGATGTTGTCATTAGAAAATGTAAACATTGAAACCAAGGACGGTCACGGCAGCTCTTTCTTCTTCTTCCCCTTCTTCTCGAACTGTCAAATTTTAGTATTCACAGCTGTTGACATTCAAGTAATTTTATGTTTTCACTCTCAAAAAATGTAAACATTGAGACTTAGGACGTTCACAGGGCGTAGCCCGAGAGGATTTTAAGGAAATAAGTATGCCTATGTGTTGCATGAGTTTAAGATCTAACTTTGTGTAAAATCTCAAACCGGTCGGTTCAGTATTTTTCGCATTTACTTGCCACAACAAACCCACAAACCCACAAACAAACATACAGAAACCACCTCTTCTTTATGATATTATAGATAGATTACAGAGTGTTACTAGTACATTCTATCATGTTTACGAATGAACACTAATCTGTCCTGCACGCAGCGATGGGCACAAGACAAGAGTGGATATCTGGATGTTGCAACACAGACACGACAATCCCCGACCGTGTGCACCGGCACCGTACCCAATTATCCCCAACGGAAACCCACTTCCGATAACATTGTTAGGAGCAGATACACCTCCCTCTGCTGAGGTCTCCATTGATCAGATTAGAGATTCAACAGTTGTCAGAGCTGAAACACTAAATAATATACAGTAATAACTAATAACATGCGCCAGATGAAACCATATATTAACGGATAGTTCTGGCAGTTAATTTTACATTACTTTATTATTATGTAGAAACATTAAACATTCGTGAAATAAAAGTGGAGAGTTTAAGAAAAAAGTGTTGGTAACTAGTAGTATTATTATTTCACATATTGGTACGCTATTTGAATTTAAACTGTTTTGTTGTGAATACACATTTCATACAACAATTTACTGGTAGTTTTATGGAAAACATACTGATATGTTTAATAATATGTCCTGCTTACATTTAACAAATAATATTATTTACAATATTTTTATGAAATTAAAATCCTTTTCATAATATTTGGTACGGTACTGGCTCAGCAAGCTTTACTTTGTTTTTTTAAAGCTTAAGTGCTGAGGTAAGATTTTTGTGCTGCTACGTTCCAATTGTAAATATCAAAAATTAATTATATGATGCAATGAGCCTATTACACGCATATTAATTAATAATTGGAACGCATGAAAAAATCTTAAGAATGATATTCATAAAGGCACTTTTTTGAAAGCTGTCAATAGTTCTTGTGCCCAATAGATTACGACAGAGTAACAGTGGGTGAACTCAGCTTTTACAGATTCCAAAAAAACTGTTCTAGATTTGAGTAGAAAAAATCATGATTAAAACCGAAATACCCCCTTCGCAGCAGATCTGCGTACTCAGCGTATTTCCACCAATTTCCAATTATATGACAAGATTGATCAATCAATACCTGTTTATAAATTAGAGTATTTTGCCTATTCTCCGTAACATTAACATGGGAAAGTGTATACAGGTTTGCTGTTTTGAGGAACACTGAAGTTTTTACCATAAACTATTTTTATTTTGACCATATACAAAGTTATATCATAAATAAATGAGTTTGCCTATTCCCCTTAAGATTAACATGGGAAAGAGTATGCAGAATTCCTGCAGTGAGGAACACATAAACAATGATTTTTTTAACATAAACGTATGAATCCCAACCACATGAAGCTAAATACCAAGTTTCATCCAAAAGTATTGGTTAATAAAAGAAATATGAATTTTTCCTTATCCTCCATAAGATTAACATTGGAGTCCCTAAATACAATGTACTGTGTTTAGATTTGTTTATGTCTCTGTAATCGTTGGAGATAGAGAAAAACCTTGAGGAACTAAATTGTGTAGTTTTTGAGCTGATTCTAATAGTGAAAGATAAAATTTGAAGTTTTTAAAAATTATATATGCAAAACGCAAAAAAACATTTTTGGGGTACAAAACCCCCCAAACTACCCGTTTCAATTGACCGATTTGTCTGGTTTACGAACTCGTCCGAGCAAATGTAGGAATACACCAAATTTGGTATCGATCGAACCATTTTTACGAGAGTTATCGTGTTCACAGACACACATATATATGTGTATAAAAGTTTTAACGACTATTTTTTTTGGACTCTGGGCACCTAAAGACGAAAAAATAACATGATCCCGGGCTTAAGTCTTACTATGAGACCTACGGTAATAGCTTCTTCTAATAAAAGTAAATGTCAATCTACGAATAAATAATCAAAATATAACACCCCAAAGTATTTCAAAACTACGAGCAAAGTTCATTTCTATTAAAGTATATAATCTAAGGTTATAAATTGCTGAGATAAATCGTTTCAGATAAAAACAGGGGGAAATAAAAATGATTTACCTTTATATGATAACTACTTGACCCGGTGAACTTCGTAACTGCCTAACTGTAAATACGTGTTGACTTAAGATTGGCCATGTTTTGAAGTTGAATAGTGTTAAGACTTCGTTGTGTAGATATTTTGGGTTGAGGGCATAGTGAATAACAATATTGAAACGATGAGCAAGTATAAAAACATTCCACAAAACAAATAAATCTGAGTAGATTGATTCACAATTTTCTAATCCAACCTAAATCCAAACCAATCCTAACTGTAATACGGCTTTTATAGGAAATACATACAACAGCTGATTGTTATACGAAACGTAATATGTATAAACATTGTAATTTTTTGTATTTGGCCAACATACAAACACGTTAATTTTAATCAGACGGAAAATAAACAGTATAAATACATCATCCCCAAAAATCGTTAACCCTTAACGTGGTGAATAAAACTGTTCATTTTGTACAGCACATATTTACTTCATAGTTTACTTCATTAATGGATGATTAAGATGGCATTAGATAGTAAAGCATATTGCTAACCAACAGATGTAGCTTAAAAATGAAATGTTTTGATTGTACAACATTTGTAAACAAACTTATTCCTCATAAGGTTAACATTCGAAATTTAAACTCTATAACATGGAAACTACAAAAATTGATACTTATGGTGTTTCCGATCATTATTTTTCACTAAAACTTCCCCGGAAACAAAAAGAGCAACTTCCTAAAACGTAATGGCAATTGGATGAGTAGGTTGACAACGCACAAAGGGCATAGAAACCTATTTAGGTACATTCATTTTTATATATAGAGAACATAAATCATAGCTACATATACAGCTAGGTTATTATTTAGTTAAGACTAGCAGTACGCCCGTCCTTTGTACGGGTTTTAGGATTCTGGGTTATGCTTAGTAGCATGACAAAATTGATCAGATTAGATCAGAAAATATGTATAATTATTGAAAATCGTTATACATCAAGATACCATTTTAAATATAATATGATTTCAACGCGGGTTTAACATCAACGATCGATGTAAACAAACTAATATTGATTTTAATTTTAAAGCTGTTTGTTTTTCTCTCTCTATTAAATCACTTATATATCACATATTCCCAAAATCATTGATCAATGCTTAAAATATTTAGTGTTAAAAACTACAAAGACAACTGATTACTACCAGTAGGTTATTCGTTGAAAACTGAAAGTATGATGTGAATAATATCGCTTAAAAAGTGGGGTTTTAAATGCTCGTTATTTACTCTTAAATATGCGGCGGACACTTCCTAGCATTGGAATGTAGAGAATTCATGATATAAGTTTCATCATTATCAGTTCTCCCGTTTTTTGGAGTAGACGGCGTAAAATAACTCCTGGAGCATTACAGACAAATATACGGACACAAATCGAGATAAGACTTGTTTTAGCTTCTCCAACGCACGAAACGTAAAAATAACTAAAATAAACGGTAACAGTGGACTGACACATACTTTCTCACTTAAGTAAACTTAAAAAAGACAATCTGTAATAAAACTATCATGTTCTTCAAAGTTTATCTAAGTATCATTTCATAATTTATTGTTAAATAATCATCCCATTTTTGAAAATAAAAACAAGAGAGACAAAGTTATATTAATTATTCGAATTTTATGGGGGGAAACCCCCCCTCCGGTAGTACCAGCTTTTTTGAGTTAGCTTTATTAGGTGATTTTGACCTTACGATTCATACCAAGTTTCATGGAAAACGGTTGGAAAATAAGGAAGAATTGATTTTTTAATATTCTCCATAAGAATAACATTAGGTACTTTCAGACAACGTACTGCATTTATCATGGACTGTAAATTTAACTTTTCTTTGGAACCGTAAGTCGTAGACAAATAATTCCCAATACTAATTTGTTTAGTTTTTAAGCTGGTTCAATGGTGGCAGTCAAGTTATACTTATTTTTTTCGCTGAAAATTTAAAAATTTGATTTTTTTACATTTAAAAGCCCATAACTTTTGAACCGGCATTTTTATAGACATGTGGGTGGTGTCAAATTATTTAGTACTCTGTGCACTATAAAATATATAATTTTAATAAAAATTGTTAGAGCCGTTTTTGAGAAATTTTTATTTTTCACGTTTTTAAAGGTTTTAGGGGTGAACTACCCTTAAAAAAATTCTAAAAAATGAAAAAAACCTGGAGGTGCGATGAATAAACATGTCAAATTTCGTCTAAATCAGACCAACGGGGTAGGCTGTGGCACTGTACACATCCAGACACACACACAGACAGACACACGGACGGACAGACATCACGTTGAAACCCACTTTTATGGATTCAGGGGACCCCTAAAACGGATATATCCACTCTCAACTCAAATTCGAAAATTTTGACGAAAACGATACTTCCTCCATATACTATGTATAAGGGGAGAAAGTAAAAGTAATGACTCTGATCAATGTACTGAGAAAACTCGTATAGTTTAAAAGTGAAAACTAACAAACGTAATTATTTCCTAATGAACTCTTCACATGACAAGGCTGTGACAAGTTACCTTCCTATTACCGTGCAATCTCGTGAAACTGGATTACCACTCGGTAAATTGGCTGTACATCGCTCCGACCCAGTTGCACACTTCCTATTACTAGGATATTATTCAATACAAAGTTATTTTTAGTCATGCTCATCAAGAATATGCATTCTCCAGAATTAATTTAAATCTATTAGATTTTTCTTTCCTTAGTAATACAACTTTATTAAAAAGTAACGTTTTTTAAAACATGTTATTTTTGAAAACTTCAAACTTTATCTTTTACCATTAGAATTATCTCAAAAACTACACAATTCTGTACATTAAAGTTTTGATCCATCTAAAACAATTACCGAGATATTAAAAAATCTGAACAGAGTACTTTGTATTTTAAGGCTCCAATGCTAGTTTTATGGCGGAGAAGGAAAAATTGATATTATTACAAGTTAATCTAATTTTATGGATAAAATATGGTATTTATGAGGTTTGTATCCACTTATGTCTAATACAAATGGTTTTCATACATTTATGATTAAAAATCATCGTGCCAGCCAACCTGCATACTCTTTTCCCATGTTAATTATATAGAGAATAGGCAAAATCCTTTATTTATGGACAGATGTTGATGAAACTTGGTATAAATTGTCAAAATAAAAATTATTTATGCTAAAAACTACTGATTTCAGTGTTCGTCACTGCAGAAAACCTGCATACTCTTTTCTATGTAAATCTTACGGAGAATAGGCAAAGTCTCTTATTTATTATGGATATTGATCAAATCTCTTACATATTAGTATCGATTTGGAAATTCACTTAGTATGCAGGTCGTCTGTTATAGGGTGTGGTATGTGGTATGGGAATGTGGTCTATTTCTTGAACTTAAGATACATAAATAAGAGGCTACACAATATTATATTATATTGCTATAGCAGTATTTTAATGATGTCTATCAAGAGAGAGACTAAAGACATAACTATTCTTAACAAGGAACTAGAGGTAAACTCCGCAGCAATTGTAGTGGGATTTATACAGCAAAAACAATATGTTAAAAAATAGAATTTGTGTGAAATGTCGATCGAAAGAAAATAACAATACTTGGTTTTAATTACCTCAACACAACGGGGTTCACGGGTCTCTATCTTAACAATGTTAAACATGTATGTTAAACATATGCCCCGTTTTTTCAGAAACTGACCAAGCAAGTGGTTTAATTTTTTGTGGCATGTTAACCTCTATGTACCTAAAATCCCCTAGCTGATTCATATTCTTAATCTTTTTGGTTTAAGAAAAACAATTTTTAATTATATGTACTTTTTTTACAAAAATATTTTTTCTTTTAAGTTTTCTCAGGTATAAGACTTAATTAGGTATTAGTTCTGCTACAGTGTAAAGGTCTTTATATCAAAAATATGTTTTTAAAAATTTCAAGGAGATAGCTTTAGTAATTTCTGAGAAAACATGTAAAACGTTGTAAAAAAGATGAATTTTGGGAAAACGTGATTAATTCGCGGTGCACTGTTGTGAAAGAAGGGGAATAACTGGCTTGAATGGTTTTGACAGAGTATTATAGTATATAAAAATTAAAAAAAAATAAATTATACTATGTAGGATTATAATTTTTGCACAGTTTTATTCACAAATAACCAAAGCATTTCTTAAGCTCATAAACAATATAAATGAAAGCTATAGCGAGCTCATTACTTTATACCTAACTCTTTCAGACACACGTAATTTTTGTAACCTTAATTTAAAGTAAAAATAAATGGCAAAGTTATGGAAGATGGTGCTGAAAACCATAGCATGTGTATTTGTAAAAGGTTTTGTCATTGGGACATATACTCATTTTAATTATATTTGTAAGTAATTAATAATGATTTATGATATGACATAGTAAAATTAAAGCATAATGTGTTTTTAAATTTTAAAATGTTAAAAGTAAGATAAACCAAAGTTGACGGTTGGGTTAATGTCGTAAAATACCACAAATCCTGCGGTTTATCAGACTTTTCATCAAAACTGCAATATTTGCCCCATAAACACGAGTCATATTTTATCATGTTGTGACAGACAATGACTTGGCTGAAAGGTTATTTTGCTCACGATTTAAATAGTTATAAATCTTACTCCATATTTCCACTTTCATAAACACACTTGTAGTCATCTTTACAGTCTTTTAAATAGGGTAGCCTAAATGTGAGCAGAACTACGTATTTCAAATGATTATTTTCAAAAAATATACAAAATTAATTTACTATGAAAAAACTAATATCGAATAATGTTGTGTTTTGATCCTCCCAATAATTTAAAAGTATTTAAAAAATATTTTGTTGTTGAATGTATTACATCGATACTATTCCTTTTTATTCCTCTGAGTCTGAAATAGTGTACGTTTCACTTGCTATCAAAGTGGATAGTAGAAGTAAACCTTAACAGAAAAGTATAATAAGAGTTTAGTCTATGAATGTTAGTAATAGTGATGATATCTATAGTTGTTTGTCTATTATGTGTTGTTAGGTAGATAGTTGATACTAAGACGGTTGAAACCTCTAGGCAGCGCTTTATATTCTCATCCGAGTGATGTCAACTAGTTGACAATACAAGGGAATACAAAAATAACGCAATTAATGCTATTACAAAAAACAATTTGAAGTAGTTTTTAGTTGTACAAAATAATTTGGTATAAACTGTACAAAAAATAAATTGTTAGCAAATGTATTTGTTTAATTATTGCCGTATCATTTAATCCCAATAAAAATAAACATCAATA
Organism: Nephotettix cincticeps; assembly: GCA_023375725.1. Taxonomy (NCBI): domain Eukaryota; kingdom Metazoa; phylum Arthropoda; class Insecta; order Hemiptera; family Cicadellidae; genus Nephotettix; species Nephotettix cincticeps. The sequence goes on from CM041786.1 coordinate 32,376,697, forward strand.
ATGAAGTTGATGAAGATTTAAATGTATGCTAGTCATGTCCTATTAAAATTGCTCATGATGGTAAAAGGTTGTACGTAAATAATGATATAAAAATACGAAAAGCAAGCCCATTACTAATGCAATGAGCTTTGCTCTTAAGAATTTTTAGAATTAAAAAAGCTATGTACTAAAAGGGTACTGACAACTAGAATAACTATTTCCTTCAGCGTCAAGGCCTATGAGTGAGTGTGCCAACAAGAGTAATTTGGCTACAGTCCACGTCTTTTATGGTTGGTTTTATGTACTCAAGCCACACTGTTGTCAGCATAACGACGTGTTCAAGTGTATTTTAAATCTAGATTTAACTCCGAGTCCTGCTACTGAGACAATACAAACTTAATCCCATTTTATGGACCTTGACGATGTATAATACTCAAAGGCTCATCTTAACTTAATCAAACTTTACCTTACGTAGCTTTAGAATTAGTCGTTAGGAAAAGAATAATTACAATAAATTTATTCAATAACTTTTATTGGATTTTTCCAACGTGTCTGTGTTTTACTACACAACGTTTCTGGAGGTGGAGAGACTCCCCCGTCTTTAAGTGATTACCCAATAATTTACATTAAAAATTTAAAGTTTAAGCTAATTATTATAATATATTATAATATAATATATATTATAATATATTATAATACATTATAATAATATATTATAATGTATTATAATTAAAATATAATTATTATGTTAAGTTTAATGCTATTAGGAATTTTATATATGTTCTAATACTTTTAAGTATGTGTAATATTTTAAAGGATTTCTGAATGTAGGATGATTTGTCAGCCTCCAAGGAGCTTCTGCTCGTGGAATGTTTCGTAGAATGTGAAAAAGGTGTGCGAGTAAGGATAAGGCAACTCTGATTGGAAAAAGTATCTTAACGGTTCCTCACTTTTCTGACAAGTTGAGCCGTTCCAAAGGTTCTGGGAAGCAAATTTAATGCTTAACATCTATGATTAATTATTATGATTTTTTTTGAGTTTTTATTGATATTATCCCAAGTAAAATGTGTTTATGTATTTTACTGTGCATGGTTTGGATGATATTTATTTCATTTAAGATTATCTAGTTAAGTTTTTACAAAGCGTAATATTCAAGTTGTAACTTTCCAATTACTGTATATTAATTGGTTTTAAAATAAGGAATAAAATATAAATAAAATGTAAATAAAATTTTGGATGAATCAAATAGTTACTAATAATTTATAATATTGAATGTATACCTATTTATAATAGAGCAACACCAAAAATTCCATAGTTCATTGGTTATAAATTACTATTCAATGTTTACTAATTATTAAAATTAGTTGCTTAAAACCAATCATAGTTTTAAATATAATATATTTACAATCAAATAACTTTTTAGGTTAAATTTGAAACTTTAACGCAATGATACGATTTATAAAACATTATCTGAAACTGTGCGTAGTAATAATATTGTTGACACAGTTGAAGTTATTGTAGGCAATACAACAGAGCACAATGCAGGCAGGGATGACTGGTTCTATTATGCTCTCCCCCTTTGACATTTATGTGTACATGTGTCGTTTGTCGGGCTTCTGTCCTTCTTGTAATGGGCTAAATAATGGTAATACGTAAATAAAGAGAAAATATTATAACAATAGTAATCCATCTATTATGCAGAAGACAGAAGCTTTGTAGTTAGCTACAAAAATGTAGTCAGTCTTCAATCAGGTTTAAACAAGTATTTTTTGCTTGTACAGTATTTATATATTAAGTAATTAATTTAAAATATTTTTATCATAATATGCTTATATGCTACATTAAGATTAATAATTTAGATTATAGCAGATTTTTATCTATAATATTATAAAGAAGAGGTGGTTTCTGTATGTTTGTTTGTGGGTTTGTGGGTTTGTTGTGGCAAGTAAATGCGAAAAATACTGAACCGACCGGTTTGAAATTTTACACAAAGGTAGATCTTAAACTCATGCAACACATAGGCATACTCATTTCCTTAAATTCCTCTCGGGCTACGCCCTGTGAACGTCCTAAGTTTCAATGTTTACATTTTTAGAGAATGAAAACATAAAATTACTTGAATGTCAACAGCTGTGAATACTAAACTTTGACATTTCGAGAAGAAGGAGAAGAAGAAGAAATAGCTGCCGTGACCATCCTAGGTTTCAATGTTTACATTTTCTAATGACAACATCCGTTTGCACTATATTTTGACAGTTCGGGAAGAAGAAGAAATAAAGTTGATTTTTCAGATAAACTGCTGGATCGAAATTAGTGAATTATTTGAAATAGCGGAATGGTAGATTTTAAGTTTTTTCCGACGACTGTCTCTATTACATTAATCCTTATCCTCTCCCAATATTTGACATATGTTACTTTGAAATGTTGTAGAAACTCCTGTTTTGTCATGTTGTAAACAATGAAGAATTAATTAACAATACCTTAAATGTATTAGTAGAGCCTACACCTTCCAGCCTTTTTAGCCCGTACGAAGAACGGGTACTTTGGCTAGTTAAAAATAAAATAAAAGATAGCATTTCATCTCGAATGTTCAGTCTTGCGTATGTTAGGCCTCTTACGTATGTTAGACATTATGAGAAATGAGAAAAAACATATTTTTGTAAAATAATAAAGTACTAAACTTTCATTGAGAACTTTCGTAGCAGTTACACTATTCAAAATGTCCTTCATGTTGTTATAGTTTATCTAACATTAACATTTTTTGAAGAGGACACTGATCTACGGTTCGTGGGTAGGGTGTATGTTCTGTATGTCCCCAAGATCCTGAGTTCAAATACCGACCATAACCAATGGCTTTACTATGTGATGATGGACCAACCAACTAGGTCTAACCCTTGGATAATCAAAGGGCTAGGACCTTAGGTGATATGATAAAAGGTGATGCCATAGACAGTGCTAGGGTGAGAGGTCATAGGAGCTGGATATAAAACACTATTAAACATATTTTATATGTGGCACTAATAGTTTCCACGATAGAATAAATATTTTCCACTTTAAAGTAGATCCAAAATAACTATAAAGACATTTTATCAGGTAAGAATTAGGTTAGAAATATCTCACAATAATATTAATTGAAATTTAGGGACTCGAAGTTTATCTTAAATATAACAATTATTGTTATAAATTATTTATTGTTTGATCAAATAACAGTACTTTATATTTTGAATACCTGTTACAGTGCCAGTGTTATTATTTTAGGTGTTTGTCTTTAATTGCAAAATTAATAATGAAGTAAGGATTTATTGTTATTTTAGGGTACATGAAGTTATAATAAATAACGAGGGACTACTCCGTTTGACTGTAGTTAAGCTTTTGTGAAACTTAGCTGTGATAGAAAAGTGTACTAACTTAAAAGGCCACCACATTTTTAGCAATTTTTCAGGTTTTATTTAAAAACCGTAAACATTTTGGATACTATGCAAAGTATAACATATTATATATTTTTGTTTTCAGTATACTACAGGCTACAAGAAAATAGTAAAAATTACAAACTCACATGTAAAAAAAATATTTACATAAAAAAGGTTTTTATAAAAAAATATTTTTCATCAAGTTTGCGCTTCTTCAAATTGCTCAAAAGTTTTTCTGTAAAAAATCGGAAATAACCATTTTGTTTGAAATTTCATAGGAAATAAGAATATATAAACTTAAAAAATCACTTAAAAAAACATGTTCAAATAAAACATTATATGTACACAATAAAACCGTTTGGCCTAGTCCGGGGGTTTTTGGAAGTTTATCGAAAAACCTATTTTTAAAAATGTTTGTAAGTCTGTATGTATTACTGTAATGTTTGTCCTTTATGCGTTTACTTTGCCCTATCTTCATGAATGTATAAAATTTTAGGAAAGTTGTATTATTGTTAACGGGGGGGGGATTATGTATTTATATTTTTATTTTCTGTCTGATTAAAGTCACGTGTTTATATGATAATTACAATGTTTATATTATTACGTTTATTATAATAATCAGCTGTTGTATATCTTTCCTTTAAAAGCCGTATTACAGTTAGGTTTCGTTTGGGTTTGGATTGGATTTGAAAATTGTGAATTAATCCACTCAGATTTATTTGTTTTATGGGAATGATATTAATATGTTTTATCGTTTCAGTATTGTTATTCACTATGCAGCGACCTAGAATATATAACCTTTCACAATGAAGCCGTATTGCTATTCGACTTCAGAACATGGCCAATCTTAAAGTTAACATGTTTTTACTGTGAGGCGTTACGAAGTTCGCCGGGTCAGCTAGTACATTATAAAAACATTGTAAAGAATGACATCAGGCCTATATATTTTTATAAAACTAAATACAAGGAGAAAGGTGTTATGGATAGTTTATATATTATTATAATTCGCGCAAAATACACAACGAAACACAAACACAATAGCACGACTCTAACATAACGCAGAAGTATACGGCTCGAACAGCTGTTGGCGCAACGTCGTAACACTCGTAAAAAATGCAATCATATGATGTAATGCAAAGAGTATAAAAAATTGTAAATAATATCAGTGACATAGATTATAATCTCCCATTTACAATGGTATATATAAAAGTACATTTTCGATGTACTGTGAGCATCTACAAGAAGATTAAGTCGCGCCAGTTTTATTGTCGGACTCCAGAAAATGACAGTCTAGGGGCTGTAAACAAATTAAAAAAATTAAAAATAATCTTGGGAGTTAAACATATTAATTTTTTTAAATAAATACCCGTGGTGCTTTTTTTATTAATTTCGTTTCTCACTTAGAAAGAGTATAGTAAGGTTTGTACGAAATATTAGCTCTCTATGTACCATAATAACGTAATACGGTAGAAATTTGAGAAAGAAACAAATATTTTTCAAAAAAATATATCGTTATCTAGTAATGAAAGCAACAAGATACAATAATAAGCCATATGTCCTAAGATGTAGATCTTGAATAATCCATTTCATACGGTGCTCTTCGTTTATGATAGGACCTCTTGTTCAAAAGCTATTGATAAGAAAAAATTACTTCTTTTAAATTATATTCTTGAGATTGTAAAAAGTTAATAACTAAGAAATTTGCATAATATTCAACTCAAAGAAGCTGTTGGACATGGAGCATAAAGAGATTAAAAACAACAGCTCGTTTGAAAGTCACATACAACCCTGGTTATAAATTGGCTCCATTTGATATAAAACTATTTAAAGAGTTAAACACCATATTCACAATTGTTAAACTGCAATTTAAATATTGATGACAAAAATTTTTAAAGTGTAATTCAATACAAATTTCATTTTTGGCGAATTTACCATAGGGAAGAAGCTGTTACCGTAGGTCTCATGGCAATACTTAAGCCCGGAACCATGTTATGTTTTCGTGTTTAAGTGCCCAGAGGCCAAATAAAACAGTCGTTAAAATTTATATATATATATATATATATGTGTGTGTGTGTGTGTGTGTGTGTCTGTGAACGCGATAACTCTCGTAAAAATGGTCCAATTGAGACAAAATTTAGTAGAAACATGTATTCCTACATTTGCTCGGACGAGTTTGTAATCCAGACATATCGGTTAATCGGAACAGGTAGTTTGGGGGATTTTGTACCCTAAAAATGTTTTAGGAATTTTTCATATTTAATTGTAAAAAAATTAAAATTTAATCTTTCAGCATTATAATTAGCTTAAAAAACTACACAATTTAGTACCTCAAAGTTTTTCTTTATCTCTAACGGTAACCGAGATATTAAAAATCTAAATACAGTACGTTGTATTTTTGGGATCCAATGAAAAGGAAAACAATGGAGGGGGGGCAAAGAAAAATTAATACTTCACTTATCAATCAATATTTTTCGATTAAACTTTATATTTAGCTTCACGTAGTTGAGATCTATCCATTTATGCTTAAAAATCATTGTTTATGTGTTTATCATGGCAGCTAACCTGCATGCTCTTTTCCATGTTAATCATATAGAGAATATGCAAACTCCTTTGCATAAATGATCAAAATAAAAATGTTTGTATTTATTACCCTGTGGGAAACAGGTTAGATCATGGATATGTCTAAAATGAATGCTTTCAGTTAGTCTAAACCTTGTTCTTATTATTTTATATTTAAAATTCAATACAATAGTTCTAGCAGTTTCTATGGAAACCTGTTACATGTTTTCAATCTTAAAAATCACCAACACCCCCTCCCCCAGAGCTAAGACATATCCATGTCAAAACTGTTTATGCTATAAGTGCCTATTTTTAATGTTCCTCACAGCAGCAAACCTGCATACTCTTTCCTATGTTAATTTTATGGAGAATAGGCAAATAACTATCACATTTAGCGACAGATATTCATAAAACTTGTAATATATCTTTATTATTATTATATTATTGATTTGGAAATTCGCTGAGTACGTAGGTCTGCTGGGACGGGGATATTTTCCTTTATTTACGCCAAAAAATATAATGAAATACAAAAATAAACACACAAGGGCATGAATGAATGCTTATAGAAAACTGAAACGTAACAAAGATAGACTGACAACATAGAGTGACAGACACAAGTAGTTCTGAGAATAACTTTTTTGGCTCCGGACTCCTGATAATTTTTTTGCTCTTGGAAGTGAAATGTGGGCTATTTTTCAATATTTTCTCAACGACTTTGTATTGGGGGAAAAATAAAAAACCTCACAATGTGTTTTATCGTGAACTTTTTTCTACGATATTTTCAAATACTTTATCCATAATCCACTAGATTCAAAGTGGTTTCATTATTATATATTTAACTAGTTCCATACCTTTATTGTCAACATTTTCCTCGCCTTAGTCATGAATCCTTAACACATCGGAAGGAAGGAATGGAACGCTCCTTGTTTTCATTTGCCTAATACGATTAACACGACCTAGCTTGGTATCCTGGCGGCCAACACATTCGGTCACTTTACATATATAAATAACTATGGGCCTGACAAAGCATCGATAGGAGAGTATCTCCGTCCAGAGCCCAGAGACCGTGCCTAAACGTATGCCGATATCACCATTCAACTACGGTTTGTTTTGGATGAAACTTCAATTGTTTAAATTAAACGATAAGAAACGGTAGGTAAATGATAAAAGTAATCACAGCGTTGATTGAAAGTATTTTTATAGTATTAATTCTATTTTAAATTTTTCAAGTTTGGTCCAAAACAATGTTATAGTAAATTACTGTATATATTCTATATTTCAGTGATTCCCCTTCTCACCAGGTTTTCCTATAGTTATGGAAGTATAAAACTGAGAAGTAAATATCACGTAAAAAACTGTATCAGGGTCTCGTACACATCATAATACGAGTAAAGCATTTGGTATAAGGATTTTGAATTAGGGAAATTAAATATTCATAAAAATTACATATGCATATTTATCTGTTTTTTTAACAATTGATTTTCTCTGATAAATTAAGATTATTCTTGAAATGTCCGTTTATTACGGATAAATATATGAGTTGGAAGCGGTAAATACTTGTTGAGCGTGCTTTAAAAAATGTATAAACGCATCGATGGACTAAGTACTATTAACAATAAATTAGACAATTCTGCAACAAAGTAATTCTGTGGTGCGAAAATGAAAATTATCTATGAGTCATTGAGGAAATAAGATCTTAGGTATTCAAATTAATTGTATCACTAATCCTTTCACAATTCACAGTTCTTTTGTCTGTGTTATATTTAAAACATAGTTCAACAAATATTAATAACAATAGTAAATAATTTGCGTTAGTACTGAGTATACAATTTGCGTAAATCGTAGAGTATATGATTTAACGTCAAGAAACGTAGATTACTGTTATATTAACGAACTAAATTTAAGTATGTTTGTACATTTCGTTGAATTACGTATATGTCTAGCCTAACTCTGAGATGTAATATGAGAATCGTGTAGAGTGCCATAGCTGTCCCTCGGTGGTGAATGTGGTGGTGTGTGAATTAACACCAAGTTCCTAATTAGGATATTAATCAATTATTAAATTTATTTTTTTTGAGATTTTATGCTTTAATGATGACTCCAAGGTTTATGTTGAGCAGGATATAGTGTCTAGTTGAGCATGTGCATAACAAGAGTGCAGCACATGTTATACAACACAGGATCACGTGTGCCGATAACAGGGACGATCGATATTGTTAGAATTAAACTTTTGATGCAAACAACCATGGTAATTTATTTTGTATTCTTCTTATAATTTAGATAATTTAATGTCTGACAGTTTTAGCCATTTCCCCTATCTTCGTTTAATAAAACTTGGTACATATCTTAATATTGTCTAAAGCTACTCAACTCATAATGAATCCTCCTTATACTGATAATTATTAGTATGGCCTAAATACATTAAAAATACCTAATAATTCAAATTATGGGGAATACTGCTTCCAAATGTAAAATAAATATAAGAGAAACGTCTTATTTTCTAAAGCAGAATATGCCAAGAAGAGTAATTTGGCACGAGTCCACGTCGTCTTTATACAAGGTTTTATCCAAGTAACAGCTCTGAAGTGTCAACTTAAAACGTGTTCATGCAGCCTTGGATAAGAACTCGCTTAACTGCTTCTAACGCTATTATCATCATCGAACAAGGTCAACGTTTAAAAGTATCATTGTTAACATAACACATCCAGATCCCGGCATTTGACCCAAACTAACTAGGCGATGGATCGTCCTGGTGAATGGTACGGTTTATATATGGTGAAAGAAGGTAGCCATGAGTCATGAATAATACGTCTGATAAATAATGAATATCTGATAATATTAAATTTATTTTAGTTTAGTGTACTACGTACAACAAAACCTGTGAATAGCAAGCGAAATTCCACCAAGGTGGTGGATGCATCAGAATTGTCATTAGCGTATTTCCTTCGGAAAAATGAGCTATTCACATGGCCATCAAAGCCATAATTCGATTCCGTGAATCAGTTCAGTCCAAATGTAAAATAAATATAAGAGAAACGTCTTATTTTCTAAAGCAGAATATGCCAAGAAGAGTAATTTGGCACGAGTCCACGTCGTCTTTATACAAGGTTTTATCCAAGTAACAGCTCTGAAGTGTCAACTTAAAACGTGTTCATGCTGCCTTGGATAAGAACTCGCTTAACTGCTTCTAACGCTATTATCATCATCGAACAAGGTCAACGTTTAAAAGGATCATTGTTAACATAACACATCCAGACCCCGGCATTTGACCCAAACTAACTAGGCGATGGATCGTCCTGGTGAATGGTACGGTTTATATATGGTGAAAGAAGGTAGCCATGAGTCATGAATAATACGTCTGATAAATAATGAATATCTGATAATATTACATTTATTTTAGTTTAGTGTACTACAACGTACAACAAAACCTGTGAATAGCAAGCGAAATTCCACCAAGGTGGTGGATGCATCAGAATTGTCATTAGCGTATTTCCTTCGGAAAAATGAGCTATTCACATGGCCATCAAAGCCATAATTCGATTCCCTGAATCAGTTCAGGGGTTTAATATTTCATAGTTGTGGGGGGGAGGGTCATTCAAAATTTGGTATATATATGTATAAGTATATATAGTCCGAACAATAACTGCCACATCTATTATCATGTTTTAGAAAATTATATGGAGCTGTTTCTTTCTGTGATATCTCAGACAGGTTTGTTTGGTAAAAAAATTGGACCACGATAGCTGCACTTTAACAGTATTTAACACAAAATAGGGGTTTTACATATAAATGATTACGAATTTTTATTTTTATGTACACTATTAGAAATAGTTCAAAACGATTTAACATTTTGAACCTTTGTCCCATTTCCAGTGGTTACCGAGATATAAAATCAGGTAAACACAGTACGTCGTCTTTTGGAGATCCAATGGGGAAGAAGGTTAAAGGGTTAGGGTTAAGATTAAAATAAGGTTAAGTCAAAGGCGATGACAAAGAATAGGTTTTGTGTTTAGCTTATTATTTAAAACTATATGATCCGACAGACGTTGTCCTGTCGTGAATAATATACGTGAAATGGAATAAATAACAATAAATTCAATATATAAAAAACAAACTTGTTTATTGTAATGCTCTTTGGTATACAACATTGTTAGTAATGTTTTTTGGCGCATAAATAAATAAGAATTTCTAAATCCTTGACAGAATAAAAACCAAAAGTAAACAAAAAATACATGTTTTTAAATCATTCAAATCTTAGTATCCGTTACATATGATCAAACAAAATGACAATGGAAATTTCAAAATATTAGGTGCTGCCATCTAGCGGATAAATTGTTACGGGATAAGACTACAGGAGATCTTTGTCACTCAAATTCTTATATTAATGATTTATTTTTTCATGACTTATAAATATAAACATTTTATCTCATTAGAGGAAAACTTTTCACTATATACTAAGTACGTTATGTTTCATTAAATGTATATGATTATGATAGTTTCTTTGTAATTTTAATTGATCTCTTTTGTATCTCACAGTTTAATAAAAGGCTTTGACATCAATGTTGATTTAAAGGCATTTTTTTTTAATTTTGAAAGTCAAACTACTAAATAATGGTTAGGTGGATTAAAAATCTTCTTACATACAAACCTTGCCCTGGCATTAAAGAAAACAACAAACACAACAAAAAAGGAATCGGCCAATTAGGTGAACTCGTTCTCGAGTTATAGTCACGTCAAAAAAGGGATTGTGATTTATGTGCATATATAGATAGATTATGTGATGAAACTTAGTATTTATACATCTTAATTTTGTCTAGATAAATTCAAAATACTGCATGCACACGTATAAAAGAAGGTATTTACATTTATGTGTATATTAATCATGATATGTTGTTTCATATACAGTACCTACCTAGCTTGAAAGTGTTTCATATTAAAAAATAAAAATTAACTAGAACAGATATACTTATTAACTATTTATTTAAAAAGATCTATTATTAGTCATTTTGTATATAAGAAGAACATATAAATAAGTAATCCTTTGTATTTACATGCGAAATCACGATTGGATATTCTTAAAACATTGTATAGTTTTGTTTCTCATCGGAACTATCTTTCCGGTTATAATGTCACTGTTGTAAAAGTCGTTGAGGGGAGATATATGGAAGAAACCACTCTCCGAATGAGACAACTCTACGGAAATGGGAAAGTTTTGAGTTATTGAAAGCTTTTAAACTTACATACTTTGTTTTATAGGTAATAAATAAAACTGCGAAAATATAATTGTATATGATCCTAACTAATTTATTCTAATTATCTCGTTATTATATTACACTTTTCACACACACATATACAATATGCTTATTATTTATGCCTCATTATTACTATATTACTCCATAAAATCCAACCTATATTAACATATTACTATTAATTGAATATATAAACTACAAACACGGTGCAGTTTAATTAGTTGTGTTTTGTATTTTTATTTAAACCCATATACAGGGTGTTCATTAAAGTCGGGCACAAACTTCAAGGGGTGATATTACTCATCAAAATAAACAAAAAATCACCTATAACCGTTTGTCGAAAAATCTTTCGTTTAGCCGCTAGCCGCCATTTTGTATTTTTTACAAAAAACTATATATATCAAGAAATATTTAAGATACAGAAACCAAACTTTGCACAAATATTTATTGGTTAAAGAGAAAAATATTTACAAAGTATCATTTAATTTTTTTTTATTTTCAAAATGGCGGTGGTTAAAAATATTTAAACTAAAACAACAAAAATACCATTAACTTTATAAAATTTTTACAAGATACAAAAAAGATTGGAACTTTAATTTCAAATCGAACGGTACTCTGGTAAACGAAATCCGTCCACGGATAACCGAGAAAATGCACTTTTAATGTTAGAATACAGGGCCCACGCGCCACCGCGGAGCGGCCGTGGCTAAGAAGCGGTGTTTGGCTGGCACAACGCGAATTAGTAGCCACGGCCAGTTCCTTGACAAGAGCACGGAAACTAGCATTATGATTTCGCCTTTTTTTCTTGATACTGAGTTGAATAAAAAAAATTATTCATGTTGCCTACAAGTTTTTTGATATCGTATTGCAATATAATTTTCAATACACGTTTCGAAAGTGTCATTACGGGTCTATGGCTTTTTCCACGGTTCACTTCGCGCGTAAATGAAACGGGACGGCGGAGAGGTCCTGTAATCCAGCAACCTAGACGTCACGAATTGTGGATAGGTTCTGAGCGATGGTCGGTGGTTGTAATGATCTCTCCTGTGGATTAACGTGGATAGACATACTACTGTCAATGAATAAACTTCCAGCACGAACAAATAATTATTACATCCCCAATTTAGTTTATCTATGCAATAGTTATAAAACTATTTTGCTAAGAAATCTATATTTTACAACTATTTACTTTTGAAATTGAATTTTAATGTTTTGTTTTTTTGCCTAGTATAAACCCACTTTACAAACATTACCTACAACTGTTTACTTATTATTATTAGTTAACTTCAATATTTTAAATGGCTGGTACTTAAAAAACTGTCAGAAGAAAAGTCATACGGCTATCTCTATACAACATTTTAATTGTATTTAAAACAAATAAACACTCATTTCTCATCCATACTTGGCTTAAAATATCAACCTGTATAGGTCGCCTTTTTAGTTAAAAGTAAAAAAGAATATTTTTTGAATTATTAATCATATTTATAATAATAGTTTCAATTTAATTAAATAATATTTTTAGATCTTTCATTTCATTCACTTGATCAGGGTTTTCCCGCTCAACCAAATTTATTTTGTGAGTTGTTTTACAATAATTTACCATAGATCATCATCTCCCAGCCTTACAATAAAAGTACGTATGTTGGAATAAAATATTGTATAAAACTAATTTCAGTACATAGTAGTTATGTGTACTATTTACACATACTTACTATATGTGTAATTACATTATACATGTTAAAATACACATGTACCGTAAATACAATAATGATAAGATACTGTAATAATAGCCGTATTCGTTCATATAAAATGAAAAATTTAAATGCATGGTTTAAACAGATTTTTTTCAATAGGTATGAAGTAAGTTCTATTCTAAATAATAAACATAAATGAATTCACGTAAGAGTCATGGTTTATGTTTAATTTTAGCGTAAAACATTATTAGTTAGACAATATTTATTATTCTGTCAAAAAACTGTTCAAGCAGGGTTATGACTGTTCTCCGCCTCGTAGTTCTCCTCCTTGATGACTTGTGAAACTCCGTCCTCAGCTGGAGCCTTGGAGACCGCTGATGGGTTCCTCGTGTTTCCGCGTGTCGTCTTCTGTGCCGACGACACGCTTCCTGTCCCCTCGCTCGGTCGGGCTCCTCTAGCCGAGGAGGGATCCACTGTGCTTCCCTCCCTGATAGTACGCAAAATCTCCGCTGGAATTTCCCCACTAGTTTTAGTTACATTGGTGCCAATCGTCTTAATACTCGGTGCTTCTAAAACCGAAGAATGGCTTCTGAATGATTTTTCTTTCTCCAAGCTTCCCTTTCGAAGTGACTCTTTCTGTATCGAGCTCAGAGACTCCAGCATTTTGTCATTCATCTCCTTCGATTTGGCCGACGCAATCGTCCTGTAATCCTCCTCCAAGGACCTTACCCTAGAGCCGATACTGGCCGAGCGCATTGACGTTCTGTCCACCATTGTAACGATCCTTGAGTGAGAGTCTCGAGGTTCGCCTCCGGCCGTCTTCGTCCTCAACTTGTCCTCCTCCCCCTCCTCCTTCTTCACAGCCGCATCCGACGGTATGGAGCTGGGCAGCTTGTGCGGATAAACCCACGGGAACGAGTCCGACGCGTACACGATGCGTATGGTGTTGGTGAAGCCCGCACCCTGTCGCCATCCGTTCAGCAGCACCATCACGTCACCCGGACGCACGATCCCTTTGTGTTTTGCGAACTCGATTCCAAATTGAAATCGGATATCTACTTCTCTCGTCCACTCCGGCAGAGGTGGGTCTGTAATATGTAACGAAAGTGATTACTGTTAATAGCATACGTGTTTTGAACACCACTTAACTATGGGTTAAAGTATCCAATAAATCCATTATTATAGGTAAATAAGTGAGGAAAACATATAAATATTACGTACGTAACATGCACTTGAGGTCCAAACTACTGGACGCCAAAAATAGAAAGTAATGTTACTGGACAATATGAAACAGGATACCGGTAAAATGGTAAACTATATCTGTTGAGACTCACCGACGTAGTGCAGAGGTATGACGGCTCTCCACGAGTTGAGCTGCCTGGCCACCTGGCCGTACCTGGTGACAGCGATGATGGGGCACCGAGGGCGGTAGCGGGCCACCAGCTGGGCGGAGCGACCGGAGGTGGTGGCGAGCAGGATCAGCGAGGCGGAGGCCTTGAGGGCCGCTTCCACTGCGGCGATGGCGATGGAGTGGGTGGGGTCCACGGGCAGGGGCACCTGGGGACACGCACCACGACGTTCGTAAGAGTAGGCCTACAGTCTTAAGGGATATGGACCCAAATAGTACCAATACTGTTTAGTACAATACGTATTGCTATGCTAAAAAAATATTAATAAATGCAATTAAAAAGACCTGATTAGATCTGATAGACACAACAAATCCATAATATTATAAATAATATATGGTTTAGTAAACGAGAAAAATACTGAACCGGTCAGGTTTGAAATTTTACACAAAGGTAAATCTTGGACTCATGCAACTCAATGGCATATTCATTACTTTAAAATCCCCTCGGACTACGCCCCATGAACGTCCTAGGTTTAATATTTACATTTTAAAATGATATCAACATAAAATGACTTAAATGTCGACAACTGTACACAATAAAATTTGACAGTTCGGGAAGTAGAAGAAACAACTGCCGTGACTGTCCTTAGGTTTCAATATTTACATTTTCTAATGTCAACATTGGAAGGAAGTTTATTTTTATAGATAAACTGCTAGATTGAAATTAGTGATCGAATTATTAGATCGAAATAGTGAAATGGTAGACCTTAAGTTTTCTCCCGATGCCTGCCTCTATTACTGTAACCCTTATCGTTTCCCGATAACAGGTATTAACAGGTGTTACTTTGTCACGTTTTAGACACTCGTGTTTTGTTATTTTGTAAACAATAAAAAAATCAATTAACAATTTAAATGTATCAGTACACCTCTCGGCCAATTTTACTCGTGTGGAGAATGAGTATTTTGGCTAGTGCACTATAAAACATAATGTATTAATACAGTTCTGTAAAAAATGGGTATTAAGTCAAATAGAAAATCTATGTTCAGAAACATCTTTATGCACGCAATATTTTATAAAATTAACCTACGATTATTATAAATGTTTCATTTGATTAATAGTAAAGTAATAAAAGTGATCTTCTAAACTGAATGGTAATATTTTACCCGTTATGATTAGCAACACTTGACATCATGGCCTTACTGCCATTTAGCACATATGTGGTTGACTAATTAATTAATTAATCATAATTAATTACGGTTGTATAGGAGCAGTGTTAATTAGCTCGATATATTGATTGCTAAAAGTAGAACTAAAAACTGTATTTAGACAATCACAACAGAGCATTGTTTAAATAAATCCATTACCGATGTAACATCTAACCGTTTACTATATTAGTTAAATAAACTTTACCTTTAGGGCAATTGGTTGGCAATTTTGGCAAGTTTGGCAATTGGCAATAGCTGGCCACAATTGAACTTGAACTTTTATAAAAAGTGACAAATCCTTGTATGCATTTGCTATTATGACCTTAACTCAGAAATTTTTTTATTTCTTCCTATAATTGAAAATGGTTTATTGTTTATTCCTTTATCTATATATTCACATATAAAAGCTGTAAAACTGTTAATATGTTCTATGTATGTATGCTAGGATATATTAAAAATACTTGCGTTTTCATTAAGGTACGAAAAGGTCTGATGGTGCCACACGGCTGCTTCGGCTTCCTTACATATATCTGTTAAAGCCCTACAACAAAGGAATAGTCAATTAAGTAATTGAAAGAATATGATCGGTAAAAACAATAAAGTTATTCTATTCTTGTTGTATTGTTTATGTTAAGTATATTCGTAAAATTCACGTTTTAAACAACATTTTCTTTGTAACCTGAGTAATTTTATAAAAATAATTAAATGTTCCTTGAAAGTTCAACAATATGTTATTTTTTGTGAATTCATTATAGAAAATTTAACTATTTGGTCGTCATGATAGACAACGGAAAATTGGTTTTAGTTTTCAGGTCCAAGTCGTTGAGACCTAGACTCGTTTTCTAATAGATCCATTAGCAGAGGGCGTTGACGTGAAATAGACTCTCAAGAACCTGACGGCAACGTCCGGATGCTTCCCGTGGGAGATGGTGTTGCGCAGCAGGAACCCGTCAACGCCGTCCAGGATAGCGGTGGATGCGTCGTTGACCTCGGCCATGGAAGGGGAGGTCGCGACCTGCATAGAGGGTAGGAAGTGCGATGACAGGAACACCGGCACGCCCGCCTGCAAACAAACACACTGGCTACTTGGAGGTCACGAATAGTGGATAGTCAAGAGCGATGGTTGTTGGATGGTACGTTCTCTGGTGTGGATTTGTGGATTAATATCCGCACTATTGAATACCAAGTCCATCCACTAATACGAACCTCAAAATTAGATTAGATAAATTATTGAAATGGCAACCTACCCAGGTAGGTATTTTAAAGCAAGTATGAATGTAGGATGATTGTGACTCAATCTTTGTAGTCTTTTTACTGACTAAGGCTGACATGTACCTTGGATAGGACTGTTAATTAATAGCCCAATAGCCGATAGCAACTAAGGCACCTACAAGTTAACGTGGAATACGAACCACGGCCTCTGAATTACGGATTCGTCTAATTATGAGGATGATATTAGACCAGTTCTTAATTCAGAGGCAGTGGTTCGGACACCACGTTAAACACTGTAGGACCCTTAGATATGCCATTGCCTGTTGGGCTATTAATTAACAGTTCAGTATAAGGAACATGTCAGCCTTAGTCAGTAACAAGACTATAAGATCGCACCACAATCATTTTACACTCATTTCTTATTCATACTTGGCATAAAAAACCTGGGCAAGTTTTTATTTAGTAACTAACTAAGTAATACTGTTTGTGGATAACTTATTTTTATATCCACATACCAATTTTATATTTTAGTTATCGGTATATTTTGGTTAATGGTCAAAATGATTCGATTGATCAACGAAATCGAACACGTTTGCAGTGAAACGTGGTTATACAAAAGACTTTTTAAAATTCACTGAGGCAAAATCTGAATATTACTACGAACTTAAATACATAATAAAATAATATGAGCTGAACGTTAATCTAAATATATGCATACTTAGAAACTCATATTTTGTACTAACATTCAAAAAGGGGTTTCAAGCTTTGAAAAGCATTTACACAAGACAGTACCTTGTTGCATGTAGAGATCACGATTTTTTGTGCGAGGAAAAGTTTTTCAGGAGCGATGTCCTGCAGGAGGCTGATCCTGGAGAACACAATAGCGTCGGCAACCTTCAGGATACACTCCAGGTTCTCCAGCGCTTTGTTGGACTCTATTTGAGCCCATATCTTGATGCCGGAACCTCCGTCTTGTTCGTCTGTAATATACTGAGTTTGAAAATAAGTTCATACCGTGAGACAAATCTTCATTTAGTAGATCATTTGTGACGCTAACGTCTTACAGAGAAAGTTTTGCTGTAAAATGAGGAAAGGAAAATTAGATATTAAATTATTAAAAATGAGCTAATATTCTTGGATAGTACTTATCCATCTTATTTAGTGTTAAATGAGTGCTGTGTAGAGAGATCCACCACATTGGAGTTTCCATATTATTGAGGAACTATTTCATGCTATGAAAGCTAACCTCTAGTCTCACAATACTAGTTATTTAGTATACGTATAAACCACTTAGGCTCCGGATACAATATGAGCGGCGAGCGGCCACCTGAGAGACTTGTAAGCGGTGGTGGTAACTATGATACAAGCGACACGTATGTAACGCTCATTGGATTTCACTCGTCAAAAGAGTCAGTTTAAGCAAAAATGGCAGACCCGAAAGACGTATTGCCACTAACTGTCCTTGTTATCCAAAAATACTCTTTTAAAACGAGTAGTGGCTGAGCGCCTGCAAACTCAACTAGGCAACCGCACAGCACATATCTGTCTCTTGCTGGTATCCTGGTATTACAGTAACTAAGAAAATGCCTGGCGTAATGACTCGGCGAGGGCGCGGAAATTCAATACGCGATGTGAAGAAAGATCTCAGCAATTTAAAGGGTGACCTTATTAATGATGAAGTAGTTGACTTTGCTGTAAGTCTCCGTGGAACGCTGTCAACTATTTCTGTTAAGTACAGCAACGATGCAATCGTAGACTTGATTCCCGATTTAACTTGTATTTTAAATGAGTTAGACTCCTCGTTAACTATAATTAACGAACTGAAAACCTCTAATCTTGTGCTGATAGAGGAAAATAAAAACTTCAACTGTGGTGGTAGCGATATATGACCTGCCTTCCGGAGCATTCAATGGATTTTTTGATCAGTTGGAAAAAATTCTCAATATAACAAAAACAGAACATAAAGAACAAAACAGAAACAAATTATTATCTGTGGTGATTTAAGTATTGATGCACTATCCGATTCTGCACCAAAAAACTGAGTGTTTTAGTCTGTTGGACTTTTACTACATTGTACATGAATATAGAGGGACATATAGTCGAACTTGCTCTTGTTGGATGAGAGTGATTATTGCCTTTACCTAGGATGCGCCTGACGTCTCTGACAAGCACATCGCTCTGTGTCTGGCTGACCACCACGATGTCCACGCCCATCTCGGCCGCCATCATCAGGTCGTCCACGTCCTCGTCGGTCAGGGGAGGCAGGTCGAGTGGCACGTCGGGCACAGTCACCGCCATGAAGCTCTGCAGCGTGCCTGCGCCTGCTACCATGCACTTGCACTCTGTCTGGTCTGTGGGTCAACACACTAATGCACTACTACACTTACTACTAAGTCTTTTTATTCAATTACAGAATCTCTTAAAATATTCGAACATAATTGAACATATATTTAACCGGTTGTGAATAAAATCAAAGTTCAAGGGAATACTTGTGATTATAATAGCTATACGGAAAGATTATTTGATAAGAATAAGCGTATACATGTCAAGTGAGTGAAAAATAACCATGCATTTACAATAGCAACTTAAAAAGATAAAAATGACCAAGGAGTGTTTTAAAATTTTAAACGACTTTTCTTTCTAACATAACATATTTTAGAACTTACTTGGCCACCAGACACCTTATTAGTAATACATTGTAAATTAATTTAATTTTAAATATTTTTTGTATAGTGATAAGAAGGATTGTACTTTAAGTCCTAAAGGCCTACTACTTTACAATTAAATATAACAAAAATGGTATCATTCATAAACACACACCGATGGATCAGGTAAGTAACATTAGGTTCCATGCTTAAGGTAAGATAGGTAAAGTAAGGTTAAATGGGAATCTACCCTGAGTATCCAACAAACAATTACCTTCAGCTGCGGTAGGTAAAAGTGTTTTCGGTGAGTCTGGTAACACGCGAGTGTTAGTTCAATCAGTGAAATGCACTTGCCATCGTATATGAATTCCCATTTAACCTTGTCTTAAATAACTAATTCACTGATTAATGCCCTTGCTATAATGGTAATGCTACTTTCAGGTTCTAGTATACTAATTCTATACCCATAGAAGGGGCTGTTTAAATACTATTAACCATTTAATTTGCACTGAAAAGGGCAAAGAAAAATTAAACAAAAAACTGTGACAGAAATTCTTAGGCCTAAATTAGTTTCTTTTTCGAATAAATTTAACAGGCCTTATCTTTCATTAGTAATTAATAACTCAGGTTATATGTGAATCGAATATAATCACTGCTATTTTTAATTTTTTGGAATTATTTCATTAATTCCAGCAAAATAACAAAACCATTGTTAAAACTGCAAAATCCGCCATCTTGAATACATCCAAGTGTCAGCGAATTCCGTAATGAGCAATAATTTAGGATTTTAGTAATTGATCTGAAAATGAATGTTTTCTTTTTTAGTGAAAGACTGAAATTTCCTCAACAATAATATCTAGTCTAAAGGTATGCTGTCCTAAGCGTCGTCATTCGCATGACGATAGTTGAAAACCATGGCTCTGATTGGCCGGGGTAGGAACCGGCTGGAAGTATTTTTTGACTACTAATTTTAGCGCTTTTAGATAAAGTAATTTAAAACCGCTTCTCATTATGCCTCTGGACCTTACGAATAATATATGAGACAAGCTTTATGGTCCAAATCACTCGTATTATAGTGTTATCGAAACTTTGATCAGTCAAGAACTCAGTCGGCTATAATTTACAGCCTACACCAAATGTTCGATTTAGATTAAACTTTTTATGTACATGCATTTTCACCATATCTCAAGGAATTCCTTAGTTTTTTTCTTAAGTTAGTTTACCCCAAACGACCTTAAAATATTTCTAAAATGTCACTTCCTATCTCTTAATATTTTTTAATATTTATAAGAAAATATGATGGATTTTAAGTAGCATATAATATAACATCACTCGCACAGTGAAAAAAACAGTTCAATTTTATGGGTTGTAAGATGTAAAAAAAATTTTTCTTGATTTTTGGGCGAAACGATAAATTTGTAAAATCATTTTATAAAAAATAATCACCACTAACACTTTCTGATAACAAGAATAATCAAATTAGTATTTTTAATTATTTGTCTAATATTTCCAGAGAAAAGATAAATTTGTTCGTAGTGTTTACTGTGTTTGTACAGTGTGTGTGTTCGTGCGCCGTGTTTACGGCGCATTGATTGTATAAGCACTTAACGCTATTCTGAAGGTGATTATTAAAAAAATCAATGTAGTCCATATTTACTTGTAATTTTTCAAGAAAGTCGAAATGTAGGGTGAGGTCACATAAAGCAATTAAACCACTGAAACATATATTAGGAGCGTAACCACAAACTCCACCTGCAAGACGATGATCCCACTTCCCACCAACAAGATGAAGTCGTCATTGAGGATATGGCTAAAATACTACAGTGATACGTATATTAGGAGCGTAACCACAAACTCCACCTGCAAGATGATGATCCCACTTCCCACCAACAAGATGAAGTCGGCCTTGAGGATGTGGCTAAAATACTACAGTGATACGTATATTAGGAGCGTAACCACAAACTCCACCTGCAAGATGATGATCCCACTTCCCACCAACAAGATGAAGTCGGCCTTGAGGATGTGGCTAAAATACTACAGTAATACGTATATTAGGAGCGTACCCACAAACTCCACCTGCAAGATGATGATCCCACTTCCCACCAACAAGATGTCACCCTCCTTGAGGATGTGACACATTTCTGGAAAGTTAATATAGATGTAGTGCTCAGTCCCTTTAGTCCTCCATGTTTTATCCGTAGTCAAAGTTAACTTGTGGTGAAGAGGGAGAGTCAGCGGAATATCCTGTTGAAATCATACCAATGACTCAATTTGTTTTAAATATAAAATGTATTTGAAGGTAGGAATAGACAAAAATATAATATAACATGATATAAAAACATGTTTGTGAATTTTCCCAAAAATGTAAAAAACTTCTAACAAATGTTTCACTCTATAGACATACTGTATATTTAGGTCCAGAATGGGTGATTTAGTGACATAGTTATGAGAGTGTGTTATGTGTATAGTTATGTGAGAGTAATGGATGTTTTGTCATACTACTTCAAAAACAGGTGTTTTAGACACATAATCGGATAATCAAACAGATATATAATCAATTAGATACAAATAATCGACTATTGGGCCTAAATAAACCATTGGTTGAAATCGAACCATCGATAATAATAACTAACACTGACATAATCTAAAAAACCAATTATGAATCGAAAAAGAACTGCTTCAACGTAGGTAACATAACAGCTGATTAGTCTAGTCCGAAAAATATGGTTGACAACTTTTGATACTATAAATCAGGTAATACGAGTTTGTTTCATTTTATTTGCAGTATGGCGAAACGTATAAATTATTCATCACACAGCCCAAAATTGGCTTTTTGATATATATATTCGCACACGCCATATATATTTTGATATATATTTTTTTATATATATATAGCCTTGTCACGCCTCGGCTGTTAAACTTGTGTTTAACATATACATATAATAATTTGACATGACATAACATTTAACATTACATAATATATAATATCATGACATGTTGGTTTATTACTGTCAAAGATCAGCTGAACATTTGCCAGGTCTATTAATTAATTTTGGGCCTATAAAGTTGGTTCTTACCTTTACTAAGCCTCCCAGTCGAAGCCCGGGCCCCTTCGTTTGCACAGCTATGGCCAAAGGATACACCATGTCTCTCATATTACTAAAAGACGTATTCGCAGTACGAATGTTGGCAATTGTGTCTATATGCTCTTGCCTGGTACCCAGTGCCAAAGGTACCAACATGATAGACATTCCATTCTGCATCAGGTCCACCAGCATGTCTATGTTGTTACTTGACGGACCTGCAACGAGCGTATCATTACCGTTAAGATCAAATAAACGTCTTGCTCGAGGTGAAAGTTCTTCAGTTCCGAAATGATGTAGGCCTACGCACATACTTGTGTACAACCTTTAATGATCAACATATATACGATGTAGATTATAATATAAATAGTTTTTTTGTGTCAAAAATCAATTAATCAAAACAACTATTGTTTTGCTAAATTATTCTTTAGAAGATAATATTAAATTTAGAATTGAAAAATACTGAACAACTCCTACCACTCTGCAAGTATTTTTTATGGCTGAAGCTATAACAATCTACTGCAATTTAACCAAACTCTCTGATATTGTTCGAAATACGAAATACATGATTTCCTCGTATATCGACTCGACCGATGACATTTAGTGTAGATAATAGAAGCGTCGAACGATTTCCTGGCCAAGATCTGCTAAATTAGCGGTATATGTTCTACCAGCCGGAGTTTGGACTCCGATCCACCGGATGGCTATGACAGCCTACATTTCAGATACAAACACCGCCTGCTCCCGTTACCTAGGTCCACTAGGTCCCTTTACTGGTAAATTATTGACCTATGAATCAGTGTACTGTGAGCACTAGGTTCTGCCTTAAATATATTTGAACAAGGTTATATAGGTTTGTCAGTGTATATCTGTATTTCAACGTTTTATAACTGTTTTCTTAATGTAAGCACTAACATTAAAAACAATATCAGTTTAGCTTTGGTTTGAATGAATGAAGGCCATCTTTATAATTAGACCAGTTCGTAATTCAGAGGCCGTGGTTCGGATTCCATGTTAAACTGTAGGTCCCTTAGATGCCATCGGCTGTTGGGCTATTAATTAACAGTCTTGTCTAAGGAACATGTCAGCCTTAGTCAGTAACAAGACTACAAGATCACGCCACAATCATCTTACACTCACTTCTCATTCATACTTGGCTTAAAATACCTACCTGAGTAGGTTGCCATTTCAATAATCTAAAAGTCTAAAATCTAAAATCTATGTTTTGCCATTCATCGATCACTTATCGATGTAGAAGGTCTAAGTACCTATGGTGCCGGCTACAGACGAGAGTGGGATCTCTAGGGGCGGAGAATCCAGGCGAAGCGTGGCGAGGTAGTCCAGGTACGAGGACTTGAACGCAGCGTCCGTCTGCATCCTCAGGGGTTTGCACGGGTCTGGTCGATGCTGCGAGAAAAAAGTAAAGAATCATACCGGGTCTTCACCATTCCACTTGATGTGATCTAGCTATATTAGAGGAATCGTCCGCATCCCAGTGTTTAGTTTATCAGTCATTGTTGGCTTATCTGAATTGATATTTATAGACTAAATAGGAAATAATCAGTACAGTTCAAAATAAGGAGAAAACGTTTGTTCTAAATTAGGGTAAGTGTAAAATCAATCTGCTGATATGAAGAAAACGTAATATTAGTTGTTGGTGTTATTAACGAATAATAAATGTTCGAAAATATGTGAGTTGACAGCAACCAAAATTGTACTAACCTTTTGTGAACAGAATTATTTTCCTCCAAAAATCTTAGCACTTTTATTCTGTAATATCGTTTCAGATTAACGAACTCGACAACTATAATATAATTATAAAAATGATTTTTAGCATCTGGACGATGCCACCAAAACATCGTGATCGTCATGAGTTGATGGGAGTCAGTGTCAGAGATTGAAATTTAACTAATATTTGTGTACACTCGGTATGTAGTTTTGGTAACCTACTCTTGCGTCTGGTGTGCATATCTTGTTAGATCATGAGAAGTCACTTCTGGCTAACACATATCGTTTTAATTAGTAAACAACATATCAATAATATATTGCTCATGATAAAGAAAACCATAAATGAAATTATATGAAAGGAGGTATATGAAATAAAGAAAACAATATGTATGTATTGATCAATGATGATAAGTGTATGATACTATTGCAAATGTCTAAAAGAAAATTTGAATATGAATAATGTATAAATACAATCGGGTTACACGTTATCTAACTATGATAACAGGTAGATGTTTCTCAGTAGTTAATAATCTATATAAGACCTGGTCCCTTCAACGTTGTAACAAAGTGATAACTGCAGGCAAACATGACTTCTAACTATGCAAAAAGCAACACGACATGTGTAAAGATATCCAATTACGGAGTGAAACTTAATAATTATAGGTATGAATGCAGTTTAAGATAAATATTTCTATAAAAAGTGTTTCCTAATTCTCGTTTATACTTTGGTACCCTGCTAATATACGGCATTACTTGGGTGTGATATACAAAAATACAGTTACTCACCCAAGGCATGACCATTATAGGAATTTCTGTCATAATTATATTGGAAATTAAAAATATAAACAGCAAAATATAATAAAATATTAATAAAAAGTATATAGTTGAAGTATAATAAACACTGATTATTTGGTTTCTAATGTAATTTAAGGGAACGACATTGAACTGTAATACAAATAAAAAAATAATCGAGAAAAACAAAACATATTTTGATGGGAATGTTGTGACAGTTAACGACGAATTCAGCTGATTAATGAACAATCTCATCTGATGAAATTTTATGATTAATAAAAAGCAGTAGAACGGTACTCGTCTGGAATGTGAGATTCGGCGTTAAGAAGCTGTCGTGACAAAATATAAGCCTAAAAAGTGTACAAAAAAGAACGAATTTGCCTCAAATAATTAACATTTTTTTAAATTAGATTAATTAGAAAAGTTATATCATTATTAAAATCCGTTTTACATTAAGATAACATTTGAATGTAGTATAAATTTGGAATAGGTTTAAAATAAATTATAAATGTAAACAAACTAAAATTAAATTTATTTTGATTGGTTACGGTTAGATAATACTATTAAACGTGTAAAACTTGAAAAAATGTTGAATTTTGCAATGAACTGGGGTTTTGAGAGTTCGTTATTTTATATCTGTAGTGCATAGGCCAGTGTAAAATAAACAAAACCCTTCTCGATAAGGCGAATAAAAATGAAAATAAGTTTCATAACGTATGGGAGCTCTTGCTTTCACGAAAAAACGTTACAAAAGGGCCTTGTATAATCTTACAGGTATACAAACAAGAAATAGGAGTAAGGCAAATTTCGGCTTTTCTGGGGTTTAACACGTAAATATAACAAAAAATTCGTAATTTCAAGGAATAAACATGCGAAACTCTAATTTGATTTATATAGATTCAAGGTTTGGAACAACATAACTAGAAACCAATAAGATACCTTGCTTAGCATGTTTAGCAGAATTTATGTATTAATTGCACTTAAATATATACGTACTACTTTTACTTTACTATTAGTACAGCTGAAACTATCATTATCTGTGTTTTGATTATTCAAATACATTGTTCAAAGATACAATTCTTGGGGCCTTTTAAAAGTTGGAACGATTTAAAGAAGAAATTTAACTATGACGAGAGTGTTTTGGAACATACAGAAATTATATTGAACGACTGTTCTCGGTTGTTTGGCAGAAACATCCCATGTTTGCCTGGAGGAGGATTTGCAATAATGTTGATTTCCTGTTCGCTACTATTAACACATGACCATTATCGTTGACATGCCCCTTTTGTTTTAATCTTTTGAAAAGTTCAAGCAAGGAAATATGTTTTGTAACTCATACAACATTCCAATATGAATTTAATTTTGAAAACTGTAATAATTATGAATGAACATAATAAAAGAATTGCTTGAAATAGTTATAACAGATTTGCTTTAAATAATTAGCTTAGACATATGCTTTTATATTTTAGCACATCATAGTCATGTTTAAATGCATAGGTTAGGTCTAAGCTAGCCTTCATATTGACACTCTCACAACACATACAATACAAAGATTTGTTGTTGAGTGTTTGTTGTTACATGTTGTTACTCTTTTTTCTGTGAACATTGATAAGTCTATACGTACAGGTAGGTTAAGTTTTTATCGTTCATCTTTTATATCCACTATAGATCAACTGACTTCATATGCTATCAAATGTAGTATCCTTAAGTTCTGTGAAATAGAGACTCAGTCTTACACTCAGACTTGATTTGCAACGACCTGTTTACAATTACTTATAATGTTTATAGTATGCACTTAAAAAACATTGATAATTTTGAATATAAATTTTCCTGATTCTAAAACGCAAAATACAGCATCTATTGATCTAACTTTCGACTGGGACGGTGGCGACGTCCTGTAATCCAGCTACTTGGAGGTCACGAATTGTGGATAGTTGTGAGACATGGTTGGTGGATGTGGTATTCTCTTGTGTGGATTAACGTCCGCACTATTGAATACTACGTTAATCCACAAAGACCATCCTCATAATTAGACCAATTCGTAATTCATAGGCCGTGGTTCGGATTCCACGTTAAACTGTATGTCCATTAGTTGCCATCGGCTGTTGGGCTATTAATTAACAGTCCTGTCTAAGGAACATTTCAGCCTTAGTCAGTAACAAGACTACAAGAATCGCGCCACAATCATCCTACATTCATTCCTCATTCATACTTGGCTTAAAATACCTACCTGGGTAGGTCGCCATTTCAGTTTAAAGAATAAAGAAAGAAAGAAAGATAAAAGATATGGACGTTCTATCTCTTTACCACTCCGTTGTAGGCTTGTTTAATGCTGTGTTGTGTTAGCAGTTAATGCGTTATCATTAAATCCTGGAACATGCCTCGCTTCAAACAAATAAAAGCACAAAAGTTTAGCCTGAAATCAGAAATATGTTCATATGAAAAATTGTTATCAGCAAATCGCTGATAAAAATTGATTACTAATGATCGGATAGATAAAAATTAAAAATGTTTATTATGTTAGTATAGTTATTTTTTTGGTACGGATAATATTTTAGCCCTTAATTGAATGAGAGAATTGCAATATTTTTATTTATACAGATTCCTAGACATTACATTGCCCCACAATTACTCCAATTACAACGTTTACGGCTTTACAATGTTTAAGATTTTTTAAATGAATTTCCTACCAAGCGTAAGCCTCACTCACAATCCATTTTCCCTATCCCTAATATTTCGAAAATGTATGTGAACGAATGCCTTACGTATTATCAATATAATACATATTATCAATAATAGGTAAGCACAATAAATAAACTATATTAGTGGACTGAAATATACTTTCTCCCTTCAGTAAATTTAAAAACCTGTAAAAAATCTGTAATAAAATTATCATATTCTCTAAAATTTATCTAATATAAATAATTTATGGTTTAAAAAAATCGTCAAATATCAGAAAATAACAACAGGAGCAACAAAGTTAAATTAAATGTTAGAATTGTAAGGGAAAACACCCCGGCAATGCCAAGCTTTTTTAGTGGGTTTTTTAGGGGGGAACTATTTTGTTGTTACAACTCCTAACTATGTTACTCTCAATCTATATAATACGCATATATTTATAATTCCAATATGTTTCTTGTTGAAATAAAAATAATATTTTAAGAATTAAATTTTGACCAAATACAATACTATTGACTCTAAAGCGGAATAAGGCATTCAAGACAATGTTTAGGGGAGTGTAATCATTGTTCACTCCATGAGGAGAAGGAGTAAAAATTTCATATTGAGCAGTATAACATATAATGTACCGATCTCTATTGTAGTTGGATGCAGAGTATTGTCCTTGTAAATAAGCTAAATTTCATTTTATAGAGCGAGACTTAAAAGTTTACCGCGTGAACTGAAATCCAGTTCAGTTTCATTTATGTTAAGTAAAATTTTTACGCAATATCAGGTTCTTGAAGTTTGGTTTACCCATACTGAATTAAACATGAACCTTATCTTGAATTATGGGTTTGAATAAAAATGTGATTACGTCCTAAAACTGTTCATATTAGATCGAATTAAATTTAGTCAACAACTGATTGCACTCAAAAGAAGCAAAATACGTCGAATACGTATTCTGCCCTTCGAATACTTTTATCCCATGACAATCATCGGTTATAACTCATTCGTTCAACCCAGTTCAAAATTTACACTACTACTTCATAATACTCTAATTCCGATTATCCCCTTTATATCCGAGGTAAATAATGGTTGTAAATCAATATTGACAGGTAATACCTCATTTTCAAGCACGGATACAAGATTCCGTAAAATTGGCCTACGTCACAGTATTCACGGACTACTTCTAATCTCGTTATCCATTAGCTACGCACCTTGCCCCCGTTCTGTATGTTTGTTCAGTGTGTCTTCTAGTGTTTTAGATACAAGTAGAAATCTATTCAGACGGATAATTAGCATCAACAGATTTTCGACCTGATGACGTGTCTAAAGGTCTTGAAGCAGATGTAGTCAAAATACCAACTATTACTGGATCATTCGACAGACAACGTAAACTAAACCTTTTACGTAAAACAGTGTTTCAGAGGCTACCCATTACACTTATAATCTAATATTCGTCCGTAGGATTAACCCACCCTTTACGAGTTTGGGTCCTTGAACTTCTTCACATTTCTGTTACCACACCCACACATAGATTTGTATAAAAAAAACAACGACACTTAGCTGTATTTTTATTCCTAACCCTTAACACGGCTATCTCTCTTGCTCCTAAATCCGTCCCAGCCATTCAAAATAACATTGTTAGGAAAAACATAGTTTTATGAGATTAAGGTTATGCCTAATAATACGTAAACTAGGCGTAGTAAACTATATTTTTAACAAATGGTAAAAATCGTACTTTTTCTGGTAATAAAGTTACGTTACGGGTACAAATAATTTTACTGCACTACTATAGAGAATATTAAAGTTGCACTCTATAATATCAGAATGCAATATGTATGGACATAGTTTTGTGTCCTATAGCAAATCGTTAATACGTGGCTATCTAGCACAGTTTATATAGTCATTGCGTTCTAAAACCTCGTTTTACGCCAGCGTGGCGGGTGTAGACCTGAACATTGAATAAGATTCAGAGAAATGTTAGGACACATATTGCTTAGCTTCCTTGCATAGACTTAATGTCATAAATCACAAAAGGATTCTGAATAATATTTTTAATTTTCCATTATTAGTCTTTTCTTATATATTTTTCCATTGTTAGTGATATGGGCATGTTTTAGCTGGCTGGAGGGGGTATTTGTAGTCTATCAGACTAAAATTAGAAACGGAAATGACGTTCTATTCTAAGTATGTACGTTATTATAAATATATACCCAGTTGGAAACGTCTAATAGATCGTTGTTATTGTTGAATTCATAGAAATGTAGGCTATTTACCTCCTTAAAAATAGGAAATAACCTAGATCAAGGATATGTCTAAAGGCAATGTGCAACAGCTGTTCTCGTAACCAAACTATGATGTCACTGTTAAAATTTTGTTAAAATTTTGGTCACGCGAATTGCCAACACCTTCATAGATAAGACATATCCATGTCAAAACACAAATAAAACTTAAATAATATTTAAGTGTTATTCTTTAATAAAAAATGGTTCACACTACAATCTAATTGTTTCTAAAATATATTTGTAGTTTTTCTCTAATAACTGAATTAATAATGAGATAAAACTGGAAAAGATATCTTTATACTGTAATTAGATGCCATTGAGTACCATTCTATGATTGCTTCTTTGGCTTGCTCAATGGAAAATAAAAACAGCTAATGTTTATACTTTAAGACAACATATTGTGTTGGAATCCAAAACCAAACTATTACCTCATGATATTTAGATGGGGACTTTGGATGCGTATAGGGTAGAGATTTATAAAAAAAATCACCACAAAATGAGTATTGAAATATAATTTGTTAATTTTTTGAAGCATTGAACTGCAATGAGGTTTATTTTTTTGTGCTAAAACATTCAATGACGCCTTACGATTCCAACATGGGATGGACTGGGATGGTGGCGTCGTCCTGTAATCTAGCTACTTGGAGGTCACGAATTGTGGATAGTTGTGAGCGATAGTCGGTGGGTATAGTGTTCTAAGGAACAGTCCTGTCTAAGGAAAATGTCAGCCTTAGTACTGACTTAGTCTTGTTACTGAACAAGACTACAAGATCGCGCCACAATCATCCTACAATCAACTCTCATTCATACTTGGCTTAAAATACCTACCTTGTGGTATGGTCGCATTTTCAATAATCTAATCTAATATACTCTAATCTATTCTATTCTAACATATAATCACATAAGAGGTGCCTTATAGGCTAATGTGCTGCCCTATGCTATGCTAACTCAATGTGTAATTTTACCATCGTAATTTTATGACTAAGAATGAAAATATTTTTATGAGGGTTTAAAAACTTGAACAGAGGGAAATTATGCAATATGAGACAAGAAGATATAGAGTAAACGTTTTAGATCGAAAAAAACGATTACTCCATTTTCCGAAAGAATTTTGGTGACGAGTTTCCTTCTTTAAACTTCATACAAACTCTTATTGATAAAACCACTAGTATTTTATATTTTATGGTAAAATTATGACCGAACAAAAATCTAAGGCATAAACAATGTAGATGGACCCTCAACTAACAAAGCCAATATTTGGCTGCCATGCGATTTAAGATCTTTACATAATCTTTAAGTGCTTAGAAGAAAACTAAACTGATTGCTTTTCGGACCAGCGTGTTATCTAGGGAGGAAAACCCTATAATTGTAATGCTTTCTATTAAAACTCTTATCTGTTTGGTTAAAATATTATTTACTTACAAGGTTTTTACGACTTTTAGGCTTTTAAGTTAAAACTCCTTTTTTAAAGTGTATTATAATGAAAGAATATATTGTCATAGTATTTCGTACCTGTTAGTATTTTACCTAAGTAATGTAAGAGAATAAATGTAGAGAATGATGAAAATAGGTGGAAAGTATGTTGATGGAGATATGGAATATCAAACTCCCACTAAGGTTTTGTTAGGCCTTATTCTATACCACAAATTCTCAACCCATTATACAATACATTATCAAGTAAATTGGAAGAATTGATATAAAGTAAGGGAAATGTAATTGGCTGCAGTGTAATAATACATCCTCTCACTTCCGGAATTCCGAATAAATGCGTGAGGTAGAACAAAGGGGATTGAACAAAGGCGAGTAGAATTAAAGATTCCACAGAACAAAAGAATTCTTATAAAGTTCCTCACAAAAATCAGGTTGAGTGAGAAAGACTTTGAAAAAATAGTTCCATGTCTATATCGGCATTAATACTTATAAAAAAGAAATATTGATTATTTTGGAATTTTTACTACGAACAAGTTTTTATAATAAATACCTAATTATATCTATTAAATAATGACCGCTATTATTCGGCTTCTATTCCTGTCAAGAGTATTATATATTTTTCCATCTTCAGAGCTACCAAGTAAGGTGCCGTTGACTTGTGGCACTGCAGGGATCACTGCCAGGGGTGGCAAGATTGAGTCGTCAATCCCCATTACCTGGAACTTGACGGCTGAGGTCTCCCTTCCATGACATTCACATCTTCAGAGCTACCAAGTAAGGTGCCGTTGACTTGTGGCACTGCAGGGATCACTGCCAGGGGTGGCAAGATTGAGTCGTCAATCCCCATTACCTGGAACTTGACGGCTGAGGTCTCCCTTCCATGACATTCACATCTTCAGAGCTACCAAGTAAGGTGCCGTTGACTTGTGGCACTGCAGGGATCACTGCCAGGGGTGGCAAGATTGAGTCGTCAATCCCCATTACCTGGAACTTGACGGCCGAGGTCCCTCTTCCATGACATTGACCGCTTCCGCATTTTATCCCGTTTTTCTCTATGAAAATTAAATAAAACATCCAATGTATAGTTTTAGGTATTGATGCATTAGGTATTGCAAATTATAAGGTAAAATGTAAAATAGTCTACTCAAAGGGCTTAAATACTGTTATTCTATATTCAAGGGAAGATATACGGTCTATGAATAAATCACTGTAAAATGAATTAGAAATTCTATAAACGAGATGAACCCAAATAAGAATTGATATAGGGCCAAAATATTCAGTAATATTACATTTTATGTAAAAAGTATACTTATTAATACAAATACTACAATTTCATATTTATTTGAAGAGTATCAAGAAACGTAAATCAATTAAAAAAAAATTGTTTTTGACGAAAACACACATTTACTTCTTTTTTCTTTCAAAATGTTTGCCTTCATAGTTAACCCGGCTGTAATTTTGAAGTTACATTTAAGCATATTTTACTATAAAAACTGTATACCTAATTATGCACTCCTCTGTACATAATCATGGCCCCACCAAGTTTAAAAAAAACTTGTCGGTGGGGTCCGAGATTTAATTTTCGCTATAAATTTAATGTCTTTCACAACCAATAATAGCGGTTGAGGGCTGGCACATAATAATGACATTAAATTATATGGCATTTTCAAACATAAACAAAAAATACAGTTTTAACTGTCAAACAATAACAAGAAGTACCAACAACTAACAATAAGCTTTTAAGCCTTTGGATAATAATTTACAAATTAACAGTTAACATAAAAATATATAGCAATAGATAACGACTAATGATAATATAATAATAATATAACATTAACATATAACATTATATGTTATAATGTAAATATATTTATAAACATAACATTAACAAGATTGAACAAGGTAAACCAAAACATGTGTCCAGTATATTTTGTTTTTCCAGTTGGTAATCTGGCAACCTGGTGCCAGTTGCCAGTGTAGCACCAGCACCACAACTTTCACTTTCAGTTTCTAAAGGTTTTTGAAGGTCGATTGCTTTGCTGGTCTATGCTGCAAAACTGGACAGTTTTGAAGCAATAAACAAAACATATTCAAGCCAAAAGGTGTATCAGTTATTGCCCTTTGATTGGGTTCATGTATTCCCTAACATCGTGATTAATATTCATGTTCTGCTAACCGTTGTTGTGCTGTGTGTAAGTGTAATGCAATGTAATGTACGTTGTAATAATATATGTTCAT
This sequence comes from Nephotettix cincticeps, assembly GCA_023375725.1. Lineage (NCBI taxonomy): Eukaryota > Metazoa > Arthropoda > Insecta > Hemiptera > Cicadellidae > Nephotettix > Nephotettix cincticeps. The sequence continues at coordinate 32,410,220 of CM041786.1, forward strand.
ATTGAAAGTGGCAAGTTTAATTGTGCGTATCTAATGAGTTTTGTGTATATTGTAATTGTAATATTGATTATATACTTACTGAAAAAAGTGGAGTCATAGACAGGCAGGTCACTCGACCAGTCATGAAATCCATTGTGTTAGCCTATGTAATATCCTTCAGTCAAACTGTGCCATGCACATAAATCCATGTATATAGTGCCTTTTTAAACTGGAATAAGCTGCTCAGATTTTCAGTTTACTCGTATATTGGCAGGCTATTGCTTAAAAAGGACTGAGGTCTAGACATATCCATGATGTAACCTATTTCCCACTGGAAAGTAAATAAAAACATTTTCATTAGAGGTATTGATTTATTTTAGGCATGTTGCTTTCCGTTAGGGTGTAATGAATATACCTATTTTGGTTGCTTGCAAGTATATCTATTCCTAAACTCATAACCTCAAACAAAACAACAAATCTTTAATAAAAATTCCAGACGTTGCCTAGCAACACCTGGACGCCGCACAGCACCCCGCGGAGACCGGAGGTCCGGGAGGTGAAACCTCAGTCTTTTCACAGCACTGCGGACGTATGAGGAGGTCGTTGGATCTGCCGCGATGAAAGCAGGCTTTACCCGATCAAGGCTGATGCGTCGTTCAGTACCCGTCGACCCGTTTAATAACATGGTGCGGGCCGGTGAAGGGTGGCTCTAGGGAACTCCGAATTCTGTCCTCACTAAGGAATACGAGCCCGCAGGATGAAAGTTCTTGAAACACGAAGGGAACCTAAAAGTTATGACGCGTAGCTGGAACCGGACGGAGTGTTGACATCTGTTGACGGAGGTGAAAGACGATTGTTGGTATCGTCTTGATGATTCGGTCCGGCTGCTGGGATGAGGAATTCCGATGGCAGGCGTAAGGGTTCTCCGTAGACTAGTTCGGCCGGGGAGGCTTTGAGATCTTCTTTTATGGCACTGTGCAAACCGAGTGAGTGGTAATACGTCTAACCATGGCCTAACGGTTGAAAACGGAGGCTCTTCAGCTGACGGTGGAAGTTTTTGACCATACAATTCGCATAAGGGTGGTGGCTGCAGGTGCGAAATCTTACAATTCCAAGGGAGTTGTCTAAGGCCCGTAAGAGTTGAGACTCTAATTGTCTGCCTTGGTCGGGAATAGTACACACAGGAGCACCAAAGCCAAAAAACCAGCACCGTACGGGAGCGTGAAGGTTGCATGTTCAAATCACGACGGGGTCACCAAGATGAGGTGTAATGAGTACACATATTTAGGTTGCGTATAAGTATATTTATTCCTAACCTCATAACCTCAAACAAAACAAAAAAAACTTTAATAACAATTTTAGACGTTGCTGAGCGACTTGTCAGCTGCACGCCGCACCGGTATTTTCTAATACTCTATGAATGCTGTAATTTCACACATTAACATATCTCAAACCTCTAAACATAGTTTTTATTACTATTGAAGCTATATTTTGACTTTCTCCCCTTATACACAGTATATGGAGAAAGTATTGTTTTCGTCAGAATTTTAGAATTTGAGTTGAGAGTGGGTGGATATATCCGTTTTGGGGTCCCCTAAATACAAAAAGGAGGTTTCGGCGTGATGTCTGTCCGTCCGGTCTGTCTGTCTGTCTATGTGTGTGTTTGAGTGTCTGTATGTGTACAGAGCCACAGCTTACGCCGTTGGTCCGATTTAGATTAAATTTGGCATGCATGTGTATATTTACCGAATCTCCAGGTGTTTTTTTAATTTTTTTTAGTATTTTTTATTTTTAAGGGTAGTTCACCCCTAAAACCCCTTAAAAACCATGAAAAATCCAAATTCCTCAAAAAGACTAACGATTTTGATCAAAATTTGATATTGAATAGTGCACAGAGTACTTAATAATATGACACCACACGCATGTCTGTGAAAATGAAGGTTCAAAATTTTTGAGCTTTTAAATTTCCAAAAAATCAATTTTTTTAATTTTCAGCGAAAACAATAAAAGTAAAGTATAAATTGACTAGCACCATTGAAACCAGCTTAAAAACTATTACAAATTAGTATTTTGAATTATTTGTCTACTAATAACGGTTCCAGAGAAAAGTTAAATTTACTGTCCATGATAAACGCAGTACGTTGTCTAAAATTCTTACGGAGAATATTAAAAAATAAATTTCTCCCTTATTTTCCAACCGTTTTCCATGAAACTTGGTATGAAGCGTGAGGTCAAATCATTCAACAAAACTAACTTATAAAGCTTGGTATTACCGGGGAGGGGGGGGGGGTTGTTCCCCCATACAATTCGAACAATTAATTTAATTTTGTCTCTCTTATTTTTATTTTCAGAAATGGGATGATTAATTTTAAACAATGAATTACTTAATGATATTTAGATAAACTTTAAAGAACATGATATAGTTTTAATACAGATTGTCTTTTTTAAATTTACTTAAGGGAGAAAGTATGTGTCAGTCCGTACGTTAATTAGGGTACTCTAGTATCGTTTGAAGGCCACTACTTCTGAATGGTTTCTACTGGATATAAAAACTATTTAAATAATTGGAAAGAATATACTTAGATCGACAAATGGTTTCAATTCTTCATCGTTTTTGTGAACGGTTTACCTGCGTTCCACCTCCCAGATAGTGGGCGAAGTTGGGGACAAACGCGTCACTGCCTAACACTGGTCTGAAATAAAAAATCGTTAAACTACTTTTATGAAATATATTCCCAATGTTTTTGGCTTACTTTTAAAAAGTAAGGTTTGGTACATATTTAATCTAATATATTATGGGTTTGTTGTTGCAAGTAAACACGAAAAATACTGAACCGACCGATTTAAAATTTTATACAAAGGTGGATCTTAAACTTATGCTACTCATAGGCACATTTATTTCCTTAAAATCCCCTCGAGCTACGCCCCATGAACGTCCTAGGTTTCAATGTTTACATATGTTTAAAGAATGAGAACATAAAATTACTTGAATGTCAACAACTGTGAGAACACAAAACCTTTTCAGTTCGGGAAGAAGAAAACAGAGAGTTAATTTTTACAGATAAACTGCTGGATCGAGATTAGTGATCGGATTATTAGTTCGAAATAGTAGAAAGGTAGGTTTTAAGTTTTCTCCTGATGCCTGCCTCTATTACGTTAATCCTTATCCTTTCCCAATATTTAACAGGTGTTACTTTGTCATGTTGTAAACACTCGTGATTTGTTATTTTTTAAACAATAAAAATTAATAATTAGAGACAATTGTATCAGTCTTTTTTACCTGTACGAAGAACGGGTATTTTGGCTACTCTTAATCTCTATATATAAAGTTGAATGTATGTATGTATAAATGTATGTATGCCCTTTATGCGTTACCAAACTACTCATTTGATTCTCTATATAAGTTTCTCTATATGTGTCCGGAAAGGTTTTAGTTAACAAAAACTTCCAAAACTCCATGAGTTTACATTCTATGGTGTTTAAATTTACAATGTTAACCTTATGGGGACTTAGTTTGTTTACAAATTTTCTACGATCACAACATTTGATTTCTTAGAGTCTGCTTTAGTGGTAGCCATCTTGGATTTTAGTCCCGTAAGAGCAATGTTAAATTCTGCCGCCTATGTCTCCTTGATCTATTGTCATAAATTAATGGAAGAGGTGTCAAATTAAAGGTATTACAGTCCTCCAGGGCACCACCTTACAGAGCTTCTTATTTTCGCTCTCAATAAAAAAATAATAATGATTTATTTTGTAAAATATTCCTGGATTTTTGTTTTTATATGAAATTAAATTTTTGAACATATTAAAAGGTCATGCCTCTGAGCCACATCTCATCAATGTACTTTCAAAGTTTTACATTGATACTTTGATAATTAACACCACTACAGACGCCAAAGTGAAGGTATGTTCCGTTAGAATTTAACCTTGCTCTTACGGGACTAAAATTCAAGATGGCTACCACTGGTGCAGACTCTTAACCTACAGCTGTTGTTTATCTTCCATAAGTAATATGCTTTGCTATTCAATGCCATCTGAATCATTCATTATTGTCAAACTATGAAATAAAATATGTGATGTACAAAATGAACAGCTTTATTCACCACGTTAATATTTTACAGTTTTGGGGGATTATGTATTTGTATTTTTTATTTTATATCTGATTAAGAGTCATATGTTTGTATATTGACCAAATAAAAATAGTTTCACTGTTAAACATATTATTTTTATTAGAATAATCAGCTGTTGTACCTCTTTCCTATAAAAATCGTATTACAGTTAGGTTAGGTTTGGTTTGGGTTTACGTTAACTTAAAAAATTGTGGATCAATCCACTCAGATTTATTTGTTTTTGGGAATGTTATTAATTTTTTCTCATAGTTTCAGTATTGTTATTCACTATGCCGCGACCCAGAATATCTACGCAACGAAGCGGTAATGCTATTTGACTTTAGAGAATGGCCAATCTTATAGTTAACGTCTATAGTTAACATGTAAAGTTACTGTTAGGCGTTACGACGTTCGCCGGGTCATTTCATGCTCATTCAAGTTTAACTTAGGAGATTATGGATCCTACCAAATACTAAAATTTTTGATAAATCTATACATAGGTAACGCTAATATATATTTGATTATTGACTATAAAACTGGCAGTAGTTTTACCAATGTAATAATATAAAATAATATACCAGAAATAGTGGAGACTCTTCTTGGTGAAACTTGAATTAACTTAAAAATAATTTACGGCCAATTATATCATGAATATACAATATCCAGACTGTACTACACGTTTGAATTAATAATTCAAACTCGCTGTTTACAGATCATAATTTGTCACGTTTGTAACTGCCTTACAACATGATGGCTAGAACCCAGTTGAGGTAATGCGCGGTGTTGGGTATCGGTACGTACCACTTACTGTACCACTTACCACCTACGAACTATGTCGCATCTGCACCTACCCTCGGGCAAGGGTTGTCCCTGCTCACGGACCAGTGAACCATGGAATGAACTGAAATGGACTGGTCTTTGCAAGGAACGTCTACAACTAAGTTGGACCAGTCCGAACCCTTATTCTAATAAGATAAAACATCCAAAACGAACTGTTTTTACTTGTGCAATAAAACTGCACAGAATAATTAAATAATAAGTGCATAGCATATTAATTATCGTTAAAATAGTATGCGCTCTTATCTCTATTAGGCACTAGCTGGTTAAATTTTTTGTTCGATTAAAGAAATTAGATTCACGAGTTACTATCCTGTCAAATTACTGTTTTTGTAGTTCAATTAATGCAAGAATCTAATTACATAATCATACATCATAAATATTTTTTTAATAAATTTCAAATTCACATACTAATAATTTCATACAAATTAAGATGTCGCTGAATTAAATAAGAGTATTCATATCTTAATCGTGCTGTCATGTTGATGGTAAAGTATTTTATTCATCAAGAATTGTTTCCTGTTTAGAGTTGTTTTGTTTAAGCATTTTTCATTTTTATGTGTAAATGGAAGAATCTTTAAGATGAAATCTCATTTACATAAACTAGGTTATTATAAAGGAATTCAAAGCATAATTGAGTCAAGGTATTCATTGTTCTTCTAAATAGCTATAAATTGAAATTCGAATAATTTTCGGACAACTTTAATGTATACTGTGAGTTTCAGTGCACTCTACTAACCCGTTTTAGGTATTGATCCTGGTTCAGTATAAAATCTATAATAATTAAATGTCAGAGTCCTGAAGTAAGTTAGTCACATAACAGAAAAATAAAATAATTGTTTAATTTCATCTAGTAAAATAAAATTGTAATTTTATATTCTAATTTGAAAAAAAAAATATATTAAATTTTCTTCTAAATAAATTAAAAATTTTAACAAACTAAATATACTAAAATATTTTTATAAAATTATGGTAAAATTTTAAACAAGAATACATAAAACTGGTTCTTATAAAGTTTTTAGGTTAATATCAGATAGATTAAGGAAAAATGACATTATTAAACGAATGACCAGATGTTTGATATGTTTTTGAGTTATAATATTCCCAAACACCGTTGGTAATTTTACTGAGTGTTTCTTCTACAACAATAAAACATTGAGCTACGTCATACTAAAATAGGCTCGAGCCATAAAAAGGATGTCTTATATACCACCAATAGATACCACCAGGTTTGCCGTAAAATTATTTAAAAATGTATTCATACATATGAAAAAAAATCATGCTTTAAAGTTATTCTTATTTTAAATTATTTTCTGAGAGCAACTGACGACGTCTGGATAATTTAAACGTTATACAAGGATTTTATATTGACGCACAGCAATACTTCAAAAGGTTGTAGAGAGACCGACCTACGACGGTTACTTTTGATTCGATAACACTCATATATCGTGCAATTCACAAACCATTATGCATTATTACATACAGTATGATATTTTCGTTAGTTTAAAAAGTAAATCAACAGTTAAAAAATTTGACAAAATATATAAATATTATCTATTTAAGTTTATCAAGTCTTTAAAGGAAACGAGGATGAATGGAGTGACTGTAGAGTGGAGTGAGGCGAACAATCAGCCAGAGGCGGCAGCTCTCGCTCCAGTGGTCTATGGAATAGCCTCGTCATGGACTTGGCAGGGGCTGCTTTGTACATCTACCCTGGTCAAGGGTGCAAACAGATTACCTCTAGACGCAGTTAACAAAGTTAAATCAATATAAATAAAATATCTGACAAATAGAAAATAATTTTTTATTTATTCTTATTTTCGTGCGAAAAACCGTCTTACTCAATTTTTGTCTGTTTGTCTGTGACGCTCTAGGAGGCATTTTCTCATAGAAAAAACACGGTCCAGTGGACTGACACACTACTGTTCTCCCTTAATAAATATTAATATAAAAAAGACAATCTGTAATAAAAACTATCATGTTCTACAAAGTAATTCTAAATATCATTTAATAATTTATTGTTAAAATTATATGGGGGAACCTGCCGGTAATACCAAGATTTTTTGAGCTGGTTTTGTTCGGTGATTTGACCTTACACTTCATACCAAGTTTCATGGAAAACGGGTGGAAAATAAGGAAGAAATTGATTTTTTTATATTTTCCATAAGAATAACATTGGGCGCTTTCAGACAACGTACTGCATTTATCTTGGACACTAAATTTAACTTTTCTCTGGAACCGTTAGTCGTAGACAAATAATTCAAAATACTAATTTGTTTAGTTTTTTAAGCTGGTTTCAATGGTACCAGTCAAGTTAAACTTTACTTTTATTGTTTTCGCTGAAAATTTAAAAATTTGATTTTTTTGACATTTAAAAGCCCATAACTTTTGAACCGTCATTTTTACAGACATGCGGGTGGTGTCAAATTATTTAGTGTTCTGTGCACTATAGACTATCAAATTTTAATCAAAATCGTTAGAGCAGTTTTTGAGAAAATTGGATTTTCACATTTTTTTTAATTTTTTGATAACTATTATAAAAACATAAAAATAAAAAAAAGAAAAAAATAAACATATAATATTATATACAAATATTAAGACAAACAATGTGTATAAAAAAATAGACAAAAAAAAAAACAAACGGACTAAATAAAAAACCTAAATTAAAAAAAAAAAAGTATAAAAATATTTAAAAAAATAAAAAATTTTGTCATATTTAATTTACTAAAAAAAAACGGGAGAACTGATTATAATGAAACTTATTCCATGTATTCTCTATATTCCAGAGAAGGTTTATAAATAGGTTTGAAACCACCCGCCGCCCCTTGAAAAGTAAATAACGAGCATTTAAAAACCCACTTTTACGCGATATTACTTGCATTTTGAGCCAGTTTTCAATCTAATTAGTTAATTTTTAGTTAACTGCTAATAATCATCTGTCTTTGTAGTTTAATCATTTAATAGAAATAAAAACAAACAGCTGTCAAATCAATATTAGTTAGTTTATATTGGTCATTGATTTTAAACCCATTTCGAAATCATACTATATTAAAAAGTTATTTTAACGTACGTTTTAACTAATTATAATAGTAGTATACATTTTCTAATCTATTTAATTGTAAAGTAATGCTAATTGATAAAGCTGAGTATTGATTTATTTTCCTTGTTTTAATTTATTTAGGATTTCAGGTTTACATTTTGGTATGATAATCTTTCTTCTTTAAACTGAATCCTACATCCCGTACAAAGGACGGGCTTATTGCTAGTTTGCATTTTAAAGGAGACGTTAACAACACTTTTACTTCTATCTTAAAGCTGATAAATGTAGGAAAAATGCAAATCATAAAACATATAACATTCCATTAAACTTTATAATGTAATTGATCGGGATACAAATTTAAAAGTTGACCGCATTGTAAATATTCTAATATGTACTCATTTATCTTTGTAAATATCTTTTGATATATAACTAGATTGTTAAATTAGAGATGATTTCGTTATTTTTTTAATACATTTTAAAGTATGTGCTCAATAAATAGGATTGTATTTTTATATTCTATTATGATTGAGATTGTTGGTCGGCTGGGTTCCTCAGGACGCGAGGCGTGTTAGCCTTCAAACTCTCGGGGTAGAAGATATTGGCCGTCTGTTCACATCTACTTCATTACCTTGTTTCTGGCTCCTGTTGCCTCGATGTTGTGCTGCGGTTGTGTTCTCTAAGCCTACGTTACACTCTCTTATTTTATTCGGGTTTAAATAAAATATAATATTAAATTTTAATATAATCATCCTTTAAAACATTTGGTATAAATTGGAAAAAGTATTTTCCTTCATACAAAAAGGTCTTTTTACCTTAAGTTATCATAAATGTAAATATGTGTTATGTATATGTGGATTGGAAAATGAAATATTATTTTCATAATGCAGTTTCAGGAAGGTTTATGTGATAAAACCTAATTGAGTATATAAGTTAACACTTGAATTAGATAATATTATAAATTAAGTGTTACGTTTTCAATAATTGTTTATCGTATTCATTGCTTTTTTAGTTTTAGCATATTTCCTATTGGGAAGAATCTATTACCGTGCATTAAAACGAACATTAATTTCGTCTCTTGATTCTCTTTCGTCTTCGTCTCTTTCGATTCTTGCCATGAGACCTCATGGCAAGAATTAAGCCCGGGACCATATTACTTTTTCGTTTAGAGGTGCCTGGAGACCAAATAATAGTCGTAAAGAATTATTACAAAAATAATTTAATACTGAATAAGTTTCACACACACACTTAAAAATATTTACACTTGAAAATATTTAGCAGTTGATATTGTTACCTCATTTGTAGCCTTTGTAGTTTGTTTTAGCGAATTTCCCTTAAGGACGAAGCTATTGCCGTAGGTCTCATGGCAAGAATTAAACCCGGGAACATATATATATTTCCGTGAACACGATAACTCTCGTAAAAATGGATACGTGTATTCCTACCTTTTCTTGAACGAGTTCATAATCCAGACATATCGGTCAATCGCAACGATAATAAATAAATGAATCTATACTTACAGTATGTTCCTTGTCACCGGAAATTCACTGAATTACTTGACAGTTATTTTATTGGTTAAGCTGTGTAGTATCATTAAGTGATATATTTTCATAAGATTACTATTACAATTTAAGACAAACCATTTCTTGTCCGACAACGTTCAACATCATCTTAAGCATAGGTGATCACACTACATTGGATAGTAATTACTCGTGTATCATATTGATCGAACCAGGAAGGGGAGGGGTTCAGGAATGTCCAATATACTCTTGTAAGCAGAATATTGCTAAGTAATTGGATCATGGAGCTATTATATGTTAATGACTATCTCTGACGTTGACCAATTTTGAGTTGAATTATCTTAAATGTTAACTTTAAAAGATGTTGTTCTCAAATAGAGTCTTTATAGCTTCATAACAGCATATATCCCAAAGAGTCACCGGTTCGATGCCTGACTCAGTCACCATACCTGTCATTGAGCTAGCAGTTGATTATAACAGGTTGACTTGTGTTAACTATGTGACAAGACCACGGTTTTAACCATAAAGTCATTCAACTGTCATTTGCGTTAATATGATAGATACGAAATTAAATTAAATAAAAAAAAATTAAATTAAATTAAATAGACACAAACAATATTTTTGTGGCAAGTGGTAACTCTTTATGAGTACCCCCACTCATGCGATGGTTATGTGACACAAAACAATAGCATTTTTCTTTGGATGAATAAATAGGACGCATGTGAATATTTAATAACAGTAGTATTTAAATATACTATTTTAACTAAGGCACGAATTTAAATTCCTAAATCATGATTATGTGATTTTTTTCATAGATGTAATTTTTTAGTTATAAAAAACCTACAAACATTTGAGGTCTTAGTTAGTATTACTTACACTCGTACTAAAGATACTAAAGATTGAAAATGTTGGTAATAATGATGAAACAAAAAAAATGATGGGTTTGGACAACTTTCACTTAAACTGTTTCAGTATTCTTTTAAAAAATGCCGTTGGCGTAGACATAAAAAGAACAATAATACACAGAATAAATAACACAAATATTAAAAGACATTGCATACAGGGCGCCAGTTTGTGCCCGGAACTCTGTTTGCAATGGCGGGTAGCAGTTCCCCCCACGTGTCCAAAGCACTTACCACCTAGGAACACGGGACTACTGGAAGTAATAGAAATATTTTGAATGGAATCAACTAGACTGAGTAACAGTTTTCCACTACTTTTTTACGGTCCAACAATATTGTCTATTCCACCTCAATCAATACAATGCTGTATTCATTCATCATTTCATTGATATTATTGTAGTAATATTATGTTTGTGTCCATTTACAAACCTGTGCTACGTTTATTCAGTATTAACTTTTATAAAAGCATACATGGAATATACTGATGAAACATTAATATTTTTATTTTTACTTTCTCCCCTTATACATAGTATATGGAGGAAGTATTGTTAATAAATAACAGGTTACTAACCTTAATATCCCGTCGATCCAATTCTATTTGTCACTATCGTTTGTGACCCAGGGTTTCGAACTCGTGGTTCATTTTCAAACAAATGTCAATTATTCACTATCCTATACTATCAAACTCAGTTTGATAGTAGAAACCGGCCGGTACACACAATGCCTAAAATTAGTTAAATTTTTAAATGTTTTAAGTGTAAATTTATGTACAGTTTTGTCTAAATGTGTGTGTGTTATATATTGAAGAGGATATAACGACCTCCAATGGAGTGAATAATTGACATTTGTTTGAAAATGAACCACGAGTTCGAAACCCTGGGTCACAAACGATAGTGACAAATAGAATTGGATCGACGGGATATTAAGGTTAGTAACCTGTTATTTATTATATCCACCAATTCAGGAGGCCTATAAATAAAAATGAATAAAAATGAAATTTAAAGATTAAATTCATTAAATGATGATGAAAAACATACAAATCCGAATGCAATTGTGTTGATAAATGTCTCGGAATTGTGATATCGCCGCAAGGATGCTACTAGAAATTTGGGTTTCATGGTCGGAGATTCCATCGCGACGATGCCACTAGGAATTTGGGTTTCATCGTCGGAGATTCCATCGCGACGATGCCACTAGAAATTTGGGTTTCATGGTCGGAGATTCCATCGCGACGATGCCACTAGGAATTTGGGTTTCATGGTCGGAATTCCATCGCGACGATTTAATTTGGGTTTCATCATCGGAGATTCCATCGCGACGATGCCACTAGGAATTTGGGTTTCATCGTCGGAGATTCCATCGCGACGATGCCACTAGAAATTTGGGTTTCATGGTCGGAGATTCCATCGCGACGATGCCACTAGGAATTTGGGTTTCATGGTCGGAGATTCCATCGCGACGATGCCACTAGAAACTTGGGTTTCATCGTCGGAGATTCCATCGCGACGATGCCACTAGAAATTTGGGTTTCATGGTCGGAGATTCCATCGCGACGATGCCACTAGGAATTTGGGTTTCATGGTCGGAGATTCCATCGCGACGATGCCACTAGAAATTTGGGTTTCATGGTTGGAGATTCCATCGCGATGATGACACTAGGAATTTGGGTTTCATGGTCAGAGATTCCATCGTGACGATGCCACTAGAAATTTGGGTTTCATGGTCGGAGATTCCATCGTAACGATGCCACTAGAAACTTGGGTTTCATCGTCGGAGATTCCATCGCGACGATGCCACTAGGAATTGGAACAACGACAACAGAAACTCAATACTTTCACACCTTTAATTTCTTCTTGTCAAATTGCATTAATGTTTTAAGAATAATTTTGAATTGATGATCGGTTACACCGCATAATTTTGAAGTAATAAATAAATTATTCATTTTCGGTTGTCATGGTTTTCCTTGACATTGTTATTTGATGGAAGTTTAAAATACTGTACGTTTTGTTATATTAAATGAGTTCTATATACGAGTACATGGATCATGTATACATATATGCTGCTCACAGCAGCAAACCTGCATACTCTTCCCAAGTTAATATTCTTATTTATTGTTATTTTTACATTATTATTCTTACTTAATATTATACCAACTGACCTAATATTATATTATATTATATTATTCATAATATAATATTAATATATAATATTATATTATATAATAGCTAATATTATATTAGCTTCAACTGACCATAGTAAAATAATGTACATTTAAAATGCACCATTTTAGTGTTCTTCATGGCAGCAATCTTGCACATTCCTTTCCAATATAATTTATCAGAAGTTATTCTATTTTAGAGAACAGTACCAAAGTGTTTCTAAATTTGTGATTCATTTTAATACTACCATGCATATTATTGATTTGGGAATTCGCCGAGTACGCATGTCTGCTGCGATGGTTTTTGGTAATTCCCCACAAAATAAAAAGATTGATAGATTAAAAAGTTAGCGTAAAAGAATGGATGAAGGAAACGCATTTTTAAAGTTAAAGCAAATGTCTTTCATTTTATCTGCAACATTTGCTTGACATTTTCATGGCATGAACATTTAAAAAAGCTTTATCGAAACTACTTTGATCAAGCATTGTTTTTAATTAAAAATAAAATGCTTATAAATTAATGTAGCATTGACATTTTTAGCTGTACAAAATAAGTACGAATCATCTTTGTTTTTGGTTCTTTCTAAGCCAGAGGCATTTTATAATCGAGTCCGAGTGATATTAAGTTAACATTGTACTAATGTACTAATGTATTGTACTAATTGTGTCTGAATGTGTACAGAGCCACAACCTACCCCGTTGGTCCGATTTAGATGAAAATTGGCATGTATGTGTATATTCTGTATATATATATATATATTACTTTGAATTATATAATTTATATTATTTTTACAAAATTATATTATTTTGAACGTCTAAGACTATTGGTTCCAGAGAAAAGTTAAATTTACTGTTCATGATAAACGCAGTACGTTGTCTGAGAGCGCCCAATGTTATTCTCATCGAGAATATTAAAAAATCAATTTCTTCCTTATTTTACCAAAACGTTTTCCATGAAACTTGGTATGAAGCGTAAGGTCAAATCACCCTAAAACCCCAACTCAAAAAACCTTACCTAAAACCTAATATGTTGAGTGTATATCCACAATTATTTTTTTGCTATATCCTATTTGGTCTCCTAACTATAAATTCTTTTTATCAAAGTAGGTATGGAAAAGCTAATCTTTCTACAATTTTCTTTTGTCTCATGGTATTTTTAATAGCATTTTCTGAAAACTGACGAAATCTTCATTTATTTAAGTAGTTTAATGTCGACAGTGGCGTTTTAAGTACACAAATTGTATCAAATATTAAATTGATAATTTTTGGATTTGAAAATATTATCAATGCGTTAAAAAGCGTATCCATTTTTCAAGGTTTAATTATATAGACTATAAGTATGTTGTATTTTCCTTTGAAAAAAGTTTATGTATATTATACCACTAGTAGAAAAGACAGGGATTTAAAAAGCAAGAGTGAAATAAATAGATTAAAAAACTATTTAAATGCTTCTTACATCTTAAATCTAAATTATTTACTCTGACTACTACAAATAAAAGTAAATCAGTAAAGAAATTACATAATTTGGATGGTTTGCATTTCCAGTAAAACCTTAATCATAAGAAAATCGAACTGATTGTTGTAACAGAAATCCATTAATCACTATCACAAAGAGAAGTATACCTTACCTGACTCATATTTACCTTATGTGGCAAAGGTATTGAGTACTATAAAAATATTCATTATATTTCTGTAAAAATGTATTTATTTTCTAAAAACACAATTGTGTATTTTAAACGTTACTATCACTACAAAAACGCTTCTGTCGACATACAAAAACTTTTCAATTTCCATCAGCTTTTAGAAAGTGTTATTAAAATTACTAACAGGCGTAAGAAAAGTTGGAAATTGTAAGCTTTTCCATAGCTCCTTTAGCTTTTTATAATAGATAAAAAAATCATAGGTAAGAGACTAAGCTAAATATAACAAATTCAGTTTCCATTATCAACTTGACTTATCATATAGTTTATTGGTGTTACAATACTAAGCGCACTTGGGGTATGTTCGTGCTGCCAACTATTCATTAAGTAATTTTGTGAGTATTCACCAGCCTTTTTAAACTCGTATGAAAATAATTTGTGTACATTGAACAAGCTTTACTTACTGTAAACCATATCTTCATACTCTCTTTAATATGAAGAAAATATCTAATGAAAAATTGTGGAATAGAAAATCCCCAATATTTGTGCGGGAGCAAGATGTTTCCCCCGTTCGCACTAAAAGAAATATTTAAAAACTTCTCCGTTTAGTTTGAACATTTATCAATAGGCAAGCATTTTCATTTGATATGAAGAGGTAAGAAAACATGTTTTTATAAAATTTAAATGTGCTACTTTAGGAACTATGATGTCTAAATATTTACGATTGAAGTATTGATTTTGCTAGTCTTTCCTAATTTTTTTACTCACAGAAACAAAGCCCTATCGATGCAAAAAAATATATGTCTAAATACGACATTGTGAAAATTCTCAATCGTACTTTTTCAATCGTACAAATTACTTTTAATGACTGCTGTAAATAGGAAAAACTCATAAAACAAAGAGCAGTGATATTTCTTCTTACTTCACTCAACTTCCCCTTTCAAAGACGCGGGCTGGAAGATATTGGGCGTCTGTTCCCATCAATGTCAGGTGGAGTTGGGGGCTTCCTGTTGCTATGGCTTGCGGGAGAAATTTCAATGGAGGGTGAAAGACTTCACCTTTTGTCTAGCTCTTGGTGCTTTGTGACAATGAATAGAAATATTACGCTCCCAGAGTTGTTTGTAGATGCTTATGATTGGATAGATGTCGTGGTATTTAAGGCAGTATATAATATCATTACACACACACACACACACGTTTAGATACTCTTTATATATATATATATATATAAAGTTAAATGTTCATCCTGTTTGTTTACATTCTAAAACTGCTTTACAAGTTTGTAAAATTCTCAATATAATTAAAGAAAATGGAATAAAGAGTTCCATAATTATCTATCATAACGAGGGATTTTGATATCCTCCTTCTTAGAAATCTTTCTTTTTTCTTAGAAATGAGTAACAAATTTACCATTGTAACGCATTACAAATGTACATTGCGTTCTCATGGTTAATATGCAATTAAAATCACCTAGTATTTTTTAAAAAGGTAAAAAAATTGTATCCTATACTAGCAGTAAGCCCGTCCTTTGTACGGGTTGTAGGATTCAGTTTAAAGAAGGAAAGATCATACCAAAATGTAAACCTGAAATCCTAAACAAATCAATGCAAAGAAAATAGATCAATACCCGGCTTTTTATTTAGCATTACTTTACAATTAAATAGACTAGAACATGTGTACCATCATCATTATTAGTTATACGTTAAAATAACTGTTTAATATATTGTGATTTCGAAATGGGTTAAAATCAATGACCAATATAAATTAACTAATATTGATTCAACAGCTGTTTGTTTTTCTTTCTATTAAATCTTTAAACTACAAAGACAGCTGATTATTACCAATAGGTTATTCATTGAAAAGTGAATCAAAATGCGAGTAATATCGCGTAAAAGTGGGTTTTTAAATACACGTTATTTACTTTTCAAGGGGCGGCGTGCGATTTCAAGCCTTTACAAACCTTCTCTGGAATGTAGAGAATAATTGAAATAAGTTTCATTTTAATCAGTTCTCCCGTTTTTTTTGGAGAAAACGGCGTAAAATGCCTCCTGGAGCGTCACAGACAAACCGACAAACAGACAAAAATTGAGATAAGACCGGTTTCGGATTTTCTAACACAAGAAAAGTAAAAAAAAAACTAAAAAAATGAATAATTCTGAGCATTGTAGACAAAATAATACATTTTATTTATCATATTTATTTTATTTTATTAAAACTAATTTTTTTAATAATTAATTTTATTTTATTTATATAGATATATACGGATTCAAGTTTTTAGAAATATTTTGTTGTATCAAATAAACACTTTTGAGTACGATGATACGGCTCATGAAAGCGGCTTTACGATTTAAACTTTTCTCAGGGCAATGTTTTTATTGTGTTTGGTAAATGTTTGGATTACTATTACCATATAGTTATGTTGTTTTGTACAATACAATAACACACACTACACTGCTACTAACTATACTATACTTATACGTTTCTATTCAAAGCTGTTATTTAAGCCTTGTATTATAGCTACGATTTCTACAATTTATTTAAAAAATAGTTTTTATTGCGATGGAAATAACGGAAGGAATCAATTACATGAAGCGACCACCAGGACGGCAGGCTCGGATACTGTCCGATATGCAGAACACACCCGGAGCGCAGCTTGACTCTGAACCCGGGCGAGTCGCAACCGGTAGATGTCCTTGGTGAGAGCGTCTGCCTACACCTCTGCCCAGGAGCACGGACTGGACTGCGGACATCAACAGACGTCTTATGCTCGAGGACCCCCCGACATTGGCCATCAGCTTACTAAAGTAAGAGACCACCTCAGAAGCCTTGTCCGCCGTACGGTCTGGTCTCTCTAGCTTAGTTTGTTGTTCACCATGACTCCGAGGTACTTGGTGGCATGTGTTGTCTGGACCAACTCCCTCCCCACTCGCAGCAGGACGACGGTGTTGATCTTTGTGAGTATCACGATATCCATGTTGCTGAGAGCAAGCGAAATACCATGATCGGCCATCCAGACGTTAACCACGCGCATGACCTGGATCAACTTTAGCTGGACCAACTCAAAGTGGCGTGCGGTGATAAGAACCGCAACTCATCGGTGTACCCAACTAATATGGTTTCCTCTGCCATCTCGGATCTCAGAGGGCTGTAGTAAGCGACATTCCAGAGATCCGGGCCGAGTAATAATAATAATAATAAATGTCTTTATTGTCAAGCGATTTTCTGTAAATACAGTTTATCAAAATAACTTTTGTCAACACAAATTAAAAATAGGAAAAATAGTTTAGTTATTAAATAAGTTTGGTCATAATCAATTTAATTTTAATTTTAAAAGACGAAACACAAAGGTCTTTGAGGCTCGCCGGGAGTCCATTATACAACGACGGACCGAAATAGGCAAAGCCCTTCCTGCCAACCTCGCGACTTACCCTCGAGAAATGGAGGAGCCTGTCATGCCGAGTGCCACGCAAAGCGACATCACACCAAAGGGAGAGTTTCTCACAGAGGTACTGAGGCTCTCCAACAATGAGAGCTTTGTGGACCAAACAACATGTCAGTATTGAACCTTACGCGGCACCAGAGGTGACCCTCATCGACCGCGTTCTTTCACGGGTATCGTCACTCAGGTGTCTGGAGCGGAGATAGTTCTCGTTGAGCCTCAGCAGGTATGATGGAATACTAAAGGTGCCTAAAGGTGAATAAAAGGGTGAAGAGCATTCAACATACTAACCCACCTCACCAAGTTGAAACTAGAAACACTTCTCTGCGGGAGAAATGGTTGTGGCTCTCGGCTCTCCCCACGGCTCTCTGGACTTCGGCAATCGTGTCGATTGTTGATCGCCCCTATCTGAACTCTGAACCCGTACTGCCGAGGGGACAGGTCCGTAGCTGCTAGCAAGGCAGAAGTCAGATGGGAACGAATCAACTTTTCCAAATACTAAATAATATTTATATTTAGTTTAATATTTAGTTTTGGTTAAACAATGATATTTTATGTCTATACATAGATCTCCTTCGAAAATATCTAGGCAATCTATAAAGTTGTGCAGTGTACACTCATACAATTGATATCATTTTTTGCTGAAACATTTTTATCTTTTTCTTTATAAGATTAGAGGATAACTCCATTTACAGAGCATGAAGTGGCGTTGGATTTCAAATAATGAAACATTTCGCAAAATATATTTTGCCGTTATTACTCTAGTGAAACCTTCTGTATTCTATAACTACAATTAATTGTACTAGCGATAAATAAAAAATGTATTCAAGTAAGATGCCGTGTATTCTTGACAAGAGAATCTATATTGAATGCACGCCAATTTTCAAACCTAGTTACAACAGTAATAACGATGCAAATGGAAGTCGTTGTCGCAGGCGAGACGAGGAAAACTTATTTACCGATAAACAATCATCTCACCGGATTACCTTCGTGGTTACATGGTGAAAACAATCTTAGTTGAAATAAATAGGTTTCTCTTTTGTAAATTTCGCAATATTCTCGTTCATAGTAATATTGTATAGCGTGTGCTGTTATACTGTTATATGGGTAGAACATACATTTTAATTTGTTATAATGTATTATCATATTATAATCTTTCGATGGCTGTAATTAGTTTAAATGTAATCTGCACCACTAATATAAGGGTGTGTGTGTGTGTGCTTGATATAAACTTTGTTGTATCTAATTTGAAATATTAAATTAAAGAGCTTAAATTAGGAAATTAACCAAATTATAATTAGTTATTTAGAGTCTAATGAATATTATAAGATATTTTTATGTTTCACTTTAAAAAATAGTGTTTATGGATTTCGTTCACTGTAGCTAATGATAGTGTTTTAAGGTTATTTGTGGCTAAAGTGACTAATCTTATTTAAGGAAAACCACCCATCAAACCCCTCCATAAACAATCTCTTAGGGTGTTTCTGAAAGAATTGTGGCTAAAGATGATTAAATGTAACAACTTTATCGACGACCATGAGTTTGAGCCAACATTTGTCTGCCTCCCGGTCATCTGTTAAAGGATTGAACTACTTTCAAACAATTTATTTATATTTGTCTGTATCTCCTCCAACAGTCAAAACAGGATTCCAATCTTGACATAAGAGAGTTTTTGCACTCATGGTAAAATCAAACGCAAAGCCAAAGTATCCGCTCATTCATTTTAGTATAAAGGGCCGGGTATTTCTAACGGTATACCCAACCGTCGACTGCTTGAACAAAATTCACGTGCCTAAAAATGTAAACATAACCCAAGAAACTCGAGTTTTGTGTTTACCATTAACAGAAAATTTGTTAATTTCTTCCTATAAGCAAAACAAGAAACAGTGGCTACGATTTACATTAACTATTATACAATTTAGTTTAGTCAGGATCTCAAAGCTTCTTTAGTTGTTATTATTATTATTAACACTATTATTATTTGTTGTTATTATTGTTATTATTTGTTGATATTATTATTAACTGTGATTAAAAGTAATTTCATGAAAAACAGTAATTTAAATTTGATTTATTATTATTACCAATGACAAATAAATTGAAATAATTCGTAAGCAAAGCTTAATCATTTCCAATGTCAAATCAATATTTTAAAGTATTGGGTTTGAACTAACTTTAATTGAGGTACTTTCGGCAGGAATATCCATTTTATATTCTTTTACATCAGCACCAAACTTTACATAATTATGTATGCTTGTTTTCATATAAATTTTTAAATTGTGGATCCAGGCCGTCATTAAAGAAAATTGGCTTCCTAAACTATATTGTGTTAGTGAGTTATCTTGAAAGTAATAAAACTTACCAAATAAATGATATTGGGCACCCTGAAAATATATGTTTTTTATTTTCTATTTCAAATGTTTTGAATACTCTTAAAAAGAAAAAAACATTTTTAACGAGTTGATTTTGCGTGACTGTATTACATAGTTGTAAAACTATTTTTGTCCATTACGGTAGGCCTCTTGGATGTTAGTTTACACACATCTAATGTTGGCTATTTGGATTACACACATCCAATGTTGTATGTTTGGATGTTGGATTACACACATCCAATGTTGTATGTATGTTTGGATGTTGGATTACACACATCCAATGTTGTATGTTTGGATGTTGGATTACACACATCCAATGTTGTATGTTTGGATGTTGGATTACACACATCCAATGTTGTATGTTTGGGTGTTGGAAGAACACAAGAAGAACTGTTATACGTAGTAGACACTATAGCAAATCCCCTCTCTTGATGACACAACAATTCAAATTTTGTGAAGCTATTTTGTGTTATATACGTAAAGAGCAAAAATAAATGAAACTTAGACCTTACGTAAAAATTTCAGCAAACCCTTAGCAAAATGAAACATATTTGATGGCTAAATCTGCGTCAGGAATCCTATATTTCAAGAAGGAATGATGAGACTAGACATGTCATCTGCCGAGGTTTGATTATTTTGCAATAAAATAAATCTGTTGCAATATGTATAGAGATTTCTATTTTCAACTGTTATGTTAAATGTACGGTAAAAGAGTTAAAAGTGAAAAATAAAAGTTGTGAATTAATAAAGTGTTACTTTTAGTTTGAATATACATTGACGCAAATGCCTATTTTACCAATATACGCGATGTGTTACCCCTATTGGTTTTAGGATAGGTGTTCATACATGAATGACCTATTACCTGTGACGTCACTGAAATGTCGTCTTATCCCGTAGGAGGAACGCATGGAACCTTCCTGAAGGTTATTGAATTCGCGTTCCCCAGTGCGACTCAGTGGTGATATTTAGTCGTCAGAATAGTGGTAGGGGACCCACTGCTTGATATGAGTCCATACAATCTAAAAATATATTAAACTAAATCCTACTTATTAAAAAACAACAATATTAGGGTTACCTTTTACTATAGTTTATTGAACGAATCAACTAAAAAATGTAGCTGAATATAATATTATACTGATTGTCCACTCTATGTGACCAAAAGAGATGGATTTTGTAACATTGAAAATAATTTATTTTTGAATTTAAAAAAAATTAAAGAATATTAATTATTACTTTTTTAGAAAAATCTAAACGTATAATAAGATATTGCTATTCTTGAAAAATGTCAAAATTTTAAATGCTACCTACTGATGATAAAGAAAAAACTTAACAGGAAAATTATATGCATCTCTTATTGGATGTGTTTATTACTATTCAAAATTAAAAAAAAATAATTAGGCTTAGAGGGGAAAAATCACTCTGGGCCATGCTTACACCCAGCAGAAAAGACCTTTTCAAACTACACAAACTTATTTAAAATCTTCAAACCGAAACCATTTTCGACACTTTAAAATTTAAAATTTGTTATAATGTGAATGAGAGAACTGATGTTTTAAACTCTAGTATTTCTTTATTCGCAACTGTTAACATAAAACGTTCACGTTCTATTTATATAAATAATATATATAACTTTCGTATTGTGTTTCATTTGATGGTTGCAAACCCCTTAGAATTTCCCCAGCGATGTGTAAGTGGCCCCGTTGTATTGGCCTTCGACTGTTAAGATCGTTTGTTTTCATCAATGGCACAAAGGGTAGTATTGCGAGGGGAGAGCTTTGGTCAGTGCGGCTTGGTCTGAGCGATTGTGCACACTAGTTGTTTGAATATCCGTACAAATATTTTCAGATAATCTCTATAAACAATCATTATAAAATTAAATTTTAGTGACGTAAAATGAGACTAATAAATTTCGCAACGTTGATTTCTTTATTTTAGTTTAGTGTAAATTAACGTATTAGTTTATTTGTAGGCCTAAATAATGTGTCATTTACAACTAACCTTTTAAAGTTAAAAAGTTTTGAAAACGTTTCAGTCACTTATGTTCTGTTTGACAACATGACTAACGGAACCCACCAGGTTACTCGACGA
The DNA here is from genome assembly GCA_023375725.1 of Nephotettix cincticeps. Classification (NCBI taxonomy): domain Eukaryota; kingdom Metazoa; phylum Arthropoda; class Insecta; order Hemiptera; family Cicadellidae; genus Nephotettix; species Nephotettix cincticeps. The sequence continues at coordinate 32,432,298 of CM041786.1, forward strand.
TAGTCCAGAGTCAAGCGTTGCAAGCCATTCAGAAGTAATTGGAGTCGAATCCCGACTATAATCAATCTAAAAGAGTTAAATGCTGGTTTGTTTTAAATATATTTATAATTTTAACATATTCTTAAATATTCAATATATTTAATTAAAACTTACCTATGATGATGTGTGATATCTTTATTAAATTTTAAAATTCATAGATATTTTAGGTCATTGAATGATTTGTGATCTTAACTGTATAAAACCAACGCTCCAGTTGTTGTCCAGTTGTCGACTGGACCCAATTACAGGTACAATATGACCACGGCCAACGGCCGGGAACAGACACGTCCGCGACGGAAATGAAGGAACGGGCGGGTCTCACGATGCCGACCGGAAACTACCGAATGGTTCATCGGCCTGCGGAGACGAATGGAGACATAATAGGGAGCAAGATTTGCCGTGACCAACCCTTTAGTTGCGGCCAGTGCGGTATATAGATATCACTGTCTACTGTCCACCGTCCACCGTTACCACTGCTCCGTTCGTGGCTGGCATAGCACATCGTAGTGCGGGTATGAACAATTTTCAAAACAACAGATCCCGACCATTAGGGAGTTTGTCGACGGCCAGACGTAGGCATTTGAGCAGACTGCGGACGAGTCACGGTAGGACCACGTCAGGGGGTCTTCTCCGACAGGAGGTCCCACAACTTCGCCCCCAGATGCCTGACTGAGGAAACAACCCACCAGCAACGACACCGCAACCGGTAGCTAAGAGCTACAGGCTAATAGCCCACGCCAACTTTAAGTCATGACTCCGAGGAGTCAACGATTCTCCCAAAAGTGGAGGCCCCCTCTACAGTCAACTTGACCTGACCTTTATTTGTCACCAGTGTGATATAGATAATACACCTGTCCATTGCACACCTTAACCTGTCCTCTGCTCCAGACTGACGTAGCATATCGTAGTGTGAATATAAATAAATATTTTAAAATATTACTGGTCGCATATTGTGATACCTCAACCCTCATGGAATAAGTATACCTGATCAATATATTTTAAAATAACATAAATTTGTATTTTAATAAGTAATATGTGGGAATATATCAAAATTTATATATATTATCAATAGGTGGCTTTATGAATCCGATAGATAACCTCCAGAACAACACTTCAGCAATAAACTTGTTAGTGACACTAATCTATAAAGGGATATTTTCTAGAGAATTATTTACCTTAAAGATCTTACGTCTAAATATGTTGGCGGAAAGAAATTATCACTTAATTTGCTATTGGACTCTGAGAGTAATAAACAAAGGCATGAGACGAAAGTAGAAAATATTGTAGTACCTGTTTAATGAAAAATTCCACAGCACAAAAGAGGGCTACTAAAGGAACGACAAGGTAACTTTTCTTTCTTTATGGCACATAATACCTTCCCAGACAATACAAAGGATATGTGACGGTGAAATTTATCTTCGTTTCTATTACATTGCGTAAATGTGTTTTAAATGTAGCTTGTTTCATTATGTTGTATACGGAGCACAAGAAAAATTTTAAACGTTTATTTAGGTTTGTATGTATTTTTTCTTGAAGTAGAACGGATTTCTTGATCTATTTTTAATCCAGAATTTATTTGATAAAAAATAAGCTCATAGTGTACTATGACCATGGTCAAATCATAGTCTCTTTGTTCATCAATCCTACACCAAAATACAAAATAGCTTAAACATGTTTTGTCTACTTCAAAGTAAAATAATACCATAACAATAAAGTTTTATAATAAAAAATAAATTTATGTGAAATGTTTTAGAAAATTAAACGATGATAAAAATAGGTAAACCCATATAGATTGTGAGGAGCCTTTTAAATTAAATATTTTCTAAATTTATTTTGGAAAATAAGAACACCAAATACATAACCAACATATTATCAATACATGGTGTTTTAACTTGCGATACGTTTAGTTGGAAATAGAAGCGTTATATTAAAAACTTATTATTTTAATTTATAAAATATTTATTCATAATAATGCTAAAAGATTATTAATAGTTACTTATCTGTGATTGAGTTTTGACAATAATCGTCCTGCCTACGTGTCTTCATCGTCCCCTCACATCAATTAATCGCTCACCACCCCCACAGCTGAGACGGTGATCGTTGTACTGTACGAGATAAGGTTAGTAGTAGATACAAAATCTAATAAAATCCTCACCCAAAAGTCAATGCAATTTTCAAGCAGTTATGAGAGATACTGAATTGCCATTTTTGAAAATTGCTATTGCTTACAACGAAGTGAGTGTGACCTTTATATCGGTACTAGTTGCATATAATATAATCCAAATCTAAGCCGTATTTATAAGGCCAAAGTATTTTCCCTCCTAAATACAGACTGGACAGTAGAACGATTCGTGACCATTTCGACTCCCCAGTTATTAACGATTATACACGGTGTAACTGATTGAGTTGCAGGTCCCACACTGAGAAACAAGTTCCTATTGTTGTAAACGTCATTCCCAGTCTAGTATTGTCTGTTTCGTTGATTTTTCGTTTATATTTTTACGTAACGCTACGAGGTAAAATTATTTATATGAAAACATGATTCTTTAAACTCAATAGTGAAAAAGATCTTTAAACTTTAACTTAAAAAATTCTTTAGTTTTTATAATCAATAATCTTTCATTAAAAAAAACAACTATCCGAATTCTTCTCCTAAAATACGCCACCTATCTTAAATATAATACAAAATAGACAGCAAAACTAGTTGTCAAACTAGATCAAACTAGATATCAAAGCTGGTTAACTTAAATCATTATACAGTAATTAAATATTTTCAAGAGTCCTATAACAGAAAATTGCCAATATAACATAAAATATAATACACCAATTAAATTAAAAATATAATAATTTTGGTAGGCATACTTTTTCGTTAATGAAACAATACATTTAATAATGTTAAGTTTCAACATAGTGCTTTCCCACCCACAGCACCAAGTTGGGAATTTATACTTTCCGTTTACTGTAAAGTTAAAAGATAAGTATCTTTAGGTCTCGTGGAGTTTTATGTGGCCACCAATCTAAAGGTTTAGTGCTTGATTAGCTGCGAGCCCCCCCCTACTGTTACCCCCTCCCCCTACCACCACTCCATGGCCTAACGCGACCCTCACACGCTGTGATAACCATGTAAATTAGATCGGGTTTTATTAAACAACTACTATACTTTAAACAACTACTATGCTTTAAACGACGTTCCTGTAATTCACTTGTTACTATAGACTGATTGTGTTATATTAATTTATATGTGTTTATAAACAGCAGTGCGTGTTAGTTGAATGAAATACAATATATATGCATGGAGTTAAATTTAAAATATGTGTTACACACGGTTTCAGTCTGCGCACGGATCATGAACATTTACTGGTTTTTATATTGTTATGGAAGATAGTTATTTTAATTTATTTTTATTAAATATCAGTTTATGTCTCCAGTATCTACTGATGATTAATATAACCCTTAACTTTACAGATAATTATTATAATAATTTGGCATTATTTCTTTTTTAAATAAAGATGCTATAAAGAAAAATGAGAATACGTAGTAAGGTTTTTGTATCATAAACGCTTTATGTTATGAAACAAAACATCCAATATTGATACTAAATATGAATTACAACTGTAGAAATAACTAAAAAGGAGATTTTATTCAATTAATTTTGATTTTGGGCTGAAATATATTTTAGTGTGCATTGCGCAAATTATGGCCACTAATAAAGCTAAACCAATTTGTACCTGTATACCCGTATACATAATGTGTATATAATTCCTCAAAATAACATTATATAATAATTAATTCATATTAACAAAACGTGTTACCTTCTGGTAAAAACCATTAAGGATAAGCTTTACGTTGTTTAAAAGTCTTTGAAGTGAAATATTGTTAGGATAACTATGAATACAAATTTTTAATAGCTACACAATGTATGATCCCGAATTTACATAAAAAAATCGAAACGAATGAAATTGCCAATTTTCGAATCGAAACATACATTTAAATCCGTAAATTGCGTGAAAAGCCAATAAGTCTTGTTCTTTAATCACAGTGGTTGTACTACTACTATAATATAGGATAATACGTATCATTTTCCTGTTAGAATCACGTATCCTTATTTTTTGTTTGTTTCTTGACATTCGCACACATTGAGCTTCCCACACTTTATGTAATAACAAAATGACCTGATACAAATTTGAATTATTTTATGATGGAAGAATAAATATTAATAAACTTTAAATAAATGGTAGCGAATTTGTAATTGTAAATAAGACGGTTGTCTGGGTCTGGCCGTAGTCAAGACTTCAAACGCCGCGCGCCTGATTGTGCATCTTCCCCGAAGGGACGGGTATAATCATTGTTTCTTCAACTACTGTTTTTCCTTTTTCATAATTATCACTCCCATTCTACCACTTCAAATAATTCTCTATTCTTTGATCTCACGATCAAAGAGGTTTTATTTAAAATATCTTATGAGACATAACTAACTCTCTAAAAATATGAAATCATTTACTACTCATTTATTAATCACATGGTATGTGCGAAGAGGTTTTTATGATACTCTTTTAACTTTAAGTTGATCATTCTATAAATTTACAATGAGGGATTTTTTAAATTATTTGACCTATCTCAAAGTTCATGTAAGACTAACATCGGGAATGAGTTTTTTTAAACTAGTAACTGGTCAACGGGCAAAACCATATATTTCTAGTGAGTTTATTTTTTCATTGGTAAGTCACATATTGCTCTAGTAACACTAGAATGAAACAGTTTTCAGTGTTAGGAGGGTTATTAAAAGTTTTTTGATGAATTGGGAAATTAATTCCGTTTCTTACTGCATTATACAGTACGAGTATGTTCCTATTATTGTGCATTATAGGACGTGGTACTACCTGTTATACAGTATTGTTAATTATAGAGTGTAGTTCGGTGACATGAGTGAGCCTTTACTATCAAATAGCTTGATTTACAAAGATCATCTAAACTCTATATTCACTTAGTTACTTACTTACTTACTGGTTAATGCCGTGGGTTCATAAATCAAAATTGATTCTTAGCTTTATAGACCGGCCTCTTCCACTCTGTTCTGTCCTTCGCCAAGTTCATGTCTGCACCCAAGGACCTAATGTCTATCATGACTTAATTCAGCTCATCTTAATTTTAGCCAACCAAATTGACGCTCCCCCTATGACTTACTTCATACAACCTGCTTCCCTTCTGCCTTCTTATTACATTTCCGATCTAGCTGAACCTTCTTGCTTATGCACTTAGTTAAAGAGAAAACAATTAAAAATAATGTTTTGGATATGCCATGTACCCTCATCAAAAATGGGTTATTTTACTAATTTTCTTACAAGATGCGTATCGAACAGGGATCGATATTCAATCTCTCAGTTAGAGACCCATCGCACTTCCTGTGAGTCACGGTGTTCGATCTTTAGCCACGCGTTTGTATCGTTTAAACCCCCATAGGATATTTGGTATTTTAGTTACTATTCTGGAGGTCTTACTAGATTTTTTAGTTAGTTTAGGAATATAGTGTAATTTGTAGTGTATTTGGCTTTTTAGATTGTTTTATGTCCATGGGGAGTTAATTATATAGTTTTTTGTCCTAAATTTTCAGGAAGGGAAGCTGTTAGTTGTGTTCTATAGAAATTCGTCCTTTGTTGGTTTCTATTTTGGGTATTATTATTTGAATATCTGCACCGTTTTGAATATAATTTAACATAAATGTATATATTATTATCGTATCAAAAATAGTGTGATAATAATGCTATAATATTCAAAGATAGGAAAAGGCTGTGGCGGGATGTTCGCCTATTTACTTCCGTCATTATTCCTAATGCTCTTTTTTAATTTTGAAAATATATGAAAGCAGCACTACTATCTTAAAAACCATTAGGAGCTATGTTATACATGTAGATAATGGTTGTATTCAGCCGAAATCATTGGTGGTGCCGGTGAAAACATAAAATAACATAACAATCTGCTAAATCAGACTCGCTGTAAAGTGTTTTGGTGACTGGTAACCTACAGATGTGGCAGTTAGGTGTTGAAGTTTCAGTGTATTCCTATTCATTGTTATATGATTGAACGATGTCATCAGTAATTGTGGTTTAAATAAACATTGAATCTTCAATCAAAATATGTTATCAAGGAAATCGGTGTTGTATATTATACATAGCTTAAAGGTATAAAATAAATTATTAGCAAATATTTATACATATATCTTTTTTTAGGATGAATGGCAGTATAATTCAGATACTTTAGGCTAAAACCAAAACCCATCTGAAATAAGGATATAGGTGTCATATAATTTATTTAATGTAACTTTTGTACCATTTTAGTATTAATTGTTACATATTATTGAAAAAGCTTAAAAACAAATTTTGCCGATTCAGGATACCCTTGCACAATTACAGTAGTTTGTAAAACTGAAACATCCCATGTGCCAATGAAACAATGGTTTGTTTTTCTCGCAATTTTAAAACCTCTAGAGCTACGAAAGTCAAATGCAAACGCCGAATAGTGTATTTGTAAAAATATAGATGTAGTGCCAATTTAATTAAGTGGATCAACATTTTACACTCTATAATTTCAAAGCTACTCAGACTTCGTATGAGTAAAGTTTATAAACTAACTAGACATTACAGAACTGACAGAGATGGGCGATGGTGCCGGAAGGGGGAGGTTAGGCTACGCAGTAGGTTGCAGCTAGTGAAGTTCACGGGGCTACGTTATGAGCACAAGCATAAAACCGGGACAAAACGTGTGCCAGAGCCGGTTAATGAAAAATTCCTTAGCACAAAAGACGACTATCAAAAAGGCACGTGGGTCTCTATTGTCACTGTTTGTATTTCTACGAATTGCATATTTAATAAACATACAATATACCAATATACCAATTGATATCTCGTAATTTTTTTCATTTTTTACAAAAGAATACATTCAATAAAATATTTAGATTAATCAGACGAATAATACAAATATTACATTGACAATATTTACACTCGTTCAATATACGACTGTTTTCAATAGCGCTTATGTTATATCTGTTAAAAAACTAATAAATCGTCTGAAACTTGATGAAACAATAAATTATTTATTCTTATGAGAACTGCTTTACAAAAAATCGTTTTTGATGAGTAAATACATTCTTAAAACGGCAGAAGAATTATGGAGATTCAAATCTACAAGTGAGGAAACTACATCACCTACTATCATTACTCTCACTTACTTTTTAGACACTGTTTTAATTCGTAACTAAAGTGTCGAGATATACGGTAATTGTTCACGCCAAGTCTCCGCCGCGATCAGACTGTGTTATCTGGCCACTCGGTCCTTGACGATATCAGTTACTTATGATCAATTCACACGCCATCGTCTGCATGGAAAAGTGGCCAGCTCGTATAAGGAAATATACCTGTCAACTAAATACTAGCACGGTTTAGTTCCTCAAAGTAATTTTAAGCTCTTCAGAACGGCATCACTTTTACATACAGCTGCTTTCTCTTACAGAAGATTACGTGCTTTACCGCTGCAGAGTGATGTCCTTAATGTTCAGTTTCAAAAGAATACTGTTAATACTATCACCTCCTGGATTGAAACTTACTCATAAAAAGCTTATGAATGCCTTAGTGACGTCCAGTCCGAAACATGATTAGTTCCATGGCCTCAATGCCTCAATTTCAAATGTGCAACAAATTAATAAAAATTCACTCCTGTCTAACAACCTGGTCTTTGTAAACAGATTAAAAAGTTGTTTTCCTAAACGTCAACCGCTGATCAACATGGACCTAAGGTCTGTGCGGTGAGTTAAAGACAGCGAGGTACCGTTACGGTAAGGTCACACAGCCTAGCAGGTGACCGCTCATGATCTGACAGGTGTCGCTTGCTGCTGGTTACGATTCACACTTTACAATTTACATTTAAAGCAAACACAAATACACACAATATAATAAACATTGTTTTACTGTAATAACCTACAATTTCTTTTTTACAAAAAATTGTGAGTTCTGACGTGTTTTCAGCCACAGTCGACTATACTATAGGCTAGAAAACTAGTTGGGGACACACTGCAGTTAACGAAGCCAAGCGCACACTCTGTCCTAAAATTTAGTCTGCGAGTGGCTTTAGAGCTAGTATGTTGTGACTTCGGTAAAGTATGATGACACATCTAAATTGTTTTGTTTCTCGAGGCCGACCTATTTACTCATTTCCTTGTAAGTAAGTTTGTATAATTTCCTTGTGGCTTGGTGTTTCCCCATCGAAAATAAATTAAAAAAAATATTGAAACCATCTTACGAGCAGGTCTTGTAGGAGAGAATGTTTTCTAGGTCCTACGTAAAACGTGTTCTTATTATTTTGGTAAATAAGTTTATATATCATCATCTTAATTTAAAATCAATAAGTAACATATTTGATAATGCTATCACCCATTCATCCCAAATAATGAAATCAAAACGTTAATAATAATTTATATAGATCCTAGAATACAATAAAGGTATTTATCTATATTTGATTCACAAAGAAAGCTTGAATTTAAACTGAATATGAAAGTTTTGTGTAATATAGAACTGTACGGAATTGCATGTATGATTCTCGTATTATTGGATTCTGCATCGGCTTTGAAAAAACACGAATATGAAGACGCAGTGATGATGCAGCTCGCCGCAGGAGATTCTTCAATCAGCTTCCTTCAGGGTTTAGAGGGGCTTGCAGACATACCGTTATTTGATTTTTCACTACAGTGGTAATATTCACTCGCGTTTATTACTAGTTTTCATTCTCATAGTATACGCTGCCGCTAAAATACACACTTGCGCCTAATAGCATATGTATAAGGAATCCCATCTTTCCACAACAGCTTAACTAAATATTTTTAGCAAATATAAAATTAGATACTCAACATTCTGGTAGCAATCTGAATACAATATTAGTAGGTCTAGTGTGTTTATCTAATTTCTACACTTAACGCAGGTTTTCTGACAGTTTTGTCTCTTTTATTTCCTTCCCAGACCCGTGGACTTAGCCCCACAGAGTCCATAATACAATATCACTTTTATGGGGAATCTTATTTCCCTAAGAAAATGTAAAACAGTTTTCCAAACCTGCTTCCGAACACTGAAACGAATAGGCTGCGCTTTGTACAAACTTTTACAAATAAATTTTACGTATCAACAATAAAATAGCATCAACAGTAAATTCTTAATGTGTGTTTGCTAACTGATGTTCAACTTTTATTTTTCCAGATTTTTCCAGCAAAATATTGTAGCAACGGTTCAAACTCATATAATATACTGTAAACCTGTTGTGAATATAAATAAATCATTTATGACCATTTATGAATCTTCATTATAAGCATTAGGTCTTAGCAGTAACTTTGGGATACTTTGATCACTGCTTGGTGTAGACCTGCTATAGAGTCCTATTTTAAATGACAACCATGACAAACAAGACAAGAAGGAGGATCAGGTTGGCAACAAGGTGTTCTTTTCAAAGTAGAAAACAGTAACTAAAGAAGCGATGAGTTAGTAAGGCCCGCAGGCAGCCACAATCACCGTCGTCCCGCTGCCTTTCAACTCTTTGATTTTCTTTTTAATTGAAACTGCACCCGATTTCTTACGTTTGTCGGATTTATTTGCGATTTTTTTCAAATAAAACCTGTTATAGTTGGTCGCTATAACTCTTTATTCTAGCCTTAATTGAGTTAATCAATGCTAAAATACTCCGTAAATTTGTTAGCGAATTCATCGTAGAAATAGAGCTATTACCACGGCCGTACAACAACCAGGATCTAGCACCATTTTTTTTTACTTTCGTTCCTATATGATAGTATAAAGAGAAATTATTGTTTTTCCAGATTTTTTTGAATTTAGGTTTCTTGTGAATATATCCATTTTAGTGCCACTGAATCGAAAAATGTGGTTTTTAGGGTGAAGTCTGTCTGTGCATCTGGTGTGTGCGGGGGATGTACAGAAGCCTAGATACGAGACTATAGGTCCGATTTTTATGAAATTTGGTATGTAGGTAACAATCCACGGTATCTCGGACTTTTTGGACTTTTTAAATTTTAACGGTAGTGTACACCTAAACCCCCACCCAAAAACAAATAAAGTAAAAATTTCTTAATGATTTTAAAGGAAAATATATGAGTTTTAGTCCATTATGAGATAAAAAAGATACTTACCACATATTTTTAAACATCGGGATTTAAAATGTGTAGGCTTTTAAAAGTAAAATTTATTTTTTTACATTTTCCACCAAAACAATAAAGGTAAAGCATAATTTGACTACGACCATTGAAGCAAGCTTAAACAACTTAACAAGATAGTATTTTAAATTATTTGCCTACGACTAAAGGTTCTAGAGAAAAGTAAAATTTACTGTCCATGATTAATACAGTACGTTGTCTGAGAGCGCGTGATGTTATTCTCAAGGACAATAGGCCCTATTAAAGAGTAAATTTCTTCCTTATTTCCCAAGTGTTTTCCGTGAAACGTGATATGCAGCGTAAGGTCCCATCAGGAGGTTAGCTGTATTAAGTATTTTCAAGCACATTTATTTTAATTACCAGAATAATAAAACGTTACAATACTTATTATGTATGTAAACACGCAAACAGGCTGGATTAAAATTCAACAAAATTAAACATTTCAGTGTCATCTTAAACACACCCACTAATTGAATCAAATACCGTATTTAGATTTTTTCGATTAGTTTCACTTAGCAAGTTTTTTAACAGCAATTAACACAAAGAACAGAAACGTCCCCAAATTCCCATTTCAATACATTTTTCTCAGGTACGGAACGGAAAATATGTTTATACTAATAAATTCAGATTTAGAAGTTAAAACTCAATTAACTGTACATTGTAAGATGCGAGAGTGTATTGTTGGTTTTCCGTGGTAATCACTGACACTTGGGCGTAAGTGGTCATGTATTTGCAAACGGTTGCGTGCAGACCTGCAGTTGCTTACAAGGGTCACTGCACTGGTCTCTTATCAGCTGATTGATTAACATGAGTTATGTACATAGATAAACAGGCTATACATACGCTATAGCACCGAGTTGATCATACTGTAAGAGTGTACGACCACATGTCTTGGGATCAACTAGACAACTACAACGAATTATGATAGAAAATGTCTTCAGTTCTCCATCTCAAAACACATGAGCTAAAAAACAGCATTGTTAAATAATTTTGTTAAGAAGTTTAACAAACAAATTGAAAACAATTAATTGTAATAATAAATAATTGAAATCTCTTTATTTTATTATCATTAAGAAAGAATTAAGCATTGTGGACCAATATGCTACACCATTCGTGTACATCGTGTACGAACTATCGCAAACCTATAATTTTAATTAAAATTTTCAAATTTAGTACTCAGGATATAATTTTACGAGTTATGAAATTTAAAAATATTAACGAGTATGAGCTGTGTGTATTTATTAAAGATAGGTATCAGGTATTTATTGGTGTTTAGCTAATAACAGAACCCTTTGGAGTCAATATTTGATTGAGGATAAACATTTTTTTTAATGTTTAAGAACAATAACTTAACAGCGCTTATATTTCCAATTATATCAATTTAAAACATATATAAACTCTGAAAATAGTTATTTTTGCCTTTATTATTGCTTTTATTGATACGGGCAGAGATATCAGTGAAAGGCACATTCAGCTACCGCTGCATCCTAGCGGACATGTATGGTACTCTTAATACCTATCGCTTTTAGCAGAATAATATCCATTATTTCCCTAGTTTAATAAACTAAAACTAAGATAACTTGATTTGGATTGAACCTACAGTGTCCTGGTTATATTTCTAATCGTTTTAATGACTCGGATTTTTACACTTTTTAGATTAATACAACTTATTTACTGACCAAATATTATTGTTGTTAAACATAAACTAAACCATGTAACCTAGCTAAAAAAATACCAAAAAATCAAATTGAAGATATACGATCTACAAAAAGTACAACAATTAACTACACGTTTCATTCTTTTTTCCCTTTTTTAACTTGGCAGACCCAATTTAAAAATCAAATTAAAAAATCAGAAAGAAAAAACTATATAGTTTTCAAGTAAACTCTTTTAATTATTACCTCAATTTTTTATTCTAAATTTGGAAATACAGTTTGAAAGTTAAAACGCAGGTCTTTCGTGTTACGAAGTACACAAATTGTATAATTTGACAAAATAATCTCTACCATTTCTATATTTTTTATTGATAAATATTATTTTATATGCCATTTTAGTATATACATTATTTAGTTCAAGCCACTTTGAATAAATACAATCTGTTTTAACAAAACGAACTCATTCAAACAGTTTTGTTTTGATTAAGAGTAAAATTTTAGTTTGCGTCATAAAATAGAAAGTTGAACAAGTTTGTGGTAGTTTTGTAACTTTAAATATTTTACAACAGAATATTTTAGTATTTGTTAAATTTTAACGTGTAGTTTGAATTTTCTTTTGTTGTTAATTATTTTGCTATTTTTTTATTCATTATATTAAACAATTCTAATATAAATAGACTTTAAAGTATCTGTTTAGGATAAAACACTACACACTTACGTTGTGAATATATATTCTTCAGGGTGTTATAGAACTTTCTGCCATTATGCTTGGGTCAGTTTAAACTTAAATTTCATATATAAATCGTCCAGTAGTAACAGAGACACCATATATTTAAAATATTTTTCTTAACGACTATTAATTGTTTGCAAAACTTGGTATTGATTGTGGATAAAGTTAGAAAGTCAACTAAAATGAAAT